>CM065695.1:51564275-51801775 GCA_017654935.2 Phymorhynchus buccinoides | reverse complement strand
AATGCTGCCCGATTAGTCCTTAAGTCTTCTAAGTATGAACATGTCACGCCACTTCTGCACTCTCTGCACTGGTTAAAAATCTCTGATAGGATTGACTATAAACTCTCCACTCTTTCCTTCACTGTCATCTCTGGTTCTGCCCCTGATTACCTGTCTGACCTACTTCACCTCTACACACCTTCTCGTGTCCTCCGCTCTTCCTCTGACACTCGCCTCCTGCAACCAGCCACTGTCAAAACCAAAACCTATGGTGAAAGGTCCTTTTCGTTCCAGGCTCCATCTGTGTGGAACAACTTACCCCTGTCTCTCAGACACTCCGACTCTCTGGACGCGTTCAAGGCCGGTCTAATAACTCATCTCTTTTCTAAGTTGTAGCTGACATGCATAGGTTGATTGTGCAGTGTGGACATTGAGTGGTGTGTGTGTGCGTGTGCGCGTGCGTGTGCGTGTGCGCGTGCGTGTGCGTGTGCGCGTGCGTGCAATGTGTGTGTGTGTGTATGCAGTGTGTGTGTTGATTGTGCCGTATGGAAATTGAGTGGTGTGTGTGTGTGTGTGTGTGTGTTTTGTTTGTGTGTGTGTGTGCGTGCGTGCGCGCGTGTGTGTGTATGTGTGTGTGTGCATGTAGCGTGTATGTGTGTGTGACGCCCCCCCCCCCCCCCCCGCGTCACCCCCCTTCCCACCCTCTCCCCTTCATCGTCTTTCTTTGTGTGTGTGTGTGTGTGTGTATGTGTGTGTGTGAATGTGTGTGTGTGTGTGTGAATGTTTATAGTTTTATTTCTTTGTAAAGCGCCGTGAATAGAATTTTCTAGATATGTGCGCTATACAAGTGCCAATTATTATTATATTATATGTGCCAGTCAGCCACCCCGCTAGGCTGCTACCAGGATGTTAGTTTATTTATTTAGAATGTACATTTCTATAGCGCTTATTCATCAAAGCTCTAATGGTGTGTGTGTTATTTGAATTACTTTTTTTGCTTCATTTGGAGATTGCTCGACTGTGAAGAGGGGAAGTAGTGTTGTGTTGTGTGTGTTATTTGAAAAAGACATTTTTGTTGAAATATTACATGTTCTGTTTTGTCTCGTCAATAAAATAACGTCACTCTGCACTTGTTGTGTGTTTGTTTGTGTGGTATTTACTTTTTTATGCTCAGTATAAGGCTAGCCATGCATTTCTGTATATATAGTCACTAAGGTGTAATAACAAAAATTATGATGAAGTGTTTGTATATATAAAAAAAAATATAAAAAAGTTTTTGTATAGGTGAAGACGGGGTAAAAAGCCCATGGGCGGGTAAGAATCCCATGCCAATTATCATGAAATAAAGCAAATTTCAGTCAAATTTGGCCATGAGACGAATGCTAAACATTAACACTCGTCTTATGTGCAAAATGTGACTGAAATTTGCTTCATTTCATGAGATAATTGGCATGAGCTTCTTACCCGCCCATGGGCTTTTTACCCCGTCTTAACCTATCTGAAGAATGACATAGGGGAAGATGGGGTAAAAAGCGCATGGGCGGGTAAGAAGCCCACCCCAATTATCTCATGAAATGAAGCAAATTTCAGTCTCATTTTGCCCATGAGACGAGCGTTAATGTCTAGCATTCGTCTCATGGGCAAATTTGACTGAAATTTTCTTTATTTCATGAGATAATTGGGGTGGGCTTCTTACCCGCCCATGCGCTTTTTACCCCGTCTTCCCCTAAACTAGTTTGTTTTTTAAATCTTGATTCAATTTATTGTCCGTTATATTTCCTCAAGATCACATAAAAGGCTTACGTTTCGTAGTATCCCTGTCAGTTATGCTGACTCATATATCTGTATCGTTAGAAATTCGGGACTTTCCTGGAGTTGCACTGCCTCCGGGCATTGCTCCAGGATCGTTCCCACCATCTTTATATCTACTAATATCCCATATGTGTCTGTTTCAGACCGGAGGACGTGAAACGGATTTTCATTCGTATCCATGTCAGTAATATTTTAAAGCACATAAAACCACACACAAAATCTTCTGTCCATGTTCTTTACTTACAGTGGTGTGCAATCGTAATGGGACCTAATTGATAATCGTATCAATGCTGTGAGGTCAAGGTCATTCTACCAGGAAGTTGGGTCTGAACAATAACGTCCGAATTCCTAAATTGTGTTGAGATAAACCTATCAGGAAGTTGACATAAGCTTAACCACAGTTTTCTCTCTCTTTGAAATTTGTCACCATCTTAGAATGGAAACCAAGAATATATTCTGTACAAGATGCTTTATCGATGAACCCCCCCCCCCCCCCCCCCCCCTCTCTCTCTCTCTCTCTCTCTCTCTCTCTCTCTCTCTCTCTCTCTCTCTCTCTCTCTCTCTCTCTCTCTCTCTCTCTCTCCGTTGACATAAGGTCAGGTTAGGTCAGGTCAGGTAATGAGGGCAACTAGGCCTCTGAAGTGCCCTTTCAATATAGTTTTTGTAGTATTGAGCACAGCTGTGACGGTTTTTGATGACACAATCAGTCATGTTGGTATCTCAATTCTGTCAATTTAGGGTCTTTGTCCAGGAGGTTTTTAAACTGGTTAAGGTTTGGTGCAAGCTTGATTTGTGCAGAGAGGTTATTCCAATACTTGGCAACTCTGTTAGCAAAAAAATGTTTTCTAATGTTAGTTCTGCTGTATTGTATTAGTATTTTTAATTCACAGCTTCTAGTTTTCGAATAGTTCGAGAGCTGAAACAATCTTTTGTTAGTAAAGTCAGTATTGTTAAAAATTATTATAAACATTTATCAGGTCTCCTCGCAGCCTCCTGTATTTCAAGGATGGCAAATCCAGCCTGCGCAGCCTTTCACCATAGTCTTTATTTTTAAGAGATTTTATCAGTTTGGTAGCTCTCCTCTGGCATCTTTCGATTGACACAGACTGTCTTTTGAGATATGGGTTCCAAATTTGATTCCCATATTCTAAATGTGGTCTCACCAAGCTTTTATACAGGTTTATAAACACATTATTTTTTATTCCTGAACAAATCCTCCTAATCAGCCCCAGCATTCTATTTGCCTTGCCAACAGCTGTTGTGATATGTTTGTCAAACTTAAGATTAGGATCAAAGATCACCCCTAAGTCTTTTTCTTCTGTGCATGTCTCTAATTTATGTCTATTTGTGCCATGAGTTATTTCATATTCCCTCTGTGGATTTTTGAATCCTAAATGCATAACTTTACATTTGGCAGCATTGAAATAGGCCTACAATTTCCACTTCTCAGACCATTCAATAAGCTTATTTATATATTTTTGTATTATGTCCGATTCATGAGAAGAATTATAAATTTTAGTGTCGTCTGCGAATACTTTGCAAACACTTTCAACTTGGTCAGGCAAATCATTTATAAAAATAGTAAATAAAATAGGTCCCAAAATACTCCCTTGAGGGATGCCACTCAAAATGTCCGTGTTTGATGAAGATTTATCCCCCACCTTTACTTTCTGTTTTCTACCTGTTAAAAAGTCTCCCACCCACAGCAAAATATTTCCCGTTATGCCATATGATTTTAGTTTCAAAAGTAGTCTTTGGTGAGGTACAGAGTCGAACGCTTTTCGAAAGCTTAACTACTTTTTCCGTGTGTACGTGTGTGCCGTGTGTGTGTGTGCGTGCGCGCGTGATAACTCTATCAGCCCGGTTCGCCGAGCTTTTAAGTAATCCATCTTACCCTTTTAGAATATCTTTGCTTTCATTCACGAGAAGAAGGTGTAGGAGAAGGAGGAGGAGATTTAGAAAAAGAATAAGAGAAAAGAAGAATATTCAAATTTTTTAAAGGGGGGGGGGGGGGGGGAAGAAAAAACAAAATGAGGAGGGGGGGGAATGAGTAGGGAGAGGGGGGGGGGGGGTAACAAAAACCGGAACAAGAATGAAAGTTCGTTTAACGTCATCTGGCCTGGATCGAACAGGCATGTATGGGACATTAATAACAATAAATATAGTGGGACGATCCTGGAGGTACTGCAATACCAGGAAAGTCCTGAAGTGGGTTTTTTAATAATCAAGATAGTTGATGTACAACTGTAAGTAAAACAGAACAAGAAGAAGAGACTTTGGAATACTCTTCCTGCACAACGAGCACAGAATCTAACACAAAAAACCTCCTTGGTGGATACACCAACATATATCAAAACTACAATACGAGCATGACTAAAAGGCAGATTTGTCGAAAACAAAATACAAAAACCTCGCAGCTGTGCAAAAGTTCAAACAAAAATGACAGGACAGTGAAGAGGCCGCGAGGCCTAATGTTCTAACTACCTGAACTGACCTGACCTGACTTCTAATAAATAAAGACAAGTAAAATGCATGGGCCTGTGGTTGAAATGACGGCTTCCTTATCACAAGTGATCTCCCTTTCAAACTTTACGCACCAAGTCAAGTAAGAATTTCAAAGGGGTTGTTATTTTGTCGTTTTTAACGATACGATTCTTTACACTTGAACACCCACTTCACTTTTTGACTAGTGTTTATTTGTGTCCAAAAACCAGAATAAAATGGCTGAACTGCAGTCATTCTAAACAAAGTCTGGAATGGTAAGGGCAGCAACTATGACAAGTTCTTGTTCTTGATTTAAAAAGAACGATTTAAACAATATTTAAAGAACATAATGTCTGTTTGTTTTAACAAACGATTAAACCTGAAAGAAACAAACAATTACGAAGTATGTAAAAATCGTTTGATTAGAAGTGAAAATTTCACGTTCGTTTTAAATTTGTTTGATGTTATTATTGCATTTAAGACGTAAAAACCTTGTCTAAATTTGCACGCCTGTTTGCCCGTTTCTTAAATACCACAGTTGCATTATAACACGGAGCATTCACGTGTCCGGTTGACACTTCCGCTGAACATAGTCGCTTGCTACATCGGCTTGACTTGTCCGGAATAGTTGTCGTCCCTTATACACAATTTGCTTCTCCGGGGATTCCCGCTGCCTTGTCGCACGGTCGAGTCCCTGCTCTAAATTTAGAGTTCCTACTCGGGTCTAAATTTGGGGGTGGTGCGGTTCGGGCTTCCTTCTAGGACTAGGGGTTAGTTCAGCCTGCCTTTCTGTCTAAACCAATGCTCCTTAGCGGCACTGCACGTGGCAGTATGCCATTCTTTTGCACTCACAGCTGATTTTTCTTTTCATCCTGCACATGGCATTTTTATTCATAACATTTTTGTTTGCGTTTTGTACACCCAGTTCCAGAAAAAAATGCACTAAATATGCATGTGGCAGTATGCCATTCTTTTGTACTCCCAGCTGTGGTGTTTCATTCTGGCACTGACATTTTTATTCATAACATTTGGGGGGGGGCATACACACACACCCCCCCCCCCCCCCCCCCCCCCCACTAATTTTGAAGGTGGAACATATTCATCCGTGTGTACATGTCTGTATCTGAACATTTTTTCCTCTACCTCCTGTTATTTTTTCGCTCAGCATCCAGTCATCATGTTGACTTTTTTTTATGCTATCAGGATGGGGTGTGCGTGTCTAAACAATTGCAAAATTATTGCTGCCCAGATGCTTGGCAATAGGGCATTTGCCGCGTGCTGGCGACCTTGAATTTCACCGAGTTGAATTTAGAGAGTTAAATTAGAAAGGTCAGTGTAACTCATGCCGAACGAGTGCGGGCAAATTAGTAGTCTATTATAGAGAACGAACACTCGTGGCAAATGCCCTATTGGGAGGGACAGGAAGGGGAGAGTTTGAGGGCCAGGATGGAAGGAGTTGAGGTAGGACTGGGGCAGGGTAGGGGGGCAGGCAGGGTAGGGGGGCAGGCTATGTCCAGGATGGAGGGCCAGGATGGAAGGAGTTGAGGTAGGGCTGGGGCAGGGTAGGGGGGCAGGCCTATGTCCAGGATGGAGGGCCAGGATGGAAGTTGAGGTAGGACTGGGGCAGGGTAGGGGGGCAGGCCTATGTCCAGGATGGAGGGCCAGGATGGAAGGAGTTGAGGTAGGGCTGGGGCAGGGTAGGGGGGCAGGCCTATGTCCAGGATGGAGGGCCAGGATGGAAGGAGTTGAGGTAGGACTGGGGCAGGCCTATGTCCAGGATGTGAACTGCAGATGAATTCACCTCAGGAGAGAGAGAGAGAGAGAGAGAGAGAGAGAGAGAGAGAGAGAGAGAGAAAATGAAATGTTTTAGGCCTATTCACAAAAAGACCAAAGCCCTAGAGAGAGAGAGAGAGAGATAACGATGTTTAATGCTTTTAAAAGAGAGAGAGACAGACAGAGATAGAGGCTGGCATACAAAGAGAGGGAGATTCACACAGACATATAGACACACACATACAGAGAGATGGAGTGGCAGGGGATGATGGAGGAGGGATGATATGAGAGACTCAATACACACAGAGCGAGAGAGACAGACAGAGGCAGAGAGAAAGACAAACACATTTCAGCTACAGACAGAAGAGATTTCAACATCATGAACGCAACTTAATCCTTTTTTTGTTTTTAATAATATTTCAAAATGTGTCTGACCACATAACATTCATTCAATTCAAGATCACCCTGAACAAAACCAACCAACCAACAAAGTAAAACCATTCAATTCCGTAATCAGTAACAAGAAGAGTGAATATAATTAGTATGTACATCTTTAATAACTTTGTTAAAACAACATCGAAAGAAAGAACCAACCGAGACGGCCCCTTACTCTCATTTCCCACTGTGAGCATTCACAACCCTGTCTCTGAGACACACACACACACACACACTGAGGCAAGAGCACACACACACACACACACTGAGGCAAGAGCACACACACACACTGAGGCAAGAGCACACACACACACACACACACACACACACACTG
Organism: Phymorhynchus buccinoides; assembly: GCA_017654935.2. Taxonomy (NCBI): domain Eukaryota; kingdom Metazoa; phylum Mollusca; class Gastropoda; order Neogastropoda; family Raphitomidae; genus Phymorhynchus; species Phymorhynchus buccinoides. The sequence continues at coordinate 51,794,958 of CM065695.1, read as the reverse complement.
AGGCAAGAACACACACACACACACTGAGGCAACATCACACATGTGCACACACACACACATTTGCATGTACAGACACAAACATGCAAAAATCCCAGACACACGCAAAACACAAAAGTGAGTAAATGCATGATTCTATTTTTCATTGCTATTTTAGAGCCCTAAACCCTCTCCAATGTAACATGCAAATCGTTAAAAGCTATTTTCACACTAAAGCTGCCTATATTATAATGCCATCATCCATTTTTGGAGAATTTATCCGACTACAAAGCAACAATACTTCATTGCAATGGCTTTAAAACTGTTTCCTGGAAACAGACGGATGGAAGTTCAGTTTAACGTCGCGTATCGGCTTTCGCCATGTACGACGGGCTGAACAAACCAACCAGGGTATAAACAAAAATTTATGTTCCTGAATCACTGTCTTAGCCAAAAGGCCGAGAAGCGATCAGAATTGGAAACAGACCAGATAAGCTCCAAATTTAAACAGAAAATGGGTGCTGCCGAAACCCTCCACAAATGTTTTTTTTATAAAAATCCATACTTTCAGGTTTTAAACCCAACTCAAGACACACCTGTTTCAGAAAGCTTGCTCTCTGCAGTTTCATGTTTTATTTATTATCAGTTATTGGTACTGGTACTTATAGTCACAGAGGCGTCTCTCTGAAATTTGGGTTGCTCCCACCTGGAGAGCGCGTCGCAGCCAGAGGTGCGCCGCCCCCTTTTTGGGGGGCATGCGCATTTTGTGTGACTGATGAGGAAGAAAAGGGTGTGTGTACATTTTGACCAAATAACTTTTTCGTTACCACTGGGCTTAACATGTGCTAAGTGCATGGGCACACAGGACCTCGGTTTATCGTCTCATCCGAAAGACTCCACGTTCAGACCGTAAGGCCTAGTGCAGAGTGAGAGGAAAAATCCCCTGTACCCAGGTTCGATCTCGGGTTTATTGCACAGGAGGCGAACGCGTTACCTCTGTGCCACTGTACAGTGAGCTGGGTGGGGGGAGTTGGATGGTTGAATGGATGTGGGAGAAATGGTTCTGTCAGTGTATGTGTGTCAGTCAATCAACACAAGCACCTTGAGTTTAATTATTTTTAAAAAGGCGCTTTACATTATGCTATGTATTATTATTATAATATTCAGTTAACTATAATAATATCGAAGAACGTCAAATACTTGAAGTGTTGGTAATATTGAACACTTCCTTCATGCAATATACCAACAAAGGGGGGAAACAAAACCTACTCTAAAGTCAAATGTTGGTGTGTTTACACGACATTCAAGATTTGTAATATTGGTATCATCATTTATTATGATGACTGCTAAAAGTTGCACAAATGGTTATACTTGTTGTCAAAACATATTTATAATAAAGAACATATATGACAGATTATACTTTTTTTTAACACAATGCATTTCACGCATGACAAGATGTATTCAAACACACACACACTTTTTATCAATTCACACTAAGCCACTCACATATTTTCAACACACACATAGACACTCACCCCACCCCCACAAAAAAAAACCCACCACACACTTTCAATTAATCCACACACAAAAATATTCAACCATTCTTAAGTCTTTCTAAACAGTCATTGCACAGAACACAAGAGCACAGAAACTGGTTAACAGCAACAGATCCACATTCCACGCCGTAAAAGGAGAAAGTACTGAACACAACGCAGGTCTCTTCTGTCAGTAAATTCCCTCCTCCAATGGAAATGAATGCCGATAGTGGCAGCGGACTGCAGCCAGGGAGAAAGGCATAGACTGCGCGTCAATGCTTAATCAGAAACTAGAACAGTAATAGACGATTTTCTGAGAAAAAAACTAGGGGAGAGCGCTTCGTGAAAATTGGAGTTATTTACCTCCATTACTCGGTCAAATACCATAGCAACAATGCAGCAATGGCGCTGAAGCTTGAAACTGCAGGATGCGAGTCAGCGACTTGCAATATTTTTTCTTCTAGAAAAATAAGGGGTGGCCAGTTGCCACACTCATAAAACTTGCAAAATGTGACGCAAAAATATAAATGACATCAATTTTAGAATGATGCATGGTGTTCTAAGTGCTGTATGTATGCTCAAACACACTAAGCATAGCTGGAGATCTACCTGATGGTAGGGTAACTTCCCCTGTTTGACCGATTGAATTAGGCAAGATCACTCCCACACACAATCAAATTACTCCCCTTAATTATTTCAGAACAATTCCTATTGTCAGAGAATTTGTGACACTAAGACAAACAATAGAAGTCACAGATTTTGTGAAAATAAGACAAAAGTGTTATTTTTTAACCTTCTAATTCCCGACTGTATGGTTTAAGGGCCGGCTACACTGCATACGATTCAATTCACTACAATCCGATTTTGACATTTGTGAGGCACGATTGACGTGAAATTCTACTGTCTAAATAAATCTGATGAAATCCTACTAATTATGTTCACTATGTTTGTGGTCTCCCGTACACAAATTTGAGAAGATATTTTTTTGTTTCAGACATTTTATTTGATTCATGTATTGCGGTCCATACGAATACAGCGACCAAAAACAGTAGAGTTATTTTTAGACGAAAGTATTTCACGTGAATCGTGACTCACAGACATGGTGACAATCGTGTCGTACATGTATTGGGGTCAAATCATGGCTGGACCTTTCCTCTCCGTCCATACATCACTCCCAGGAATCCCTCTAAACCTACGGCCGCGTACACAGTTCATGCGGAAATCCCACGCGCAATCCGTAAATAAGTAAAAGAAAGAAGGGTGAAAATGTACGGATTAGGGGAAATTCGGACACGTGCGCAAATCTTTTCCCTTCTTTCTTTGACTTATTTACGGATTGCGCACGGAATCTCTGCATGTATGTGTACGTACCCTATGCGCTCTCTTCGGTCTTTGTTTGCTCTTGAGGATTTTCAACAAAACCCGACTTAAGGACCAATTTTTCAATATTGTTTAAAAGTAAGAAGCGTAAAACAAAGACAGCTCAACTAAATCCATTTTATATTTTTGAACAAATCTAATTAAATATTTTTATCAACCAAGTCCCAAAAAGGTTATTACATTTGTTACATTAATTTTAAAGCAACAAGTTAACAAACACCGCCGTTTGTCAAGAAGTGGTCCATATCTTTTGTGGAGCAGTTTATCTACCCGCTGTATTACCTACCGCGGACTATAAGGCGATACTTTTTTCCCAGACTGAGACCCCTGCGCCTTATAATGTGACTACCGTATTTTACGGACTACAAAGCACATCTGATTAGAAGGCACCCCCCAAAAACTTTACACAAAATTTTGATTAAAAAAAAAAAAAAATCAAACTTTTTTTTTTTAATGGACGAATGAATCAAACATATACATGCAATTTACCTTTCAACATACATCCATTCATTTTTTTTTTAAACTTGATAAAGACAGACAGATGAGCAATAAATAAATTTTGATTTTGTTATTATAGTTTCTGACTAAATTATCAGTCACATTATATATTACAAGGCGCAGGGGTCTAGGTCTAGGGGAAAAGTATCGCCTTATAGTCTGTAAAATACAATACTAATATGGTAAGAAACCATAATAACAAAACCTTATAGCCCGAAAAATATGGAAAATGCTGTATCTATAGTGTAACCAGTTCCTGCGCTCTCGAGAGTCATTCGGGAAAAAAGCTGCCAAAGAGAATTGATTATCATGGTCACAACATTGAACATGGGATAAGACGAAACAGAAACAAACAAAACTGAATAAGTATAATGCTTTAAACAAACTGAGAAGCAATGTATTAACTGTTAGATGAACATTATCATAATGAAATGATCGGAGTTGGGGAAAGCATACGCAGTGGAACCTCCCTTACAAGACTCCCACTTATTAAGACCTACTTCTCCGAGACATTGCCCTTCTTTGTAAGCATTGAAATGACATCCCTTGTACAACTCCCTCCCACTTAAGACCTACTTCTCCGAGACATTGCCCTTCTTTGTAAGCATTGAAATGACATCCCTTATACAACTCCCTCCCACTTAAGACCTGATTTTTTGATTATTTTTCGTGGAGGAGTGGATCTAAAGAACATAGACTTTAACGAATAAAAAGGATGATGCGTAATAATGGTGTAGAATAGACTGAAAAAAGTGGCGTCATGTGTGCAGGACTACATAAGTTTGTTATCATATTGACCAATTCCAGCCCAGCCACTTAGAATAGCAGTCCCCTCCTCTGCTATCTGGAATAGGATGGTCAGACATGACTGACTGACATATACATCTATAATAATAATAATAATATATAATGCAGAAACAAAACGACAAGAGACGCACTGGAAAGGGAGCGAGCAATAACAAGAAATGAAAATGCATTCCAAAGAAATATTGTTCACATTTCAGATCGTGAGACTTCACCAAATAAAAATCTACAGTGATGCCATTCTTGTTCGTTCTGACAAGTTCACATACGAAGAATGATAAACGGCTTAAAACAAAGTTGAAATGAAAACATCAAAATGTGATTAAATGTTACATACAATAATTAAAAACATGCAAGTGCATGCACATGCTTTACCTGGGTACAGCTAAATGTTTTGGTCATTTTCAGATTTCTAATCTATAGGGCAGTTATTGCTTTTAATTTAATAACTAAAACACTGAACCCTTACAAAACTTAAACAGGACAAAGCGATGCAACTATGACTGGTTTTCTGTGCTACTTGATGTATTTGATGACTGTTTTTAAAAAATATTCAACACAAAAGTAAAGCAGTACATGTTTTAAACAATGTTGAAAACGTGTAAAAAGGAACATCGTTAACAATGAAAAGAGGAGGGGGTGGTTGAGCGGGTGGGGTAAGGACAATGAGAGTGAGTGAATGAAAACAAAATGGCTGACTGCTGGATCAGGACAAGGTCAGCGTTTGTGATTGAATGATTTGCACACATGACGATTACTTTTTAAAAATTGTTTAATTAAAAAACAAAAAGGAAGGAAAAATTAGTTTAACGTCATCCGACCTTTTATGTATGGAGTACAAAACGTGTCAAACACTTGATTCAAAGACTCGATACTTTTCGAAAAGTATCCATACTTTCCAAATATTATCCCTACTCCGTATGGCTCGCTCCCAAAAGGATCGAGCGTTTCCGATTTTTGCCGAGTATCTTGAAATGAACACATACAAATTTGGAATTGGAAATTATTTGGTGGGAATCAAAACAACGGACAGAATGGCTGAGGAAGCGACAAGAAAGGCATTAGACATAATCGAGGAGTATTTTTTCATGCCAAGTCATGTTGAAAAGTTATGTTTCGTTTCATATCCAAGCATTCCCCAGAAGACGGAGTGTGGCTGCCCATGTGGCGGGGTAATCAAAAACGGTCACACATGTAATGTTCTCATTTGTAGTTGATGCATTTGTACCATAGTGTCCAAGCGCTTCCTCTGTTGGGATGATCCCTGGAGTCTTTTAGCTAGGGTAAGCCAACAACAGCATTATCCGAGCATCGTTTTTATGTGACACGTTCGGTAGAGTTCGTAAATGCGCGTTTCCATTCAAAGTATGGATAGTTTCACCTAAAAAAGGATCAATACTTTCGTAAATTATGAAAAGTATCAATACTTTTTTTAAAGTGTGTGATCCTTTTTTGACAAAGTAGTGATACTTGTGCGAAAAGGATTTATCCTTTTTTAAAAGGATCGTTCCATTTAGAAATGAGTGTTGTTTTGTATCAATACTTTTCGAAAAATATTGAGTCTTTGCATCGAGTCTTTGCATCGAAACTCTTCGTAAGCCATATAATATATATCCTGGAGATACTGAAACATCAGGTCGACCATGAAAGGAAAAAAAACCCCACTAAAGAGCTACACGAAGTTAACAACAGACCACAATCAAATGAAACAAACTTTCTATTTCTGAAAAAATAAAATAAAACAAAAGCCAGACACAAACCAGCACCATTGAATGCCATACAAACATCTAATGTCAGATTCAGTCAAACAGACTGAACATCGCTCACATGTTTCATTTTAGCCGACTGAAGAGTATATATCAGTATCCTATTTTTCATCTGTGAATATGGGACTGCTCTTGCTTTAAAAAACAAACAAATCAAATCTTATTAGTTATAAAAACAAAACAAAAAAACCCACAAAAACCTTGTCCATAATCATAATTTTTTAATTTCTAGACCACATCAACAAAACAGTGGAAGACAATATAGTATGCAAGAGTTTGAAAAAAGAAAAGAAACAAAACCCAGCACGAACATTGCCTTTTATCAACTGAGAATGAAAAAGAGGGGATGAACTCAGATGAATAAAATATGACCTAATAAATGTATGCTGTGAAAACAAATCTCGGAAAATGTATGCTGTGAATAAAACATTAATAAATGTATATAGCTTGCAGCCCTGCCAACCTAACCAGACCTGTGAAATGCATTGCAAAATGTCATCAGTTCGATGCATAAATACTTAATTGTTTTGAAGATGGATTGTATGAATATAAGAATAAATAACACCATTGAGGAGGGGGGGGGGGGGGTAGGAAGAATTGTTTTTGAAGGAAGAAATGGACGGAGAAGATGGAAGGTTAAAAACTGAGGCATGAAAAAACCCCAAAGGAACAGAAAGAGAAAGAGAAAAACAGAAAGATTAATAAGAAAGACAGACAGAAAGAAAGAAAAAAGGAAAGAATATAGAAAGAAAGATCGACAAAGCACAGTAGGAGAAACGACCAAAGGAAGAACAAAGCAAAAAGATGCAATGAAACGCAAAAGAAATAGTTCAACTACGATCTAACACTTAAGTCATGGAAAGAGAGAACATTCAAACAAAGATGATTGTGTAGAATTTGAAGAAACGTATTTTCGGTGAATAAATACGCTGTGTTTGGAAATAAAGTAGGAAAGACAGAGACTGGCCTAAGAGGGACACAGATAGAGAGAGAAAGACAGACAGACAGAGAGAAAGAGAAGGACACAACGGAGAAAAAAAGTCGCACTTTTCATAAGGTAAGAAAATGAAGAACTGAAAGCGTCAGATTTATTATGCATAAGTTATGGCGATTTTTAAAAATACAAATGTTAGATAAACACTGGGGAATAAAGAGAATTTTGTAAAAATAGGAGGTGGTGAGAAAAGGGAAGGAGAATGTGGTGAATGAGAGAACTCTGTGTGTGGGTCAATGTGTGTGTGTGTGTGTGTGTGTGCAGGCATTTGTTAATGAGAGAATGTGTGTGTGTTTGTGAGAGGGGATGGGACGTAGAGAGAGAGAGAGAGAGAGTGTGTGTATGTGTGTGCAGGCATTTGTTGATGAGAGAATGTGTGTGTGTGTGTGTGTGTGAGAGGGGATGGGACGGAGAGAGAGAGAGAGAGAAAGAGTGTGTGTGTGTGTGTGCGCGCGTATGTGTGTGTGTGTGCAGGCATTTGTTAATGAATGTGTGTGCGTGCGCATATCATGTGTGTGTGTGTGTGTGTGTGCAGGCATTTGTTAATGAGAGAATGTGTGTGTGTGTTTGTGAGAGGGAGAGAGAGAGAGAGAGAGAGAGAGTGCGTGTGTGTGTGTGTGTGTGTGTGTGCAGGCATTTGTTAATTAGAGAATGTGTGTGTGTGTTTGTGAGAGGGGATGGGATGGAGAGAGAGAGAGAGTGTATGTGTGTGTGTGTGCGAGCGTGTGTAGGTGTTTGTTCATGAGAGAATGTGTGTTTGTGAGAGACAGAGAGAGAGAGAGAGTGTGTGAAAGAAAGCGTGTAAGATAGAGTGAGAGGGAAAGAGAAACAGAAACAGAGAGAGAGATTAAAGAATCTGGGAGAGAGGACAAAAAAGGGGTCATAAGAAGAAAGAATAAGGGCAGTCATCGCTCCATAGCATCTGTGATTTGTTGTCACAACGCAGCAAAACCCACTGAAACAAACTGAGGACTGTTTATGGATGGATGGAGGGTTAGGGCATGGCGGAGGAGGGGAGAAGCTCCAGCTGTCATTCGGAGGTGTCGGTGGGCGGGGGTGGGGGTGGGGGCGCTACCACGGTGGCGTTGTGCTGAATCTGTAGCACCTCTCCCGAGTCTGTGGTTACCGTGGTGACGTGGCAGCCGTCTGGCAACGCCAGGTCTCCTTGCTGAAGTTGCTGGTAAGAACAAAATGTACACAGACTAATCACAGTACCGTACATTTCACACACTCTCTCTCTCACACATACAGCAGCTTCACACAGTATGAATGTGTCAGTACACCAAACACTAGGTCACACAGAAACCCAGACATTTTTGTATCAAACAACACTTAAGGCTATTGGAAATGTCCATCTTAGTCAGTCAGACACACAGACAATAGGATGAAAGAGAGCGGGGGGAAAAGCCTACCTAAAAAGAAAAAAAAGAAGGAAAAAAACCCGAAAAAGAACAATGAAAAAAGGAGGAAAGGAAGGTGAAAAAAAAGGGGCTAAAAATGAAGGCGGAAGTGGTGGTGGGTTGCAACAATTAAAAAGGCTAATAGTTATTAAAGGAGGCTATCAGTGTTTATGTAATAACTAGTTTATTTTTTTTAGCAATTAACAATAGGCTTTTCTACCAATTAACTTCTAAAAGTCTTAGCTATCTTTATTCTTACTATCTTAGGCTGTGTACACATATATGCGGAGATTCTGAGCGGAAACCCCATGCGCAATCCGTAAATAAGTACAAGAAAGAAGGGAAAAGATTTGCGCACGTGTCCGAATTTCCCCTAATCCGTAAATGCTTACCCTTCTTTTTTTCACTTACTTCTGGGTTTCCGTATGAAACTTACGCATCTAATGTGTACATGGCCTTAGGCTGCGAAGCGATCATTTAAAGCGTCCCTGTGAAAGTCAACTGGTGACAGACCTATGAATGACAACCAAAAAACACAAGATGGTGGCCAAACAAAAGAGTTTAAACACTGACATCCCAGTGTACGTCTGGGTGGAAATCTAAACAATCATTATGGCCTGACAATTAGGCTTCAGTGATGTTTCTACTTCTGATCACTTAATCCTCTCCTTTTAACCCTTTCACCGCCAATGTTGCGTTTTAGCACCACAATGGTTTAACACCCATGCCACTAAAAGGCATCAAATCAGGGCCTGTTATCTGAAGACCCTATTTTCTTAATTTTGGGAGGCAAGGATAAGCCTAATGTTATACATGTCACAGAATAATTCCTAATATTGCAGAAAGAAAAAGAAACAAAAAAGAGGAAAGAAGAAAAGAAAGGTTAAAAATGAAGGCGGAAGTGGTGGTGCATTGTTATTCATGCTAATTTTGTCTCAATTCTGGAGTGAGATTCCTTACAGTACTAGTGCTACTTCTGTAACAATGGTGACCGGCAAACAAACAGACTACAAGTGGCAAGATCATCACCAGCTGCCAACGCCTGCTTAGGCTAGAAAAAGCTAACTCAATCTCCCACCCTTAAGTCGCCAGTACTTGCCCCAACCACGGGGCTTCCAGACAGGATCTGTATGCGCTGTGGCTGTTGTAGCTGTGAGAACTGTTCTACCTCTGTGTCTGTCTGTCTGTCTGTCTCTCTCTCTCTCCCTTTCTCTCTCTCTAATACTCACCCCAATCACTTGGTCTCCGGAAAGTATCTGTATGTGTTGTGCGTGTTGTAGCTGTGAGAACTGTTCTACCTCTGTGTCTGTCTGTCTGTCAGTCTGTCTGTCTGTCTCTCTGTTCCTGTCTCTCTCTCTAATACTCACCCCAATCACTTGGTCTCCGGAAAGTATCTGTATGCGCTGTGGCTGTTGTAGCTGTGATAACTGTTCTACCTCTGTGTCTGTCTGTCTGTCAGTCTGTCTGTCTCTCTCTGTTCCTCTCTCTCTCTCTAATACTCACCTCAATCACTTGGTCTCCGGAAAGTATCTGTATGCGCTGTGGCTGTTGTAGCTGTGAGAACTGTTCTACCTCTGTGTCTGTCTGTCTGTCAGTCTCTCTCTCTGTTCCTGTCTCTCTCTCTAATACTCACCCCAATCACTTGGTCTCCGGAAAGTATCTGTATGCGCTGTGGCTGTTGTAGCTGTGAGAACTGTTCTACCTCTGTGTCTGTCTGTCTGTCTGTCTCTCTCTCTCTGTTCCTGTCTCTCTCTCTAATACTCACCCCAATCACTTGGTCTCCGGAAAGTATCTGTATGCGCTGTGGCTGTTGTAGCTGTGAGAACTGTTCTACCTCTGTGTCTGTCTGTATGTCTGTCTGTCAGTCTGTCTGTCTCTCTCTCTCTCCCTGTCTCTCTCTCTAATACTCACCCCAATCACTTGGTCTCCGGAAAGTATCTGTATGTGTTGTGCGTGTTGTAACTGTGAGATCTGTTCGGGTGTGGCGTGAAGGATCTGTATCTCCCCTTGTTGTGTGGCGTCCCCTGCCATGGCCACTGCTGCCTGGATGTCAACCTCCCCCTGAAAATATCATCAGTATTATCATTGTTATTATTGTCATCATTATCAAATCTGTATCTCCCCTTGTGTGGTGTCGCCTGCCATGGCCAATGCTGCCTGGATGTCAACCTCCCCCTGTCATCAAACATCATCATCTTTAAGCTTAGAGCTTAAAGGTGAAGCGCTATATAATTTTTAAAAATAAAACATCATCATCGATTCATCATCATTATCATCACCATCACCATAAAATCTATTATCTCCCCTTGTTGTGTGGTGCAGCCTGCCTTGGCTACTGCTGCCTGGATGTCAACCTCCCCGTGTTATCAAACATCGTCGTCATCATCATCATCATAAAATCTGTGTCTCCCTTTGTTGATACGTGGTAAGATTTAACGTGGTGAAAGCCCTGACATGGCCTTAGTTGTCGACAGGGTTATAATTTTAATCCTAATCCTAATCGCCTTGCTGTGTGGCGTCGCCTGCCATGGCTACTGCTGCCTGGACATCAACCTCCCCCTGTCGATATCATCATTAAAAAACAACAACTCTACTACCAGAAACCCAACCCTTCCCTGTCAGCAGTCCATTCTCTGAACTTTGTTAAACCTTTGATGCAGCGACTGTTCTGATATCTGACAACTAAACAATTTCAGGGGAAATAATCTACCTGAAGTATCGTTATGCAACATTTCTACCTTGACTAACAATGAGGCTTTATACTACTCCTTGCCGACACGAAAGGGCAATATTTTTAGGCCCGAACTGCAGATGCCCCCTGGTGATGAGTCAGGAGCAGATCATTTTCTGTGGCTATATACTACTAGTTCCTGACAGGCAAGGGCGATAATCGTAAGTAGGTGGCGTTTGCATCTCAGGTCACGAGACAGGGGCAGAGAATGTTCGGTATAAAGCCTCATTGATTCCTCATCCCTAGCATTTGTATCTGCCAAACAGGTGCTAAAATCGATAAATAGGGTGGAAAGCAAAGGCCGAATTAATACCTTTTTTGTTTGGTATGTCAGTCAGTCGTTTCCGACCATGACTTCCGGATAGCAGAGGGGGCAGATGCTATTCCTGCAGGCTGTGCTAGAATTTGTTTAAAGTGGAGATGCCTTGCCCAGGGTACACCCCCACTCTCTCAGCCAAAGGGATTTGAGGACAGATGGCATTGGGGAAGGTCCCCAAAGGCCAACCCAACTCTTTGGCTACAGCACCAGAGCCAGTGCCAAGGCCCCCTCGTTTGAGAGTAGCTAAACAGAAAGACACCCAGACATTTACACACACCCCGACATTTACACCCCCCCCCCCCGACATTTACACCCACCCCCCCCCCCCGACATTTACACATACACCCAGACATTTACACACACACACACATCCAGACATTTACACACACACACACACCCACCTGGTGTATATGCAGCTCCCCATCCTGACTGATGGACTCCTCATCGCTGCCACTCATGTCCCCCAGGTGATTGTTGATGTTCACGTAGGAGGACGGTGATTTGCCGCGGAAGGCCTTCACCGTCAGCGGCATGCCTCGTTGCCGCCGGCGCCAGGCCGTGCGGCACTTGGAGTCGATGTTCTGCTTGATGCGGTGCCAGTCGTTTTCCGTGATGCCAAACCGGTGAATCAAATGACCTGCAAAGAAACAGTCCTGTTTGATGCAATCGTTAAAAACAACAACATGAAAATCGCTTCATTTCCATTTCAAATTCCACGGCCAAGTTGACTAGACGTTGGGAGTCCTCTGCTCTTCATAATTCCTGGTCATACTTTTTTTTTTAAAGAAACACAAAATCATTCACATGCAAACACGAAATTTGTGCGAGATTGCTTTTCAGTGATCAATCTCCAGTGCAACTGCAGCAAGTTACAGAGTGTTCCAAGCACACTCACAAACTAAGAACATTTAAGAAGTAGCACATGTATGTATTTAGCCATGATTTTGCAGCATAAGGATACATGACATCAAGCTTGACCAGTGCTGCCTGGGCTTACTGTCTGTTTTACCAGTCAGAGTTCGGCTATCTTCTACTCTAGTCACCCCAAACCCCCCATTTTCACTGAGAAGCAACATTTAGCTATTTTTTCGGAAAGGGATAGGGGTTTGGATCAGCCTAGTTGGGTTTTTTCTCTCTCCATAAAACTGAAATAAGCAGACTTTAAGATTGAGGCCCCACATGGCCGAAAGGCCAAAGAGGGCGTAAAGCATTATTTCCTTTAAGATTGAGAGTCGTAAACATTAGGGGTTAACTTAAGTACAAGATTGCCCAGATTTCTATGCAAGTAAAGCAAATCAAGATCAGCAAGTTTTTTCGGTAAACTACCTTTCCTAGCCTAAGCCTGTGACTACATTTCACGCTTCACAAGAATCAAATGTTCAGGTCTATAAAGTTTAAAACTCGTGTGAATACTTCTCCCCTTTGAACATCCCCCCCCCCCCCCCCCCTTCCCGATACATTCCTCATATGTATTCCACGTATCATCGAGTGGGTCCAGTTGTTTATTCCAACGTTTCCCCATGCCTGACAAAATCAATAAGAGCCTTGAGTGTTACTGTCAAACAAATAATCAAAACCACACACCACAATATTAAGTAGGTGGCGTTCGCATCTCAGGGCACGAGACAGAATTTTCAGTATAAAGCCTGATTGGATAAAGCCTGAGTGTCGTAGTCAATACGACACATTACAACACGCAGTGCTAGAATGCAATAGGAATTGTTCGGAAATAATTAAGGGGAGTAATTTCATGGTGTGTGGGAGTGATCTTGCCTAATTCAATCGGTCAAACAGGGGAAGTTACTCTGCCATCAGGTAGATCCCCAGCTCTTGGCTCGCTTGCTTGATTAGACTTACATCACTTAGAACACCGTGCGTCATTTAAAAAATTGATGTCATTTATATTTTTACATCACATTTTGCAAGTTCTCTCAGTTTGTGGATACTGGACGCCCCTCATTTTTCTAAAAAAATGTTTGCAAGTCGCTAACTGGCATCCCGCGGTTTCAAGCTTCGACGCCATTGTTGCATTGTTACTATAGAATTTGACCGAGTAATGGAGGTAAACAATTCTAATTTTCACGAAGTGTTCTCCCCTATTTTTTTCAGAAAATCGTCTATCCCCACAACAACACAACACAGCAGAACACTCACATCGCACTGTCAACATGACACATTGCACCACGCAGTGTTATAATGCGATCCCCACAACACAGCAGAACACTCACATCGCACTGTCAACATGACACATTGCACCACGCAGTGTTATAATGCGATCCCCACAACACAGCAGAACACTCACATCGCACTGTCAATATGACACATTGCACCACGCAGTGTTATACTGCGATCCCCACAACACAACACAGCAGAACACTCACATCGCACTGTCAATATGACACATTGCACCACGCAGTGTTATAATGCGATCCCCACAACAACACAACACAGCAGAACACTCACATCGCACTGTCAATATGACACATTGCACCACGCAGTGTTATAATGCGATCCCCACAACAACACAACACAACAGAACACTCACATCGCACTGTCAATATGACACATTGCACCACGCAGTGTTATAATGCGATCCCCACAACACAACACAGCAGAACACTCACATCGCACTGTCAATATGACACATTGCACCACGCAGTGTTATACTGCAATCCCCACAACACAACACTCACATCGCACTGTCAATATGACACATTGCACCACGCAGTGTTATAATGCGATCCCCACAACACAACAGCAACACTCACATCGCACTGTCAACATGACACATTGCACCACGCAGTGTTATAATGCGATCCCCACAACAACACAACACAGCAGAACACTCACATCGCACTGTCAATATGACACATTGCACCACGCAGTGTTATACTGCGATCCCCACAACACAATACAGCAGAACACTCACATCGCACTGTCAATATGACACATTGCACCACGCAGTGTTATAATGCGATCCCCACAACAACACAACACAGCAGAACACTCACATCGCACTGTCAATATGACACATTGCACCACGCAGTGTTATAATGCGATCCCCACAACAACACAACACAACACAACACTCACATCGCACTGTCAATATGACACATTGCACCACGCAGTGTTATACTGCGATCCCCACAACACAATACAGCAGAACACTCACATCGCACTGTCAATATGACACATTGCACCACGCAGTGTTATAATGCGATCCCCACAACACAACACAGCAGAACACTCACATCGCACTGTCAATATGACACATTGCACCACGCAGTGTTATAATGCGATCCCCACAACACAACACAGCAGAACACTCACATCGCACTGTCAATATGACACATTGCACCACGCAGTGTTATAATGCGATCCCCACAACAACACAACACAGCAGAACACTCACATCGCACTGTCAATATGACACATTGCACCACGCAGTGTTATACTGCGATCCCCACAACACAATACAGCAGAACACTCACATCGCACTGTCAATATGACACATTGCACCACGCAGTGTTATAATGCGATCCCCACAACAACACAACACAGCAGAACACTCACATCGCACTGTCAATATGACACATTGCACCACGCAGTGTTATAATGCGATCCTCACAACACAACACAGCAGAACACTCACATCGCACTGTCAATATGACACATTTCACCACGCAGTGTTATAATGCGATCCCCACAACAACACAACACAACACAACACTCACATCGCACTGTCAATATGACACATTGCACCACGCAGTGTTATAATGCGATCCCCACAACAACACAACACAGCAGAACACTCACATCGCACTGTCAATATGACACATTGCACCACGCAGTGTTATAATGCGATCCCCACAACACAGCAGAACACTCACATCGCACTGTCAACATGACACATTGCACCACGCAGTGTTATAATGCGATCCCCACAACACAGCAGAACACTCACATCGCACTGTCAACATGTCACATTGCACCACGCAGTGTTATAATGCGATCCCCACAACAACACAACACAGCAGAACACTCACATCGCACTGTCAATATGACACATTGCACCACGCAGTGTTATAATGCGATCCCCACAACACAGCAGAACACTCACATCGCACTGTCAACATGTCACATTGCACCACGCAGTGTTATAATGCGATCCCCACAACAACACAACACAGCAGAACACTCACATCGCACTGTCAATATGACACATTGCACCACGCAGTGTTATAATGCGATCCCCACAACACAGCAGAACACTCACATCGCACTGTCAACATGACACCACGCAGTGTTATAATGCGATCCCCACAACACAGCAGAACACTCACATCGCACTGTCAACATGTCACATTGCACCACGCAGTGTTATAATGCGATCCCCACAACACAGCAGAACACTCACATCGCACGCCATATATCATGAGAGGGTCCAGCTGCTTCTTCCCGTGTTTCCCCATGCCCGACAGATTGGACGAGGCCTGGGTGTCGCGGTCAAACAGGTAGTCCAACAAGGTCAAGGCCATCTTCTCCGGCGTGCGGCAGTTGGAGTGAACGTGGAGAAGGTCACTGCAACACAAGAACAACTTCACATTAACAAGGTCAAGGCCATCTTCTGTGGCGTGCGGCAGTTGGAGTGAACGTGGAGAAGGTCGCTGCAACGCAAGAACAGAAAACAACTTCACATGAAGCGAAAATACTGTGGGGGAACGTCAGTGTTCAAATCACATCTCTGCTTCCCCCGTGGGGATACCGGGGGGTCTTTCATAAAAATAGTTCCACCACCTTCTGGAAGTTCTGTGCTTGTAACTTCCTCTAATCTGCCACTCTCTTTGACTCAGCCTTTTCCCTTTACTTTCTGTCATCTACTATCTTTCTGACTTTTTGGCCCCATTCTCCTGCCTTTTTTCCAAAAAATCTTCCAAATAAATGTTCTCCTTTGAGCTCCTCTTATTCAGAATGTGTCGGCTGTACGCAGCGGGGAGACCAGTGAAAACTGAAAACGGACACATACATATTTCAACCACTATGGCCTTTTGGCCTGGAAAAGCAGAAGAAGAAAACATCTCTGCTTGATTGCCGTCAGTGACATGTACGCATGCGCACGCACACACACATACACTTACTAACATGTGAATACAAACACAGACACTCATACACACTATCTACTATCTTGTTGTTGTTGTCGTACCCGAACATGTCACATAAAAAGCGAAGCTCTGATATGTTGTTGTTGTTGACTTACCCTGGCTTAAACACTCCAGGGATCATCCCAACAGACGAAGCAGCTGGTACAAATGCACCAGCTAGGGATGAGAACATTACGTGTGTGACCGTTTTTGATTACCCCGCCACGAGGGCAGCCACACTCTGACTTCGGAGGATACTATCTTAAATGCAGTGGTTATCTCACCTTGGTGTGATGGGAACGCGCACTCTCATCTCCGGGTTATTTTCGTCCCCCAGCCAAGTTCCGTTGGGAAAGTCATCTGGAAAGTCAAACAAAGAAGTTCAGACTCTTTTTTAAAGTTAAGTAACAAAAATATAATGAAAACTCATAATTTCCCTTAAAACACATGTACAGTTCAAATATAAAATAACATTTCAGTCCTTTCAATTTGGGGTTACCCGATTTCTATTAGAAGTGCAGCATCAACAACAAAAATAAAAAGAGAGTGTAGCGAACAAAGTAGACAGACGCACCAATGAATCAGCTACAACTTCATGTACTTATGATGATCTCCTCCTCAGCCAAAAAATGCATGTTAACCCTTTCACCACCAGACATTTTGTCAGCTAAACAATACCAGTAAACTTAACTGGGTAAAAAAAAAAATTTTTATTTGCAATATTGGGAATTCCTCTATGCCCTGCATAACATTAGGCCATTCGTTACCTCTCAAAATGAAGAAAGTATGGTCTTCAGATAACAGGCCCCAACTTGATGCCTTTTAGTGATATGGGTGTTAAACCATTTGTAGTGCATAAATGCGACATTGGCGGTGAAAGGGTTTTAATCTACATCTTGAATTATTACGATTCAAACGTTTTTCAACCGCTAAAAGCTGGGAGTGAGAAATCAGTTGACTTTTAAGACTCACAAGCCTGAGTAAAGATGTCACTTGCCTTCAATTATGGTTCTTCTTCTTCTTCTTCTTCAATCGCTCAGTTTCCTGTCAATTATGAGTGCAGATGCGTCATGCTGCCGTTATGCGCCTGACTCAGAAAATAGTTATACCCAGCAAGTCCAACTTTGGCTGGAGGAAATCTTTTTGAAAGCGTTTCTTGAAAATAGGCAGGAAATGCAGAAAGATAGTAAATGACAGTAAGCAAAGGGAAAACGCAGTCAGAGAGAGTGACAGATTAGAGGAAGTTACAAGCACAGAACTTCCAGAAGGTGGGGGAACCATTTATGCAAAAGCCCCCCACCCCCAGTATCCCCACAGGGGGAATTATGGCTAAAAATATGCATTCAAATATTTCCATTGATCTTTTTTTGCTGAACTGATTTCTGAAGCCCAGGTTTCCATTCAACGAATGGCTCAATTTACTACTTTAGCTTCAACATACACAGACACTTGCGACAGAAGAAAAACGAAGAGGAAACAAGTCAAGAAGTAAATGCCAGAAAGCATTATCATTCTTCTCGAGTAAAACTCCAAAAGGTACTACAGTGGAACCTCCCATTATAAGACTCCCTCCCACATAAGACCTGCTTCTCTGAGACATTGCCCTTCTTTGTAAGTATTAAAATTACCTCCCTTATAAGACCCCTCCCTTATAAGACCTCATTTTGGATGACTTTTGAAGGTCTTATAAGGGAGGTTCCACTGTATCAGAAAAGAAACAGACGGTTGATAATACCTTTTGGCTTTTACCAGAAAAGCATGATAGCACACTTTGGCGCTTAAAGTGTCGAACGTTGGCTCACCTTCTGTGTTGAGCGTGATGAGAGTGACGTTGGGACCCAGGTTCTGAATGCCATCTGTCAGCCCTGGAAGAGATGAAAAAAACTTGATAACAGGTCATACAGCCCCACTGTTCACTCTCTTCTTTATTTCTCTCTCTCTCTTCCTGGAAAAGGTCAAACTTGAAAACAGGACACGTAGCCCCACTGTTCACTCTCTTCTTTATTTCTCTCTCTCTCTTCCTGGAAAAGGTCAAACTGAAAACAGGACACATAGCCCCACTGTTCACTCTTCTTTATTTCTCTCTCTCTCTCTCTCTTCTGGAAAAGGTCAAATTGAAAACAGGACACATAGCCCCACTGTTCACTCTCTTCTTTATTCTCTCTCTCTCTCTCTCCTGGAAAAGGTCAAACTGAAAACAGGACACATAGCCCCACTGTTCACTCTCTTCTTTATTTCTCTCTCTCTCTTTCCTGGAAAAGGTCAAATTGAAAACAGGACACATAGCCCCACTGTTCACTCTTTCTTTATTTCTCTCTCTCTCTCTCCTGGAAAAGGTCAAACTGAAAACAGGACACATAGCCCCACTGTTCACTCTCTTCTTTATTTCTCTCTCTCTCTCTCTTCTGGAAAAGGTCAAATTGAAAACAGGACACATAGCCCCACTGTTCACTCTTCTTTATTTCTCTCTCTCTCTCTCTCTCCTGGAAAAGGTCAAACTTGAAAACAGGACACATAGCCCCACTGTTCACTCTCTTCTTTATTCTCTCTCTCTCTCTCTCCTGGAAAAGGTCAAACTGAAAACAGGACACATAGCCCCACTGTTCACTCTCTTCTTTATTTCTCTCTCTCTCTCTCCTGGAAAAGGTCAAATTGAAAACAGGACACATAGCCCCACTGTTCACTCTTCTTTATTTCTCTCTCTCTCTCTCTTCCTGGAAAAGGTCAAATTGAAAACAGGACACATAGCCCCACTGTTCACTCTCTTCTTTATTCTCTCTCTCTCTCTTCCTGGAAAAGGTCAAACTGAAAACAGGACACATAGCCCCACTGTTCACTCTTCTTTATTTCTCTCTCTCTCTCTCTCCTGGAAAAGGTCAAATTGAAAACAGGACACATAGCCCCACTGTTCACTCTCTTTATTTCTCTCTCTCTCTCTCTCTCTTCCTGGAAAAGGTCAAATTGAAAACAGGACACATAGCCCCACTGTTCACTCTCTTCTTTATTTCTCTCTCTCTCTCTCTTCCTGGAAAAGGTCTTGAAAACAGGACACGTAGCCTCTTTCTCTCTCTCTCTCTCTGTCTTCCTGGAAAAGGTCAAATTGAAAACAGGACACATAGCCCCACTGTTCACTCTTCTTTATTTCTCTCTCTCTCTCTCTGTCTTCCTGGAAAAGGTCAAATTGAAAACAGGACACATAGCCCCACTGTTCACTCTCTTCTTTATTTATCTCTCTCTCTCTCTGTCTTCCTGGAAAAGGTCAAACTTGAAAACAGGACACATAGCCCCACTGTTCACTCTTCTTTATTTCTCTCTCTCTCTCTCTCTCTTCCTGGAAAAGGTCAAATTGAAAACAGGACACATAGCCCCACTGTTCACTCTTCTTTATTTCTCTCTCTCTCTCTCTCTCTTCCTGGAAAAGGTCAAATTGAAAACAGGACACATAGCCCCACTGTTCACTCTTCTTTATTTCTCTCTCTCTCTCTCTCTTCCTGGAAAAGGTCAAATTGAAAACAGGACACGTAGCCCCACTGTTCACTCTTCTTTATTTCTCTCTCTCTCTCTTCCTGGAAAAGGTCAAACTGAAAACAGGACACGTAGCCCCACTGTTCACTCTTCTTTATTTCTCTCTCTCTCTCTCTCTCTCTCTGTCTCTTCCTGGAAAAGGTCAAACTGAAAACAGGACACGTAGCCCCACTGTTCACTCTCAATCTCTCCTTGTTTCTTTCTTTGTTACTCTCTACGTCTCTCTCTCTTTTTTTATATTTTATTTTATTAAGAAAATGTGCATAACCTTTTGGCTCTAAGCACTTTACAATTTCACTAAAATCATCCAAATTAAGAACGAACTACTACATACATGCACACAGACACACCGGGGAGTACAGCGTTATGAGAGAAGAAGATCGAAGGAAGTAGAGACACAAAAGTAATAGCGGATGGGTGGGGGATAGGTGGAGTGGGGGTGGGAGGGGGGGGGATGGGGATGGTGGGGGAGTGGTGGGTAGAGTAGGATGAGAGAAGAAGATGGAAAGAAGGAGAGACACAAAAGTAATAATATAATATTTCGTGGACCCAAAAGAACTGCTGCTCAGCATTACCGGTACTTGGCATTACCGGTACTAGGCATTACCGGTGCTCGGTATTTCCGGTACTAGGCGTTGCGCTAGTTTGTATTATTTATCAGGTACTTTCTAGTCACAGAGGCATCTCTGTGAAAATCGGGTTGCTCCCACCTGGAGAGCACGTCGCAGCCAAATAAAATTTTGGCATGCGATTTTTTGTGTGTGATGATGATGAAGGAAGGGGGGGGGGGGGGGGGGGGGGGGTAAATTTTGACCAAATGACAACTTTTTCGTTGCCACTGGGTTTAACGTGTGCTAAGTGCATGGGCACACGGGACCTCGGTTTATCGTCTCATCCGAAAGACTCCACATTCAGACTGCAAGGCCTAGTGCAAAGTGAGAGGAAAAATCCCCTGTACCCAGGTTCGAACTCGGGTTTACTTGACACGAAGCGAACGCGTTACCACTGTGCCACTCTACACTCTATAAGTGCGCACTACGTAGTGAAAAAGTTAAATAGCGGTAGAAGGCCAACACACCTTGCGGGTCCCCTGGTTCCATCTTTGTTCCGTTCTGAGGCAGTCCCACAATTACCGCCCTGTCAGAAGACCTTAGGATCAATCATTGTTAAAATTGTGATCATCATCATCATCATCATCATCATCATTGATGTCATGATCCAGAGCTGATTCTAGGATTTTGAAAAAGTGGGGGCGTTCCCCCCCTAAGAATTAAAAAAAGGGGGGGGCAGGTCCAATGGATACGAGGGGAAGGGGGGGGGGGGGAGAGGCGGCCGATTCAATCTTCGCTAGCCATGGCCACTTCTTCAGCCACTCGTCTTTGAACCGGTGTTCCCTCGCACTAGATCCTTTATTTTCGGGCTGCTTCACCGAGACTGTTGATGCAGTAGCTGTTTCTGCAACATCTTCTGCACACTCGTTTGGCAGAGGATTTCTTTTTTTCTACTTTTCCGCCACAAAAATCAAAGTCGAAGAGCGTCGTTGTCTGCTTCATTTTGAAGAAAATTCAACATGGTGGGTAGGACTCTCGCAACTTCTTGTCGGTAAAACGAGATGAACGCGATTGGTTGATTTACAATTAAACATTAAACTAACATTAAACACTAACATTGTAAAGGAACCAATGAAATGTCGAGAAATCATTCATTCCTGTTCGATGCTTTCGGTTTGTGCAGATGACGGATTTAGCAGACGACGAAGGAATTCCCGCAGTGATCAGTAAAAAGTGCGGGCAGTTTTGCAAATATGCGGGCGTCGGCCCGCGCTTAGACCCGATTATTGCGGGAAGGAACAGATTTGGGGGGGGATTTACCAATCCCGCGGCCTAGAATCAGCTCTGTGATCGTCATCATCATCATTACAACCATCATGGTTGTCATCATCATCATCATTATAAAACAAGAATAGTCACAGTTTTTGTATGGTGCTTTTACATAAAACAGGCATGAACCAAATACTCACATGCAACCAATTTTGATGAAAAGCCGTCATTACTATGTATTCAAAGAATGTAGAAATCACAAAGCACATAAAATCTAAAATATAACCTTTGGACTATATTTTGTTTTGGTCGCATTCTTAGTGTGAACAAGCAACAACCTAAAAAACATTTATATATATTTTTGTTTAATTTAACAGATAAAAAAGCACACACACACACACGCCTAGTCTTTCACCCACACACTGACGACAAAGTGTCCTGAAATAGGGAAAATCAATAGGACAAAATGTCCTGGCTCTTGCAGAAAACAACAGGACACACTCCGCCAGCATATAATTTCAATAAGACATGGGTCCGGACAAGGGGGAACTCAACAGGACATTTTCAGTTTAAATCGGACTCTGTCCTATGACCAGGGAATCGGGACAGGACTGTAAATCTCACATTTTCCAATTTGCTTCAAGAAACAATATATTTTAACCCTTTCACCGCCAATGTCGCATTTTTGCACCACAATGATTTAACAACCATGTCATAAAAACTCAGGGTCTGTTATTCAATGATATCGTGTTCCTAAATTTGGGCAGTAAGGATTGACCCCATTCTAAATGTGTCACAGATAAACCCAACAATATTGCAGACAAAATCTCTTCTGTAGTCAAGTAGCTTTAATGGAAATGCTTGGCTCAAAGATGGCTGGCGGTGAAAGGGCTAAGCTAGTCAGTCTCTGCCAGATAGCAGAGGGGAAATATGCTATTTTAGCGGGCTGGGCTAGAATGTGTTTGAAATGGAGATGCCTTGCTCAGGGTACATCCCCACTCTCTGGGCCAAAGGGATTTGAGGACAGCTGGCATCGGGGAAGGTCCCCAAAGGCCAGCCCATCCCTATGGCTGCAGCACCAGAGCCGATGCCTAGACCCCCTCGTTTGACAGTCATAGACTTCCACAGGAGACTAAACTGTACCATGAAATTTCCATCACTATTGCACAGCTCTCGTGTTACTGTTGGCCCCTACTACAGGCTACTGTCAACCAATGATAAAAGCCGTTTGAGCAAAGGGCTAAAGAAACGTAACTAGAAAGACAACAACAAAAAACCCGCATACACTGACCCTCGGCGTGAAGAGCTGTTGGAGATCATGGATGAGTTTTGTCGCGACAGACTGAGCACGGAGTCCACCTTCTCCTCCAGGGCCTGAGTCCTCTGGGTGAGCGCCTCCACCTTGCTCTCCAGCCCGTCCAGCCTCATGCAGATGGCCTTGTTGATGGTCAGTAGCAATTGCTGCCGCAGGAAAACACACAGGAAATACCACAACTGTAAGCTTATATAGTCAACGAAATTGAACAAAGGGTGAATACTCTTTCTAATTAACTCCCCTCCACCAAAGTTGATTACGATACCAATCACCTAGCAGTGCGTGGGTCAGAACCAAAGTGAGACAAACAAAGCATCATTCTCAATAAAGAATGTGCCAAGTTCGCCTTTATCATAGTTTATGATCCTCAAACCCGCCTATACTAGGCATCCTAGTAATCAGCGACAGTTCCATTGTTTGTTCATTTTATTTATTTCTGAAAATGTGTCCAGTGTAGAGACCAGTTGGGAAATATGGACAGTTTTGGCCAGTCAGTAGAATGGTCGTAATATTTGAGGTCCAATTTGAACCTGTCCTAAGCCTCTACTTTGCCAGTAGGATTTGACATAGTGCAATTCATTACAAAATATGCATACTAATTAACACAAACACTTATCTTTAAAATCTTAACAAAAAATGTTTTCCAAGCCTTATAGTAAACCCTCACTCCTCTCTCTCTCTACCACAATACTTCCCTGAAATGTTTTAATAGCCCAGCTAATCAGTTTTCTTAAATTTTAATTTCATGTACCAAAACAGCTACTCAGATCAACACTCAAATTTGAAGGTTCCTTTCTGGCAGTATAATCTCTCTCTAAAAACAAAAGCACAAAAAAGTTGGGTGAAAAACAAAGCAGCAGAGTCTCTCTCTCTCTCTCTCTCTCTCTCTCTCTCTCTCTCTCTCTCTCTCATTTCTAACCTTCACTGACTGTTCTGAATTGAGTTCCAAGTCTGTGTCAGCACATGTATGCACTCTCTCTCTCTCAGTTCTAACCTTCACTGACTGTTCTGAATTGAGTTCCAAATCTGTGTCAGCACATGCTCGCTCCCTCTCTCTCTCTCTCTCTCAATTCTAACCTTCACTGACTGTTCTGAATTGAGTTCCAAGTCTGTGTCAGCACATGCTCTCTCCCTCTCACACTTCTAACCTTCACTGACTGTTCTGAATTGAGTTCCAAGTCTGTGTCAGCACATGCTCGCTCCCTCTCTCTCTCTCTCACTTCTAACCTTCACTGACTGTTCTGAATTGAGTTCCAAGTCTGTGTCAGCACATGCTCTCTCCCTCTCACACTTCTAACCTTCACTGACTGTTCTGAATTGAGTTCCAAGTCTGTGTCAGCACATGCTCTCTCCCTCTCACACTTCTAACCTTCACTGACTGTTCTGAATTGAGTTCCAAGTCTGTGTCAGTTTTGAGTCGCTTGGCTTCAGGTTCCCCACATCCATCTGTCAGAAAACACAACAGTTGTAATCAGTCGATCAATCAATCATCTGTCAGAAAACACAACAGTTGTAATCAGTCGATCAATCAATCATCTGTCAGAAAACACAACAGTTGTAATCAGTCGATCAATCAATCATCTGTCAGAAAACACAACAGTTGTAATCAGTCGATCAATCAATCATCTGTCAGAAAATACAACAGTTGTAATCAGTCGATCAATCAATCATCTTTCTCTGTTTTCAGGTACAAAAGAACATGTCTTAGCAATCACTGTTGTTAAACGTCTGCTTGTTGTTACCCCATTAACCTCATCGTTCACTCATCAACCTAAGTCTTCTAAGTATGAACATGTTACGCCACTTCTGCACTCTCTGCACTGGTTAAAAATCTCTGATAGGATTGACTATAAACTCTCCACTCTTTCCTTCACTGTCATCTCTGGTTCTGCCCCTGATTACCTGTCTGACCTACTTCATCTCTACACACCTTCTCGTGTCCTCCGCTCTTCCTCTGACACACGCCTCCTGCAACCAGCCACTGTCAAAACCAAAACCTATGGTGAAAGGTCCTTTTCGTTCCAGGCTCCATCTGTGTGGAACAACTTACCCCTGTCTCTCAGACACTCCGACTCTCTGGACGCGTTCAAGGCCGGTCTAAAAACTCATCTCTTTTCTAAGTTGTAGCTGACGTGCATAGGTTGATTGTGCAGTGTGGACATTGAGTGTGTGTGTGATCAATCAATCATCTGTTGTAATCAGTCGATACAATCAATCATCTTTCTCTGTCTTCAGCAATCAACATGTCTTAGCAATCACTGTTGTGTGTGTGTGTGTGTGCGTGCGTGCGCGTGCGTGTGCGTGTGCGTGTGCGTGCTATGTGTGTGTGTGTGTGTGTGTGTGTGTGTATGCAGTGTGTGTGTTGATTGTGCCGTATGGAAATTGAGTGGTGTGTGTGTGTGTGTTTGTTTGTGTGTGTGTGTGCGTGCGTGCGTAGCGCGTGTGTGTGTATGTGTGTGTGTGTGCATGTAGCGTGTATGTGTGTGTGACAAAGTCACCCCCCTTCCCACCCTCTCCCCTTCATCGTCTTTCTTTGTGTGTGTGTGTGTGTGTGTGTGTGTGTGTGTGTGTGTGTGAATGTGTGTGTGTGTGAATGTTTATAGTTTTATTTCTTTGTAAAGCGCCGTGAATAGAATTTTCTAGATATGTGCGCTATATAAGTGCCAATTATTATTATTATTATTATCTCTATGTGTATTCTTGAATACAAATTATTTTAACCAACTGTTAACTCATTCACATCGCAATGATTTTGAATTATTAAAAATACTCACAAATCACTCCAGACATTATTTCACCAGCAATCCCCCCCCCCCCCCCCCCCCTAAATGAGTGTAATAATATGCCAGCAACCCCCCCCCCCCCTAAAATGAGTGTAATAATATGCCAGCAACCCCCCCCCTAAAATGAGTAATAATATGCCAGCAACCCCCCCCCTAAAATGAGTGTAATAATATGCCAGCAACCCCCCCCTAAAATGAGTGTAATAATATGCAGCAAAAATGAGTCAGCAACCCCCCCCCCCCCCTAAAATGAGTGTAATAATATGCCAGCAACAAAATGAGTGTATTATGCCACCCCCCCCCCCCTAAAATGAGTGTAATAATATGCAGCAACACCCCCCCCCCCCTAAAAGTGTAATAATATGTAAAATGAGTGCAATAATATGCCAGCAACCTAACTAAACCATGTCACAGAAAAATGAGGACATGGGTAAATTGAACACAAAGATATCAGTACTTTGAGAACTTCCTAATGTTCATTGGGCTTATGTGCCAGAATAATGCATTTTATTATGATTACCAGTAATTTGCAACTTCATTATTTACATTATAACACATCACATGAGGTTACTGACCTTGCATGATAGCGGTGGTGCCATCGACGTGGACCTGAGTGACCTCCCCTGGGAGGCCGGCGACCAGCCCAGGGGGCGCCTGTATGGCTACGACGGTGCCCCTCTGTAGCTGTGTCTCCAGGTCCTCCACTTCGCCCTCTGACGACATTCTACCCCTCCTGTGCCACATAAACAGGGACTTACAGAGAATCGAAAAATGAGGACAAGAAAAATCAACAGGACAATGTCCTGTCTCTTGCAGAAATCAGTAAGACAAAGCATGCCAGTGTTAAAAATTCAATCAAACATTTGTCCTGACTGGGGAGAACACAGTATGACATTTTCAATTTTAATAGGTCAATGTCCGATGACCAGGGCCTCGGGACATCACCGCATTTATACTGTATGCTAGTCAGTCATTTCCGACCATGACAGCCAGATAGCAGTGGGGACAGATTCTATTCCAACGAGCTGGGCTAGAATTTGTTTATAGAGGAATTGCCTTGCCCAGGGTACATCCCAACTCTCGGCCAAAGAGATTTGAGGACTGCTGGCATTTGGGAAGGTCCCCAAAGGCCAACCCATCCCTTTGGCTGCAGCACCAGAGCCGGTGCCTAGGCCTCCTCGTCTTAGAGTCATAGTCTTCCACAAGAGACTAAACTGCACCATGATTTTCCATTACTGTAGAAAATCATCTGTTGTACAGCTCTCATGTTACTGTTGGCAATGATAATAATGGCAATGAATGAGACTCCGGTCATAGGGCATACAGTGGAACCTCCCTTATAAAACTTCCCATAATAAGACTCCCTCCCATATAAGACATACATGTACTTCTCTGAGACATTGCCCTTCTTTGTAAGTATTAAAATGACCTCCCTTATAAGACCCCTTATATGACCTCATTTTGGATGATTTTTGAAGGTCTTATAAGGGAGGTTCCACTGTATACTAGCAGCATAGTCATATTAAAACTGAAAATGTCCAATTATGTTCTTCTCAGTCAAAATCAATGTCCTACTGAAAATTCTTCTTCTTGTTCTTTCCCTGTGTTCCAGGGCCATTTGGCCAGAATGGTTGAGGTATACATACATGTGTGTATCTAGTTCTCTGTTTTCACTGGTCTCCCCACAACATCCAGCGGAATCATTCTCCTTTAGGAGCTCAAATGAGAAATTTACTCGGTAGATTTTTTTTTGGGGGAAAAAAGGCAGGAAAATGGGCCCATAAGGTTAGGTTAGGTTAGGTTAGGTGCATCACAGAGGCGTCTGTGAAATTCGGGTTGCTCCCACCTGGAGAGCGTGTCGCAGCCAGAGGCGCACCACCCAATTTTTATTTTTTATTTTTTATTTTGCATCCGATTTTTGTGACTGATGAGGAAGGAAGGGAGAGGGGGTAAATTTTGACCAAATGACAACTTTTTCGTTGCCACTCACGGGACCTCGGTTTATCGTCTCATCCAAAAGACTCCACATTCACTGATTCAGACCGCAAGGCCTAGTGCAAAGTGAGAGGGAAAATCCCCAGTACCCAGGTTCGAACTCGGGTTTACTTGACACGAAGCAAACGCGCTACCACTCTTTCCATAAATCTGAAAAATAGTAGATGATAGCAAGAAAAGGAAAATGCAAAGTCAAAGAGAGTAATAGATCATAATGTGAGAGGAAGTTGCAAGAACAGAACTTCCAGAAGGTGGGGAAACTATTTGTACAAAAACAACACCACCAGTATCCCCATGGGGAGAGACTCGTAAAGGGCGGTGTCATCCAGCTCCCCGCATGGAGGAACAATGCATCCACCCACTGCCCGGCTATTGAAAATGAACATGGGCAGACTTTGTCCTGTTGATTTCTGCAAAAGCCAGGACATTTTGTCCCATTGATTTTTTTCAGGACATTTTGTCCTTTCATTTTTCACCCTTGGTACATCAGTGATATTTTCCCCCCCAAGAAGGGAGATAATCTAATGACATGACAAAATCAAAACAGCTTCTGGTTCAAGATTCTGTTCAAGAGCAGTAGATGCTGCCCAGATGATCAGCTCAAGGAGGGAAATGGAGGCGTGGGGTGTTTGGAGCACTGGAAACAGGGAAAAGGGGGTGGGGGAAGGTAGGAGATGAGGGGAGGATGAGAGGGGGGCTGTTTTTAAATCTAGGCTTTGAAGACTTCTATCTGGATCTGGATCTGGATTTAGTACGTTGTAGGAGCCTATGAAGGCTATACACGCAACAGATTTGGAGAGCGCATTGAGAGCTAAAATTGATGCCTTGCAGTTGATGGTAATGACACAAAGGATTTGAAATTAATGTCTTGATGTTAATGACATTTACGTGATTAAGGCTTTGATGGTAATGATACAAGGAAATTAAAATTTCTGTCTTGATGGTACTGATACAGAGAGAGTTAAAGTTGCTGTCTTGATGGTAATGACAGCCTGTCTTTTTATAGGCCATAGTCCTTTCCTTCATAGTATCCAAGCAAGACCAATCCGGCTACCATAGCGGTCACCGGGGACAAACCCCGACCGGCAGAACTCCTGCCCTTCATTTACCACTACTCTGCTCTATGGCCCCTAACCCCTAATTTAGTTTTAAGCAGGTGAAGGCCCTGGTGGACCGCCCAGCGCTGATAATGCTGCGCTGGCGGGGCCTGCTTCGATGGAGGCGTCAGTCATCTGATTCCATTCCACGACTGTCCTGACAAAATATGAGTTCTTATACTGTTCTGTATGGCTTGGTCTGACTTTGAAGCCTTGAGAATTGTTTAGTGCCTGCCTCTTCATGATGTTATCATTATCAAAGTCCTTGAAATGTGTTGGCTTGATCCTTCTGCGGTCAGTCTGACCGTAAGAGGTGACTGGAGTCAAAAAGGCCTCGGGTGGTAATGCTGGAATCGGGCCCTCAGCATGTACTTTTACCAATCTGGAACCCATACCATAGCACATAGAAAAACGAAAGTAGCAAAGGACCGCTACTCTCACCATCCGGAAGTAGGAGTTATCCCTTTACATCCAGTGGCACGGTCATTTGACCTATCAAAGTCATTCTTGTTTTTTCTACCTCGCATCAGGAGGGAGGATAGGAGGGACGCTTAAGTTGCTTTGAGTGTTAGTAAGTATTTAGTTAGAATAGATAGTAAGATTAATTAAAATCTACCAATCTATTCCAACCCTACTGACCAACACTCGTCAAAACAATAGCAGATTCCAACAGAGGAGGCGGGTGATGCCAAAAAGAAAACAACACCCAGTAACATCATAATAACACATACAGTGTAATCATATAGAGTAACCATCCCGGAATAAGGAAGGGAAACTCCAAAACAACCTGTTAATACATTTTCCCTGTAGATCATGATACATGATACATGATATCCCAAAGAAAAATTAAAAAGATAACTTTACATCAGAGAGAAACCGGAGTCTGGGCCACGATGATTCTTCTGATGGAAAAGGTGTCATCAGATTGTTTCGAAGCCACATCTCTGAGCCTTAGCATAGGCAAGCTTAATCAAATATAAAATCCATCGTGAGATAGTAGACTTACTACTTAGTGATGTCCTTATCATATTTCTCATTGATATCATCTATGGTAGATGAAAGTGCTTCAGATGGAAGGCTGTTCCACTCACACACATCCTTGGGAAAGAAAGATTAAAGAAAACTTCCTGTAGTTGTTTTTTGGGTGGGCGTGGGTGTTGGGGGGGGGGGGGGATGGGGGAGAGCCTTCCTTCCTTCCTGTAACAGTGTAAGTGACCAGTCAAACTTGACTATTCTGTCACTGTAGGCTAGACAGGTCTGGTCTCTGAATGGCATACAATTATCATGCTAGGATGTACAACTGGGGCTCTTTTTAATGAAGAAAAAAACAGCATAAAAATCTATATCTAAAAATAGAAACAAACAGCGCTACCCCTGTGGCTGTGCTGGTACCATGGCTGCGACTGGAAGAGTAGGAAAAAACCCGCATAATTGATCTAGGTGGTTTTGGTCTTTCCTTCGAATCAAGATGAAGAAAATACGAGTGCAGTTTCCATATCGACCAAAGGGCCTATTTATCTCATGTTGCACTATCGATATGTGTCTAGCAGACGATATTTTCTCCACGCAAGCTGTGCAACAATCAAGCGGCACTTGTGAACCTTTCCTGCAATGGCATCTGACAAAGATCAAATTTTGACCGGCTTGGGAATTGAACATTCGCTCCTGTTCGGTGCGATTTTGTCTTGTTTACATCACATTAACATCTTTTCTTACTTCTGCAGGCGTCCAAAGCTTCCCTGGAGCTCGTGTTGTCTTATTTTCCTTTGAAATCACGTCCTCTCTCGAGAAGCGATAATGGCGTTGGACGAACGGTAAAATGCGAGAATGGACCGTCCTGCGCATGTTCAGCAGCTATTCTATCTACTGTGCATGTCGGTAAGACATAAATAATGTTTTTTCCTCAATTTGTAAGTTTAGTTATCCCGCAATATTCCAAATTGTCAAAATAAAAACTGTCAATCATCACCTTTCTTTCATATTAAACGATGTTACCTTTATTTTAGCGTCAATCTAAGCACATGTCTGTTAGTGGTATCACATGTTCAATAAACGGAATGTCTGACAGGATGTCACGTGTAATCTAGGTCAAACCTGAGGCGACAAGTGTGTGTCAAATGATTGGTGGAAACTTTTTCTCTCCATTTTGGTTTCATCAATGTTGTTGTTTTTAGTTCATTCTCATAAAGTTTGTGCATGTTTCTTTATTTATCATAAAGCACATTTTATACAATAGAACACTTTATTCGAACGCTAAGATGCACAAACTACATGGAACAACTTGTCAAAAAGTTTTGAGTAAATTTAGCAATGCGTTCTTGTATGTCGTCTGCTACATGGTATTTTTGACTAGTTTCAGTGAATCGTTGAAAGTTGATCCAAAGAAATGTTTAGTTTGGGGACCTGGGTTGAAGTCACATTTCAACGTACCTGTCAGGTATTTCTACATTCAACCTGTGGACACGGATGGAAACACGTAAGATGACTTTTACAATTTTTTTTTATCTCATCTTGATCTCCATTTCCCCCCAAAGTTTGTGTATTAAGATTTTCCTATAACTGAGTATAAGTTATAGTCTATAAGGCAATATCATCATAATCATGCATTAGAGTGAGAGTGTGTGTGAGAGAGAGGGAGAGAGAGAGTCACTGTATACTATATCATGTGTATGTGTGTGTGCGTGTGTTCTTCTTCTCCTAAGCAGTCAACTTACATCACGTTGAAATGTGTGTGTGTGTGTGTGAACCTGAATTCTTCTAATTCTATCCTTCTTTCTCCTCACTGAATGCTGTGTATAGTGTTTGTGCTTCAAATTCGTATGAATGTTAAGTAAGTGTACACTTTGATTTGACTTTTACGAAGATTAAGCGCCTTATCCAAAAAAAGGTATGTTATTGTTTTTAGTATCAGCGATTCAGTCGGAGAAGATGCCTTCCAAGTGGACATCTCTCTGGAGAACAAACCAGACCGTGTGCGGATGAGGGTGGACGTCCTTGATCGACATGACGGGATCTATATTGTGCGGCTTAAGCCTTTCTCCGCCCCCGAGAATGTGTTTGTTTCTGTGAAACATAAAGGAGAGCATGTTGCGGATTCTCCCTATAAAATAAAAGGTAAAGAGGCATCGCTAATCTTGTCATATATGACTGTCATTTTCTGACTATAGCTGCCAGATAGCAGAGGGGGCAGCTGCTAGTCTGGATTGGATGGCTGGGCTAGAATGTGTTTATTTTGAAGATGTCTTGCCCAGGGTATGTCCCGACCCTCTGCCAAAAGGATTTAATTTTAAGGAGAGCTGGCATTGACTGAGGGATGTCCCCCAAGGCCAACCAATCCCTTTGGCTGCAGCACTAGTAAAAGGAGGAGAATACGTGCATAAATACATGTTAGAAAAATGCTCTAACCCTTAAAAAAAAATTCAATCAAAATCAAAAGTTATTTTCCAGAAAGTGCAGCAAAGACAGTGTCATGTTGTTATTTGTTTTTGTTGTCGTACCCTGGCTAAAAAAACTCCAGGGATCATCCCAACAGCCGAAGCACTTGAACACAATCATGCAAGTGCATTAGCTAGGTCAATGCATTACGAGTGTGACCGTTTCTGATTACCCCGCCACATGGGCATCCACACTCCGACTTCGGAGGATTTTGGAGACTGATGATGTTAATGGCTATGCTAGGAGCTTGTTGTGGCTAAAGACAAACCCTGCATAACTATGCAGAGTATGTGGGCATAGCAACATTTTGATATAGCCTTGGTGTTCTAGCCCATGTCAATTGGTCTGACACAGCCTTAAGCCAAGTCATAAATACCTACCTACAGGTAGCAATACTTTTGTATCAATTGGTAATGTTTGACAGCTTCTTAGAAGAGAAAAAAGAACAACAGCTGATCATGATAGTTGATACTTGTATGCAAGCTATTGCTTGCATGCCTACTTTACCAGTAAACCAGAACCTGTACTTACTACTTATACATTTTGTGCTGACATCTAATGCTAAGCGAAAATCATTAGATCTTATGCACAGTCATTCATTTTTTGTTAAAGAAAAATGTGCATGTGTGTATATGTGTGTGTGTGTTTGCATGTGTGTGTGTGTGTGTGGTGTATTTATGTGTGTGTGTGTGTGTAGCAACTTCTGTGTGTGTGTGTGACTACTATTTAGTACATGTTGTATTTTCAGGTCCTATCTACCAAGAAAAATGTAACTGCCCAGTGCAGAACTTGACCCGTTGGTATCAGGAGCTGGAATGTCCGTCATCTTACGACCAGATTGACCTTGACCTTGGCCATTTTCCGCTAATCGACATGGAGCTTGTGACCCCAGAGACCGTTTCACACTTCAGTAACCGCGGGCGACACAGTCTGTGTCACTATAAAATCGTCGACAACAAGGTAAAAAAAATGAATACAGAAATAAGAATTATTAATGTGGATTTATGCAATGATACTTACTACTTAGCATTAATGAATATGAAATGAGTAGCACTGATTTATTATGACATGAGAATTTTAACGTTAATGAATATGAAATGAGAAGCACGAGATTTGTTGTAGGAATTGATTTGTAATTGCAATCATGGTGTAGAGTGGCACAGAGGTAACCTGTTCGCCTTGTGTCAAGTAAACCCGAGTTCGAACCTAGGTAGAGGGGATTTTTCCTCTCACTCTGCACTAGGCCTTACGGTCTGAACATGGAGTCTTTCGGATGAGACGATGAACCGAGGTCCTGTGTGCCCATGCACTTAGCATATGTTAATCCTAGTGGCAACAAAAAAGTTGTCATTTGGTCAAAAGTTACACCCCTCCCCCCACCCTTTCCTTCCTCATCAGTCACACAAAAATTGCATGAAAAAAAATTGGGTGGTGCGCCTCTGGCTGCGACATGCTGTCCAGGTGGGAGCAACATGAATTTCATAGACGCCTCTGTTGACTATAAAGTACCTATTAATACCTAATAATAATGACAATTTTTTTCTTTCCATGTTGAAAACTGTTAAAAGTTCTTTACTGATGTTTGCAGACTTTTGTTCTGCCTGTTTTAGTACATGTATGTGTATATGTGTGTGTGTTCTGCTTTGTACATGATGCAATGTTGCTGGTTTCTGTCTAGTGTCATTCTGAAATACTATTTTTGTTGTCTACTTGTTCAAGTTGTTGAGCATATTTTGATTGTAAAGCGGTTTGGGCTCATTTGAGGTAAAACGCTGTATACATGTACTATTAATGTATTATTGTTATGATTATTTAATAAATTAACTATCAAAGGGAAATGGTTAGAAATTCTTTACCATTGTTTGCAGAAGTTTGTTCCATTTATTTTTGTTCATTTCATGAAGTGACTAATAATTACAGTGATATTGGTGTATGTTTTTAGTTTTCTGGCAGTGTGATCGTAATGTATGCTCAGCTCACATACATGTGTTCATTTTTATTGTAGAGGGTTTTGTTGCACGGATGATTCATGACTTTTATTTTCTTTACAGAAGCTACTTTTTTCAAGTGTGTGTGTGTGTATGTGCATGCCTACACATGCATGGTGTGTGTATGTGCATGCCTACACATGCATGGATGTGTTTGTGTGAATCTTTCTCAATTTCTTTGCCCTTTTGTTTTCCTCTCTCTGTTTCTCTCTCTCTCTCTCTCTCTCTCTCTCTCATTCTTTCTCTCTCTTGTGTCTCAGGTGTACCGTAAAACCCATGGCGACATAATAGACTTCAAGATGTTTATGGACAACATTCTGATGTCTCTGGTTAGAAAGGTGAGTGAATAAAAAACACACACAAAAACCCAGCATTGTCGGGTCAAAGTGAAAACCAAAAGGAACTATCAAAAAAGAAAGAGCCCTTGAAGACGGAATGTGGCTGCCCACATGGCAGGGTAATCAAAAACGGGGTCACACACATATTGTTCTCATCCCTAACTGATGCATTTGTACCATAGTGTTCAAGGGCTTCGGCTGTTGGTATGATCCCTAGAGTCTTTTAGCCAAGGTACGTCAACAACAACAAAAGAAAGAAAGGCAACTGGTGGTTCCTTCTGACTTTCACCCAGTCAATGCTGAAATATTCAGAAACTATTGGCCAAATACAATGCAACACGTGCATTGTGGTTATTGTGCTTGTGTCTCAGTAATCATGTCAGTCAATGACCACCACACAGCAGAGGTGGCAACTGCCTTTTTTTTTTTTTAAGCTGGTGTGGAATTTGTTTAAAGTGGAGATGCCTTGCCTAGAGGACATCCACACTCTCAAAGACTTGAGAACAGAATAAGGCAGATGGCGTTAAAGGGGGCTCCGCCCCCCCCCCCCCACCCCATTCAGATGCCAAACGCTTTGAAAAACATCTCGGCAGTGTTTTACAACATAGATAGACTCAGACTGCAAACTCTATTGCTGTTGCCTACCTTTTGTGTCACATTCTTCAACATAAATTGAGCCGATAAGTCATAATTTGCAAAAATGCACTGTGGAGTTCACTAGAATGACGTCTGCTGTCCGTGAAATCATGTTCGCCAGAACTATAAAGCAGTGATGTCATTCATAGAATTACTCAAGATCACTTTGCTTGACGTCAAACCTAGGATGTATGATATTGAAGAAGTGACGTCGGAGGTGAGACAATGGCTGGGTGATTCTGGCTGGTAGATTTAAGATCTGATCTGCGATTTTTTGGATATAAATGTGTGAGTGCTCAATGTGTTTTGAAGAATGTGACACAAAAGGTAGGTAATAGGAATAGAGTTTGCAGTCTGTGCTTATTGATATAAAACCATGCTGTGGCGTTTTTCAGAGCGTTTTTGCATCTGAATAGAGCGTGTCCCCTTGTGAAGATCCTTTAAGGTTGGTTCCCAAAGGCCAACCAATCCTCAGTGCAGCTGCACTTTTAGCGATTGCAAATGTATTGTGTGCTAATTCAGTTATTGTCTTTTCCATGGGCATCTTTTTCAGTTAGTTTGTCTGAATGTGTGTGTGTGTTGGTTCAGGCAAGGTATTTTTTCAGAGATTTCTCTGAATTCAAAGAAAAATTAATGTAGAAAAACATTTGAATACATGTCAAGAATGTTATAATGTAAACTTGAGGAAATTATGCTCTTTTGCTTGATTTGTAACAGTTTTATTGTAATCATGGTGAAGTGCAATAGTCAGTCCCCTGATCACCATGAAGGTCTCTTTACCCCAACAGACAACATCTCCTGAACCCACACAATGTTTTGGAATAGTCAGTCCCCTGATCGCCATAAAGGGCTCTTTACCCCAACAGACAACATCTGAACCCACACAATGTTTTGGAATAGTCAGTTCCCTGATCACCATAAAGAGCTCTTTACCCCAAGAGACAACATCTCCTGAACCCCCACAATGTTTTGGAATAGTCAGTCCCCTGATCACCATAAAGAGCTCTTTACCCCAAGAGACAACATCTCCTGAACCCCCACAATGTTTTGGAATAGTCAGTTCCCTGATCACCATAAAGAGCTCTTTACCCCAACAGACAACATCATCAGAACCCCCACAATGTTTTGGAATAGTCAGTCCCCTGATCACCATAAAGAGCTCTTTACCCCAACAGACAACATCTCCTGAACCCCCACAATGTTTTGGAATAGTCAGTCCCCTGATCACCATGAAGGGCTCTTTACCCCAAGAGACAACATCTGAACCCCCACAATGTTTTGGAAAATAGAATAGTCAGTCCTCTGATCACCATGAAGGGCTCTTTACCCCAACAGACAACATCTCCTGAACCCCCACAATGTTTTGGAATAGTCAGTCCCCTGATCGCCATAAAGGGCTCTTTACCCCAACAGACAACATCTCCTGAACCCACACAATGTTTTGGAATAGTCAGTCCCCTGATCGCCATAAAGGGCTCTTTACCCCAATAGACAACATCTCCTGAACCCACACAATGTTTTCATAGAAAAATGCTTTTACTCCAATCAATCAATCAATATTTTTATTGTCCATTTTACAGGAAATTATTTTTGCAGTGCTAAAACAATTAACAAAACAACACAAGACAGAGACATAGTATGTAGAAAAGCCCCAAAATAAAATATGCCAGTACCATCCATGCCTGTGGTGTTTGTATGAACAATTTTACTCAGAAAGTTAGGAATGTACTTCCATGTAAAAGATGATGATGATGACAACAATGCTGCTGTTACTGCTGCTCCTGATGGAAATACTGTAATGATGATTGAATCTTTCTACTATTTGCAGGTTAGACTACCAGACGTAGAATTTTTCGTCAACCTAGGCGACTGGCCTTTGGAGCATCGCAAGCCGGATCAAGGGGCGCTACCCATCCTGTCCTGGTGTGGGTCGGATACTTCCTACGACATTGTCATGCCCACCTACGACATCACGGAGGCTACACTGGAAATGCTGGGAAGGTAAGATACATATCTGAGCACTTCACACACAAAAAAGAGCACTTCACACACAAAAAAGAGCACTTCACACACAAAAAAGAGCACTTTACAAAAAAGTAAGTCTTACACAGCATTCACTCTTCCCGAAGTAGAGCCTGTGTCTTGGTGCTGATCATTCTACTGCTCTCTCTCTGTCTCTGTCTATCTCTTCGTCTGTCTGTCTTTCTCTGTTTGTCTGTCTTGGTCTGTTTCTCTCTCTCTCTCTGAGTCTCTCTCTCCGTCTCTAAGAATGAAAATACATTGCAATTAGAATGAGAGCCTGTTGTTTGTTTGTTGTCTTACCCTGGCTAAAGAACTCCAGGGATCATTCCAACAGCCGAAGCACTTGAACACTACAGAACAAATGCACCAGCTAAGGATGAGAATATTACGTGTGTCAGTGCGACATTTTTTGATTACCTCGCCACGTGGGCAGCCAGACTCCCGACTTCGGAGGATATGAGAGCCTGTAATGTTCTTTGTCTGCCTGTATGTATGTGTGTAC
Source organism: Phymorhynchus buccinoides (assembly GCA_017654935.2). NCBI lineage: Eukaryota > Metazoa > Mollusca > Gastropoda > Neogastropoda > Raphitomidae > Phymorhynchus > Phymorhynchus buccinoides. The sequence goes on along the minus strand of CM065695.1, from coordinate 51,756,958 downwards.
ATGTGTATGTTGGCAAAAACATGTTCTAAGTCTCCACAGCCTAAACTACTGAAAGAATCCTCTTTTTGCTTTCAGAGTTTCTCTAGACATTTTCTCCATACAAGCCATCAATGGTCCCAAATGGCCCAACAAATCCAACCTAACATTTTTTTCATCCATTTCTTCTTCTTTTTCTGTCTTCCCTTCCCACTTCTCTCTCTCCTACCCCTCTCTCCCATCTCATTATTTTTTCTTTCTTTGTTTTTCCGTTTTCTGTGCAGGGTTTCTTTGGACATATTCTCGGTGCAAGCCAATTAATTAATTGATTTAATTTAAAGTCTGTTCACACAATGGTGATATTAGACTATTAAATAAATTTTTAAAAAATAAAAAAATGTCTCCTCGTTTTTCGGGAAGAAAAACATGGAGGTCAGAGCCGCATCCACCAAGCCAACACAGGGCCGAAATGGGCCGACAAATCCAACCTAACGTTTTGCCACGGGCGTGATAACACTTCATCCATTTATCCTTCTTTCTCTCTCTATCCTTCCCACTTCTCTCTCCCCCCCCGTCTCTCTTCCATCTCCTCATTATCTTTTCTTTCTTTGTTTTTCTGTGCAGGGTTTCTTTGGATATATTCTCGGTGCAAGCCAACACAGGGCCGAAATGGGCCGACAAATCCAACGTAGCGTTTTGGCGCGGGCGCGACAGTCGCAAAGAGCGCCTCCTGCTGGCCGAACTGAGCCAGAAGCATCCCAACATGGTGGACGCGGCCCTGACTTTCATGTTCTTCTTCCCGAAAAACGAGGAGAAATACGGGCCCACCGTGAAGCCCGTGTCCTTCTTTGATTTCTTTAAGGTTGGTGTCAATGAAATGTACACAGCCTGTTTGGAATCTCTCAACAAAAATGCCATTCCTCCTAAAAATAATATAAATTGACGCCAATAGCTCACTTTTCTGAAATTTCAAATCGCATTTCTTTTCTAAAAATCTAAATATTCTAAAGGACTGGTACCGTATTTTTCTGACTATAAGGCGCACACCCCCAACTTTACACAAACTTCAGGTTTTGTTACTACACTTTCTTACTATATTATTATTAGTCACATTATTAGGCACTGGAGTCAGTCTGGGGAAAAGGTGTTGAGTGGCACAGTGGTAACGCGTTCGCTCGCTTCGTGTCAAGTAAACCCGAGTTTGAACCTGGGTACAGGGATTTTTCCTCTCACTCTGCACTAGGCCTTATGGTCTGAACGTGTAGTCTTTCGGATGAGACGATAAATAGAGATCCCATGTGCCCATGCACTTAGCACACGTTAAACCCAGTGGCAACGAAAAAAATTTCATTTGGTCAAAATTTACTCCCAGCCCCTTTCCTTCCTCATCAGTCACACAAAAATCGCATGCCAAAGAAAAAGAAAAGGGGGTGGCGCGCCTCTGGCTGCGATGCGCTCTCCAGGTGGGAGCAACCCGTATTTCACAGATACGCCCCTGTGACTATAAAGTACCTAATACCTTAAAGTATCGCCTTATAGTCCGAAAAATTAGGTACCTCTGAGCAGAGCTGTCTGATCTCTATACTGAAAACAATCCTGCCTTTGCTCCTACATATTTTCAATAATTCTAATCTTCTTGAAACTCCCAGTCTCTTTCAAATCTTGGATTCATTCCTGTTACGAAAATCGCGCGGCAAACCTGTGGCACATGCGCAGCTAATAATAAGTAATATGCGGCACTGAAGAGGCTAATATATCGTCGGTGAACTTCAGAAACCTCTTATCTCAATTTTGGTAGTTTTGAGAAAAATGAAAAAAAAAACTTTTAAAAATTAACCTCGTTAACCATGATTCATTAACTATGATGGATATGTTGTTCAAGACATTGCAAGTTTAGTCTTGCGTTTTGTTAAAATTACTTGAAAATTGGTTTTTTTAGACTTGAAAAGAACGAAGATACAAGGTTTTTGTCCTTAACTAGATCTGAATTTGGCACTTACGAGTTTTTCATCTATTTTCACAACCTCATTTACTTACCCCAGATAGAAAGTCGTAAGAGATACGAGCTTTTGGTGGAAGGTGGCGGGAAAAATTAGAAAGCTGACTATGTATCTAACTCAAAACACCCAAAAATCGAGATACAAGGTTTTTGAATTTCACCGACGATATCATAGTTAATTGGGTTTTTTAATTATTATTATAATTTCAGAGCAAATACCAGCTGAACATTGATGGCACGGTGGCGGCCTATCGCTTCCCCTACCTCCTGGCAGGAGACTCTGTGATTCTGAAGCAGGAGTCGGAATACTACGAGCACTTCTACAAGCAGTTATCACCATGGAAACACTACATCCCCATCAAACATGACCTCAGCGATTTGCTGGAGAAGATTCGGTGGGCCCGGGACCATGACGAAGAGGTTTGTAATCCCGCTTGTGTTTCTGATTCTTAATCTGAATCTTTCGCATTGCCCTATCCATTGTCATCGTCAAATTGTTTATGGAGGATGCTTTAGGCAAGAACAAGAAGATTCATCCTAATGCTTATGCACACCCACCCACCCCCTCCCGTGGGGATACCAGGGGTGTTTTCCATGCAAATAGCTCCCCCACCTTCTGGAAGTTCTGTGCTTGTAACTTCCTTTCTAATCTGTCTCTCTCTTTGACTCTGCCTTTTTCCTTGCTCTGTGTCATCCACTGACCTTTGGCCCATTCTCCTGCCTTTTCTCCAAAACAAATCTTCCATATAGTTTTCTCCTTTGAGCTCCACCAAAATCGGAATATCTCGGCTGAATGCAGCAAGGAGACCAGTGGAAAATGGACACATACATTGAAGACGTTCGCTGAGAAGCACCATTTTGCCTTGATCGGGAAAGGGATAGGGTACCACATTTGGGTTAAGTTTCATGAAAATGACAGCACAACGCATTGAGATTGAAAGCTGGGAACATGAGGGGAAGTGGCAAAAATGCAACTTGCCTGCAATGGTTTCTGCCTGTTTTCTTTGTTTCTGTGTCTGCCCATGCATTTTTGTGTGAACCGTTGCACAGAATCGCTTCAAATTTTATTGTGATATATTATTTGACATGAAGCTGATGTGTCCCATTCTTGATACAGTGAAAGGCTTATTATTCATGGAAGTGTGATTACATATCAAATTTTAATTACATTTTTACATATCAAATTTAAATCACATATTACATTTTTACATATTAAATTTAACTTTAGAAAGTATTGGTGTGTGTATGTGTCACAGTGATACGTTTCTTTGTAATGCGTTAAGTATACATTTGCTGTGTTATTTTTCGTCTCTTTCTAATTGATTTCAACAACAACAACGAAAAAGGAATGCTGAATATTTATTGTTTGTTTCTTTTCAGGCTCAACAAATTGCTCAGAATGCTCAGAAGTTTGCCAGAGAGAGTCTACTTCCAGGCGATATTCTATGCTATCACGTCAAACTATTTGAGGTCAGTGGGTGGTTTTTTTCCATTTTTAAAATTCAATCAATTACTTAATTGTCCTTTTCTGTTAAGGATTATGATTTTTTTTTTGTTGCTTAAAAATATTTTTTAAGTGATGCTATAAATCAATGATGCAATCTTATTTACGCTTTTAGACAAGTTTATGCTTTCACTTATTCAAGCATGGAAGTCTCCACATTTTGCCCAAAATTCAGACAATGTTTTTTTAGCAATCACTTGGAAGAAACATTCCCTGCTTCCCACCCGTCACATCCTGTATAAAAGGACTAGACAGGGCCTATTATGTATAAATTGTGTTTAAAGAATAGTTCCAGCTAAAAAAACTAAAACATACATAAATACATGACAGAATTAATGACATTAGTAAATAAATACATGACAATACAGTAGACAAGAATTCCTTTATTTTGGCATGTCAGGCAAATATGAATGTAACTTTGAAGCTTTTGTACACTAAGGTGGATGAAAAAAACGAAGTGACTTTCTTTCTGTTAAATATTTGTACAGGAACTCTCCAAAAGATTGAAATCCAAACCAGTGATAGTTGACAGTGAAGGTTTTGAGTTGCTACAACATCCCACTGATGCCTATGATTCTGTGTGCTACTGCAGACGATTGAAACAGGTGAAATGTGCATCCATCTGCCTGTCAGTCTGTCCCTCTCTGTCTCTGTATATATGTCTCTCTCTCTCTCAGTGTTTGTGTTTTGAGCTGCTGCAATGCCCCACTGATGCCTATGATTGTATGTGTCGATGCAGACGATCGAAAAAGGTAACATTTGCATCCATCTGCCTGTCAGTCTGTCCCTCTCTCTCTCTCTCTCTGTATATATGTCTCTCTCTCTCTCTGTTTGTGTTTTGAGCAGCTGCAATGCCCCACTGATGCCTATGATTGTATGTGTCGATGCAGACGATCGAAAAAGGTAACATTTGCATCCATCTGCCTGTCAGTCTGTCCCTCTCTCTCTCTGTGTATATATGTCTCTCTCTCTCTCTGTTTGTGTTTTGAGCTGCTGCAATGCCCCACTGATGCCTATGATTGTATGTGTCGATGCAGACGATCGAAAAAGGTAACATTTGCATCCATCTGCCTGTCAGTCTGTCCCTCTCTCTCTCTCTGTCTCTGTATATCTCTCTCTCTCAGTGTTTGTGTTTTGAGCTGCTGCAATGCCCCACTGATGCCTATGATTGTATGTGTCGATGCAGACGATTGAAACAGGTGAAATGGGACACTGTCTGTCTCTCACACTTTCTTTCGATATGCGTCTTTGTGGTATGTGTGTAATTATGTGCGTGTGTGTGTGAGCATGCATGTCAAAGTCAAAGAGGATAAAGGAATAAGCTTTCGCAGCTTTTTGACACGTGCGTGAGCGTATGTGTGTGTGTGTGTGCATATATATGTGCATGGATGTGTGTGTACTGCCAGAAATCATGAGTAAAGTCTTTAACAGAAAACTGATAATTTTCTTTTTCATGATTAACAATTTTTTTTAAACTGTTAATAAGGCCATGTTTTATTAATAAAAACAGTCTTTTGTGCAGTGCTTGCTTTGTGTTATTGAGATGCACCATGCAAACCACTGAAGGGATGAAAAGATTTATCGAAATTCAAATTTTAATAAGGCTTTTTTTTCCTTCCAGAAATCCAAAGACGAACTGTGACAGCTTGAGTTGATCCGGCTCACCATGTACCAGTCCATTCATCAAAAAGTCCTCATCTTCGCTTTGTTCCACTGAGAGAAAAGGAACCCCCCATGGGGATACCGGGGGGAGTTTTGTATAAATAGTTCCCCCACCTTCTGGAAGTTATGTGCTTGTAACTTCCTCTAATCTGTCACTCTCTTTGACTCTGCCTTTTCCTTTTGCTTACTGTCATCTACTATCTTTCTGCCTTACCGGTCCATTCTGCCTTTTTTCAAGAAACACTTTCAAAAAGATTTCCTCCAACCGAAGTCGGACTTGCTGGGCCTAACTATTTCTTAGTTAGGTACATGACGGCAGCATGATGCATCTGTGCTCATAATGAGGCTTTATACTACTCCTTGCTGACACGAAAGGGCGATAATTTTAGGCCAGAACTGCGATGCCCCCTGGTGATGAGTCAGGAGCAGATAATTTTCTGTGGCTATATACTACTAGTTCCTGACAGGCAAGGGCGATAGTAGGTGGTGTTCGCATCTCAGGTCAAGAGACAGGGGCAGAGAATTTTCGGTATAAAGCCTCATTGACAGGAAACAATGTGAGCGATCGAGGAAGAATGAGAAAAGGAGATCAGCAGACCCATACTCACAGAAATGGCATTCATAATTTCTGTCCAAGTGACATTCTTCCATTCTTCCACTTTTGCTATGCAAAATATTCCTCTTGTGTGATGAAAGTAATGTTTACATATTATTCTGCTGAGCGTGTAGAGAGAAATTAGCTTTGTGTCCAGTTTAATTTTTTATTTTTAACTTGCATATCTTGGTGAAAATGTAAATGGTTTATTTTATGAACTAATTATTAAGAAATGGTTACACGTGTATGTTAAGTATGCTTTGGCAGAAAAGTGGTATTAATGTTGCTTGTATGAAACGTGAGAAAAGACTTGCAATTAATTAAACGCATCACTTAACCCTTTCGCCGCCAGTCATTTTTCAGCAAAAAATGTCCATTAAACTTACCTGGGTAGAGAACAAAAATCGTCTGCAATAGTGGGGATTCCTCTATGACATGCATAAAGTAAGGCCTGTCCTTACCTCCCAACAAAATCGTCTGCAATAGTGGGGATTCCTCTATGACATGCATAAAGTAAGGCCTGTCCTTACCTCCCAACAAAATCGTCTGCAATAGTGGGGATTCCTCTATGACATGCATAAAGTAAGGCCTGTCCTTACCTCCCAACAAAATCGTCTGCAATAGTGGGGATTCCTCTATGACATGCATAAAGTAAGGCCTGTCCTTACCTCCCAACAAAATCGTCTGCAATAGTGGGGATTCCTCTATGACATGCATAAAGTAAGGCCTGTCCTTACCTCCCAACAAAATCGTCTGCAATAGTGGGGATTCCTCTATGACATGCATAAAGTAAGGCCTGTCCTTACCTCCCAACAAAATCGTCTGCAATAGTGGGGATTCCTCTATGACATGCATAAAGTAAGGCCTGTCCTTACCTCCCAACAAAATCGTCTGCAATAGTGGGGATTCCTCTATGACATGCATAAAGTAAGGCCTGTCCTTACCTCCCAACAAAATCGTCTGCAATAGTGGGGATTCCTCTATGACATGCATAAAGTAAGGCCTGTCCTTACCTCCCAACAAAATCGTCTGCAATAGTGGGGATTCCTCTATGACATGCATAAAGTAAGGCCTGTCCTTACCTCCCAACAAAATCGTCTGCAATAGTGGGGATTCCTCTATGACATGCATAAAGTAAGGCCTGTCCTTACCTCCCAACAAAATCGTCTGCAATAGTGGGGATTCCTCTATGACATGCATAAAGTAAGGCCTGTCCTTACCTCCCAACAAAATCGTCTGCAATAGTGGGGATTCCTCTATGACATGCATAAAGTAAGGCCTGTCCTTACCTCCCAAAATTATGAAAATAGGCTCTTTGGATAACAGACCCTGGTTTGAGGCCTTTTCATGACATGGGTGGTATATCATTGTGGTCACTGGTGCTGAAATGTGACATTGGCAGTGAAAGGGTTAATGGCATCACACTGAAATGTGACATTGGCAGTGAAAGGGTTAATGGCATCACACTGAAATGTGACATTGGCAGTGAAAGGGTTAATGGCATCACACTGAAATGTGACATTGGCAGTGAAAGGGTTAATGGCATCACACTGAAATGTGACATTGGCAGTGAAAGGGTTAATGGCATCACACTGAAATGTGACATTGGCAGTGAAAGGGTTAATGGCATCACACTGAAATGTGACATTGGCAGTGAAAGGGTTAATGGCATCACACTGAAATGTGACATTGGCAGTGAAAGGGTTAATGGCATCACACTGAAATGTGACATTGGCAGTGAAAGGGTTAATGGCATCACACTGAAATGTGACATTGGCAGTGAAAGGGTTAATGGCATCACACTGAAATGTGACATTGGCAGTGAAAGGGTTAATGGCATCACACTGAAATGTGACATTGGCAGTGAAAGGGTTAATGGCATCACACTGAAATGTGACATTGGCAGTGAAAGGGTTAATGGCATCACACTGAAATGTGACATTGGCAGTGAAAGGGTTAATGGCATCACAGCAATTTGCAGCAAAATGGTTTTCACCAGAAACTTTTTTCTTTAGTTCATATGATAAACTGTTAAAGCACAAATGCTGATGTGTGTGAAAATATTCTTTGACCTTATACCATTTTGGGAGAATTTTACCTTTTAACATTTTAAGCATAAGATTATAAAACTTTACCTGTAGAAGCTGATTGATTTTGTTAGTTATTTTTTTAATTTATTGCTATTGGGAAATAATATGCACAAACATGTGAAGCTTAGTATTATGTATACGTTCTGCTTCTTCAACGTCTGTCGTGATGTATTGATATGTTGTGATTTCTGAAATAGTAGCATATAAAGTATAAGACGCATCCCCAAATTTCAGATTTGTCTATTATATATATATATTTTTTACTATTTTATTTGTCATGTTATAGGAATGCAGGGGTCTGATTCTGTGATTAAAAATATTGCCTTATAGTATAAAAAGGCAGAAGAATGAGTCAATAAGGCAGAAAATACTAGGTGACGCTAAGCAGAGGAAAAGGTAGAGTCAAAGAGATTGATAAGAGAAAGTTGCTAGCGCAGAACTTGCAGAAGGTGAGGGAACTATTTGTACTGAAACATTCCCCAGTATCCCCACCGGCTTGTGGGTGGGGCGTGTGTGTGAAATAGCAACGATGCTAGATTGTCCACAAAAAGTATTTGTGTGCGTGGACGTGCTTGCGCATTTCTCTGTGTGTGTGTGTGTACCATTTTTATTCTTATGAGCTCCGTTACTACAGATCTGAGACTGTCACAATGAAAACAGGTGCGTTTCTGTATAATACAAAAAACGCTTTTTAAATTCCAAATGGTGCAAGTACTTAACCTAACCTATATGCAATATATTATTGATTTTTAAAGTGTACAATTTCTGTGTTCAGTAAACCCAGCTTTTTCATGGTGGTGGTTATAACTGCGGTTTCATTGTAACCATAATGGTTAACAGATGTTATGTTATTTCACACTACAATGCCGTTGAGTAAATGCTACCACATTTTTTAAAATATTGTATGCGTGTTGTTTGTTTGTTAGATATTGTTGACTTGTGAAGTTCTGATCTTGTATTCTTCAACGACAATCTAAGTCAGTAGATCTGATTTTATGCTCACTGCTTAATCATCCGAAGCACTCTTTTTTTTCCTCTTTTTTTTTACAACATTTTCTACTGTATGTATGTGCGTTTTACTATTTCGTTTTGCTTAAATGCTTATTATTTTGTAAACATTTTGCATAATTTCAGTCATCAAATTAAAGCATTTTGATTTTTGTCTTTCATATATTTTTTCACATATTCGCCTGCTTACTTTAAATTACAACCACGAAAGTATTAACCCAGTGTTTGTACGAGCATTCTGTTACAGGGGAATTGTTTTGTTGTTTGTGTGTGTGTGTGCTTTTTTTCTAATTCAGCTGAGATCTGTAATATGCACAACTGCAGTGTAAAGATCTAATAATGGAATAAATGTTAGTATTTGTCAATGTTTGTTATATCAAAACATAGGTTGATTGGGCCGTATGAAAATTGAGTGGTGTGTGCGCGCGTGTTTGTGTGACGCCCCCCTGCGCCACCCCATTCCCACCCTCTCTCCTTCTTTTCTTTTTGTGTGAATGGGAATGTTTGTAGTTTTATTTCTTTGTAAAGCGCCATGAATAGAATTTTCAAGATATGTGCACTATATAAGTGCCAATTATTATTAGTAGTAGTAGTAGTAGTATTTGACTACTATAACCCAAACTCTTTCTTGCTTTGCTAGGCATCAAACAGGGTGTATGTGTCTTCATGTGTAGTTAAATTCATATTTTGAAAAAAAAGGACCCCCCCAAATTGTTATGTCTGCTACTATGCATTGACATTGGCAGTTGTTTGTCGATGTTTGTTATATCAACTAATCAAGACATGACGTGATACATGTTTCTATTAATCTTCTTCCAGTTGTGGATTTTTATGTTAAGTTTTATCTTTAATATATTCAGATGTTCTTTTTATCTGAAGATGTGCTTGAAAGTCATTAAGATGAAAATATATGCGAATACAGAGGTGTAATCTGTTTTATATATATATTGATTTATATTTTCATTTGTGTATGCAAAGTTTTGTGCTCAAGTATTACTGTATGTCACTATGTGTGCTATATTTTTGATAGATTTTCACAGTCTATGCTGTGTCTACATGATTATTGATAGATGTCTTTCACCAGTAGTCCATTCGATCTATTAGTCCATTTTGGATGCTGATTTTCATGCACAAGAACATAAATGCATGTGTTTGTCTAAAGTTTCAAACTTTGCTGCTCTAAATAATGTTCAGTAAGGTACTGCTGATTGCACGTGTAAATCTTTTACACAATAAATTTAGTTGTGTGATATGAGCAAGATTTAAAGTTTAAGCAATTAGCAAGTCAATAATAAAATAAAAAGTAAAAAATAATGTACATTTTATCAATTTATGTTGATTTCTTTTTACCATATGGATAACACTAACAGCTTGGCATTTTGGGGGGGGTGTTTTTATCGCTATTGTCTTGTTTTAACCAATATTTAAATATCTAATTGATTATGTACGTTCACACCATTGCTTTGGTGTAGCATTAAGTGTCAACAACAAAAATAAAAGCAACTAGACATACTGCCACCATATATTGAAACTCGCAGTGCTGTTAAATATTGTTTTATGAACTGTATCAACATTTTATTACAACAAGGGAGACAATTTATTGACCCAAAGAACAGGCATCTGAACAGCCTGAAGTCCAATCCTCTGAAAACCGCGGTAAAAGGGCCATCAAGGCCCCAGACTGAAGAGGGACAACACTGAAATCAGTTCCCAACACCACCAAAAAGGCTTAATATAGTGATAAATCACTAACATGCTATTTAACAGAAAAGATAACAATGAATCAAAAGCCAAAACCTCTGACAAGAGAAGCCAATCCTCTGTCAGAAATTCTTAATCCTCTGATAATTCCGATGCCTGAAAGAAGCTCAAGTAGTTGCTTTCTCAGTCAGTAGATTATTTTCTCTTATGAAAAAAAAAGGAGTACAAATTGCCCTAATAAATGTACCGTAAAATGTGGACTATAAGCCACTACTTTTTTCCTCAACTTGACTGATGTGGCTTATAGACTGATGCGGCTTATCTGTTGATTTGTTTTCCATTCTATTTTTATCAGTATGATTGAATCTGTTTCTGGCCGCATTCTTCAGCCTATTTTGAGCTTCTTTAGACTCAAAACTGGTTTTGGTAATCAATAGATTCAAATCTCATGTTTAATGTGTCTCAGAACATTACATACTCATGTTCTGATAGAATGTGCATATTTGTGTTGGTTGTGCACATACAATTTTCTCTGCAGCTTATAAACTGGTGCAGCTTATATGTGAATAAATATATATTTTGTCAATTTAATGGATGCGGCTTATAATATATACAGGTGTGTCTTATATTCCAGTTTTTACGGTACACGTTTTATTCTGTATGCCGAGTTTTATGCAATGATGTATGGCAACATGGTGTCAAAATTACTATCAACCCCGATCACTATTTTATATTACCATGTACAACATACTCATTTTAATGTATGTACGGCTAATTGTATGCACTAAAAATATGGACGGCTGCGTTTTCAATATATGAAATAATGCCAACTTTTCATTCGAGCCGTGTAACAGTTACGCAGTGTAAAATATGAACACTGATGACTGATGCATTCAACTCCCGCCAATTTAGCCAAGATCTTACAAAACAAAACAAAAAAATTGTGATAGGGGTTGTTTGTGTGAGCATGCGTGTCCCACTATCCTCCCCAATATAATTAAGAGTAATAGATAAATAAGAAAAAAGAGGCTGAAGTGAGTAGATGTTCAAGATTTGAAAGGGTGGGAGGGGGCAATGGATGGGGTAGTGAGCAGCACTGGGATGGAGCTGTGATCAGAGTTCACATGTCAGAGATGACATTCTCAGAGGACCAAAAAGGAGGAAAAAAGAGACGAGAGTCCGGGCGCTGGCATAGGCCCTCGGTGGGGTCCAGGGGCAAAGACCCTGATGGGGGTCAGGAGGCAAATCCCCCTGAAGCTGAAGAAATTTTGTGTTTGAACCTGTAAAAATCAGCCTCCGAAACAGCAAAATTATTACAAACTTTATCTCCTTGATCCTACAAAAAATTGTGAAATTATTAAGACCATTGACTCAGGGCTAGTGATTTTCTAAGACGGAGAGAGAGAAGCAGAATGAACCGATTGAACACAAAATATCTATCGACACTGCATTTTTGCTTCAATACAAACCTTAACCCTACCCCCAAAAAAAGATCTCAACAGATTTACACTGATCTCAAAAATGACCCCTGGGACCATCAAAAAGGAGGAAATCCTCCAATTGGAGGAACAAATCTCATCTCTGCATGTGGAAGTGTGGGGAGTAGTGGGATGAAGTGATCAGAGTTCACATGTGGAAGTGTGGGGAGTAGTGGGATGAAGTGATCAGAATTCACATGTGGAAGTGTGGGGAGTAGTGGGATGAAGTGATCAGAGTTCACATGTGGAAGTGTGGGGAGTAGTGGGATGAAGTGATCAGAGTTCACATGTGGAAGTGTGGGGAGTAGTGGGATGAAGTGATCAGAGTTCACATGTGGAAGTGTGGGGAGTAGTGGGATGAAGAAGTGATCAGAGTTCACATGTGGAAGTGTGGGGAGTAGTGGGATGAAGAAGTGATCAGAGTTCACATGTGGAAGTGTGGGGAGTAGTGGGATGAAGTGATCAGAGTTCACATGTGGAAGTGTGGGGAGTAGTGGGATGAAGTGATCAGAGTTCACATGTGGAAGTGTGGGGAGTAGTGGGATGAAGTGATCAGAGTTCACATGTGGAAGTGTGGGGAGTAGTGGGATGAAGAAGTGATCAGAGTTCACATGTGGAAGTGTGGGGAGTAGTGGGATGAAGTGATCAGAGTTCACATGTGGAAGTGTGGGGAGTAGTGGGATGAAGTGATCAGAGTTCACATGTGGAAGTGTGGGGAGTAGTGGGATGAAAGTGATCAGAGTTCACATGTGGAAGTGTGGGGAGTAGTGGGATGAAGTGATCAGAGTTCACATGTGGAAGTGTGGGGAGTAGTGGGATGAAGAAGTGATCAGAGTTCACATGTGGAAGTGTGGGGAGTAGTGGGATGAAGTGATCAGAGTTCACATGTGGAAGTGTGGGGAGTAGTGGGATGGAGAAGTGATCAGAGTTCACATGTGGAAGTGTGGGGAGTAGTGGGATGAAGTGATCAGAGTTCACATGTGGAAGTGTGGGGAGTAGTGGGATGATGAAGTGATCAGAGTTCACATGTGGAAGTGTGGGGAGTAGTGGGATGAAGAAGTGATCAGAGTTCACATGTGGAAGTGTGGGGAGTAGTGGGATGAAGAAGTGATCAGAGTTCACATGTGGAAGTGTGGGGAGTAGTGGGATGAAGTGATCAGAGTTCACATGTGGAAGTGTGGGGAGTAGTGGGATGAAGAAGTGATCAGAGTTCACATGTGGAAGTGTGGGGAGTAGTGGGATGAAGTGATCAGAGTTCACATGTGGAAGTGTGGGGAGTAGTGGGATGAAGTGATCAGAGTTCACATGTGGAAGTGTGGGGAGTAGTGGGATGAAGAAGTGATCAGAGTTCACATGTGGAAGTGTGGGGAGTAGTGGGATGAAGAAGTGATCAGAGTTCACATGTGGAAGTGTGGGGAGTAGTGGGATGAAGTGATCAGAGTTCACATGTGGAAGTGTGGGGAGTAGTGGGATGAAGTGATCAGAGTTCACATGTGGAAGTGTGGGGAGTAGTGGGATGAAGAAGTGATCAGAGTTCACATGTGGAAGTGTGGGGAGTAGTGGGATGAAGAAGTGATCAGAGTTCACATGTGGAAGTGTGGGGAGTAGTGGGATGAAGTGATCAGAGTTCACATGTGGAAGTGTGGGGAGTAGTGGGATGAAGAAGTGATCAGAGTTCACATGTGGAAGTGTGGGGAGTAGTGGGATGAAGTGATCAGAGTTCACATGTGGAAGTGTGGGGAGTAGTGGGATGAAGAAGTGATCAGAGTTCACATGTGGAAGTGTGGGGAGTAGTGGGATGAAGAAGTGATCAGAGTTCACATGTGGAAGTGTGGGGAGTAGTGGGATGAAGAAGTGATCAGAGTTCACATGTGGAAGTGTGGGGAGTAGTGGGATGAAGAAGTGATCAGAGTTCACATGTGGAAGTGTGGGGAGTAGTGGGATGAAGAAGTGATCAGAGTTCACATGTGGAAGTGTGGGGAGTAGTGGGATGATGAAGTGATCAGAGTTCACATGTGGAAGTGTGGGGAGTAGTGGGATGAAGAAGTGATCAGAGTTCACATGTGGAAGTGTGGGGAGTAGTGGGATGAAGAAGTGATCAGAGTTCACATGTGGAAGTGTGGGGAGTAGTGGGATGAAGAAGTGATCAGAGTTCACATGTGGAAGTGTGGGGAGTAGTGGGATGATGAAGTGATCAGAGTTCACATGTGGAAGTGTGGGGAGTAGTGGGATGAAGAAGTGATCAGAGTTCACATGTGGAAGTGTGGGGAGTAGTGGGATGAAGTGATCAGAGTTCACATGTGGAAGTGTGGGGAGTAGTGGGATGAAGTGATCAGAGTTCACATGTGGAAGTGTGGGGAGTAGTGGGATGAAGAAGTGATCAGAGTTCACATGTGGAAGTGTGGGGAGTAGTGGGATGAAGAAGTGATCAGAGTTCACATGTGGAAGTGTGGGGAGTAGTGGGATGAAGTGATCAGAGTTCACATGTGGAAGTGTGGGGAGTAGTGGGATGATGAAGTGATCAGAGTTCACATGTGGAAGTGTGGGGAGTAGTGGGATGATGAAGTGATCAGAGTTCACATGTGGAAGTGTGGGGAGTAGTGGGATGAAGAAGTGATCAGAGTTCACATGTGGAAGTGTGGGGAGTAGTGGGATGAAGTGATCAGAGTTCACATGTGGAAGTGTGGGGAGTAGTGGGATGAAGAAGTGATCAGAGTTCACATGTGGAAGTGGGGGGAGTAGTGGGATGAAGTGATCAGAGTTCACATGTGGAAGTGTGGGGAGTAGTGGGATGAAGTGATCAGAACATGTGGAAGTGTGGGGAGTAGTGGGATGAAGAAGTGATCAGAGTTCACATGTGGAAGTGTGGGGAGTAGTGGGATGTGATCAGAGTTCACATGTGGAAGTGTGGGGAGTAGTGGGATGCAGAAGTGATCAGAGTTCACATGTGGAAGTGTGGGGAGTAGTGGGATGAAGTGATCAGTTCACATGTGGAAGTGTGGGGAGTAGTGGGATGAAGTGATCAGAGTTCACATGTGGAAGTGTGGGGAGTAGTGGGATGAAGTGATCAGAGTTCACATGTGGAAGTGTGGGGAGTAGTGGGATGAAGTGATCAGAGTTCACATGTGGAAGTGTGGGGAGTAGTGGGATGAAGAAGTGATCAGAGTTCACATGTGGAAGTGTGGGGAGTAGTGGGATGAAGTGATCAGAGTTCACATGTGGAAGTGTGGGGAGTAGTGGGATGAAGTGATCAGAGTTCACATGTGGAAGTGTGGGGAGTAGTGGGATGAGAAGTGATCAGAGTTCACATGTGGAAGTGTGGGGAGTAGTGGGATGAAGAAGTGATCAGAGTTCACATGTGGAAGTGTGGGGAGTAGTGGGATGATGAAGTGATCAGAGTTCACATGTGGAAGTGTGGGGAGTAGTGGGATGATGAAGTGATCAGAGTTCACATGTGGAAGTGTGGGGAGTAGTGGGATGAAGAAGTGATCAGAGTTCACATGTGGAAGTGTGGGGAGTAGTGGGATGATGAAGTGATCAGAGTTCACATGTGGAAGTGTGGGGAGTAGTGGGATGAAGAAGTGATCAGAGTTCACATGTGGAAGTGTGGGGAGTAGTGGGATGAAGTGATCAGAGTTCACATGTGGAAGTGTGGGGAGTAGTGGGATGAAGAAGTGATCAGAGTTCACATGTGGAAGTGTGGGGAGTAGTGGGATGAAGTGATCAGAGTTCACATGTGGAAGTGTGGGGAGTAGTGGGATGAAGAAGTGATCAGAGTTCACATGTGAAAGTGTGGGGAGTAGTGGGATGAT
Organism: Phymorhynchus buccinoides; assembly: GCA_017654935.2. NCBI lineage: Eukaryota > Metazoa > Mollusca > Gastropoda > Neogastropoda > Raphitomidae > Phymorhynchus > Phymorhynchus buccinoides. Next base: position 51,741,133 of record CM065695.1, on the reverse strand, counting down.
GAAGTGATCAGAGTTCACATGTGGAAGTGTGGGGAGTAGTGGGATGAAGAAGTGATCAGAGTTCACATGTGGAAGTGTGGGGAGTAGTGGGATGAAGTTAATAATGGATACAGTTCTCAAGGCAGGGGGCAAAAGGGAAGAGAGCAGGGGAATGATTGAGTCCATGTGGACTCAAGGTGCCAAGGCCCTGAATCAGCCGACTTTCCATGAATTTTCTGTAGTGTCCCTCGTTACGGTCGTTCCGCCAAAGGGCTGCTACTCTGATGTGTGATGGGTAGGATGTATGTTAAGTGTTCCATGTCTTCTGACAGAGAGACAGACACAGAGAAAGAGAAACAAATGGATAGAAGACAGGAAGGCAGTCATATGTAGCCTTCATTCCGTTTTTCCCATACTCCCAAAAAACACGACAAAACCATAAGGCCAGTAAGAACACATGGTTTATTACAGTCAAATAGTAATTCATCTCAACGGGTATACACACACTCTTTCTCTCTCTCTCATAAGCACACACACTCAACTCATAATTTTTTTTTTTAAAATTCATCAACAAACCGCATTTTAAATCTCGCTCATATCACACCACAAAAACAAAAAACCAAGAAACAGAAAAAACAAAACAAAAATCCCCAAACTTTCTTTTGAACAACCCACAATTCATGATATCAACCATTCATTCATCATGGCAGATGCTGGGTGCTGAATAGAGACCCTAAATGTTACATAATTCAAGTTCATTAGTAGTAACAATGGCAGATTTGTTGAGAGAAAGACAAAACAGAACAAAAACAAACATAACAACATGATAAGACGTGTATGGAAATCAAAATCATTTTCCCTACCAAAAAGATTTTGTTTCTTGAAGACGTTTTCCAAGTGTTAGGGGATATTTAGCCAAAAAGCAAAACAAAACAAAAAATTTAGCAAGCACTTAAACGTACTCCCTGAAACCTAAGTTAGACAGTTTGAAGGCGCACATCCAGACTGACGACCTCCTTTAAGTTCCACCAAGGTGATGTCACCATCAACACCCCATCCCTCCACCCACCAACAAGACAAACGAGAAAGTCCCACCAAGCATGCAGCATACCTCCCCCCCTCTTGCAAAACCAGCTACAAAAAGTTCGTCTTTTTTCCACGGACCATCTCTGAGTGGAACTCCCTCCCACCTCAGGCAGTATCATCGGTCTTGGTGGAGAGCTTCAAGTCCCGGATCTAAACAGCGCTCCTCCCTCCCTCTTTGACCCTGCCCCACTCATTTCCCTCCAGTATTCCCCAATCCTACTTCCAACTTGTCCCATCTTTCCCCCAGCCATTCAAGCCGACCATCTGGGCGGCCAAGGAAATTATTCTGTGTATAGATATCTTGCCTACATGACCGAAGTCCCCAGTTTTCATACACAACAGAACCATCAAAAAGATGATGGCGGTTGTCTACTGCAAGAAGAAGACGAAGACACAAAAGGCCTTGTTTTAATCATAAGATGTTCTTTTCTTTACAGAACTACAGAAGTAAAACAACAAACAAACAAATGCAAAAACTGACAATAAAATCCTTTTTTGATTTCCCATCTGCAAATCATGAGCTAATGATACGACTTTGGGTGAGAAAAAACCACACACACACATACACACACAGTAAGACAGTACGAACCAACCCAAAGCACAAACACACACACATGTGCACCAAATGAAAGGAATCTGTATGCATTGTTATGGTTTTTGCATGAGTTAAATTACAGTTCACAGTGGACCAAATGAAAGGAATCTGTATGCATTGTTATGGTTTTTGCAGGAGTTAAATTACAGTTCACAGTGGACCAAATGAAAGGAATCTGTATGCACTGTTATGGTTTTTGCAGGAGTTAAATTACAGTTCACAGTGGAACAAATGAAAGGAATCTGTATGCATTGTTATGGTTTTTGCAGGAGTTAAATTACAGTTCACAGTGGAACAAATGAAAGGAATCTGTATGCATTGTTATGGTTTTTGCACGAGTTAAATTACAGTTCACAGTGGAACAAACGAACCCACAAAAAGATATGTACACAAAAAGACGAACCAGCCATTGCTATTGAGTTTGTATAAAAACACACACACACACACACTACTCAAGAAAGAAAAGATTTAAGTTGTGTTTTTTAAAGGTGTCTTATCATCCCATGAATGGAAACATTGGATAGAGTGTATTATTTTTTCTCAGGCCTTAAGCCTTTTCTTCCGGCAAAAGTGGTCTTGAATCTCCCCGGTTCCGTGGCAAAATAATCGAAGTGCTGATTGTGGCCACGCACAGTCAAGAAGAGAAGAGTGCGCTTTTTATACCCAAGCAACTTCCCCTTACAAACCCGTATTCTAAACAAGAAAAGAATCATAACATTCAAAATTTACAATGGCAAAAAAAGTAGATGTATCTTTAAACAAGTCTTGTCTCCATCAGTGAAGGCATACATCTTCAAAGTATTCTCTCATCGTAAAATATTCATGCTTTTTAATTATAAAAATGTATATGTAGAACGTAATGCTCTACCAGTAACAAAATAAAGAAAACGTCGTTTTTTGTTGATTTTTTTCCTTACATATTCATGTTAATCCACTTTGGAAAAAAAGGACTGTCATTATCTCTAATATTAAAAACATGTTCTGAAAAAAGAAAAGATTTTGAACTATTTGTTTTCAAATTATTAATGAATGCAAACACTGATTAGTTAAATTGACATTTTTTTTTACTTTCAAAAGATGTTAATTCATTTGATTCATTCCAAAACTCATTTTAATAAGGCAAGTGCTCATTACATGTATCAGTGTTAGTGCGTGTCTTGCATGTGCGCATTAACACATTTTACTTGAACAGTTATCTTCAACTTCAAGACAATATTTGTTCATTTACTTCTTTATCCCGCAAAACACACGTTATTTTGCACATTCACAAAGGTACAAGAGTGGCATATGCATTTCTGCATGTACTTTCCTTGACCGAACACAGAGTCTGGAAATCAAGTGGAAAAAACAAAGTAAATTAGAAGCCCAAGATTTTTTAAAATCTGTAACCCCTTGCCTGCTTGTCCCGTAGCTACTCCTGTTGGTATGATTGTTGTGTGCCTGTAAAGGTAGGTACTACGTCCTGTTGGTATGATTGTTGTGTGCCTGTAAAGGTAGGTACTACGTCCTGTTGGTATGATTGTTGTGTGCCTGTAAACGTAGGTACTACGTCCTGTTGGGATGATTGTTGTGTGCCTGTAAAGGTAGGTACTACGTCCTGTTGGTATGATTGTTGTGTGCCTGTAAAGGTAGGTACTACGTCCTGTTGGTAGGATTGTTGTGTGCCTGTAAACGTAGGTACTACGTCCTGTTGGTATGATTGTTGTGTGCCTGTAAACGTAGGTACTACGTGCATCACCATATTTCAGCTACAGTGTAAGGGAAATAACTGCAGAAAATGACCTAGAACACAGTAGAAGGGTTTAAGTTACAGAGTCATCTACCTTGGCCTTTATTTGGCGAATTTTACTGGAATTTGAGAGATTTTTGTTCTTGGGAAAAACCAAGATGGCGTCAACAAGCGGCAGTACTCGACAACGTGGATGTTTTAGACGATATACTGCACTAGAAGTGTTGGATGAAGTGCTAAATGATGCAGTCACTGAAGTGTGTATTCTGGATTACCTAGTGGATTATATCTGGTAATGTTGAAGAAATAAGCAACAAGATGGACAGGTCAGTCAGTTTTAGATCTAGTGTTGCATGTTTGTCTGTTTGTATTTTTTGTCTTGTTTATTTTGTCTATTGTTTTGTATATGCAGTATAATCTATTGACAATAATGCTGTGAAGTTTGCAGCTTCAAAGTTAAATATTGTAGGAGTTATAACAATTTTAGCATTGGAGGGTGAAATTGAGATTTTTTGGCTCGGCACACAGGAATTCCTTGAACACAAAAATGGTCGGCAGGCAAGTGGTTAAACCAAACAAAACAGAATGTAGAATATTCTTTCATTATTGAAAGCAATAGAAGTAGACTAACACAGACAATAATAATGGAATTTTGAAAAGGGCAAAAGACAACATGATTAGAGTATTAAAAAAACTAAACATTTTCATACATTTCTGTACAATTTTCTATTCCTCCAAAAAATTTACACAACTGACATACATTGAAAACAAAAACATCCATCAATTTTTGTTAAGGCTACGTCTGAATGTTTCCGCAATGTAAAGAAGAAACCCACACACTCAGAATGGCTGCCTTTGGACATATTAGATGCATACCAAAAATAAACCTGTCCCTTTAGACCAAGCCAAAAGGTGTCCGACAAAACAACAGTATCAAAAGCTAATATTTAGGCATCAAGTTTTGTTGTTGAATCCACATGGAAAAAAAAGCGTGCATAATAAACACATGATTATAAAGTACAGCTGATTTCTAATCTCAATGATTTGGACAATGTTGAGTCTCATTAGACGGTATATTTACAGACATTTAGTGATTTACAAATGAATGGACTGCTGGTACAAACAATTAATGAGGGTTACAGGTGGGAGGGGGAGCGGTTGGGGAGGGGTGGGGGAGGGGCCCGGGGGCCCCATAAGAGGGGGGAGGGGGGAGAGCTCCGACCCCTGGGAGGGGGAGAGCTCCGACCCCTGGGAGGGGGAGAGCTCCGACCCCTGGGAGGGGGAGAGCTCCGACCCCTGGGAGGGGGAGAGCTCCGACCCCTGGGAGGGGGAGAGCTCCGACCCCTGGGAGGGGGAGAGCTCCGACCCCTGGGAGGGGGAGAGCGGTTGGGGAGGGCTCCGACCCCTGGGGGGGGGGGGCGGTTGAGGAGGGCTCCAACCTCTTGGGGGGGGGGGGAGCGGTTGGGGAGGGCTCTGACCCCTGGGAGGGGGGAGGGCTCCGACCCCTGGAGCGGTTGGGAAGGGCTCCGACCTCTGGGAGGGGGGGGGGCGGTTGGGGAGAACTCCGACCCCTGGGAGGGGGGAAAGGGTTGGGGAGGGCTCCCACGGGGAGGGGGGAGTGGTTGGGGAGTGTTCCCACCCCAGTGCAGTAATAATAGATTAGATCTTCATAAAATGAGCAACTTAGGATGCGTATTTTACCGCCAGGGGGCAATCAAAGCAGTATGGGCTTAGCGTGCAATATTCTTAGTTGGGTGTAGTGAGAGAGAGAGGGAGATGAGTCCCTCCCTCTCTCTTTCTCTCTCTCTCTCACTACGCCCAACTAAGAATATTGCGCGCTAAGCCCCTACTGGTTTGACTGCCCCCTGGCGGTCAAACCATCGTCCTAAGTTAACCATTAGACCACACATTTCTCCAACACTGTCAATGACAAATTGTTCAATCATGTTTACGCCATCTCAACCAAAGGGAATGAAACAGTCATCAAGAGAATCTATACAGCATTAAACAAATTTAAGAGACTCAACTCAACTCAATTTTACTGACTAGGCCTTCTGCCCATGTCACGAGGGAACAATGGGGAGGGGGAAAATGGACAATGATATATATAACTAATAATAAATACAGAATTCATTTAACAAAGCCACAAATATTTATGATCGCCTTGCGAGGGAACAGTGGGAGAGGTAAGGAATGTGGAATAGTTGATTTTATTTGAGAGATAGACCGAGAGATGTACCCAAACTTTGCATATTTGCATGCCAAATTTCCATACTAGCAGTACATATGCAATCCAAAAGCGAAAAACAAATGACCCAATTCAGTTAAAACTAATCGAAAGAAACAAACAAACAAAATAAAAGGAATATTAATCGTGCTTACCCACCTCCCTTCCCTTCCCCCCCCCCCCCCCCCCCCAACATTTCTTTAACGATGATCAAAAACAATCTTACCTGTAAAAAAAGTGTTAACTTTAGTTCCATGCAAACCTAAAATGATGCCATTTTTCTTCTTCTACCAATAATGTCTACCTGCCGTAACCGGCAATTACTGACATGTACTGGGGTTCAAAGAATTATGCAGCGCATGAAAAAACAAAGCTAGATAGATAAGGCATGCACGACCGAGCACCCACGGGCTAGTCCGAGAACACCCGGCTCCACGAGAGAAAAAAAAGGGGGGGTTAGTGAGTTTTTATTTGGGGAGATTCAGCACCTTTGAGGTGAAGGAGCTGAGCGTGGGAGACTGGACGATTTCTGGTGGTAGGGAGTTCCAGTCACGGATGGTAATGGTGGATGGTTTTCTCTTCGTATGCAGGACAACAGACTCAACAGACAACATTAACATACAGATTCATAACGTTCATAATTACACAGTACCGGTAATGATACACCTAAATATAATAATCCTTAACACCACAACACTAACCACCAGTTTGCCATAGAAGATCGACTTGAGTAAAGACGACGTACAGACAACAAATAAAGAAATAGTACGCACATTTTGTTTTTCAAGATCATGATCATTTGCATAAATGAACAAAGAAGAGGTTTTTGCCTTCTTCTTTGCTTTACACATAATGTTCAAATCATCAACTGCTGCCACAAATTTCCAGAGAGAGGGAAGCCAGACATTAGAAATTTCATCATTGAAGCAATCATCATCATCATGATCGTTATCAAAAACACGAGCTCACCATCAATGAATCAATCCTTGAGACGAGAATTGATCAACAGAATGTTATAGATCAGTGCAAAACTGGAAAGAAAAGTGGGTTAAACTTTAAAGAAAAAAAATCAGAAAACGAGTGACTGAAAACCTTACTGAAGAAGGGTTATGAACAAAAATCACATAACTGTCCAAGTAAGTGATTGATCGTTCACGCAGGGGTGTGACCATGCATTATCAAAAATTCCATTCCCATCAGAGGTGATGCTCTGGGACATGTCTGAGTCCACAGATACCTGAAACGGCCCAAGACCAATCCCTACCTGGAGAGTGCACCGTCCGAGTAGGATGTACAAAGGCCTGACTGAGTGTCTCAAAGCGTTGGGCCTCGAAATTGGAAGTTTTGAAAATGTTTGATCCAGAAAAACTGATCGGTTCTGGGCCAATGTTATTTTCAGGAAGTAACAATACCAAAGTCTTTCAGGGAGAATTTGAGAATTCCTTTAAAATATTTCCTTTAGTCTTAATGCAACCCTCTTTTTCAATAACAGCAGGTCAAAAACTTTAGTATTTTACACTGTGTGTCATTCTGTGTGTATCAGTATGTATGTGTGTGTGTCACTCTGACTGTGTGTGTCACTCTGACACTGTGTGTCACTCTGACACTGTGTGTCACTCTGACACTGTGTGTGTGTGTGTGTGTGTGTGTGTGCACATGCTCAAGCTTAATCTTCAGGTGTTTTTTTTATCACTTGTTTTCTGAACACACAAGTCCATTATACAAAATCACACAACTTAGCATGCTCACAGGGTCTTTTCCGAAAAACGAGAGGTATCAATTTTTTACATGTAAAACCAAAAAAATCATCATAAGACGGCATCAGATTCAACAAGCTCAAAGTGAAACTTAACAATGGAAGGAAGAGCGCAAGATCAAAATTAAGAGGAAGAAAAAGATAGCGATGGTAAACCGATACTCATCGTCCCTTCCCTCCCTTTCCCCTCGATATAATGAACACACACATTTCATCAAACACACAGAAAACACATTTTCACTTAAACGAACACACACTTACACAAACATACACTTGTACAAACATGCATGCACACGCACACACACAGACACACATGCGCATTCACATACACATGCACTCACAGACACATACACGTACACTCACCACCACCCCCTCTCTCTCTAGCCGAAACACAATCTTTCCTGCACACACATACACATGCAAGCACATATATACACACACAGCACTCACATATCTAGTATCTCTGCCAAGAAAATAGATGTACATACATGTAGCTTAGTGTTCTGTTACTGTTGATTTGTGTATACTTGTCAGTCTGCACAACTGTTGCCACATTATTAACCAATTTAAAAAATATATATTTTGAGGGCACTCTTCCTCTTCTTCTTCTTCTGCGTTCCCAGGCCAAAAGGCCATAATGGGTAAAGTATGTACGTCACTATGTGTCCGTTTTCAGTTTTCACTGGTCTCCCCGCTGCGTACAGTCAACACATTCCGATTTCAGAGGAGTGAGGGCACTCAAATTTTCAATTAATTGATTTCCGAGTTCATTGATTCAGTGGGATTTTTTCTCTCTCTTGTACTTCATATGCTCTATTCGGACACAAAAACGCTCTGAAAAAGGCCACAGCATGACATTAGAATGTTGATAAGCACAGACTGCAAACTCTGTCGTATTTACCTACCTTTTGTGTCACATTCTTCAAAATAAATTGAGCCGATAAGTCATAATTTGCAAAAATGCACTGTGGAGTTCACTAGAACGTCGTCTACTTTCGGTGAAATCTCGTTCGCAAGAATTATAAAGCTATGACGTCATCCACAGAAGTCTTTGCTTGTTTCAAGCCAGCATCTGTGGGTGACGTCAAACCAAGGATGTATTCCTCAAAGAAATGACGTTGTGGGTGAGACACAATGGCCGGCTGGTACTCACTGATCTGAGATTTTTGTGAAATAAATGTGTGCTCAATTTATTTTGAAGAATGTGACACAAAAGGTAGGTAATAGCGATAGAGTTCGCAGTCTGCTTATTGATATTCTAAAACCATGCTGTGGCGAATAGAGCGTATGAAGACCCTTTTAAAATTGCATATCTAGTGTTAGCTCAACCAACCAACCTTTTGCTACACATAGCCTTTCTCTTCGGCAGAGGTTTGCAGTATGTCAGTGCTTTCTAACCTACTCTCTAAAAATGTTCCCTAAATGACCCCATAATTAAAGACATCTAGACGCAACACAATCGATCACTGGGTGTGCCCACCGGCTGAAGTGTAAAGCCATTCCATCTTACAAGTACAACATTCATGCATAACGAACCGTACCATAATAAACATTTAACACACAATAAGAACTTTGTCTTTAAATGGCAGGAAGTTAGAATTATACTATAGTTTGATTAAAATTTGTCAATGAAACAGTTTCCAAAATTACTGCAAATTAAGAAAATAGCCACGGGGATTAAGAATAGTTTTATTAACGAGGCAGATTTATAAAACATGATAAGTGAAATATCCCAATTCCCATTCATTCAAAACTGGACTTTTTAAATGGCAGGAAGTTAGAGAATTAGACTCATAAAAAGTTGCCAATTAAACAATTTCCAAAATTACTGCAATTTGACAAAAATCGCCGCAGGGAAGAAGAATAGTTTTAACGAGGCAGATTTATAAAACATGATACGTGGAATATCCCAATCCCCATTCATTCAAAACTGGACTTAATAATAAAAATGGACAAACAGCTTGAACATTGAGCATGATATAAAGTGTCACTCATCCAAAATGATTTCTTTCAGTATTTAACGAAATAGCTCTATCATTTTTTGGGGTAACACAAGCATTCAAAAAGAATATCCATCTAAATGACCAGACAAAAAAAAAGAGATCATTATCATTATTTATCATCGAAAGCATGTTTTGTTTTAATAAAGACCTATAATGAATCCTTTTTTTAAAAAGCATCAAAGATAGGAAATTACGAAATAATAACCGATAACGATCATGACATGTGACAGTCATTACACAACAGACAAGACCAACGATTGCATTTTGACAATGATCACAAAACAATGCTTATTATCTTTCTACATAAACAGAAAAAAATGAAGCTTTTTAAGTTTTATTTATTTAAAAAATATGCATTAAAAACATATAGGAACACATTTTTTCACTTTTGTGTGTTTGTTTTTCGCTTTAAAAAGGTTTGTAATTCAAGGCACCTTCATTCTATTCAAAAACAGATCTGTATTTTAAAAAAAACTCATTCATAGCTCAACATGAGGGAGGGGAAAAAAAGGTTAAGTTAACGCAGAACAAAAACGAAATTGAAAAGGTATGTGGGGGAAGAATTAAACAGTTTCTTTATAATGGTAACAATCTTTAAAAAAAATTTAGCTGAAGAACATTTCTTATACCTGTAATAAAAAATATATTTTCTCAACCATTTTTTGAACCAATTAAAAGATTTTTTTTAAACCAATAGAGTATCAATCACAAACAACAAAAAGGGTCGTAGAGTTTAACTAAATGTCCTGTAGTGTCAGCCTGTACATCTGTTTTTAAAATTCTCAGTTCTTTACTTGAAATTCTTAACTCTGTATGTGAAGGAAATGTTGCTATATTCAGTAACACCCCTCAATTATAGTAACATGCTCAACACTTCGAATTATTAATTACTAAAATTATGTGTGTGTGTGTGTGTGTGAGAGAGAGAGAGAGAGAGAGAGAGAGAGAGAGAGAGAGAGAGAGAGAGAGAGAGAGAGAGAGAGAGAGAGAGAGAGAGAGAGAGAGAGAGAGAGAGAGAGAGAGAGAGAGAGAGAGAGAGAGAGAGAGAGAGAGAGAGAGAATGAAATAAATCTAAGTTGATTCAAAAGGATTTAAAGGTTGATTGCTAAAAACAACAAAGAATAGTTGTGATAGTAATGCAAAACCAAAATGTTACACCTAAAAAAAAAATCTTTCATGATTCAAAAAAAATCTTTACATGATTCAGTCTTGTACAAGTTGTAGAAATCAAACAGGAAATGAACAATCCATACCCATAGGCAGTCACAGATTAAAACTTTAAAGCATAAAACAAAACACAGAGATGCATAAAGTTAACAAATATAACTGCATTTTGTCATTTTGTCCACATATTAATCAATCATACATATACATAAACAATGGAAACTTCAAAAATGGAACACCCTGTTTTATAGCTAAGAAGCCATTAACATATTAGGATAATAGGAAAAATGAATACATAGAAAATGAATGCTCGTCCTTGTCACTCTTTGCTCATTCTCCCCACCCCTTTCTCTCTCTATATATATCTCTCTCACCGTTCAAGACACATGCATACCACAATTCCTTCACTCCCCCTCTATTTCTCTCTCACCATTCAAGACACATGCATACCACGATTCCTTCACTCCCCCTCTATATATCTCTCACCGTTCAAGACACATGCATACCACAATTCCTTCACTCCCCCTCTATATATCTCTCACCGTTCAAGACACATGCATACCACGATTCCTTCACTCCCCCTCTATTTCTCTCTCACCGTTCAAGACACATGCATACCACAATTCCTTCACTCCCCCTCTATATATCTCTCACCGTTCAAGACACATGCATACCACAATTCCTTCACTCCTCCTCTATATCTCTCTCACCGTTCAAGACACATGCATACCACGATTCCTTCACTCCCCCTCTATTTCTCTCTCACCGTTCAAGACACATGCATACCACAATTCCTTCACTCCCCCTCTATATATCTCTCACCGTTCAAGACACATGCATACCACAATTCCTTCACTCCTCCTCTATATCTCTCTCACCGTTCAAGACACATGCATACCACAATTCCTTCACTCCCCCTCTATTTCTCTCTCACCATTCAAGACACATGCATACCACAATTCCTTCACTCCCCCTCTATTTCTCTCTCACTCTTCTTTTCACACACTTTGACTTACACATCACTCTTCCGTTCTGTTTTTTCTCTCCCAAACAACACATCATCACAATAAGTGCATCAATCAAAATCAAATTCATCATCAAACTTCAAATTCATCATCAAACTTACTCCAAACACAGGCTAGATAAAATTGGTGACGTTTATACACTACAACAAGTCTTTCCAATGAATCAAACTGGCTTCAGACAAAGCCACTGAACGAGATAAGCCAGGCTGCCATAGTGGGAGGGGAAACATCTTGCCACATTCAAATCATGGTGACAAAGTCGTAGAGGTAAGGTACAGAAGTTCTGATAAATGACAACAATTTAAGGATGACTCAAATATCAAGGGTTAAATCAATAAATGCCAGGAGATCTATTCTTCTTTGTTCAATGCCGATCGGTACTACTGTATCAGTGATACAGTAGGTGATACCATCACCATTCTTTATGCCTTTTGCTGGCTGTAGCACCTTTTGGTTTTCAGCATGGCAAGAATGACAGTATGGCCTGGTAAACAATCGCTGATTAGTGAAATAAGGATCCAGTTGTGGCCCGAGTGGAGGGTGCTGAAATGGAAGAGAAGCTGTGGGGGCCCAAAGCACCGAGTGGAGGGTGCTGCAATGGAAGAGAAGCTGTGCGGGCCCAAAGCACCGAGTGGAGGGTGCTGCAATGGAAGAGAAGCTGTGCGGGCCCAAAGCACCGAGTGGAAGGAGAGAAGCTGTGGGGGCCCAAAGAACAACTGTCCACTACAGCCCAGTTCATCATCGCCACCAACACAAAGTTGTGGCCCGAGTGGAGGGTGCTGCAATGGAAGAGAAGCTGTGGGGGCCCCAAGAACAACTGTCCACTACAGCCCAGTTCACCATCGCCACCAACACAAAGTTGTGGCCCGAGTGGAGGGTGCTACAATGGAAGAGAAGCTGTGGGGGCCCAAAGAACAACTGTCCACTACAGCCCAGTTCACCATCGCCACCAACACAAAGTTGTGGCCCGAGTGGAGGGTGCTGCAATGGAAGAGAAGCTGTGGGGGCCCAAAGAACAACTGTCCACTACAGCCCAGTTCATCATCGCCACCAACACAAAGTTGTGGCCCGAGTGGAGGGTGCTGCAATGGAAGAAAAGCTGTGGGGGCCCAAAGAACAACTGTCCACTACAGCCCAGTTCATCATCGCCACCAACACAAAGTTGTGGCCCGAGTGGAGGGTGCTGCAATGGAAGGGAAGCTGTGGGGGCCCAAAGAACAACTGTCCACTACAGCCCAGTTCATCATCGCCACCAACACAAAGTTGTGGCCCGAGTGGAGGGTGCTGCAATGGAAGGGAAGCTGTGGGGGCCCCAAGAACAACTGTCCACTATAGCCCAGTTCATCATCGCCACAAACACAAAGTCTGTCTGACTCACATTCTAGGAACGCAAAGAAGATGATGTTAGAGAGTGAGAAGACTACTTACAGTGGAACCTTCATATTAAGACCTTGAAAAATCAGCCCAAAAAGGTCTAATAGGGAGGGGTCTTAATATGGATGTGACATTCAGTAGTCCGGACATGAACTAATGAAGCGGAAAAAATCAGTGAATTTGTTTGGGGGTCACATCTTAGAGGGAGTACGGAAGGTCTTAATAGGGATATTCCATTGTACGGCGATAGTGGTACTTTTTTCCTTGCTTGATAAACCAGTCACCCCCCACCCCTTTCTAAATCAGGCTTGTTTCTTTTCATTAAGGTTTTGTTGTTTTAATTCCACTGAGAATTTTATATCATTTACAGTTACAGAAAAATATGACATGTTCCTTCAAACTTCAATTTAAGTTGAAAAGAAAAATCGAAGTGTTAAATTTGAACAAAGAAAACCATGTTTATATGATTTTATTAATCATAATATTCACCCTAAGACAGTGATCGCACTAGGAATTTTGAACATCATCAACAATTCCCCCAACAACCGGTGTCAAAACCAGTCCCATCATCAACAATTCCCCCAACAACCGGTGTCAAAACCAGTCCCAGAAAAAACAAAAACCAGTGAAAACAACAGAACCTCACAATATCAAAGTCTCATTTATCAGTCCTAGCAAAACTTTATCAGTCCCTGGGACTGACAGGTCAATTGTTTTAAGCATTTTGGTTTTGCAATCAGTATGTTACTTTTTGCTGTTGTTAGTAGTACTTGGTACAGATGATTACTAGTTAACGCAATCACTGTAAGTGCAACAAAACATACTGAAACTTTTACATGTATTATTTTGTATAAAAACAGATTTTTTGTTTTAAAACTGGTACGTTTGTTTAATTAGATTCTTTGAATTAAAGCCTAAGACTAAGTAAAATGTTTTATAAAATCCTACAAAATTGTTTTCAACAAAACAAAAGATATATTAATGTATTCAATAATTTAACGGCCTGTATTCACTTGAAATTCAAAGAAATTCAATATAAATTATTAAAAATAAAAGCAATAACAACACAATAGCTCAACAAACGTTTTGTATAAATTTGTAGGCTTCAAAGAATTTTTATCTTTTAAAAAAACACACACACACAAAACATAACAAAAAGAATGAAACATAACTATTACTATTTAGTCTATTACAGTATTAGATGAGATTCCATTTTTTGCAAGTTCATTTTCTTTTAAAGAAGTTACATCCCATATAAATATAAATACATAAATAAATAAACAAATAAATAAAGTTTATAAGCTTGAAACTTGCTGAAACTAAGCTAAAAGTGACCTAAAAAGTGTTCAAAGATTTTCTCTCCAGTCTGTCCAGTGTCCAGTCCAAGAACTGCAAACAACTTTCAAACTTATTATGTTAAGTGACTTTAGGGCTTTACATTTTTCAAGGTTTGATTATCACAAACTGACAAAGCTACCTGTAAATTCAAGAAAACAAAACAAAAAACTAATTTCAATTCTCATAAGATGAAATAGAGCAAACAAAAATAAAATGCACTGAAAATAAAACGAAAGTTTCAAATGAAATCTGATTATTGTAAGTAATCAATAGAAAATCCCATCTAATATAATGGCAATATCCACATTTATCTCATCCATCTGAGGAGATCATCTACAAACAGGATAAGCCATTGTTGATAATTTCTTGATTGATCTGTGAATTATCCCCCGAAAAAAGGAAAATAAATGTGAATATTGCGACTTTCCCTCTGGATGTGAACAGCCTAATGTTATTATTTCAGAATGTTGTCAGTGAGGATTTTACTACATTTAACTTAAGCTTCCATGTCCATTTTCATTCAATTTGCTGCAGGGAAACCACAAAGTCTTTAATACTTCAATTTCAATTTCAGTACTGATTTTCCTCGATCCAGCCCTTGAGTGTGGTAGGCAGAGGGAGATGCTGGATATGGTCGTAACGCGTGTACTGGCGGATGACAAAGCGACACAGGTACTGAAGCGAACGCACTTGGGTGAACCGAGACACCGGCTTGGTCAGCCGCACAGGAAACGAAGGTGCGCCCGGGGATCGAGATCGGGAATAGCAAAAAATGCCGGTTTGGGAATCGTTCATTGAATGTTCGATCAAGTCCACAATGGAGGGATAGCCCTCAGTGTCAGGTTGTGCATAGAAACTGAACATCCCGTTGCAGTGCTCAATGCGGGTGTGCAGGGTCCGGCCGAACGAGCGAAAGCTCAAGCTCAACAAATAGCGCTCGTCTGAACTATCACGGACTAGGAAAGCGCCGTCGGGCTGGTTGGCCAGCTTGTCTTCCGCTTCGTTCCGCGTGATGGGACCCCAGTACCAGCCGTACTTGGACAGCTGGAACAGTTCGTGAGTAAGACTCCACACCTTGGAATTTTCCTGTCTGCCGTCACTGTCCCGTTTCGTTGTCCGATCACTCAACTGCGTGCCGTGGTTCGAGTTACGCTCTTTCCTTTCTTTCACCTTGTTAGTTTGCACATCATAGCTGTTCTCAATTTGAGCTGACGTCTCACTTCCGAAAACGTACATGTCGCGACTAAACTTGGAAATGTCCTTTGTCACACAGCTGGCCTTTTCCTTGTCTTTGTGCACGTCAAAATTGTACCAGTCTGTGGTTGAATGATACTCACTGATTTGGGGCGACATGTACATGGGCACATTTGACGTTAAATTGTCGCTGCTGCATGAATATGAACAACCTGACCTGTCTGGTCTGTCACCCACACCAAGCAAATGTCGGTTTCTTTGTTTTGATTTTCTGGCTTCTGCTCGGGAGAGCGAGTTCGTCTGCTGGCAGTCTTCGATGTGACCCACTTCCGTATGGTCAGGTTTTCGATGGAAAGAAATTGTCAGCTTTCGACGAAGACTCCGAAGAAGTCCCTTCTTATCTCGCCTCTTTGTCCCGATGTCTTCGATGGCATGTTCATCGGTGTAATTTGGAAGAGGGTGCCGTGAGTCACCTGGCATTTCTCGCTCTCCAACACTTTCGATCTGTCGAACCTGATCCACCTCGGTTGACTTTGAACACTCACCACGAGATCGTCTGTTTGTCGACAGGATAATACCCTTAAAAGTTACTTTCTTCATCATCTTCCGTCCAAGTATACATAAATATTAACCATTGTAACGCCTCTAAGCAGGGCGTTTTGCAAACAAAACAATTGTCGAATTTCTTGCAGAAGGATTCTTTTGGTGTGAAAAAGCCACTGCGCATGCGCACAAATATTCTTCCGTATTTTTGGCTCACGGAGTGTCAGCATTCTTTGGTTTCCATTCGTCCAAATAACACGAGGTTATACACGTTTGCTAAACTCTCAGACAAAAATGATTGTTGGTGATAAAGAAAAGAAAAGCGATTCTTGTGGAATACAGTAAAGAAGATAAAAAGAGTCAAAAATACATTGATGATTTTACCCTTTTAATGCACAGTGATTCATTTACTGCTGACTTACATACAAACATCAAAATGGCTGCCTCAAGCGACTCTGAGGAAGAAAGTTTTGTTGAACTTGGGAAACCGCTACCATTCATTGAAGGTGCCAATAAATCATTTATACTGTGTTCTTTGCAACTTATTCGTCCGATCAAAGATTACTGAGAATCTGTCACTGTGAATGCCAATTGGATGGATGGATGAAACATTGATAATCTGTGTGATCAATCCACTTTCAATTTCAGTTTTCACAACATTTTGACAACAAATGTCATTCTGACTGGTGAAGGAAGCTTAGGCCAAAAGAGAGTTACTATGAGGCATTAAATAAGTGGAGATTATAAAATAAATGTGCGCACATATTGACACATACAATCACCCTCTGAGACCTCTCACTCTCACAGAGACACACACATTCACAAACACACACACATGCCTGCACAGAATCACTTAACATGTTTGCATGGTAGTATATTACTTGAAGTTGGAATACCTGAAACCAAAAGATGACCAGAGTACAGCAACAAGTATTCAGTATGGTCCGTTTTTCGATGGAAAGAAGGCACAGTTGGACCTTAGAGTCGCCGCTTGTAATCCAACGGGTTTGCGAGTGCGCTGGTTCAAACCCAGCTGTTCACGGTGTTGTATCCTTGGGAAGGATGCTTTACTCTATTTCCTGGTCCTTCGGATGAGACCTAAGACTGAGGTCCCATGTGCGAACACACGCACAAGATCTTGCGCGCACATTAAAGCCCATTCCACTATTCGGTACGAGTAGGCCATGTGTGCTGGTGGAACAGATGACATGAACTCACAAAGTATGCATCCTGTGCGCCAATAGCAGTGAAGACTTTGGGTGTGCGGCAGGATAAACATCCCCAATCGGAAGAAAAGTCCTCCTCCACCCCCACCCTCATTCAGTGTCTTACTCTTAGGAACTCTCCTTGCAAATTTTTTTAAGCTTATGTGTTCCAGTGATGTCCCGAGGCCCCGGTCATAGGGCATTGACCTATTAAAATTTTAAATGTTCTATTGTGTTGTCCCCTGTCACTGTCAGGACAAATGTCTGATTCATTTTTTAACACTGGCACACTTCGCCTTATTGATTTCAGCAAGAGTCAGGACATTGTCCTATTGATTTCTCTCATCAGGACAGTTTGTCCTATCACTTTTCGATCTTCAGTACATCACTGTGTTCCATGGAGTTACTATTTAGTATTAATAATAAATAAGGCTTCTATAGCACTCTTCGATGGGGGAAAAATCATCCTCAGAGCGCTTTACAAATATTACGAGAGAAAACAATCTAGAAGAAAAACATTACAAAACATGAAGTATAGTATGTTTTGGGGAGGGGGGGAGAAGAGGAGGAAACACTGGAATTGAATGTAGAAGTAGAGCATTATGGGGAACATTATGGGATCTGACGACACACCATCACACAGCTATTATTGCTTCCCTTTGTATCGCCCTAATATTTAATGCATGTCAGTGTAGGGAAACGCAAAGAACAATAACTCTGGATATTTATTTGATCCCATTGCCAGGGGCAGTGGGTGGATGCCTCATGCCTCCATATCCCTCCCCTTCCATGAGTCTCTCCCTGTGCCGTGGGGATACAGGGGGATCTTTCAAGCAAATAGTTCCCCCATCTTCTGGAAGTTCTGTGCTTGTAACTTCCTCTAATCTTTCACTCTCTTTGACTCTGCCTTTTCCCTTTGCTTTGTGTCATCTACTATCTTTCTGCCTTACTGGCCCATTCTCCTGCCTTTTTTCCATAAAATCTTCCAAAACACTTTCTCCTTTGAGCTCCTCCGAAATCGGAATGTCTCGTCTGTACGCAGCAGGGAGACCATGAAAACTAAAAACCGGACATATGTACCTCACCCATTATGGCAATATGGCCTGGGAACGCAGAAGGAGAAGAAGATCCCATTGTCTTAATGAGGGATACTGTGGTTACTGTTGCAGTAATGATGAATTTAAACAAAACAACTGTTTGTCTTTATTTGCTGTTGTTTTAGGCGAAGGCAAAGTGAAGCCACTGACGCTGCAAGATGCAGCGGTCGTCCCAGGATGGAAGCAAAGGAGGACGGCCGCGATTCCATGGCGCTTTCACTGGAGGGTTCTCTGCTGGATACTTCAATTCTGTGGGGTCTAAGGAAGGTAAGATGATGATCATCTGGGAACGCAGAAGGAGAAGAAGATCCCATTGTCTTAATGAGGGATACTGTGGTTACTGTTGCAGTAATGATGAATTTAAACAAAACAACTGTTTGTCTTTATTTGCTGTTGTTTTAGGCGAAGGCAAAGTGAAGCCACTGACGCTGCAAGATGCCCCTCAGCGGTCGTCCCAGGATGGAAGCAAAGGAGGACGGCCGCGATTCCATGGCGCTTTCACTGGAGGGTTCTCTGCTGGATACTTCAATTCTGTGGGGTCTAAGGAAGGTAAGATGATGATCATCATGATGGTGATGATGATGGTCATAACGCTGGATACTTCAATACCTTGGGCTCCAAGGTAGGTGGGATGATGATGATGATGATGATGGTCATAACGCTGGATACTTCAATACCTTGGGCTCCAAGGTAGGTGGGATGATGATGATGATCAAGGAAGGTGAGGTGATGGTGGTGATGAGGATGGTGATAATGATGACAGTGATGATAATGATGATGATAAAATATTCTACAGTGCTTTCACTGGAGAATTCTCTGTTGGATACTTCAATACTGTGGGGTCCAAGGAAGGTCAGATGGTGATGATTATGATAATGATGGCAATTCCATGGCGCTTTCACTGGAGGGTTCTCTGCTGGATACTTCAATTCTGTGGGGTCTAAGGAAGGTAAGATGATGATCATCATGATGGTGATGATGATGGTCATAACGCTGGATACTTCAATACCTTGGGCTCCAAGGTAGGTGGGATGATGATGATGATGATGGTCATAACGCTGGATACTTCAATACCTTGGGCTCCAAGGTAGGTGGGATGATGATGATGATCAAGGAAGGTGAGGTGATGGTGGTGATGAGGATGGTGATAATGATGACAGTGATGATAATGATGATGATAAAATATTCTACAGTGCTTTCACTGGATAATTCTCCGCTGGATACTTCAATACTGTGGGGTCCAAGGAAGGTCAGATGGTGATGATTATGATAATGATGGCGGTGATGATGATGATAATTCTGGATATTTCACACTGTGGGTTCTATGGAAGGTATGAGGATAATGGGGACATTCATGATGATGATGGTGACGATGATGATAGATATTCCATGATGCTTTTACTGTGGGGTTCTCTGCTGGGTACTTCAATACTGTGGGGTCCAAGGAAGGTCAGATGGTGATGACAGTGATGATGATGATGATAAATATTCCATGATGCTTTCACTGTGGTGTTCTCTGCTGGGTACTTCAATACTGTGGGGTCCAAGGAAGGTCAGATGGTGATGACAGTGATGATGATGATGAAGATGGTGATGATAATGATGATGATGGCGATTATGCTGATGACAAAGATGGCGATGATGATGATGATGATGATGACAGTGATGATGATGATGATGACAGTAATGATGATGATGCTACTGTTCAATATTCCATGATGCTTTCACTGTGGTGTTCTCTGCTGGGTACTTCAATACTGTGGGGTCCAAGGAAGGTCAGATGGTGATGATCATGGTGATGATGATGATGATGATGGCGATTATTCTGATGACAAAGATGATGATGAGAGTGATGATGATGATGACAGTGATGATGATGATGATGACAGTGATGATGATGATGATAGTGATGATGATGATGATGACAGTGATGATGATGATGCTACTGTTAAATATTCCACAGTGCTTTCACTGGGGGGGATTCATCGTGTCATGTTGATGTTGTGTCGTTTAAACTAGGTTGGACTCCATCAACGTTTGTGTCGTCACGAGCGCAGAAACAACAGGATGCTCCGACTCAGCAACCCGAGGATTTTATGGATGAGGATGTGAGTCAATGCATTGATCTGTGTGTGTGTGCAATGGATGATCCTGCTTTCAGAATGTCCTGAAATGCAGGATTTTTTTTATTGCCGGACTATGAGAATTTGAGAAGCAACAAATTTTCTATTTATAAACATTTTGTCGGTTTCTCGCATGTGTAGAATATAAAAGAAATTAATGCAGATAAATATTTACATGCCTTTACCAGGAACTTTATATTTTTAAGATTGTTTAAGTCAAGTTGTTAAACAGGCGACCCCTGCCTTGCAGGATTTTTTAAATTTCCCATGATCACCCATGTGTGTGTGTGTTTGTCTGTCTCTGTGTGTGTTTATCTCTGTGTGTCTGTATGTGTGTGGCTAGAAACAGTTTTTATTATTATTTCTTTAGTTTTTGAAAAACATTTTCAACTAGATGACAAATATCATCAAGGTAAGAAGAGGTACCTGGGGAGGGTGAAAATGCGACATTTTGAGTCATAGACTGTTCCTCTGGTGTGGGTTGAGGAAGAGTTTACCACTGGAAATGCCATGTTCTTACCTTGTATTTTTTTCATCTATTCTACAAGTTCAGCAGTCACTGTTTGAGTGTTTCTTATTCTGAACATTTTAAAGCATGTTTGTGTCTAAATTATTGTAGCATTGCAGGTAAAACACATCTTGCAACCATCTCAAAGAGCTTTTGAGAATGTCCCATATATGGCCATGCAGAAGACATACTGTGGTAGGTCGAGAAACATCCCTTGATAGGAGAAGGAAAAAAAGCAACATTTCAATCATTCCATGTCAAGTCAAGTCAGATTTGTTCCTTTGGCGTCATCATCAGTCTTTTCATCTTTTCAAATTGTTTTTTGACAGCTTTGTCAGATGATGCGATGCGCCTAGCCTTGATCAACTGGTAAACCCAACACATCACAATGGACCAATTGTTAGTTACATGTACAGGGAAACCCATTTAGTACGAGTACGGTTTAAACGAGAGCCCGTGTTTAACGAGTGGTTTCAAAATTCCCGACCACAAGCCTTCTTTTTCCTTGTTAAATAATTCTGCATACAACGAGCTCGCTACAACGAGCAACTTGCATATAACGTACAATTTATTGACTCCCAAAGTCAAGCTTTTATGCAAAAACTACATGGTTAGAACGAGAACGCACTTACAACCACACCGCCATCCCAAAGTCAAGCTTTCTTGCACAACTACCTGGCTAGAACGAGAACACGCTGACAACAACATCGCCATCTTGACTGACCCCTCGATATGTAAGCGGCATTCTGATTGGCCGATATAACAACTTAGGTGTCTGCAGCGCAAGCAGACGACACTGGACTCGCTCTTTGCGCACTGATCTTGTGACTTCCGGGAAATTTCAACTTTCTCTTAAAGCGTGTGTGTGGATTTTATGTTTTAAATGTTATCGTGTGTTAATAAACTGTTTTAAAGTGTATGTAATCGGCATTAAAAACCCTATGGATACAGGATACTGGGCTTACAACCATGCTCTGTTGGGTAAGTGTGTTGTTTCCGTTTTTCTGTCTTTTTCACACTTTACCAGCACGCACATCACAGTAGATGTGAGGAGCGATTGATAGGTTCGTCAGGGTTGCCAAAATCGATCAAATGGTTTGAACGAGCAATGCTTACAACGAGTAAATTGGCCCTCTCCCCTGGAATTCGTACTAAACGGGTTTCACTGTATGTTAGTTTAATTAATTCCCAGTGTGTGGCGAAATAAGGCTTAGGATAACTTTGCCTGGTGAAAGCCAGAATGTAGCATCGCAAAAGGAATAAATAAAGCTAATAGTATATTGTGGTCTTCATCTGCCCAATTATGTTGTGCCGTTTTCTGTCCAATCAACAGGACTTGGGGGAACATGGGATAGCTCCGCGGAAATTTGCCACGTCGGACGCATTCTCCTCAGACGCCCAGAACCGGAAGAGGCGAGCGGAAGTGGAATCCGCCACTCGAGATTCTGTTCTTCCAGCTTCCGCTGCCTTGACTGAACTGATTGTGCCAGAGAAGTAATGCAGATGAAGAAGAATAATTATTTAGTAGCGATGAGTAATGTTAGTGAATGCCTGGGATTCTGTTTGTTCATCCTTCGCAGCCTCGACTGTTCTAATATTTTCACAGATGATGATGACAATTATGATGATGATGGTGGTGGTGGTGATGATGATGATGTTTAAGATGATGGTGGTGACAATGATCTTCTTCGATCGCTCAGACAGCTTCCTGTCAATTATGAGCGCAGATGCGTCATGTTGCCATTATGCGCCTAACTAAGAAATAGTTAGGGCCAGCAAGTCCGACTTCGGCTGCAGGAAATCTTTTTGAAAGTATTTCTTGAAAAAAAAGTCAGGAGAATGGACCGGTAAGGCAGAAAGATAGTAGATGACAGTAAGCAAAGGGAAAAGGCAGAGTCAAAGAGAGTGACAGCAATATTGTCTGTATAGTAGATGACAGTAAGCAAAGGGAAAAGGCAGAGTCAAAGAGAGTGACAGCAATATTGTCTGTATGATCGAAACGTGTATGAATTGTGTGTGCTTCTCCAATGCTTTACTGGCTGATTCACATTTCATGTTGTGCTATGGATCATTTATTGTTTTGTTTCCCCTTGGTCTCTCCCAAATTTACAAATTTGTAAATTGATTGATTGATATTTCGCTACCTCAGAGCAACACCTGTATATCTCCAAAATGGCTGATTTGAGAAAAGCCCACTTGAAGTTTTTAAACAACAGCAGAAAACACACAAGTCCTTCTACATTGACAAAACTGACAGTAGTGTAAGTTCTGATAGTAATGTACAAGTGCTGAAAGAGGTTTTAAATTTCAATTGACAGAAAAGGCTCAAATATACATTTGCAAACACTAGTCATGCTCTGCACGGGAAGTGTCTTGCTGTGGCTGGATAT
Organism: Phymorhynchus buccinoides; assembly: GCA_017654935.2. Taxonomy (NCBI): domain Eukaryota; kingdom Metazoa; phylum Mollusca; class Gastropoda; order Neogastropoda; family Raphitomidae; genus Phymorhynchus; species Phymorhynchus buccinoides. The sequence continues at coordinate 51,717,797 of CM065695.1, read as the reverse complement.
AATTTAGAGGAACACCAGTTTTCCCATCACAAGCCTACTGTTGTATAAAACATGCCTGCCCTTCCCCTCAGTGCAGCACTGGGTACAGCAGACCACTTTTCTTTTCAACTGCTGTGGCATATAGCATATCTGATGTCTGGCTCCCCTGCTGAGAGAAACAGCCAGACCACCGCTGCCATAGCCAGCTGTGAACTAAGAGTGTAAACAATCTCCCTGCCCCAAAACTTGAGCGATACTGGAGCATACCTCCTTTACCCAAGTGTACTATAAAGATGTATGCATCTTTTGGTAGATAATGTGACCCTTCTGTTTACTCAATCAGGCTCCTCAGCTAGTCTGACTGAAACATGCCGACTTTGGTTTCCGACTATGACTACCTGATAGCAAAAGGGTTATAAAAAACTTATATAGTATCCCAGGTAATATTCTCTAGTATTGAAGTGAGAATAGTTGTTCATTCATTCTGATAAATTATTTGACACAATAAGATAATAAACATATTCTCACCTTTATTCCACATGCGCTTTGACTGTATGGCATTGTTCTTTGAATTGACTTTGATCCACAAACACAGGACATTCTTATACAGGCCAATAATGATGATTATAACAATATCCGTCTCCTCTTCTTGTCACTCTTCACTAGGCAAAAAAAAGAGGTTTGTTTCCGGTTTCTTGACCGACCCTAGTTTTTGGCCGCCGACCCTAAACTTTTTTTGGACCATTGGGGGATTTTTTTTTAAAAATCAATAACACGAAAGCAGTCTTCCCGATTACGCAAAGATGTGCGTCACGGTCGTCAATGATGTACAGCTTAAAGAATTTGACGTAAAAATTCACCTCCTAGTGCATCATTTTGACGTACATTTTTAAAAAAATTAAAAAGAGAAGCAGACATACCTACCCTATTTTTAAAACTGATGAAACAGGAAACAGACCCTTTCTTGCCCGATTATTTTTTTAGTATTATTACACAGACCAATAATGATGACCATAACACAAATATATCTGTCTCCTCTTTTTGTCACTCTTCACTATCATTCAACAGACCAATAATAATGATCATAACACAATATCTGTCTCCTCTTCTTGTCACTCTTCACTATCATTACACAGACCAATAATAATGATCATAACACAATATCTGTCTCCTCTTCTTGTCACTCTTCACTATCATTCAACAGACCAATAATAATGATCATAACACAAATATCTGTCTCCTCTTCTTGTCACTCTTCACTATCATTCAACAGACCAATAATAATGATCATAACACAATATCTGTCTCCTCTTCTTGTCACTCTTCACTATCATTCAACAGACCAATAATGATGATCATAACACAATATCTGTCTCCTCTTCTTGTCACTCTTCACTATCATTCAACAGACCAATAATAATGATCATAACACAATATCTGTCTCCTCTTTTTATGACTTCACTATCATTCAAGAGACCAATAATGATGATCACAACACAATATCTGTCTCCTCTTCTTGTCACTCTTCACTATCATTACACAGACCAATAATAATGATCATAACACAATATCTGTCTCCTCTTCTTGTCACTCTTCACTATCATTACACAGACCAATAATAATGATCATAACACAATATCTGTCTCCTCTTCTTGTCACTCTTCACTATCATTACACAGACCAATAATAATGATCATAACACAATATCTGTCTCCTCTTCTTGTCACTCTTCACTATCATTACACAGACCAATAATGATGATCATAACACAATATCTGTCTCCTCTTCTTGTCACTCTTCACTATCATTACACAGACCAATAATAATGATCATAACACAATATCTGTCTCCTCTTCTTGTCACTCTTCACTATCATTCAACAGACCAATAATAATGATCATAACACAATATCTGTCTCCTCTTCTTGTCACTCTTCACTATCATTACACAGACCAATAATAATGATCATAACACAATATCTGTCTCCTCTTCACTATCATTACACAGACCAATAATAATGATCATAACACAATATCTGTCTCCTCTTCTTGTCACTCTTCACTATCATTACACAGACCAATAATAATGATCATAACATAATATGTCTCCTCTTCTTGTCACTCTTCACTATCATTACACAGACCAATAATAATGATCATAACATAATATGTCTCCTCTTCTTGTCACTCTTCACTATCATTACACAGACCAATAATAATGATCATAACACAATATCTGTCTCCTCTTCTTGTCACTCTTCACTATCATTACACAGACCAATAATAATGATCATAACACAATATCCGTATCCTCTTTTTATGACTCTTCACTATCATTCAACAGACCCCCCCCCCCCCCCCCCCAACCCAACCCCCACCTACCACCCCACCCACCCACCCATCGGCTGCCTTTTGCCCCTTCAAAAACTGTGACTAACAATAAAGATCAATTAAGATAAGACATAAGATATAATGGTTTTTATCAGTGGTTGCCAAATTGGCAAATGATTTGATTGAATGTGGTAATGAATCTAGGCAAGAATGATCACATTGAAATTTGATTGAATGTGGTAATGAATCTAGGCAAGAATGATCACATTGACTGGAACAATTTTGATTATTGCACAAACACAGACACACACACACACACACACACACACGCGTACACATGCATGCATGCACACGACGCACGCACGCACGCACGCATCCGCCACACACACACACACACACACACACACACACACACACACACAGCTGGTGATAATTATGATAGCATCAACAGCAATTAATACCAGAAGAATACCACAGGACAAAATTTGATAAAATAATTATTGCAACAGAAGTCAAATGGACACACACACACATACACACCTCTCGCTAAACTATCTCTCTCTCTCTCTTTCACACACACACACACACACACACACACTGCGCGCGCGCGCGCGCGCGCGCGCACACACACACACACAGTCATTAATCCGTGTAAGAACCATACTTTATAACCTTTAAATGCTTTTCTTGTGTAATCTGCTAGGCCCCCATACCCTGTCTTTCATTATTACCATGATCTCCTTGTATCATCATCATAGCTAGAATATGTTTATTAAACAATAAACACATATTAATTTTTCTTTTTGTAAATCAAGCCCCCCCCCAGCTTTCAAAGGAAAAAACCCGATAAACAAATGAATAAACAAGTCAATAAATTAATAAACATATAAATGAATAGCATTTCAAACAATGAAAAATAAAACAAAAAATACAAACATGAAAAAAACCTTAGCTTCAGATGAAAAACTGGTTAGTAGTGCAGGTTTCCTTCTCAGTAGACTAAGAGATAAACTGTTTCTACAGATAGAGCAGCAGTTTGTTTAGATAACTCTTCAGGCACCCGTGGAGTAAGAGACAGCTGACACATACTTGATCCCCGGTCCACCAAGTCCAGTCTCCCATTTCCTCCTGGGAAAGGGGGCTAAGTGCTCAGTGTAATCAGGAAGGCATATGTTTTCGTTCCGCTTAGGCAGCAAAATTTCAGGAAAAGGGGGACCACTGGCAAGGTGATCAGTGGTTGTTCCCCCTTTCTTTCTCACTTATCTTGTACTCTGTGAGGTACAGTTGATTAATCCTGTGTGGTCTGGTGTTCCTTTAAACCTAGAGGAAATTTGGCTCTATGCAACACCAGTTTACTAGATTTATCTCTGCAATTATGCAACATTGCATCACCAGGTTTTGACATATAGAAAAGACTATAAAAAGACACAAAAAGCACAAAAAAACCCAAACCCCCAAATTTGGAGGTAGACCAGTGTTGCTCTGAGGTAGCGATTTATTATTATTATTATTATTATTATTATTACCTCTATTTTGTTCACACTTAAACTTTTCTTTTGTATTCACAGTTGTTTATATATCTTGGTTTAAATGCAGTCTCCATCTGTTCAATTGTGCAATTATGACGTTAATTTAAGGAGCACGGTATAACTTATATAAGCTTCGAGCTTGTTGTTGCTCTAATTGTCTTTCTGTTTGATCGTTTCCAAATGAATAAAGATTTGTTTAAACCAAAGAGAGTGACAGATTAGAGGAAGTTACAGGCACAGAACTTCCAGAAGGTGAGGGAACTATTTATACAAAAGACCCCCCGGTATGGTATCCCCACGGGGGGAACAGTGATATGATGGTGATGATTAGGGTGAAGAAGAAGAAGATGATGATGACAGCAAACATTTCCTTCTATATTTTTATGGATATAGCAATGATGATTGATCGACTGATTGGTTGTTTCATTGATCAATTGATCGGTTCATTGACTGATTGATTGATTTTGAATCTCCAGACTACCCATAGGCATCAGGCTGCTGAGAAAGATGGGCTGGAAGGAGGGACAGGGCATCGGCCCCAGAGTGAAGAAAAGCAAAAAGAAGAAACACAAAGAAAACAAAGGTGAGAAGGTGTTTTTCACAGTCGGGTACATCTAATATGTACAGATAGCAGTGTGGGAAACTGCTATTCTGGAAATGTGGGTAATTTTTGTTTGTAGTGGACAATGCTTGTGAGATAGAAGATCAAACCAAATGCTGTTGGTTCGTTGTTGGGGATGGTGAAGCGCAAACTGATTTCAGCGCAGTGGTAGGGGCGCTCATTTTCCGGAACACTCTGGAAATCCGGATTTGGGGGTTGCTGAAACTTGTGCTTTCCTATTTTTGGAGTTAGCAATGGTACAAACAAGCGCGAAATCGCAATAGTTTGTGGCACACGGTCTATTTTTACCACTCCAATCATGAGTTACCTCCCCTGGATTTTCAATAATTTTAATCTGTAAACCAGAATGTTATCTCTGCACCATTTCGTAACTTTTTATATCTTTTGGAAAACATTTAAAACTATGTATCCTACTTATACTCATCAAAAGAAGCACCGCATACTCGTCGTGTCTGTTGTAGTGTCTGTATTACATATGTTTATTATTTTGTACGCTTTTAAAATACATCATTTTAAAGAGCGGCCAGAAATGTAGCCTCGATTTGAAGTGCGACAATTTTGTCAAAATGTGCGACAATTTTGGAACGACAGACCGACCGACAAAGTGAGTTATAGGTTTGTGGCTTGAGACTGAGATGGGAGACTTCAGGAAAACGTAAGAAAGCTTTGTAAGCAATGACATAATATTGTGGGAACTTGGACAAAAAGTTTTGGTTAAAGGTGAATAATCTGGGTTTGAGGTTTTTATGCAATTGAAGACTAGGTAAACCCCCACCCCCACCCCTCTTTTCCTCCGCTTAATAAAAGTTTCAGTGATTGTGAATGCTCTGGGTTGGTGGTTTTGACCCCACTTCCCTACTTGGACTCTCCAATATTACTGCTCATTTCAGGCACCATCTAAAAGACAGTCAATACTTTTGTTTTTCTGTATCATGCGACGCATTGTAACTTTTAGGGATTTCATACAGTATTTTATTTCTTTTCTAGTCACAGAGGTTGTGAAGATCAGGCTACTTCCTCCTGGAGAGGAATCAGCAGTCAATCTATGTTTAGGCCGCCAGGAGGCAACCACCAGAGGAGACACTGCACTGCCGCTGAGTCGCTTCGGTGGAGTTCCAAACAACTTGGCGTTCAGGCTGTAAGGTCTAGTGGAGAGTGAACAGAACAACTTTTGGCTGCGGCCAGGAACAAACCCGAGTTTCTTGCTTTACGGGGCGAATGCGTTACCTTGGTAGTATTGCAGGGCTCCCAGGGACCCCCATTTGGGGGTCTATGAAGTACTAAAATTATACAGGACACTCTAAAAGAATGTGCAGGGGGTCCCAGGGATGCACTAGAAAAATTATTTTTAGCATTCGCAATACCACTGGGCCCCTCTATCCCGCCTCTAGGACCCTCTATACTGTAAATGGAGCCCCTGGGACCTCTTGTTTTGCGGGACGATTAAGGGCCCTGGTATTGGGTGGCATTTCTGAATGTGTGTGTTTGTATTCTTACGGGCTTTTTCTTTTCTTCTTTCTTTCTATTCAGCAGTGAAAATCTACGGGTGTCCCCTTCCCCCAGCCTCTGATGAAGAAAAGGAGGTGAGAGGTTCATTCACTGTTATAAGAAAATGTCAGTAAACGTTATTTACTTGTAATTAAAATTTGATGGGGTCTAATTTTTTTTCATGAATTTGATGCATATTTAAGATATTATCTTGCCTCAGAAGAAGACAGTTTAAAAATTATAAAAGTTGCGTTATGGGTTTTTTTTCCATCTCTCACTCACTCTCTCACTCTCTCTTCTCTCACTCTTTTTCGCACACACACACACACATTTGTTTCTATTATTGTGAGTCACCATTGAGTTTTCGATTGAATAAAACCATCCAGAATGTTGTGATGGTTGTACTTCCTCAATATCTGAACATTTTCCATTATTTCAATCCACAGAGCGACAACAGTGACCTTGACCTTCAAGACATAACCTTTGCCCCCAAGGACGTGACCCCCATCAGCCTGCTGCCCAAGGACAACGTCCACGGCCTTGGTTACCACGGCATCGACCCAAGGTCGGCTCTGCCTGGGTCAAGGTCATCGCATGCCGGTCTGTTTGACCCTCCGCCCGTCAGGTCTTCCAAAAGCAAGAAGGGAATTCGGGGACAGGTATTTGCTGTTTTGTTTATTTTTTTGTTTTGTTTTTATCTATCTTTTGTTTTGCTCAGCTGTGCTTCTCTGTGTCTTTCTTTCTGCCTGTCTGTCTCTTATAAAAGCAAGAAGTGAATTCGAGAATAGATATTTGCTGTTTGGGTATTTTCAATTTTTTTTCCTTTTGTTTTGCTCTGTCTCTCTCTCTCTCTCTCTCTCTCTCTCTCTCTCTCTCTCTCTCTCTCTCTCTCTCTCTCTCTCTCTCTCTCTCTCCACCCGTTTTCATTGGCATTTCTTCTGTTAGGATCTACTTAATTCTGCACTTCCACCATTGCAAGGGAAAAGAAGAGATGCTTGTAGTTTGCTCAGGCTGCACAGCAGCTGTGTACACACTGAGCTTTCAATGTTGACAATTCTGTTTTTCATTTTGCCAGGCTTTTGGTGTGGGGGCACTAGAAGACGACGATGATGACATCTACATCCAGGACTCCCTCAGTAACTACGATCAGACCATGGAGCTGGACGACTCTGAGCAGTTCTTTGGCTGGACCGCCCCTGGGGCGCGCAAAGCAAAGGGAGGAAAAGGAGGAGGTGAGTGAGAAAATAGTGAAGGATTTTGTCGTTGTTGTTGTTGTTGCTGTCCCATCTTCTTGGCCATACAGTGGCGTTACTCCCGTGCCGCTCATTCCCAGTCCCAACTCGCAGCCACACCAAGGGGGGCGAATCTATGTTAGGCCGTCAGGAGGCAACCACCAGAGGAGACACTGCACTGCTGCTGAGTCACTTCAGTGGAGTTCGGTGGAGCCTGTTCTGATCTATCGTATACAGGACACCATCTACTAAGACCCCCTACTGATGACAATAACGTGGGTGCTACTCTTTCAGTTTTACACTGATTAAGTTTTTTAGATTTTGCCATCATTTTAACTGTCTGTCTCGTCTCGTTATCACTCTCTCTTGCGTTGCCCCATGAATTGTCCAACAGGGCTCCACCCCTGTACCCCGCCGGGGCCCTGGACCCCTGGACCCCTGCCTTTCATTTGTTTTCATTTGGGGGAGTTGCACCCATGCAATAATGTTTTAGTAATACACAAGGTACTGTTTTTATACAAGACCTAATGAGATTCCGCTTGCTCACTGAATCATTTGCATTTTTTTCTATTTGAACAGTATTGGAACGATTCATTTTCAACTTCAAAGACTTCTGGACACAATCTGAATCCAATTATTGTCCTAAATTTTCCATTAGTGGTTTTTTTTTTAATGTCCTTTTCATTCTCTTTTTTCTCTCAAACAGACAAACGTCAAGTTCCAGTCAGCTACGTGGGCAAATTGCTGGAAGGATTCACGTTGTCAGCCGATTCTCTGCCCCAGAAAAAAGTGTTCCCCCCTCCCACTCTACCCCCGGGGTTCCGCCCTTTCCACAAATTCAAGAAAACGGCGGAACAACTTGCGCAAGAGGCTGTGGGCGAGACGCCCGTTCCTATTGGTCGACAGCATGCTGGTAGCGGCCAATCAAAGCTCAACGCGGTTGAGAGGGGGTTGATGTTGGACGAACGTCCCATTGCTAGTAAGTGGTAGTTGTAATTGTTTGTAGTTTCTGATAGGTGTATTGAATTGCATGTTCATGCTTAGTTTATCACCTCTTCATTGTTACAAGACAATGAATATACAGTGCTCTTTGGACTATCACCTCTTTATTGTTACAAGACAATGAATATATACAGTGCTCTTTGGACTATCATCTCTTCATTGTTACAAGACAATGAATATACAGTGCTCTTTGGACTATCACCTCTTCATTGTTACAAGACAATGAATATACAGTGCTCTTTGGACTATCACCTCTTTATTGTTACAAGACAATGAATATATACAGTGCTCTTTGGACTATCATCTCTTCATTGTTACAAGACAATGAATATACAGTGCTCTTTGAACTATCATCTCTTCATTGTTACAAGACAATGAATATACAGTGCTCTTTGGACTATAATGCGCTCTCCCAAAGTTTACATAAAACTTGATTTTAGTATTATATTTTCTGTCTATTTTATTAGTCATATTATAAGGCGCGGGGGTCTGGGGGAAAGTATTGCCCGATAGTGCGAACATTACGGTACTCGTTTATAAATGATAAAAAGGTTGCAGTTTTTTGTCTGGATTTTACTGTAGTTCTCCCCCCGCGGGGATACCGGGGGGGTCTTTCGTACAAATAGTTCACCCACCTTCTGGAAGTTCTGTGCTCGTAACTTCCTCGAATCTGTCACTCTCTTTGACTCTGCCTTTTCCTTTTGTTTACTGTCATCTGCTATCTTTCTATCTCACTGGTCCATTCTTCTGCTTTTTTGTCTATAAATTCTTACAAAGATTTCTTCAGCCGAAGTTGTGCATGCTGGGCCTAACTATTTGTTAGTTAGGCGCATAACGGCAGCATGATGCATCTACGTTCATATGACAGGAAACTGTGTGAGCGAACGAAGAAGAAGAAGACTGTAGTTCTGTGTTAACGTGTGGATTGTGATTGTGTCAAAGATCCTTCTTTTGTCGTTCTGTCTGTGCCTTTTTAACTGAATATCTGGTGTTTGCTGATTTGCATACCAAGCATGAATAGACTATGCTCTCACATGTGTTTACAGTAAGTCAAACTAGTTTTGAAAGATAAAATGGAGATACTAAGAAAAGACTGGGGAATGCATCAGCAACATGAAAAACAACACAACAAAACAACATTTACTGTAATGTGTATGTACTTATATGTTTGCATGCATGAGTGCCAAGAGTTTAACTCATTCAAGTCGTTCCGGACATATATGTCCGGAATTAATAGCTGTCAATTTTATGCATTTGCTTCAAGGGAAGTAAATCTGTGTGCATGCTATACCTTGGTCACTTCTTAACTCGCTTCGCTCCCTTAGACCACAATTTTGCTTCTGACTTTGCTTTTGTAGTGGGGAACCAATCGGTGTAGAGAGTTTTTCTATATAAAGTTAAAAAGTCTATATATAAAAAAAAGTCTGATCTACCACTTCCCTATGTCTAAACCTGAAGTAAAAGCCCGTAATCTTCTTTCATTTCTCCTTTTGTTTATGTATGTTTTGTTTGTGTGTATGGCTGGAGTGATTTGTGAGGGTTTTTTTAATAATTCAAAATCGTTGCGATGCGAATGAATTAAAGCTTGTGTTTGTTTATTTTTTATTTATTCCTTTATGCTTACTCCCCAGCCTCTGTGTTTGACCTCATCCCCAAAGACGACGTCAAAAGAATGGAAGCAGTTAAGGAAGCTGCTAAGATGGCTGCCTCTCAGCGGTTCCAGTCCGCAGGCGCTGTTTCTGCTCAAACCCCCAACAATGACAATGGTCCCACTCCACTTGTGCCAAACACAACCCAAGCATCATCATCACTTTCACAAGAAGTGGTGGTGAAATCTACCTCCCAGACAGGAGAGGAGGAGAAAGGGGAGAAAACTGGAGGGGGAGGGGGAGGATTGGAGGTGAAGCCTTTTCACCGCGATCCTCCCAAACAGGCGCGGTACGAGAGGTATCTTTCTCTCAGCAAGGAAAGCAAGAAAGGTAAGTTTTTAAAAGCAAATTTGGTGGAGAGATTTTTAACAACTTTTTGCTTTTTTATGTGACTGCGTGAGAGAATGAGAGGCTGGGACCGAGAGTTCGTTTCCATATTTCGTAAGTGGAACTCTAACTAGATAACCTTAGGGTTTTTTAATAAGAAAAAGGACATGTGAATGCTTTGTTCTTAAAGGGAGGGAAAATGTAGACCTTGCATCTCTTTCTTTTTTTATCCATCAAGGTATTTTTGTTGTTGTAATGTCGATTTTAGCTGCTACAGGGAAATGTTCAATTAGGAAGCATTGCTTTTTTATGAGTTTAACAACAATAAATGAAGTATGTGAACAGGAAGAAATTAAATTCTAAATTTTTTAGCAAAATCAAAAAAGGAGGCTATCACTTTCGCCCTTAGATTTCCATCTAATCTTTACTTCAGTACATTTCACAAAAATGATCTCTTGCCTTTTTTTGGCCAGATGTTCAATTTGATCTAACCCATATAAAAAAATGTTCCCTTCATTTCTCTTTCTTTTCCTCATCTCAGATCCTTACGGCGGAATGGGCCCCAGTCACATGACGGAGTGGGAACATCAGCGGGAGAATGAAGAGTTCTCCAAGGCGGCCAAGCTTTTCGGCCCTTTGTCCAACATGATGGCGTCAAGGTTCACACGGGGCGCCTTCATCGACGACTCCGCTCAGCCTCCATCGGGATTGTCTGAAGCAGTGGTGCGTAGTGTTGGGATCATTCTTTACTGGTTAGACTCCTACTCAGCATCTGGATGTCTGAAGCAGTGGTGCGTAGTGTTGGGATCATTCTTTACTGGTTAGACTCCTACTCAGCCTCCATCTGGATTGTCTGAAGCAGTGGTGCGTAGTGTTGGGATCATTCTTTACTGGTTAGACTCCTACTCAGCCTCCATCTGGATTGTCTGAAGCAGTGGTGCGTAGTGTTGGGATCATTCTTTACTGGTTAGACTCCTACTCAGCCTCCATCGGGATTGTCTGAAGCAGTGGTGCGTAGTGTTGGGATCATTCTTTACTGGTTAGACTCCTACTCAGCCTCCATCGGGATTGTCTGAAGCAGTGGTGCGTAGTGTTGGGATCATTCTTTACTGGTTAGACTCCTACTCAGCCTCCATCGGGATTGTCTGAAGCAGTGGTGCGTAGATTGGGATCATTCTTTACTGGTTAGACTCCTACTCAGCCTCCATCGGGATTGTCTGAAGCAGTGGTGCGTAGTGTTGGGATCATTCTTTACTGGTTAGACTCCTACTCAGCCTCCATCGGGATTGTCTGAAGCAGTGGTGCGTAGTGTTGGGATCATTCTTTACTGGTTAGACTCCCACTTGGCACAGCAATTTCCAAGGTTGTTGCAATAAATTTATATAGAATCCCCTATATGAGTGTATGTATGCATGGTGTTTGTGTGTGTGTGTGTATGTTGTTATGAATATATACTGTTATTTCATGCTTGCGAATTGTGTGACAATGCATACGTGTATTAGGCCTATTATAAGTAGTAGTAGTCACAGCAGTTGTTGTTGCTGATTGTTATGTGCATTTTTACCGGCCAAACGAAGTCTGACCAGTATTGTTTTGTCTGCTTATGTTATTGGATTTTTGTTTTATGTTTTTATTCCATTTCAATTCTGTGTAAAGCGCCCTGTAGCCTACATAGTAGGATGGGCGCTATATAAATTGTCCTCATTATTATTATTATCCCCCAACTAAATAAAAAGTAATGTCCCATATGGCTACGGCTGGGAGGACGTAAAGCTAAGTTTTCGTATTATTATTATTAAACTGTCCCCTTTAACCCTTTAACCGCCAGTGTCACTTTTCTAAAACATCTTTGAAGTACACTTTTGTCACTATTGAAGCACTGCACCAGGCTCTGTTATCATTTACATTATCTTATGCTCTAGGCTTGGGGAAGTGAGCAGAGACCTTACTTTGTACATCAAATATTCTGCAACATTGCTGATGCAGTGTTGTCTCTGTGTGGGCATGTTTGGTAGGCGCTTTCTTGGGGAAACATGGCTGGCAGTGTCTTGTTTAGGATAGCTTCATCATCAAAGTTCGACTGACAAAAAATTTGTGTGTGTATGCGAGTGCGTGCAAAATGTGTGTGTGTGTGTGTGTATGCAAGTGCGTGCAAAATGTGTGTGTCTGCAATGGATGCATGTGTGTGTGTGTGCCCTGAAAATAATAATTTTAAAAATCCCAAGGAATTTTGAGCCTCAAAAGTGTAACACTTGCACAATTTTTTTCAGGCTTCTTTTGGCACTTGGTGTCCAACTGTGAGAAGTTACCGACTGATCCCAAGTTGGGGATGGGCGTTGAAACGAACATGGGTGTGTGGTAAAGTGCTTGATGTCATCGTTTCACAGGCAGAGAAGAGCGAACATGGGTGTATGGTAAAGTGCTTGATGTCATCGTTTCACAGGCAGAGAAGAGCGAACATGGGTGTATGGTAAAGTGCTTGATGTCATCGTTTCACAGGCAGAGAAGAGCGAACATGGGTGTATGGTAAAGTGCTTGATGTCATCGTTTCACAGGCAGAGAAGAGCGAACATGGGTGTATGGTAAAGTGCTTGATGTCATCGTTTCACAGGCAGAGAAGAGCGAACATGGGTGTATGGTAAAGTGCTTGATGTCATCGTTTCACAGGCAGAGAAGAGCGAACATGGGTGTATGGTAAAGTGCTTGATGTCATCGTTTCACAGGCAGAGAAGAGCGAACATGGGTGTATGGTAAAGTGCTTGATGTCATCGTTTCACAGGCAGAGAAGAGCGAACATGGGTGTATGGTAAAGTGCTTTGATCAATTGATGTCATCATTTCACAGGCAGAGAAGAGTGAACATGGGTGTATGGTAAAGTGCTTTGATCAATTGATGTCATCATTTCACAGGCAGAGAAGAGTGAACATGGGTGTATGGTAAAGTGCTTGATGTGATCATTTCACAGGCAGAGAAGAGCGAACAGGCGAAGGCTGCGGAGATGAAGATGTACGGCAAACTGACGAGGGAGGAGATGGAATGGCATCCACACAACCTGCTGTGTAAACGATTCAACGTCCCCAACCCTTACCCTGAGTGAGAAACGTAGTGTCATTTTAAATAGGTAGATAAACGAAGATGTATAAATTGCTGAAATAAGGGAGGAGATGGAATGGCATCCACACAACCTGCTGTGTAAACGATACAATGTCCCCAACCCTTACCCTGAGTGAGAAACGCAATCGTCTGTAAAATTGCAACAAGAACAAAATTAATGAAAAAAGATATTCCTCTAAAGAAAGTAAGCATTACTTGAATAAAACAATTTGCATTAAAACATCACGCGTTTCGAAAGAAAATCATAGAATTTTCTTTTTGCTGTCCCATCTTCTGGGCCGTACAGTGGCATTGCTCTCACACCGCTCATTCCAAATCCCCATTGCTCTCACACCGCTCATTCCAAATCCCCATTGCTCTCACACCGCTCATTCTGAATCCCCATTCGCAGCCACACCCTGGCTTATTTCGTGTCACAGAATCTGAGACCAGCAGTCCAAGGGGAGTGAATCTATGTTAGGCCGTCAGGAGGCAACCAACAGAGGAGTCATTGCACTGCTGCTGAGTCACTTCGGTGGAGTTCAGCGGAGCCTGTTCAGGACACCACCTACTAAGTCCCCTATTGACGACACTCTTCTCTTAGTCGCAGAGCCAGCGTGAGTGAGGTCCTCCTCCGAGGGCGCCACCACGACCGTCCACTGACAGCTTCCTAGAACACACTGCTCCCCATGACTTTGACCCGAACGCACCAAGGCATAGACTGGATTGGAAACCGAAACTGAGGTCACCATGAGAGCAGGGCATGCAAAGCCACAGAATTTGATACTTGCTCTTTTTAGCACCGGTCATCAGTCATTGACACATAACATTTTGAAATGACCTATTGGTTTTGCAGACAATTGGTCATGACATTAACTTGACCTCATGTCTGTTAGTAACTTTAAATGATTTTGATTTGTGCTGCAACTGATTCCATAGTGATCGTATTGACTTTGGGGAAACAATATTCTATAAATAACTGTTCTTTTATTACTTTACATTGCATACTAACTTTCATTGTGCTCAAGTTGTATCATTTTCCTTTCTTTTCTTTTTGACCTATTGTTTTAGGAAAATGACCCATTATACTTTCTTCGAACTGGTCAAATTACGTATGATGTCCCGTGACAAGATTGATCCCTGAATGTGCTACGTTTAGTAACGCAATGGCCTGAAGTCCAGCGCGTCACATGGGAGAGCCCCATAGACATACATCTGTGGATAAGAATTAGCACTGTCGGTATTTTTCTGTCCCATCAGGTCAGACATTGTCGGTGTCCCTGGCCTGAAGAGGGACAAGTTCTCCATCTTCAACTTTCTGTCGGTTCCCACTGCAACCAGTCACCGTGGCAACAGCAGCGGCACTCAGCAGGAAGTCCCCAAGGCTGCAGCAGTCACCAGTATGTTAGACCCGTTGTTTGGTTGGATTTCATTTGATTTGATTTTTTTTTCCTCAAAGATCTCACCTACTACTAACTCTGATTTGCTTCAATCTGTTTAAAGATCTCACCTACTGTTTTGCCTTTTGTATAATTTAAAAAATAAAAAAAAATTGGAAATTGGAAAAAAAATCAAAACTTGTCCTCACTTTTTTTAATAGAAATATTGTATTGAAAGCAGAATTAATCAATTAAATCTCCTTTTCTTCTTTTTTCTTTTCACAGCCCTTTTATTATTTAAAAATGAGAATTTTGGAGCAAAATGTTGATAATATGTGTAACAGTGACTCGCTATACAAGACTGGTAAGACAAAAGATGCACCAAAGCCAAAGAACTGATTTTTATCATTTTTTGTGTGATGGTATGTCTTCTTGGAATTGATTTTAAAAGAACACATCTAGGTGATATATTCGCATATAAAAACACACTTTGGTCCTTTAAAAAAATGACTTTTCAATATTCACTAGCGCAACGCCCCGTACCGGTAACGCCTAGTACAGGTAACGCTGAGTACCGGTTTCGCCGGGTCCACGAAATATTATATTTTTACTTTTGTGGCTAAAACCCCAATTTTTAGACCCCTACCACTTTCAAGGCCTACCGATCTCCATGACCTTGACCTTGATCGGTATGCAATCATCAGAACAACCATATGCCAAAGTACCTACTTGCCAAGTTTGAAGTCCCTAAGACCAACGGTGTGGACGTTATAGCCCCTTAAAGATTTTCGTTTTTCAAGGTCATACGCCAAGGTGAAGATCACGATGGCGATAATTTATGCGCGGATGCCTTCCTCTCATGGTGACACGCCACCACACAAAATTGGAAGTGGTTTGGGAGATATGCATGGGACAGAAAAACCCAATTATTAGACCCCTACCACTTTCAAGGCATACCGATCTCCCTGACCTTGACCTTGACCTTCATTGGTACGCCATCATCAGAACGGCCATAAGCGAAAGTACCTCCATGCCAAGTTTCAAGACTCTAGGACCTGCGGTGTGGAAGTTATGGCCCCTTAACGATTTTCGGTTTTCAAGGTCATACGTCAAGGTCAGGGCAGTGAAAAGTTTTGCGCGGATGCCTTCCTCTCATGGGGACACACCACCACACAAAATTTGAAGCGGTTCGGGAGATCCTTGGGACAGACAGAAAGGAACAACAAACAAACAAACAAAGGAAACAAACCTGAACGAAAACATACTCCTTTGTAGGACTAAAAAGAAAAACGAACTGAAAGCCTACTTAGTTCAACCAGAGAGGTTCTTAATCTGTGGTTCAACCATTGTAGGTCTGTTTTAATAAATCTGGGGACCCACAACTAAAACAAAAAAAGCATTCATTCTTCTCCGTGAACACCCCCCACCGCACCCCACCCCCCAACCATCCCCCGTCGCCCCCCCCCTGAACACACCCCACGGTATCCCCACAGTGAGCATGGTATGTTATTGTTGCTTTTTCTCTCTCTCAGACTCGCTAACAAGGGAGCTCAACGCGTCGAAGAGAAGGAAAGGGGCCATGTCTATTTTTAGCGTGCTGGAAGAAGAGGAGACAACTCGCAGAGCGTTGCCGCTTCCACCGTCAACTGGAAACGATGAGGTGACGTGCTTCGCTCCTTCTGGGGCGTTCAATAAGAGAGAAGAAAACATTACTGATTTGTGCATGACAAAACGAGGCATCATGGAAGTTTCCTGTCATATGAGTGCCGATGGGTCATGCCGCCATTCTGTGTGTAACTAAGAAATAGTTAGGCCCAGTATGTCCGCCTTCGGCTGAAGAAAATCTTTATCTACTATGTGGTGCGTGATGTCATTGATGATGTCATAACTTTTTATGTCATAGTCCTGGAATGATAGTTTTAGGTTAGACAAGTCAGGAAAGATATATATCTCTAGACCATTTTCTCAGATTGAGTCTAGCAGGTCTCTTTTAAATTTTATAATAAGAACATCGATAATTTCTTTGTTTTCCTCTGGCTGTGAAGAAATTAAGACCTTTTTATTATTAATATTATTATTATTGGTTTTTTTAGGGTTTAATGGGTTAAAAATAATTGTTTTAATGGTGTTCAAACATTCATTACAAAGAAAGCTGATAGCGACCTGATAGTGAAGAGCGGCTTACAAACACTGACGAATTGACGAACACAATGGTCGACCTGATAGTGAAGAGCGGCTTACAAACACTGACGAATTGACGAACACAATGGGCGACCTGATAGCGAAGAGCGGCTTACAAACACTGACGAATTGACGAACACAATGGGCGACCTGATAGCGAAGAGCAGATTACAAACACTGAGGATTTGACGAACACAATGGGCGACCTGATAGCGAAGAGCAGCTTACAAACACTGACGAATTGACGAACACAATGGGCGACCTGATAGCGAAGAGCAGCTTACAAACACTGACGAATTGACGAACACAATGGGCGACCTGATAGCGAAGAGCAGCTTACAAACACTGACGAATTGACGAACACAATGGGCGACCTGATAGTGAAGAGCAGCTTACAAACACTGAGGAATTGACGAACACAATGGGCGACCTGATAGCGAAGAGCAGATTACAAACACTGACGAATTGACGAACACAATGGGCGACCTGATAGTGAAGAGCAGCTTACAAACACTGAGGAATTGACGAACACAATGGGCGACCTGATAGCGAAGAGCAGCTTACAAACACTGACGAATTGACGAACACAATGGGCGGCCTGATAGCGAAGAGCAGCTTACAAACACTGAGGAATTGACGAACACAATGGGCGACCTGATAGCGAAGAGCAGCTTACAAACACTGAGGAATTGACGAACACAATGGGCGGCCTGATAGCGAAGAGCAGCTTACAAACACTGAGGAATTGACGAACACAATGGGCGACCTGATAGTGAAGAGCAGCTTACAAACACTGAGGAATTGACGAACACAATGGGCGGCCTGATAGCGAAGAGCAGATTACAAACACTGAGGAATTGACGAACACAATGGGCGACCTGATAGTGAAGAGCAGCTTACAAACACTGACGAATTGACGAACACAATGGGCGACCTGATAGCGAAGAGCAGATTACAAACACTGACGAATTGACGAACACAATGGGCGACCTGATAGCGAAGAGCAGATTACAAACACTGAGGAATTGACGAACACAATGGGCGACCTGATAGCGAAGAGCAGCTTACAAACATTGACGAACACAATGGGCGACCTGATAGTGAAGAGCAGCTTACAAACACTGACGAATTGACGAACACAATGGGCGGCCTGATAGCGAAGAGCAGCTTACAAACACTGAGGATTTGACGAACACAATGGGCGACCTGATAGCGAAGAGCAGCTTACAAACACTGAGGAATTGACGAACACAATGGGCGGCCTGATAGTGAAGAGCAGCTTACAAACACTGAGGAATTGACGAACACAATGGGCGGCCTGATAGCGAAGAGCAGCTTACAAACACTGAGGAATTGACGAACACAATGGGCGACCTGATAGCGAAGAGCAGCTTACAAACACTGAGGAATTGACGAACACAATGGGCGGCCTGATAGCGAAGAGCAGCTTACAAACACTGAGGAATTGACGAACACAATGGGCGACCTGATAGTGAAGAGCAGCTTACAAACACTGAGGAATTGACGAACACAATGGGCGACCTGATAGTGAAGAGCAGCTTACAAACACTGAGGAATTGACGAACACAATGGGCGACCTGATAGCGAAGAGCAGCTTACAAACACTGAGGAATTGACGAACACAATGGGCGACCTGATAGTGAAGAGCAGCTTACAAACACTGACGAATTGACGAACACAATGGGCGACCTGATAGCGAAGAGCAGATTACAAACACTGACGAATTGACGAACACAATGGGCGACCTGATAGCGAAGAGCAGATTACAAACACTGAGGAATTGACGAACACAATGGGCGACCTGATAGCGAAGAGCAGCTTACAAACATTGACGAACACAATGGGCGACCTGATAGCGAAGAGCAGCTTACAAACACTGACGAATTGACGAACACAATGGGCGACCTGATAGTGAAGAGCAGCTTACAAACACTGAGGAATTGACGAACACAATGGGCGACCTGATAGCGAAGAGCAGCTTACAAACACTGAGGAATTGACGAACACAATGGGCGACCTGATAGTGAAGAGCAGATTACAAACACTGACGAATTGACGAACACAATGGGCGACCTGATAGCGAAGAGCAGCTTACAAACACTGAGGAATTGACGAACACAATGGGCGGCCTGATAGCGAAGAGCAGCTTACAAACACTGAGGAATTGACGAACACAATGGGCGACCTGATAGTGAAGAGCAGCTTACAAACACTGAGGAATTGACGAACACAATGGGCGGCCTGATAGCGAAGAGCAGATTACAAACACTGAGGAATTGACGAACACAATGGGCGACCTGATAGCGAAGAGCAGATTACAAACACTGAGGAATTGACGAACACAATGGGCGACCTGATAGTGAAGAGCAGATTACAAACACTGACGAATTGACGAACACAATGGGCGGCCTGATAGCGAAGAGCAGATTACAAACACTGAGGAATTGACGAACACAATGGGCGACCTGATAGCGAAGAGCAGATTACAAACACTGACGAATTGACGAACACAATGGGCGACCTGATAGTGAAGAGCAGCTTACAAACACTGACGAATTGACGAACACAATGGGCGACCTGATAGCGAAGAGCAGCTTACAAACACTGACGAATTGACGAACACAATGGGCGGCCTGATAGCGAAGAGCAGCTTACAAACACTGACGAATTGACGAACACAATGGGCGGCCTGATAGCGAAGAGCAGCTTACAAACACTGAGGAATTGACGAACACAATGGGCGACCTGATAGCGAAGAGCAGATTACAAACACTGACGAATTGACGAACACAATGGGCGACCTGATAGCGAAGAGCAGCTTACAAACACTGAGGAATTGACGAACACAATGGGCGACCTGATAGTGAAGAGCAGCTTACAAACACTGACGAATTGACGAACACAATGGGCGGCCTGATAGCGAAGAGCAGCTTACAAACACTGAGGAATTGACGAACACAATGGGCGACCTGATAGCGAAGAGCAGCTTACAAACACTGAGGAATTGACGAACACAATGGGCGACCTGATAGCGAAGAGCAGCTTACAAACACTGAGGAATTGACGAACACAATGGGCGACCTGATAGCGAAGAGCAGATTACAAACACTGAGGAATTGACGAACACAATGGGCGACCTGATAGCGAAGAGCAGATTACAAACACTGACGAATTGACGAACACAATGGGCGGCCTGATAGCGAAGAGCAGATTACAAACACTGACGAATTGACGAACACAATGGGCGACCTGATAGCGAAGAGCAGATTACAAACACTGACGAATTGACGAACACAATGGGCGACCTGATAGTGAAGAGCAGATTACAAACACTGACGAATTGACGAACACAATGGGCGACCTGATAGTGAAGAGCAGATTACAAACACTGACGAATTGACGAACACAACAAACAACTTTTATATTGATTTTTTTCCCTATGTGTTTTAACTACCCAAATCCATATTTTAAAATCATTCCCTTATCATGACCCCATTCCCCATTTTCTTTTCGTCCCCCTATCGAATACTAACAAATGTCCCATATGTGCAGGTTGGACGACGTTAAAACAAGATTGGATTGATTGATTACATAGAAAATAATCATGATTCTGATTAAAACATTTTTAATTAACCTAAAATATATAATTGCTGCTTGTGTGTTGGATTCAGGATGGGGACAATGCAGCCGAGGGCGACAATGACAAAAGAACAGACAGAAATGACGATGAGGAGGAGGATTCACGCCCCATAGATCTGTTCCGAGCCATCTTCAAAAACTCCGATTCAGAATCCAGCTCCGCCAGCGAGAAATCTGATGATGATAAAAGTGATAACAATGATGATGATGACAGCGATATCAATGATGATGTAAAGAAGGCTGGGGAAGTTACCAAAGATCAAACCTCTCTTCCTGCTGAACAATCTGACGACAAAGTTCGGCCCCCTTCAACGCCCCCCAGATCTCTCTCCCCTCACTCCCCACCCGGCCCTCCCCCTCCCTTACCCCTACCCTCCTCCTCTGTCTCTCCTCCCCCACCCTCATCGTCGGACGTCAGCGTCCCTGCTCGCTGGGCACAAGGGAAAAAGAAAAGTCGGTGGGATATGCCACGGTCCATTTTTGACGTTTTGGATCAGTCGCCACCCCACAGGTATGTGTGTCAGTTTTAGCCTGGCTCAAAATAAATCATTCTTTCAATTCGCCTGTGTCAGAACAATGGGCATGGACTAGAACATTAAGGCTACATCAAAATGTTGCGATGCAACTGCAGAAAATCCAAAAACAGGCAAGGCAGGGGTCCAGGGGCCATCCTGGACCCTGGGGCAGAGCCCCTGTTGAAGCTAAAGAAAAACAAAAATCATACTCAACTTGAAGCTTATTCCGGGCTTGTAAAGTGAGAATTCAACACTTTTTTCCCCTTGAACTTTGAATAAATTTTTTTGGGTGGTCAAAATTTTGAATAACAGGCGCGGCCTGGTATCCGAGGCCAGGTTGCATCCATGTGCTATGCAATGGATAGCTATGTGGGGATTGTCTTTAGTTATGACAAGCTCCTAGCATAACATCACCAGTCTCCAAATTCCCAAAGACGGAGTGTGGCTGCCCATGTGGCGGGGTAATAAAAAAACGGTGACACACGTAATGTTCTCATCTGTAGTTGATGCACTTGTACCATAGTGTTCAAGTGCTTCCGCTGTTGGGATGATCCCTGGAGTCTTTTAGCCAGGGTAAGCCAACAACACAGCCATTTGGGACAAGCTGTTGGTATAGGCCTTTGCAACTAGGGTTATTAACGCCCTTGACAGAGTAATTGCTCTTGCTGGTCAGTACTGACAAGGGCATTCACTCTTGCAAAAGGCAGCCATTTAGTGGCATCAAATAAGAGTTATTGGCAAGAGTTATCCCTCTGTCTGGTCAGTACTGAAGCATCTTCCCCCTCCCTCCAAGGGCATTCACTCTTGCAAAAGGTGTTGCAGACCCCAATAGGTTCATAGAGGAAACAAAAAAATATAAATTATAAGAAAATTAAATTATAAAGGAAACTTTTTTTTAATTATGAAGAGGTAGGGACTGATATATGAATGAATTTTATTGTTAGGTACTTTATAGTCACAGAGGCGTCTGTGAAATACAGGTTGCTCCCACCTGGAGAGCGCGTCGCAGCCATAGGCACGCCACCCAATTTTTTTTAAACAAATTTTTGCATGCGATTTTTGTGTGACTGATGGGGGGGGGGGGGGGGGGGGGGGGGTAAATTTTTGACCAAATGACAACTTTTTCGTTGCCACTGGGTTTAGCGTATGCTAAGTGCATGGGCACACGGGACCTCTTATTATCGTCTCATCCGAAAGACTCCACGTTCAGACCATAAGGCCTAGTGCAAAGTGAGCGGAAAAATTCCCTGTAACCAGGTTCGAACTCGGGTTTACTTGACACGAAGCGAACGCGCTACCACTGTGCCACTCTACATTATGTTTGAACAGGACACCTTCCGACCCAGCCCCGCATAAAGAGGAGGATGCAGAGATGGGTGATGGTGATGGTAGTGGAGTGAAGGGAGCGGAGAGGTTGCACCCCCCTGATTCAGCATCTGGTGATGTGGACATGTACGGCCCAGTGCTGCCACCAGTGAGGCCCACAGGTAAACATGAAGCCCCCATGGGAATATCTGCCAAGCTTTCATACAAATACATAAATGCAACTGGAGAAAATCGAAAAACAGGCAAGGCAGGGGCCGCCCAGGGCCCTGGCAGGGTACAGGGCTGGGGGGTCAGGGGGCAACGCCCCCCTGAAGCTGAAGAAAAAGCAAAATCATACTTAATTTGAAGCTTATTCCAGGCTTGTAAAGTGAGAATTCAACAATTATTTCCCCTTGAACTTTGAATCAAAATTTTTTGGGTGGTCAAAATTTTGAAAAACAGACGCGGCCTGGTATCCGAGGCACAGTTGCATCCATGCACATACCCACCTTCTAGGTGTTCTGAGCTTGTAACTTCCTCTAATCTATCACTTTGACTCTGCCTTTTCCCTTTGCTTACTATGATCTATCTTTTTACCTTATTGGTCCATTCTCCCGCCTTTGTTCTAGAAACTCTTACATTAGCTACAAAGATTTTCTCAAGCCAAAGACGGGCCTGTTTCTAAGTTGGGAGCATAACAGCAGCATGATGCATCTGACAGGAAATTGAGCAATCGGCAAAGCAGAATGTGTCAGGTTTTTGTTTTCTTCAAATAAATGTCTTTAAATAAAACATATTTGATCAACTTTTGTGGGAGGTACACAAAAAGTACAGTTCTTATTTGTGTCGTTTGCAAGCTGGCTTGCAATTGTCAACATATTGAGATGCCTGTTTGTTGATTCCAAAAAGAAAAAGATATTTCCTTCACTATTGAGATGACTTTAATTGGGGGGTTTTCTGGCTGAAAAGTTGAACAATAACTCTCACACTAGATTCAGTTAATATATTCAAGAACTGAAGAAGTGATTTTTTTTCTATAAACAGATTTAAACACACACACTCATGCACATTTATTATATCTATAATACATTAAAAAAAAGATGTTTTTTTAATTCACTTTTAACTTATATCAATGAACTGAGCATTGTGAGCAATTTACACATTGTGATGAAGTGTGATTGAATATTATACTTTTGAGGTTTATGTGTATACAAGTTTTGAATGCTTTAACACGGTTATATACCATATTTTTCTGACTATAAGGCGCACCCCCCAAATATCAGATTTTGCTCTAATACTTTCTTATTAAATTGCAAGTCATATTATAAGGCGCAGGCGGTGTCCGTCTGGTTAAAAAGTATTGCTTTATACGGTAATGTACCGTACTGTTGACATTGATGCGTTTCCAGGCACAAGCTCGACATCCGACACATTCCAGAAGGAAGCCAGTGCACCAAGAGAGGAGGATCTCCATCACAAACACAAGTCAAAGCACAAAGAAAAGCAGCGAGACTCTTCAAAACATCGACACAAGAAGGAAAAGAAGGTAGCCACATTTTTATACCCCTCCATCTGTCTTACTCTGAAATGCCACTCTCTTATGAGCCTCTGCCTGTTTTCCCTTTGCTTTTGACATTTTACACAGATCGTCTACTATCTTTCTGACTTATTGGCCCATTCTTCTGCCTTTTTTTTTTTAAAAATCTTCGAAATAATTTTTCTCCATCAGAATGTGTCGGCTGTACGCAGCTGGGAGACCAGTGAAAACTGAAAACCAGACACATACGTACCTTGCCCATTATGTCCATATGTCCATGGAACGCAGAAGAAGAAGGAACTCTATCATCATGGACATTTGTTTTATGTTGCTGTTGATGTGTTTACATAACTCCTAAAGCTATAAGCAGATTTTTTTTTTTAAATTTAGTGTTTGGGAACCAGCTTAATTACCGTAATTTTCTGCCTGTAAGTCGCAACAGCGCATAAGGTGCAGCCTGCAATATTTAGAAATAAATGTACTTAAGTCACAGATAAGGCGCCCACAGTGGATAGTCCGCAAATAACAGGGCCGGATCTAGGGGGGGTGCTTTGGGTGCTGCAGCATCCCCCCCTCCGCTGTCAAAAAAAAAAGACAAAGGAGATGCTCTTGCAATAAGGTGATAATGTTTGATTGTCTTTTGTGTGTTATGACTGCAAGCTAAGCAAGGTGCAAAACTGATAAAACGCTCTTAAGAAGTTCTGTTCTGAGCTCACAGGAGATGCCACAAAACAGTTTTAAAATGTTGAAAACTCGTTTTCGGCAGGGGGGCTTTTTTGCCCCCCTGGACCCCCCACCAGGGCTTTGCCCCTGGACCCCACCTGGAGCCCGGCCTAAAAAAAGTTTCAAGCACCCCCCTTCTAAAGTCTGTGATCCGGCCCTGAATAAATAGGAAGAAACAGGCAAAATTTTGATCATCACGTTTGATGTGTAATGGTGGGTGAAAAGCTAAGTGAAAATGATGAAAGATCTTTAAAATGACAAAGCCAATGAACGGAACTGGTTATATATGATAAATGTTCTTCTTCAGTAGCAATTAGTGACACTTTTGAAAAAAAAAGTTATTTGTTCTTAAAATGCAGGGAAATGACACCTGTGATAATGTAAGCAAGTTATTAATTTTAGGTGTTTGCCATTCTGTATTTTTGCTATTCTTGGGTACAGATAAGTCACTATCAGCAGATAAGGCGCAGGGGTCAAAGGGCAATAAAATCAAAAGTTGCTTCTTATAGGCAGAAAATTATGGTAATCAGAATCTGGAACTTGTGGGGGGGGGTGGCATGACCAAACGCAACTTTTTGTTCGGCGTTCCAGGTTCACGATTTTTACGTATAATTTTTGTGTCAAAAAATATTCCTTTGTTTTGTTTCAGAAAAAGTCTAAGCACAAGAAAGAGAAGAAGAAGAAGAAGAAGTCCAAACGCTCCCATCACAAGCCACAGTCCAGTGGAAGTGAGGCCGACAGTGAAAGCGACTCCGACTCCTGAACATGTTTACGTTGACATTGAACATGCATGAATGAAGAATCGATCAATGTTACGTGTTTAAATCACAATCAATGGTTTGGGTGTACAGCGTTATAAAAGTGAGCGTTAAAATAGTATTTTGAAAGTTTGTGCTTATACATTGAGCATTGTGGAAGTATGTAAGATATGATTTGTTGCATGTGGAAAAATAGTATGAATTGTGGTTTGTTATCCGATTTCATGATTAAATTGTTGATGCATTGGTAAACACCATCACAGGTATTTTATTTTATGTGTGCGAGTGCTGGAAAATCAAAACAATGTAACAAACATAAACAGACAGCGATTGTATCCACATTTTCGCCCAAAAGGGAGATAACTTATCGACAGAAATGAGTTAAAACAGGCTGCTTTCTCTGTCAATAGATTATCTTTTCTTGTGTGCAAAAATGTGATTTTTGTCTCCCAGCAGTTTATGCAAAGTAGGAAATGTCTGTCAGATTCTTGACTAGCAAGTACAAACAAAAGCAATAATAAATCTACATTAAAAACACACAAACATGCACTCTCGTCCATGCGCACACATACAATCACACTTGTACGAAAATTTGTTTAATCTTTATTCTACAGCATTACCAAAAAGTAACACATACACACACAGAGAGAGCGGGTGGGGATATACATTACTAATGCAATGTGTGAAACTGCAAATCACAATCACAACCCATTCAAACTTACCGAAACGTGAATAATACCCCGCTACGACTGGGACTTCCCAGTACACACTTTTGGTCATCACACATTTCATGTATCCGTGTGCAAAACGCAAATTATAAAATGATGCATTTTAATGGTGATACATTTGGATAATGTTCTTTAAAACAAAGTTTGCGTTACTTACAAAGCAAGTCTTTCCAAAAAAGCATAAATGGAAAAAGTGCTGACAAAGACTTACTCAAATGTTTCTTGTTATTTATATTTTTTCAACTGGAGAAACAACATTTTACAGACTGAATGATAAATGTTTTCGCTGCATTACCAGGTTAAGCCATGACTAAGTTTTAAAATTAATAGTGTTCTTCCTAACCTTTTTTTTCTTTACAAATACCAAGAAACGTGGCAAGAATCTGTTGTGTGTATTTCAGACTAGTTGTTCCACTGTTAGCGACACAAAGTTACAAAGGGATAAATAGTGTTTGCACAATTCATTGCAACAATGGGGATTATGTACAAGTCTGTACTAATACGCATTAAATAGTAATAATAATTTCATATTTGAGTAGTTACTAATGTATTGCTGGTTGACACCCAACTATAACTAATTCTTGAATACAACCTAAACTCATGAAAAAAATGTAGATTACATCCTTTCAAATATCTTCAAACCCTAAAATGAATATTGACTGTGATAAAAATAAAATGAGAAAGTTCTTTTGATTCACTTATTGACTGATCATTTTGAACGAAAAATATCACTCCAAAAATATGTTAAAGTAAAAAGAAAGAAAGAAAAAGCATCCATATTAAATTCAATATTTATAATAAAAAAGCTAGATTAATGTTCAAAACAAGAACAAAAAAGAGAAACTGTCCAAGCCATCACTTCAATCAATCAGAAGGGAAAATGAGAGAAAGGGAAACAAGAAAAAGAAAAACTACTACAAAAGAAAGTTATATTTCTAAACGATACACCAACAAATGTGGAGAGAGATGAACATTTTGTTAAAAATGATTGTTTTTCTGAAGGGAATGAAGCAGCAGTGTCCATCAGCCAATCATTGTCCACTACACTCGGCCGTCGTCCACTCCTGCCTGCGTCATCAGGTCAGCGATGTTCTTCTCCAGGTCGTCGATGCGTCCACCCATGTCGTCGAGTGATCAGAGTTAAGAACAATACCATGCAAACCAGCTAACGGAAAAACGGGCACCAGAGAAAATCAGACAATTTACAATAACTTTAATCCTTGTTCTAATTTAATCCTTATGGCAATTTTTTTAAATAATAATAATACATAGTATTTATATAGCGCCTTTCTTTAGAATTAAACTCAAGGCGCTCACATTCACCGATTCACACGCCATTGGGTTAATATACACATTCATTCGATCATCATCTAATTAATGTGAAAAGTTAGAGAGAAAAAGCTCTTTGAAACAAGTGAGTTTTCATTTGGGTTTTGAAAGCGGGAAGTGCTGAATTGTGATGGTGAACAGGCAAGGAGTTCCAGACGGTTAATATCAAAATATCGGCCATTTCAACATAAGATTTATGTCCTTTCAGTTATGACTGACTAGCTTTGCACTGTATATGGAACCTTAACAATGTTAGTCATGGGATTTCACAATTTTGTGTTGGTCGTTCAGACGGTCAGCCCAAGTTGTAAACCGCCTTACAAGTATGTGCTACAGGGCATAAGAAGTAGTAAAATGTTCAAGGCGTTCTGTGTCCAAACACTATGCACTAAGCAGTTTGCATACTGCCCACAAATTAACTGTTTGCATTTTGACAATGACGTCAATGTATATATAACAATTCTTTGAGAGAAAAAATGCTAAACATTTCACCTCCAATTCCTTCATTCACACACACACAGTAAATGAGGGTAACTTTAAAATTAAAAGACTATATGGGCATACTGAAACTCGGTTTCATTTATAACACAAGACATTAACAAACCCTTTAACTCATTTTTTCTTCCAAACAAAGGATATTCCTTGAGATGATCTGGTCGGACATAGTCTGGAACTTGTCCTGCATCTGTTGTAAGAGGTTCTGGACCTGAAAACAGCACAGCTCACTTCAGTAACATTACATTAAATCCTGTCATCTGTTGTAAGAGGTTCTGGACCTGAAAACACAGCACAGCTCACTTCAGTAACATTACATTAAATCCTGTCATCTGTTGTAAGAGGTTCTGGACCTGAAAACACAGCACAGCTCACTTCAGTAACAATACATTAAATCCTGTCATGTTGTAAGAGGTTCTGGACCTGAAAACACAGCACAGCTCACTTCAGTAACAATACATTAAATCCTGTCATGTTGTAAGAGGTTCTGGACCTGAAAACACAGCACAGCTCACTTCAGTAACATTACATTGCATTCAATCCTGTCATCTGTTGTAAGAGGTTCTGGACCTGAAAACAGCACAGCTCACTTCAGTAACATTACATTAAATCCTGTCATCTGTTGTAAGAGGTTCTGGACCTGAAAACACAGCACAGCTCACTTCAGTAACATTACATTGCATTAAATCCTGTCATCTGTTGTAAGAGGTTCTGGACCTGAAAACAGCACAGCTCACTTCAGTAACAATACATTGCATTAAATCCTGTCATCTGTTGTAAGAGGTTCTGGACCTGAAAACAGCACAGCTCACTTCAGTAACATTACACTGCATTAAATCCTGTCATCTGTTGTAAGAGGTTCTGGACCTGAAAACAGCACAGCTCACTTCAGTAACATTGCATTGCATTACATCCTGTCATCATGGATGAAAGGCATCATTATAGAATGGACTAAGCTAATGCCACAACACTGTTCTGGGCCCAAAAACATAATTCATTTTCAGCGGTCACATTACAATAAATTCTATCATCATAAAAATTAAAAAAAATTAAGCATACCGGTAATCACAGAATGGATTATAGTCTATAGTCTACAACACTGTTGTAGTTATGACTGTTAAACTTACAATGAAAAAAACAAAACAATCAAAAAACGGGGAAAAGGAGAGGGATCAGGGTTAAAAGCAGGCAAAGGGAAGAGGGCACAATGGGGGTGGGGGGGGAGTAACCAGAACAAACACTGAATTGAATAACTGTATAACTTTTCCAGAATAAATGGATTTAGGCTGCCAGTTTACTACAGAGTGCCCACAACATAACAAAACTAAATTATACTATTAATAGCATTGCATTGTCTTTTGAAGCTTTCGGACCATTTCAATGTGAGCTGTCTGGGCAAGATTTGTCCCACTAAGGCCCGATTACCTGGTGTTTCATTCTCACTCATCAAAAGCACTAATCAGAACCATTATATTGTATCGAACCATTATGTCATTACTCGCTTTAGTTTCTTCTGACACTAAAGTGTCTACTTTGTCCAATTTGTCAGGGGCTGGGATAGGGAAATCCCATGGGTCAACATTGTTACTGACAACAAAAGATCAGACACAGCCCAATGCACACAACTGTTGGTAATGCTCCATTAGTGTGGATTTAAGCAAGTTAATTCTAGCTTCTCCAAGACAATCTCACAGTGTTGAAGCAAGTAAAATGTTCACTGATGCATTTCGAAGGAAGGTGGCAGAGTGGTTAAGACGTTCGCCTGCCGATTTTAATGCGTGACTGCAGCGTGAGTGACCTGGGTTCGAATCCCGGCCTCGCCCTTTCTAGTTTGACAGGAAAATCGAACTGAACGTCGAGTCCGAATTGAAGCTAGTCGGATCTGTGCACTTTACACATTATATAAAAATCCCACGACAGTTAAAAGTCGGTAAGAGCAGGGAAAAATCCTGTTGCCTGGCATGACCAAATTGATAGCAAGGTTTCCCAAGTCTGCCCTCACCCCCTCCTCACCCCATTTCCCCCAAAAAAAAAGTGTTAGGCACTGCGCTTGCGGTGACACGCTCTCCAGGGAAGAGCAGCCCGAATTTTACAGACATAAGTCTCTGTAACTATAACATACCAAATATATGACTCAACTTTTTTTCCAAGTGCCATAGATTTGGTCCAATATAACCAATAAGAATATGAGCACTTCTTTTCTTTAGAAATCTCACACAGCCACATTCAGCCAACATAAAAACATCCATAATAACAAACAATTATGATCAAATCCCTACATTTTTGTAGCGTACAGTAAATGATTTCCTTCAGTAATGGAAAGTTAAGGTAGAGTTTAGTCTTAGCAGTGTTCCCCATGCTTCCAAATGTTTAAGGGTCATCATGACCCTTTGCCCCGAAATTTTAAGGGTCATTTGAAAATTTGTGAGGGTCAAAATAAATGCCATAATAAATGGACAATATGTTCTAAAATAAAGAATTTTTTTTATCTCTTTAACAATGTGTACAGACTGCAGAAGAGCTTGCCATCACGATGCTGAAGCCAGTCAAATTCTTCACACCAACTTCAAGAACTTGACTTGAATTTGCGAGTTACTTTCTTCTTTTCATCACTACTGACAGTTGAAGTAGAACTTGAAGGGCCTGGAACTGGTTCGAGGGTTTTTGTCACCTCATTTAAAACTTCAGTCCTTGGAATAACTTCGCGTCGAAGTTTTCGCAATCCAGCGAAGCAGCGCCATTTTTTTGCTTGCAAGAAATGCGCAGCTTGGCAGCAGTGCACGTGGGAGCAGGGTTGGCGAGAAACAAAGGGAAATTACTCTGTGGTTCATGATAGCTTTTGTCGTCTGCTTCAAGCATGGTTTAGTAGTGAAAGAATAGGCCCAGTATATTTTGTTGATCGTTTCCCGCAAGCCGAAATGGCTTCGACATTCTGATCGCGGCGAACACGTTTGAGGAAGCAATCGGCTGAGAGAAAAACTGTACATCACAATGACGTATTGACTGAAAAATGTATACGTCAAACTTGAAACTTTGTACGTAATTTACGTACAGATCTGCGTAATCAGGAACACTGTCTTAGGTGAATCTCAAACTAGGGGGCGTTTGATCTGGCTCTTAGTGCTACAGCCAAGGGGATTAGCTGCCACCCAGCCCTTCAGAATAGCAAGTTGTGTCCTCTACTATCTGGAATTCATAGTCGGACACGACTGACTGGCAGACACATGCATCACTTTCTGCGTGCTGATTTCTGTTTGTGTGTTTTGCTAAATAAAAAATGAAAAGTATGAACACTAGAGTCAATGCAGATGCACTTCAAAATGCAGACTTTAGTTTCCCTCTTAAAAACCAAATTCATCTGAATTCATCTTTTTATTGTTATTTAGAGTGAAAGAAAAAATATCATCAATTCAAAAGTGAACACATCTTTAAAATCAAATTCATTCATTTTACAATCTTTAAGAAGAGAGATAACAAAATAGTTTTTCTTGTTTATGAGAACCAGAAAGATTTTGTGTGTGTGTGTGTATCAGTATGCATACCTCTGTGTGTGTGTGTGTGTGTGTGTGTGTGTGCATGTGTAGGCACAAGAGTGCATGCATAAGCACATGACTGTGTGTGTAAGCACATGAGTATGCGTTTGTATGTGTGTCATAATAATGCCAAAACCTGTTTCCACCAAATGAAAGATAATTATTTTATAATGAATTCAATGATGGCTGATGCACCAAAGTTTGTTGAAACTCAGTTTCTCAAACTGCATGTCGCGTGCAAATCTGTCGCTCGCTACTATCATACTATGAGAGTGTGTATTTCACTATTTGCGACATTCACAAATTTCACTTTTTCCGTACTTGAACCATTTACCTAACCCTAACCCTATCCCTAACGGCCTAACCCACGGAAAAAGTGAAATTTGTGGTTCATGCTCAATGTCGCAAAATGCCGCAAATACAGACTCTCATAGGTAGCGAGCTACAGATTTGCACGAGCGACAGATTTGCACGCCACACTGCATACCAAGGTTACTATTTTGACAAATTGTGACACCAGCCCAGGTAATAAAACTTCTAGTCATATTTGATCCCATTTCATAATGCTTTTTCAACTTAGTTAACTATCTGGCACTTATCATCAAGCATTTAAACCGTTCCCCGGGTGTTCAAAGTCAAGTTGCAACTTGAATTTGGTGTATTTCCTCAGTCAATGACCAAGTAAAATTGACCACAACAAAGTCAGTCAATAAAAATGAACTCCGTCTTTTCTGAATCAACTGAAAAAAGCCATAAAATACACTTCAAACATGTGCACTCACAAATGTCGTCAGATCCTGGATATTCTTAGGATCCGCTGTGTTTCCGAGGTCTTTTCCTGTGTCTGCCATTGTTTCTGCTTCTCTCTTCTCGTCTGATCGTCAATGAAACAAACTTGACGCACGCGCACTTGTTTCTATCCTGGTAGCGGTAAAAACTTGGATTGGAGAATTATAAAAACAAAAACGTTTTGTTGTTGTTTTGCAAACACTTTTTTTTAGCAAATATCAAGTAGACAGAAAACTGGTTACAACATAAATCAAAACATTAAAAACCCAAAGGGCAACAACAAAAACATGTTTTAGAGAATTGGCTGAACATTTGCCATTGAAGACAAATGATGGCAAACCATATAAGTACTCCCCTAGAGTGCTTGTCTACATCTATAATTATATTGTAGCATTTGGGTGGATTATAACAATTTTGACAATTTTCATAATGATCAGTTCTTTGTCGTCGGAAGCATGCTTTTGCTACTACACTGTGACATCTTGATCTTGATCTTGATAGTAGTCGAAAGCACCACACTAGCTGTGGCATTATATCAACGAATACCAGTCCCACACGACCTCTGTTTTTGCCGTGTGTATGCAACGCACATGTGTGTGTGTCAGAGTGTACATGTATGGGTGTGTGTGTGCATGCATTTATACAGGCTTGACAGACACAAGCACGTACAGAGAGAGAGACATTTTGTAGGATTAATAATAATAATAATAATAATAATATGAATGTAAAATGGTGTTTTACGTCTTCTCGGTCATAGACACATATGGGACATTTATAAATACAAAGATGGTGGGAACAATACTGGCTGCAATGCCCGGAGGCAGTGCAACACCAGTAAAGTCCCGAGTTTTTGACAATATTATAGATAGGTGTAGCGGTAACCACGCCTCGGTTAAACCTCATCAGCTATGGTACCGCCACATACCAAATTAATAATAATGATAATAATGATAGTGAATCATTTATATAGCGCACTCCTCCACCAAATGTGGAGCTCTGTGCGCTTAACAACAACAAAAAGTAAAAGCAAGAAATTCAACAACAAAACAATCGCTCACACACATGCAAATAGGCATACACATGCACACACCACCCCCCACCCACACATACACGCACGTACGCACACATACACACACGCGCGCATGCGCACACACGGACGCACGCACGCACACGCGTACGCACACGCACGCACACGCACGCACACGCACGCACACGCACACACACACACACACACACACACACACACACACACACACACACACACACACACACCATATTACCATCACCACCACTCACCCCACCCACGAACACAATACATAATACAATCAGTTCTCTCTCTCTCTCTCTCTCTCTCTCTCTCTCTCTCTCTCTCTCTCTCTCTCTCTCTCTCTCTCTCTCTCTCTCTCTGTCTGTCTGTCTGTTTCTCTCTCACTGTCTGACTCTCTCGCAACAAAGCTGATGTAGACAGTGCAGTCAACACACAGTAAAACTAACATCATAGTGGGAGGAGGGGAGGGGAGGGTAAGTTGCAGATTTATTGCAGAAATCTTGTAAAAAATGTATTTACAATTGTTTTATTATTCGTATTTTGTATGTAGAATGTCTACGTCTTGTAAACTTTAAATGCTTGTAAATGAGGTAGAAGGGTATTTTTGTTTTTGCAAAATTTGTCTATTATAATTAGTCATGGGTGTAATTGGTATGTCGATGGCAGTATGATTTTATTTCAAGTTGCAGTATTGTATTCAAACTTGATTGGGAATGTGAATGTGGTCTCTATGTTTCTTCTTAGAATGTTCATGTTGTAACTATTTTACTTGTATAATTAATTGTGTGCGAGTGTGCGTGTGCGCATGCATGTGTGTGTATGTGTGTGTGTGTGTGTGTGTGTGTGTGTGTGTGTGTGTGTGTGTGTGTGTGTGTGTGTGTGTGTGTGTGCGCGCATGAGTAAGGAAGTAAGAGAACGTTGTGTGTAGGCATCGTGCTTATTTTACTTTCTAATGATTAATTATTTGTTTGCCTTTAAATTTAATGTTCTTGTTATCAATGTAAAGCGCACTGAGCTCATGTGAGAAAGAGCGCTATATAAATTCTCATTATTATTATTATTATAAGTGAGAATAGAATCGAGAAGTAATGTGGCCTAAAGGTTGTGATGTAGCTTGAATAGTGGGTCTTGAGAGCTGATTTGAAACATTGCAAGGACTGGATATGGTGAATTTCGCGTGGTAAGGAGTTCCAAACTGATGGGGCCGAAAAGGAAAAGGAGCGCTCACCAAACATTTTTGTTTGTGTACTAGGAACACAGATAATTTGGGAATCTGAAGATGACCGCAATTGTCTTGATGGAGTATAGACAGAAAGCATATGTCAGAAATGTAACTAGGGGCATTTCCAGAGAAATAAGAATGACCTAGAGTGGAATTTTTTTTAGTCAATACATGCTTTGCTGGGAAGCCAATGGAGGGATATCAGGAGTGGTTGAACATGATGATACTTAGAGACCTTGAGGACAAGTCTGGCAGCAGAGTTCTGGACTTTGTGAAGCTTTGTCAATGAGGTGTTGGGGGCAGCCTTACAAGAGTGAATTACAATAATCTAATTTAGAGAGAACAAAAGCGCAGACTAGTATCTTAGCAGTATCTATAGACAGGAGAGGGCGAATCGTAGCCTACCAATGCGACGCAGCTCACAGTATGCTGACGACAGATAGTTTGAACTTGTGAGTCAACACTCATATCTTGAGAGATGTGGAAGCCAAGCGATTTCTAGCAGAAGGAGAAAAAGGTATTTGAGTGTCACAGACAGAGATGGAATCAGGCTTTGGGTACGAAAGTTGTCTTGATGGAGAGTGGATGAACAAGGCCTCCGTTTTGTTGTCATTCAGCTTCAGTTTGTTTTGTAGCATCCATGATTTGATGCTGCGAATACAGAATTCCAGTGAATATTATAGAAGGAAGAATGTAGACAGGCTTGTGGAGTTGTGTATCATAGCGGTATGTGGGACTTGTTACCAGTCGTGAGCAAAGATGATGGTAATGCTTTAAGAGGTTTCTGTTTGTTCCTGGCTATCTATCTATGTAAACACGATAACGTTTGAACGGAGGGACCTATAATTAGCTAGGACCCTCAAATTGTGTAGGCGGACTCAGTAGGTACTAAACATATCTTACAGGCCAAGTTCGAAAATCGAAGGTCATTGATCAATGGTCAAGGTCGATCACTGGAGCCGAAAATGCAAAAAATAGGGGAAGACGGGGTAAAAAGCGCATGGGCGGGTAAGAAGCCCACCCCAATTATCTCATGAAATAAAGAAAATTTCAGTCAAATTTGCCCATGAGACGAATGCTAGACATTAACGCTCGTCTCATGGGCAAAATGAGACTGAAATTTGCTTCATTTCATGAGATAATTGGGGTGGGCTTCTTACCCGCCCATGCGCTTTTTACCCCGTCTTCCCCTACTGTGATGCATATAGGAGGCTCAAATCTTGCATGGGGATAGGTACTTAGGATATGTAGGCCAATTTCTAAAACGAAGGTCATTGCACGGTGAAAGGTTCAGGTCACTGGAGCTGACAGAAATGTTGCTGGGCGACTGGTGGTCTAGCGTGCTAACACTATAGTTGTATCATGGATGTAGGCGAAGACGGGGTAAAAAGCGCATGGGCGGGTAAGAAGCCCACCCCAATTGTCTCATGAAATTAAAAAAAATTCAGTCAAATTTGCCCATGAGACGAATGCTAGACATTAACGCTCGTCTCATGGGCAAAATGAGACTGAAATTTGCTTCATTTCATGAGATAATTGGGGTGGGCTTCTTACCCGCCCATGCGCTTTTTACTCCGTCTTCCCCTAAGTGTGGGACTAGCGGTATGTCACGTGGTAAACAAAAATATGCTTTCCATTCTAAATCAACTTCATGTGTCATGTACGTGTCACAGTTATGACACGCAAGTCACTAGAGTCTACACAACTCATAATTCTTCAGGATACAACGCTTTGTCTGGTCGCATAGTTACACGTTAAACCCAGTAGCAACGAAAAAGTTGTCATTCATGGTCAAAATTTACCACCACCACCCCCTTCCTTCCTCATCTGTCACACACAAAAATGCATGCCAAAAAAAAGGGTGGCGCGCCTCTGGCTGCGACGTGCTCTCCAAGTGGGAGCAACCCGAATTTCACAGAGACACCTCTGTGACTATAAAGTATCAAATATTAAGAAGCCAAAAGAAGCTCCGATCCCCTCCTCTCTCTCTTACTCAGTTTTCTTCTAAACTATCAAAAGGTTCCTTTTACACTTCTTTTTTTTATATGACCAGGGCCTGTATTCACATTGAGATAGTATGAAACTTATCATCATAATATTTTAGAAATCCTTCTAAAGTAGTGGGATTGAAGAGGACTTTAGAAGGACTTCTAAGATATCATGATGATAAGTCTCATACTATGTCAATGTGAATGCAGTCCTTGCATGGTTAATAATCCTACTTTCACATATACATGTCAAAATATTACATTTAGCATCTATTGAGTGTTCCTGCAGTTACTATATTGGGCATACCATTACCAATGATTAATAACTGTTAGTACACCCATTTAGCCATATAATATATATGATTATTAATTGGCATCACCCAAGGAATGCAATAGAAGACATTTTGAAGATTATTGGCCTTGTCCTTTGATCTTGAGGCTGTAGACTGAAAAACATTGGGCTTACTCACCATATATTCTTGATCATCATCACCCAAGAGACGCATAGGTAGGGGATAAGACAGAGGAAGAGACGATGAAAAAGACATGTCTGCCGCTCGGCGACACCATTATAAATATTCAGTTTGATGGGGCTTCAGATCAAGTGCGATGTCAGATGCAGCACAATACAATTCAGCCATAGAAGTGGCAAGTACAGTTTGAAGCATCCGCAGATTTCTCTCACCACTTCAATTGGATGATGGATGGTGATGAGATTTACGTCCTATTAGCATAAGATCTTAAGGACAAAGTCACAAGTTCCTGAAGACAAATGGGGAGGTTGGGGTAATATTTGCAGGAGAGAGAGAGAGAGAGAGAGAGAGAGAGAGAGAGAGAGAGAGAGAGAGAGAGAGAGAGAGAGACTGCGCAAAAAAGTGTGTGTGTGTGTGTCACGTATATAGCGTCTTTGTTTGAATGAGTTATGAAGGTTTAACGTGTGTGTGTGTGTGTGTGCGCAGTTCAATTTGATTTCTATTAATATTTAGTGCCGCATAAATACTGTATGTTGTTGTTCTCTCTTTGTGCGTGTGTGTTTGTGTGTGTGCGCTCGTGCGTGCATGTTGAAATCCAAAGTTGCTGCCCCTGCATTATTATCTACACCATTCTGGGGCAGTGGGTGGATGGTTCGAGTCTCCATATGGGGAGCTGGATGACCCCACCCCCTCCATGAGTTTCTCCCCGTGGGGATGCCGGGTTTTTTCACCAGTACAAGTAGACTAGTTCTCCCACCTTCTGGAAGTTCTGTGCTAGCTAGTAACTTCCTCTAATCTATCACTCTTTTATGCCGTTTTCTTACTTTCATACACTACTTTTTCTGACTTATTGACCCATTCTCCCAAATAATCTTCTGCTTTGAGCTTCTCCGCAATCATAATCAGTCAGCCGAATGCAGCGGGGAGACCAGTGAAAACTGAAAACATACATCCATTACCCATTATGGCCATATGGCCTGGGAACACAGAAGAATCTGCTCCCTTCTGAGGAAAGCAATCCTTTCATCACCATGCTGTTGTTGTCGTACCCTGGCTAAACGACTCCAGGGATCGTCCAAACAACCAAAGCACTTGAACACTATGGTACAAATGCACCAGCTAGGGATGAGAACATTACGTGTGTGACCGTTTTTGATTACCCCGCCACATGAGCAGCCAGTCTGACTTCGGGGGATTTCATCACCACGAGGACAAGAGCTTCAATCACTATCCGTATTATAGGGAATTTACCTATGTGTCACCGACCTGCCCCCAGGGGCGGACCAAATGATTCGTAAGGGGGGGGGGGGGGGTCCGCAGGCCGGAGTCCAGGGAGCTGCATTGGTCGTGGTGTAGTGGCCTTGTGGGGGCCAAGTCCCCGAAAAATGTTGCAATTTAGTGATTATTAAAGCAAATTTGAGCCCTTTTTAAAGCAAATTACTTTTTACCCTTGTATATGGTACATACTTGGGGCAAGGGGGGTCCGGAAACCCTGGAAACCCCCCTCAGATCCGCCCCTGTCCGTTACAGAGCAGAAACTACGGACATTCTTCCAAGAGTCCACAGCAGAGCGCAGGGGAGCCAGTGACCTCAGTGGAGTGAAGACAGAGAGAGAGAGAGAGAGAGAGAGAGAGAGAGAGAGAGAGAGAGAGAGAGAGAGAGAGAGAGAGAGAGAGAGAGAGAGAGAGAGAGAGAGAGAGAGAGAGAGAGAGAGAGAGATACACATATACAATGATTACATTCTTCACATTTAGTATTTACTCACAATAACACGCTAATACAATAATAACATTCTCCACATTCACCTTTACTCACAACGATACACTTAAGGCCGGGTTCACATTAGACGCGTAAGTTCCGTACAGAAAACCCTAAATAAGTGGAAGAAAGAAGAATAAAAGTTTATGCATACAGGGGAAATTCGGACACGTGTGCAAATCTCTTCCCTTCTTTGTTTTACTTATTTATGGATTGCACACGGGTTTCCGTATGGAATATCCGCTTATGTGTGACCATGGCCTAATACAATAATAACGATCTTCACATTCAGATTTACTCACAATGACACACTAATAGTAATACAATAATAACATTCTCCACATTCACATTTACTCACAATGACACACTAACACAATGATTATGTTCTTCATATTTACTCACAATGATACACTAATACAACGATTACGTTCTTCACATTCACCTTTACTCACAATAATACACTAATCACAGATATTTATATAGCGCTCCCCTCCCTTTGCAGGGAACTCAGCGAGCTGTACATCAAAACTAAGATAACACACTGAAATACACTGAATAAGCCCAGGGATTATTCTTAGCACCGGTCATCAGTCATTGACTGATAACATTTTGAAATGACCTACTGTTTTTGCAGGCAAGAGGTCATATGACTTAATGTTTTTATACCTCATGTCTTTTAGCAACTTTAACTTCAACTTTAAGGATTTTGATGTGTGCTGCAACTGATTCCATAGTGATCAGATTGACTTAGGTGAAACAATAGAAGTCCTGTAAAAAAATAATTGCCCTATTATTACTTAGCACTGCGTAGTACTGTACTAGCTTTTGTCATGCCCCAAAATCGAATATAAATTTAAAAAATAAAACAAAACAAACAAGAAAACAAACTTTTCTCATGTCATTCTTTGGACATGCATTCTGTGAAACTGTGCTTGATTGCAACAGAGTGTCCTAGAAAAGTTTTTGTTGTGCTCAAGATGTATTTCCTTTTTGTTTGTGGCACAAGCCACAAACCTATAACTCACTTTGTCGGTCTGTCGGTCCAAAATTGTCGCACATATTGTAAAAGAGAAAGAAAAGTACAGACAAAAAAAAAAAACTTGGGCATAAAGTAACATTTCAGTTGTCATATCTACAGTCCTTAGGTATGGAAAGAATTGTATACTGAACAGAGCACATGAATCTTCATTTTAAAGCGTACAAAATAATAAACATACGTAATACAGACACTGCAACAGACACGACGAGTATGCGGTGCTTCTTTCGATGAGTATAAGTAGGATAAATAGTTTTAAATGTTTTCCAAAAGATATAAAAAGTTACGAAATGGTGCAGAGATAACATTCTGGTTTACAGATTAAAATTATTGAAAAGCCAGGGGAGACGACTCAGTGTATGTAATGATTGGAGTGGTAAAAATAGACCGCTGGGCTGCAGTCTTGTGGAGTGAAAGTGTTTGATCAAAAAGTGTGTGTGTGAAGAGCATAATGTAAATGCGCAACATTTCTCTTTCAAATTATATTTAAGAATTCTGCCGCTCGGCGATGCCCTTGTTTGTAGTTGAAATAGTCGCATGCCACAAACGATTGCGAATCCGCGCTTGTTTTTTTTTAACATTATGACTTATCATTGTATGAAAATGACCTATTATATATTCTTCGAACTGGCTAAATGACCTATGATGTCCTGTGACAAGATCGGTCCCTGTAAGCCCTACACACATGAGGCAAAACACAATGTCAAGAAAGTAGTGTGCACAAGGACTAGATATGAACAAGCATAGACACAGAAATTATACAAGGTGTAAAGACTAAAGAACTAATATTACAATGTCAATGCACACATGGGCACACATATACGCACATCGAAACGCATTCAAACACACACATAGCAAAACACTTACACACACACACTCTAAAGTTAGACTGAATGGCATAATGCTATGACGTATAATTTGTGACCTGATGGAAAAAGAAAAAGAATCTGAATGAAATGACGTTCTCTCTCTCTCTCTCTCTCTCTCTCTCTCTCTCTCTCTCTCCACCCATGCTTAATAATTGGCATGAGCCAGATAGGCGCATCACAAAGTGTAAACATGCGTCATTTTGAAAAATCACGCATGAATGGCGCGGGCGAGCCAACAATCTGAAGCTCTGCTGACCACTTTCCAACAGAAAATATTGCACAAACCATATTTGTATACAATCATACATACATACATTACAAATACAGGAAAGCTTCGTTAAAGGGTGCAGGCTATTTAGTACTTAATATAATAATTATTATAGTCAAGACAGCTGGTACTGCTCCAATGTAAAAAGGGAGGGAATGGGGGGTGAGGAGGGGTGGACTTGGGAAAACTAGTTATCAATTTGGTCATACCAGGCAGCAGGATTTCCCCCTGATCTTTGACTTTTAACTGCTGTGCGTAAAGTGCACAGGTCAGACTAGCTTTAAGTCCCCATCCGAAGGACTTGACGTTCAGTTTGATTTTCTTGTCGAACTAAAAATAAAAGGGCAATGCCGGGAATCAAACCTGCGTCACTCATGCACTGCATATTGGCAGGCAACCATTCTAACCACTCTACCACCTTCCTTCCTGGGGGGAGGGGGGGCAATGTGCTTAAAGAAGACATGGTAGTCCTCTTTTTTTTAATCTTAAAAAAAAAATCCCCGCATTTAACCATTTAAGTCTGATACGCCTTGCCTAGTTGCATTTGAAAACATGGCGTCACTTGAGGGAGAGAGCTCTTCCGGGCCAGAGCGACCATGTTCAAAACACCCTGAATCACTTGAGGGAGGGAGAGCTCTTCCGGGCCAGAGCGACCATGTTCAAAACACCCTGAATCACTTGAGGGAGAGAGCTCTTCCGGGCCAGAGCGACCATGTTCAAAACACCCTGAATCACTTGAGGGAGGGAGAGCTCTTCCGGGCCAGAGCGACCATGTTCAAAACACCCTGAATCACTTGAGGGAGAGAGAGCTTCCGGGCCAGAGCGACCATGTTCAAAACACCCTGAATCACTTGAGGGAGGGAGAGCTCTTCCGGGCCAGAGCGCCATGTTCAAAACACCCTGAATCATTTGAGGGAGAGAGAGCTCTTCCGGGCCAGAGCGACCATGTTCAAAACACCCTGAATCACTTACAGCCCATGTGCCTTTGCCTTTCATTTTTTGCTACAATTTTCTTACCCCCTTCACTGCCAGACAAAATTGGATAAAATATCTTATTTATTGTCATAAAATGAAAAAGACGTGTTAAACTCGATCTGAAAATGAAAAAGACTTGTTAAACTCGATCTAAAAATGAAAAAGACTTGTTAAACTCGATCTGAAAATTAAAAAGACTTGTTAAACTCGATCTGAAAATTAAAAAGACTTGTTAAACTCGATCTGAAAATGAAAAAGACTTGTTAAACTCGATCTGAAGAAAAAAAGGTCTAGATATCTTTCCTGACTTGTCTAAAACAAAATCCATCATTCTAGGGCTATGACATCAAACGTCATGACATCATCAATGACGTCACACAAGTGACATCCGGTGGTAGATACAGGTCAGGCAGGGAAGGGGGTAAAAAAAAAAGGGAGTCCGGTTTCAGGTCAAATATAAAAACAAACTGAAATCCTTGAGAAAAGGAACATTTTTCATCCATGCAGAAAGAAACAATGACAAAACACCAAAAAACAACTCACAAAAGTGAAGCCCGCTATCACTTACACAGAATTTTGTTAAATGTGCATTCGACATGCTACACATAATCAGAAAGTCTCTTTCTTTTATTTTTCATTCATCCCCCCCCCCCCCCCCCCCCCCAATGCAACAGAAAAAGAAGACAACATGAGCAAACCTTTAACTCATTCAAGTCGTTCCACCCATATATGTGCGGAATTAATACAAAGCTGCCACTATGATGAATTGGCTTCAAGGGAAGGAAAGCTGTGCGCATACCATACTTTGGTCACTTCTAAATCGCTTTGCTCCCTTAGACCACATTTTTTGTCTCTTACTTTGTGTTTGTAGTGGGGAAATCCAATTGCTGTAGATAGTTTTTCTATATAAAGTCTATATATGCTACGCCCAATCCATGAAATTGCCCATTTCATGAAATGGGCGAAATGGTTTGCCCAGTTCGTGAAATAGCCAATTTATAACTTGCAATTGAGAAAAGCAATATGAATGAAAAATAATAAATTTCATTAGCATACATAGATCAAGAATTGGTTCGAACGAATGAGAAATCTCATCTGTAGATGAGTTAAAATTATTTTATTCAGACTTAATTTGATAAAACGTTTGATTCAACATGTGGCTCAGGCATGCCCCAGCTTAGCATCTGGTCAAGAGTTGGGGGGGGGGGGGGGGGGGGGGGGGGGGGGGGGGGGGGGGGGGGGTGGATAGGGGTGCAACTACAATGTAGAAAAGTGTGATGCCATTGAATCAATCTTAATCAGTCCCTGTGTGAATGGGGATTCAAAAATGTGATATACATTGTCCATTTCATAACTGGGCAAAGCTTTTTGCCAGTTTCATGAAATAGGCAATTTCACGGATTGGGCGTAACATATATAAATCTACCACTTCCCTGAAGTAAAAACCTGTAATCTTATTTCATTTCTCTTTTTGTTTATGTCTGTTTTGTTTGTGTGTATGGCTGGAGTGATTTGTGAGTTTTTTTTAATACTGTAATTCAAAACCATTGCGATGCGAACGAGTTAACGCGCACAACAAAATCAGCTTCAATAACAAAGTTTCAAAGTCTAAAGAGCAGCAGATAAAAAGACACACATGAAAATCAACATCAAAACAACAAAAATACACCACACGAATGCAACACAGAAAATCTATGCGTCTACCACG
The DNA here is from genome assembly GCA_017654935.2 of Phymorhynchus buccinoides. Taxonomy (NCBI): domain Eukaryota; kingdom Metazoa; phylum Mollusca; class Gastropoda; order Neogastropoda; family Raphitomidae; genus Phymorhynchus; species Phymorhynchus buccinoides. The sequence goes on along the minus strand of CM065695.1, from coordinate 51,674,269 downwards.
GGTACTAGTAAATTTCTTTACTGTTTTCTTTTCCTTAAAGAGCCCCACGTCACGTGTCACATTCCCTCTTATGCTAGGAAGATTTCTTAAGATTTCTTACTAGCTATAAGAGGGAAAACACGTGAAAACTGTGATTTTGACACGTGACATGGTGGGTCTTTAAAAAGTCATTGTACCAAATGCTTCAGGTGTCACTGGTGCATTTCTTCACCATTTTCTTTCCTTCAAAGTCTGGTATCAACGCTTCACATATACTGATGCATTTTGAGTGTGTGTCGCCCAAAGTCTGGTGTCAACGCTTCACATATACTGATGCATTTTCAGCGTGTGTCGCCCAAAGTCTGGTGTCAACGCTTCACATATACTGATGCATTTTCAGCGTGTGTCGCCCAAAGTCTGGTGTCAACGCTTCACATATACTGATGCATTTTGAGTGTGTGTCGCTTCAGCTGCTTGGACCACTTGAAAGTAGCCGGGCATTGAGGGCAGCTGATGGGTCTCAGTCCAGTGTGGGTCAGATGATGTTTGGCCAGGTTGCCGGCCTGGGAAAAGGCCTTCCCACAATCTGGACACTTGTGAGGCTTGTGTCCAGAGTGGGTAATCTGATGGTTGGAGAGGGACTTGGGCGTGGTGAAGCCCTTCCCGCAGTCTGAACAGATGTGCACCTTTTCTTTGCCATGAGTCAGACGGTGCTGCGCCAAGTTACTGGTGTCGGCAAACCCTTTGCCGCAGTCTGGACACACGTAGGGCTTCTCTCCCGTGTGGGTGCGGAGATGTCGCTTCAGGCAACCCGAGGTGTAGTAAGCCTTCCCGCAGAGCGAGCACACAAAGGGCTTCTCCCCCGTGTGGAATCTCTTGTGCACCTTCAAGCTGCCCACGCTGGGGAAAGCTGACCCACACTCGTCACACAGATGGGGTCTGGCACCTTCGTGAACTGACGCTATGTGGAGCTGGACGTTGCTCGCCTGTTTGAAAGCGCTGTCACAGTACGGGCACGGGTAAGGCCTCTCCCCGGTGTGCACTCTCTGGTGCGATGTCAGGCTGGAGGACTGAGAGAAACTCTTGCCACACTGGTCACAGGAATAGCGCTTCTGAATCAGATGCCTCATTTTGTGTCTCTCCAAAGAATGAGATTCAATAAAACTTTTGTCACATACATCACACACAAACGGTTTGTGATGGATGCTATGGATCAGCTTGTGTGACTTCAAATTACAAGCGAGGGAAAAACTCTTTCCGCACACATCACACCCAAATGGCTTAAAATCAGTGTGACTCAGCATGTGTCTCTTCAGTTTGCTGGGTGCAGGGAAAGACTTGTTGCACACATCACACACATGCTCTCTCCTATTCTTTTCGTTTTTATCGCCACCAACATTGTCATCAACTCTCCTTTTCTTCACTTTTCTTTTGCCATGGCTATCTACCCCCTTAGATCTGTCACCAGTATTATTAGTTGTTTTCTGTTTCGTTTTCTTTTTTTGGTTGCCAGTATCATGTCTGTCGGGTGAGGGCGATCCAGGTAAGACCACGTGCAGTTTCTCTCCATGAACTGACGCCAGGTGGAGTTCCAAACTGCTGACCAGCACGAAGGCAGCAGAACAGTAGTGGCACACGTGGCTTGTACTCGGAGACAGCAGTGACCCAGACGTGCTGTCAGACATGGGCTGTAGTGTGCTGTAGACAGCTGAGGGCTGATCTGGTGACCATGCTGGTTGCAGCTTCTGTGAAAAGAGAAACACGCAATACAAAAATCTTTTCAGTTTCCCATTTAGTGATCATGATTGTAGATTTTATTAACCTCTTCACATGCAGAAAATGGTCTAAAGGTACCATATTCTTCGGACTATTGTAACTATAAGGCACATATTTGCATAAGGTGCACCCCAAAAATTTCAGATTTTGTTATTATATTTTCTTACTATATTATCAGTCACATTATAAGGTGAGGGGTCTCAGTCTGGGGAAAAGTATCGCCTTATAGTAAAAAAACCAAAACGGTATTCGGGTATATCTTTCCTGACTTTTCTTAAGCCAAAACTAACATTCCAGGACTATGACATCATCAATGGCATCACACTTACACACAGCAGCAGGCAAGGAGGAGGTTACAGGGCAAAGAAAGCCAGAAGCTATCACTAAATGCTTAGCTTTTTGAACATTGATTTTCATACACGTTTTTCTTTGTTTACAATTATGAAAAGTCAGAGGCAAACTTCCCATAAGATAAACAGATCTGTGTGTTATTGCTTGCAGCAAACACAGTAGAAAGCAAGTTTTAATGTAAACTTTTACCGACAAAACACAAGGGTTACTGTTGTCTTGGTATTTGTATTTGTTTGTTCTAGTCACAGAGACTTATCTCTGTGAAATTCAAGCTGCTCCCATCTGGAGAGAGCGTCGCCACTCTGTTGGAACCAGCACAGCGCCTCCCATTTTGTGGGGGAGAGGGGGGTGGAGAGGGCAGGGGGAGGAAGGGGAGAAGGGAAGGGGGGGCAGGTGGGGGGGGGGAAGGGGAGAGAGGTGGGGGGGAATCGACTTGGGAAACCTATATATCAATTTGGTCATACCAGGCAGTGGGATTTCTCCCTCTCTTGTCGACTTTTAACCCCTTCGCTGCCGCCTACTACTAGCACATGCGCCGCTGGCTTGCCGTGCGATTTCTGAACGCGGCAATATCGCTACTTAGCGGCGACGTATATAGAGCAATAGAGAATGTATATATACGTCGTGGGCAGCGAAGAGGTTAACTACCGTGGGATTTTTAAATGTGGAATATGCAAGGGTCAGACTAGCTTTAAGTTCCCATCCAAAGGACTCGTCATTCAGTTCGATTTTCTCGTCGAACTACAAAGGGTGAGGCCAGGATTCAAACCCGGGTCAACTCATGCATTGAAATAGGCAGACGAACATCTTGACCATTCTGCCACCTTCCATCCTAAATAGACTTTGCTACCAAAAAAAAAGTACCATACTGTTTCAAATATTTCCTGTAGCTCTGTGATAATCTCTCATGGACTGTAGGTGAGGGTTTTTCTACATTTGGAACTTCATCCAAGTCACTAAGACACGTGGGGCGGTGGTGGGGCGGTGGGTGGATGCCTCTTGCTGCCATAAGGGAGCTAGACCACCCATCCCTCCACTAGTCTCTCCCCGTTGGGAAGACATTTGTTATATTGTACCTTTTCAAAAGTGACAGTAAAACAAAATATCCTTGTTGTTTTTTGACAGAGACAATAATAAAGATTCTGAAAGATTTGTTGATTGATAATGACTGTCACTGTGTCAGGTGACTAAATCGGGCAAACTTGGCTACAACATACAAAAGTCACATAGTAATTATAACTGTAAAAATACAGAGATGATGAATCTACAGTCTACTCACATTGTGCTCAGTCCTGCTGTTCCATGGATTACCTGCAACAGACAATCATCAACTTTTAAACTCTGGACATCAAAATATATCAATATTAATTTACCATCTTCTTTCAAAACAGGTCTGCATTTTCCCCTGAAGTAGCAGGGGCAGATCTGAGGGGGGTTTCCTGGGTTTCTGAAAAAAAACCTCTACCCCAAGAGGTAATTATACACGGGTGAAAAGTAAGAAAATGACTCGATTTTTGCCTTAATAATCACTAAATTGCAAACATTTCCGGGGGCTTCGCCTCTTGGGCTCCCCCAAAGACATTTCCCCTTGACCCAGAACCTATGCAGCTCCCTGGACCCCCGGCGGAACCCCCCCCCCCCCCCCCCCCCCCCCCCTCATTTGGTCTGCCCCTGACAAGCTTGGTCATTCTCCATTTCTCAGCAGATGCTTCACTGAAGCCTTCAGTAGCCACAGTTCACACCGAAAGAGCTAAACTTTATTGCTGTACTAATGAACATGGCAGTGATGTCCCAAGGCTTCAATCATAAGCCATTGACCTATTAAAATTAAAAATGCCCTATTGTGTTCTCCCTTGTTGGTACAAAACTCTGATTAAATTTTTTAACACTGGCAGGCTTTGTCCTATTGATTTCTGCAAGAGCCAGGACATTGCCCTATTCATTTTTATTTCAATTTATTTACTTATTTATTTATATATTTATTCCTTAACACCCCCTCCCTCCTCCCACTCACGCCCCTCTTTTTTCTCTCCGATGTGAGTAGTGTGCTTGAGTGTGTGTGTGTGTGTGTGTGTGTGTGTGTGTGTGTGTGTGTGTGTGTGGTTGGTTGTGTGTGTGTGTGGTTGTGTGTGTGTGTGTGTGTGTGTGTTCACAGCCTGCTTCCTCAAACCACTACCATCATATCCTCCCTTTCCCCTTAATTCTGTCTTTTGACTTTCACTGTCTCATTTATTCATGATTTCTACTCACACTACCTCACCTCAATTAACCCCCTCTTTTCATTCTGAGCTCTATTCAGTTTTTTGTTGCCTTGCTTTTAAACTCTGTCTCTCTCCCCACTAACTCCCAGTCTGATGAAAGCTCTACGAGCGGAAAGCTTGCTTCTTCACCTTTTCCACTTTGATCACCCAACCCAAACCCTGGTGAGTTTCCCAATTCTACCATTTTCGTTCCATTACCCTATTGATTTATCTTATCTCAGGACAGTTTGTCCTATCACTTTTCGATCCTCAATACATCACTGCATTGTACTTGTTTAAAAAAAAAAAAAGCAATTGCAAGAATTATTTTCACTGAAGAACAGTTTGAAAAAAAAAGTAAATTTAAATAAGTAAAAAAAAAGTAATGTTGTACACTGTTCTCCATTAGACCATGATGTATGTTGAAGACAGTCCAAGTGCCACTGACCTGAACTCTGGTGCTTTGTACCCCACTGACCTGAACTCTGGTGCTTTGTACCCCACTGACCTGAACTCTGGTGCTTTGTACCCCACTGACCTGAACTCTGGTGCTTTGTACCCCACTGACCTGAACTCTGGTGCTTTGTACCCCACTGACCTGAACTCTGGTGCTTTGTACCCCACTGACCTGAACTCTGGTGCTTTGTACCCCCACTGACCTGAACTCTGGTGCTTTGTACCCCACTGACCTTAACTCTGGTGCTTTGTACCCCACTGACCTTAACTCTGGTGCTTTGTACCCCACTGACCTGAACTCTGGTGCTTTGTACCCCACTGACCTGAACTCTGGTGCTTTGTACCCCACTGACCTGCACTCTGGTGCTTTGTACCCCACTGACCTGAACTCTGATGCTTTGTCAGGGCTCCCCATTTCGTTTGACCATAGAGGGTATTTTCACCCCCATGAAGCAGCCATAGAGGGTCTCTTCACCCCCAGGGTGAACTTATAGAGGGTGAAAAATCAAAACAAAATAAGCATAAAGACATGTGGGTACTGTCAATAAAATGTAAAGTATTGACTGCAGACAGAAAGGTAATTAAGGTGAAGAGTGGCGAAGTAAAAGGGAAGGGGACTGTATAATGATGGGTACATGGCAGGGGTGGTAGACTCTGGGGATGTGTCAAAGGTCATTGAACTTGTAACCAGTCTAGAATGATCAAGTAGTACCAGAGTTGCATCTAGGATTTGAAATAAGTGGGGGCAGCCCCCCCTCACCTTGAAAAAAAGGGGGGGATTCTGATGAAGGGGGGGTCAGCACCAAAAAAAGGACAATAAAATGCAAACTTAGCTATGTGTACACACACACACAGATTAAATTTAACTTACCAGGATGAAAGGTACTCTTACAGGCATGTTCAACAATTTCACGTTTCTGCACAGCTTTCCCCAACAAGCCATTTTTTTTACCCATTCTGCTTGAAATCTACTCGGCATCCCACTTTTGGCAGTAGGCCTAGCGGCCTCACTTTCTGTGTCCAGTAAAATTTCTTTGTCACTGTCAGTATCACCACCACTTGCACCATCACAGAAACTGTCCCTGCAGCTCCGCTGTAGTCTTGTTGGTCGTCGTAGGTGTGTTGAGGGAGGTAATTGTCCCTCAGGTTGAAGATTTGATCGTTGAAGGCGTGCGGAGGGAGTCTTTCTTCCTTTTCCCTTCTTTGGATTTGTCCACCACCTTCCTTCCTCTCGAAAACTCCTGTTGATCTTGTATCAAAATGTTCGTAGCTGACCTTCACCTTGTGCTAATGCCTCTGAAGTGTTTCAAGTGATGGAGGGTTTTTTTTCTAACCCAATGCTTGTCCTGTCTATTTATGGAAGACGGAACGGGGTTATGTGAGCGAATGGAGGGTGGGGGGTAGAGAGAGAGAGAGAGAGAGAGAGAGAGAGAGAGAGAGAGAGAGAGAGAGAGAGAGAGAGAGAGAGAGAGCGCCATTCAGATAAGACGGGCTCACGCACTCAGCAAATTTATAGTGCGTCTCATAACCCTCGAGTAGTAATTATAGTGCATCGTTTCACCCCCAGTACGAAGTTTTAATGCGTCTGTCACGCACATTTGATGCACAGAATGGGGAGCCCTGTTTGTACCCCACTGAAGTGGCAAGTCACCAGAATCATCCAACTCTGTGTTGAAGACAGTCCAAATGCCACTGACCTGCATTCTGGTGCTTTGTACCCCACTGACCTGAACTCTGGTGCTTTGTACCCCACTGACCTGCATTCTGGTGCTTTGTACCCCACTGACCTGAACTCTGATGCTTTGTACCCCACTGCACTCTGGTGCTTTGTACCCCACTGATCTGAACTCTGGTGCTTTGTACCCCACTGACCTGAACTCTGGTGCTTTGTACCCCACTGACCTGAACTCTGGTGCTTTGTACCCCACTGACCTGCATTCTGGTGCTTTGTACCCCACTGACCTGCACTCTGGTGCTTTGTACCCCACTGACCTGCATTCTGGTGCTTTGTACCCCACTGACCTGAACTCTGGTGCTTTGTACCCCACTGACCTGCACTCTGGTGCTTTGTACCCCACTGACCTGCATTCTGGTGCTTTGTACCCCACTGACCTTAACTCTGGTGCTTTGCACCCCACTGACCTGGATTCTGGTGCTTTGTACCCCACTGACCTGCATTCTGGTGCTTTGCACCCTACTGACCTGCAATTTGGTGCTTTGTACCCCACTGACCTGCACTCTGGTGCTTTGTACCCCACTGACCTGAACTCTGATGCTTTGTACCCCACTGACCTGCACTCTGGTGCTTTGTACCCCACTGACCTGCACTTTGGTGCTTTGTACCCCACTGACCTGCACTCTGGTGCTTTGTACCCCACTGACCTGCACTCTGGTGCTTTGTACCCCACTGACCTGCACTCTGGTGCTTTGTACCCCACTGACCTGCACTTTGGTGCTTTGTACCCCACTGACCTGCACTCTGGTGCTTTGTACCCCACTGACCTGAACTCTGGTGCTTTGTACCCCACTGACCTGCACTCTGGTGCTTTGTACCCCACTGACCTGCACTCTGGTGCTTTGTACCCCACTGACCTGCACTCTGGTGCTTTGTACCCCACTGACCTGCACTCTGGTGCTTTGTACCCCACTGACCTGCACTCTGGTGCTTTGTACCCCACTGACCTGCACTCTGGTGCTTTGTACCCCACTGACCTGCACTCTGGTGCTTTGTACCCCACTGACCTGCACTCTGGTGCTTTGTACCCCACTGACCTGCACTCTGGTGCTTTGTACCCCACTGACCTGAACTCTGATGCTTTGTACCCCACTGACCTGCACTCTGGTGCTTTGTACCCCACTGACCTGCATTCTGGTGCTTTGTACCCCACTGACCTGCACTCTGGTGCTTTGTACCCCACTGACCTGCATTCTGGTGCTTTGTACCCCACTGACCTGAACTCTGGTGCTTTGTACCCCACTGACCTGAACTCTGGTGCTTTGTACCCCACTGACCTGCATTCTGGTGCTTTGTACCCCACTGACCTGAACTCTGGTGCTTTGTACCCCACTGACCTGCATTCTGGTGCTTTGTACCCCACTGACCTGAACTCTGGTGCTTTGTACCCCACTGACCTGCACTCTGGTGCTTTGCACCCCACTGACCTGCATTCTGGTGCTTTGTACCCCACTGACCTTAACTCTGGTGCTTTGCACCCCACTGACCTGGATTCTGGTGCTTTGTACCCCACTGACCTGCATTCTGGTGCTTTGCACCCTACTGACCTGCAATTTGGTGCTTTGTACCCCACTGACCTGCACTCTGGTGCTTTGTACCCCACTGACCTGAACTCTGATGCTTTGTACCCCACTGACCTGCACTCTGGTGCTTTGTACCCCACTGACCTGCACTTTGGTGCTTTGTACCCCACTGACCTGCACTCTGGTGCTTTGTACCCCACTGACCTGAACTCTGGTGCTTTGTACCCCACTGACCTGCACTCTGGTGCTTTGTACCCCACTGACCTGCACTTTGGTGCTTTGTACCCCACTGACCTGCACTCTGGTGCTTTGTACCCCACTGACCTGAACTCTGATGCTTTGTACCCCACTGACCTGCACTCTGGTGCTTTGTACCCCACTGACCTGCACTCTGGTGCTTTGTACCCCACTGACCTGCACTCTGGTGCTTTGTACCCCACTGACCTGCACTCTGGTGCTTTGTACCCCACTGACCTGCACTCTGGTGCTTTGTACCCCACTGACCTGCACTCTGGTGCTTTGTACCCCACTGACCTGCACTCTGGTGCTTTGTACCCCACTGACCTGCACTTTGGTGCTTTGTACCCCACTGACCTGCACTCTGGTGCTTTGTACCCCACTGACCTGAACTCTGATGCTTTGTACCCCACTGACCTGCACTTTGGTGCTTTGTACCCCACCGACCTGAACTCTAGTGCTTTGTATCCCACTGACCTGCGGTCTGGTGCTTTGTACCCCACTGAAGTGGCAGGTCACCAGAATCATCCAACTCTGTGTTGAAGCTGATCCCCGACATCTCTGCTTCATCAGGGGATGCCGTTTGGTCACAGCGTCTGAAATCACACAACACACAGGTGTCTACGATGGCAACATTTACCAGCCGCGAGCAAAGAGAGCGAAGCTGGTATTGTTTTCAGTGAATTCTGAACATTTGTTCCTGACTGACTATCTCTCTATCTGACTATCTATTTATCTGGCTGCGACGCGCTCTCCATGTGGGAACAACCCACATTTCACAGAGACGTCTCTGTGACTGTGAAGTACCAAATACTTTTGATGAGCCTGTCTTAATTTTTGAATACCCCTTCTGCAAACATGAATGCATCAGAATCATCAAAATGCTGATGCCTAATTTTTGAAAGAAATGAGAAGTATCTTTCAGATTTTAGTCACCCCCCCCCCCCCCCCCCCCCCCCCACCCCCCACACCCCCTCTTTAAAAAAACACCAACAAAACGAAACATCCCAACAACAAACAAAACAATGAACATTTTGTGAAACTATAATATTCACTGTCTTCTTCTTGTTTCCTCGAACAACCTCCAACATCTTGCTGATGGTTCTGTTGTTACAGTAAAAACTGGGGGACTACCCACTGTCTAGCAGCTTACATCACAGCTGCTGTAGGGGTACTTTGAAGATGTTTCGGGGGACAGAACTTGAGGGGGCAGGGGGAAAGGGTTTGGAGAAAAGCACATTCATTCTATAAACTTAAATTCTCACCTCAAGCTCGAGGCGTTGCCTGGCCTCTGATCTCCAGATGAAACAGAACCAGCCTGAACTGCAGTCGTGTCCGAAGTCCACGTCATAGTTTTCGCTAGCTGAGATGGAGAAGTAGCTTCAGCAGCACGACACATAGAGATGCAGGTCTCCAGATTCAGATTAGGTTCTAGTAACAGTCGTTGTCTCGTAGAGCTATTTTTGATTCCTAACACTATCCTGTCTCTCAGAAGACTGTCTCTCAAGCAATCGCAGAAATTACAGGTTGAAGCAAGAATGCACAGAGCAGCAATGTAGTCATCCACAGTCTCATGAACCCTCTGCTTTCGTTTGTTGAATGAGTATCTTTCGTAAGTCTCGTTGACCTTTCTAAGGAAATGTTGATCAAGGATGAAATTGCCATCCGCTGCCTGCTCCATTCCACTGGCCATGGTGAAAGTCAATCCTTTTGGACAGACACAAGAGAAAACTGAGATAAAAAGACAAGGATGGGGAGGGGGGGGGGGGGATTCTCCACAAGCCGCGAGGCTGGCAATCGTTGTGCCAATCAAATTGCAAAACAAAATCATAGAACAAAAGGTGCATCAAGAGGCCGAGAGGCCTGGCTGCCCTAAAAGTAGGCATGCTAATAAAGTTGCTCCCTTGGATTTGAACTTAACTTTTCATGGTTCGGGACAAACACGCAAACATGGAGTTCCATTTGCACGCATGTTTATTAGTTACCACACTGGAAAACAATGTGAATCTTAAAATAAAAAAGTTCCACGACAGTGTGAATAAATCGACGTAGCCGCTAGTTAGATAGATCGTTGAGCTTTTGAATCTAATCGTTGGTCCAAGAAAAGTAACTAACTTACTAAGCGATAACAAGAACAGTTAACACCTCAACCATTGACACTTTGAGGCCCTTAACTGCTTATTAGTGTTATTACATGTAAGATTAATCATTGGTGCGATGTTCTATAATATTTTCCGAAAGCTTAGCGTCAAACCGAGCTTGAAATCGTTATTACAAAAATCAAAGTGTATTCACCGTTTGTGCCTCATTAAATATTACCGGAAATGGTGCGTGCTAAGATTAAGAACGGGTGAATACAGCGCATGCACATTTACATTCTCAAACTGAATGACCGACAAAGCAACAACAAAGCTATTCTTGCCTGTTCTAGGCTGATATAGGCCCCCCCTAAGTGCCAAATCTAAAAATGTAAGTGTAAAACGTAGTTTTGAAACCTAAAAAAATCTTCAGTGGTCTAAGATCGTCTGCTCTGACCTCAACATGCGGAGGTGTGGCTGCGAATTCGGACTCGGAACGAGCGGCGTGGGAGCAACGCCACTGTAGCGCCCCGAAGATGGGACAGCAAAAAAAAAAAAAAAAAAAAAAATCATTTGCTCTAAATGGATTATACTAGTACTACTACTAGCAAGCGAACATGACGCTTTTTACCAAAGACGTCAAATTTTGTCAAATTACTGCGTCAATGCACAAGAGGAGAGCATGGTAAGCGACCATGCAAAGTAGAAAGAAGAGGGGTTTTTCCGAGTTAAAGTTTATTTAATTGAACTAAATAACATCTCAACGCTACACTCACACAAGCACATGAAGGTGAAATAAACACTACACACGGCGAATAAAACCAAATTTTCGTATTTAAAAAGACTTTGACGAGGTGACAACACACTAAACTTAACAATGATGGCAGTGAATGGATGACGCATACTGATGTTAAAGTTTATTTAAAGCAAAAAGCAAATATTTAAGAGCTTTATTTTCTAAAAAAAGCTAACAGCATACTAGTCTATACTTTTTCTTGCAGTAGACAACCACCATCATCTTTTTGATGGTTCTGTTGTGTGTAAAAACTGGGAATATCAACTCAAGTCAATAATGAAAAAATAGAACAATTCTCCAACAAAATCGGACTATATTCACATTATGCCCGTCAAGAACGATAATCTGTTGACTGAAAAAGCAATAATTGAATCAATAATGTTCTTTTCTGTTACCAATTAGGATTAGGATTTGGGACTCAAAACATAGCCGTAAGGCTTTCCTGTCCCATCTTTCATTTTGTTTAATTATTTGTCTCGGTCTGTCGCACACTCAGTTTTTGTTAATATTATTCATCGTAATCATACATAACTGCCTTATAGTCATTCCATTCGTCGAGAAGGTTTTTAAAAATGTTAGTATTCTGTGCTCTTTTCATGTTAGGTGGTAATTTATTTCACACAGGTGCAACTGTTAGTAAAATAAAATGTTCTATTATTAGTCCTGCAATATTCAATAAATATCTTGTCGGTACTGTTCCTTGTTTTGTCATAATCTGATATTGTGAATAAGTCATTGTTCTTGACGGCATAAATGTGAATATAGCCCCAAAACGTACCAGCTTTTGCAAATTACTGACAAAAAATACACATTTAATGCAAGTTAACTGTTTTTGTTTCATTTTATTAGAACTACTCATAGAATTTTTTTTATCGTGCCTACTAAGGGTGTGCCTAATATACGAAAACAGAAGCGAAAGTGCATTTTTGATCGTAAACAAGAACAAAAAATGTTAATTTTGTCTAAACCCTACCAAATTTGGCATAGATTTGATCTTTAATCGACTGTTGATCCATATTTAGATGTAATTTCCGATCTGCATTTTTTTTATAAACCAGCTTCCGCTAGCCATTACTTCTGCCGACTGAACTTTTTTCCACTTCTCACAATTGTACCATACTATTAAATCTTAATGAAACTTGGCAGAAAGGTTCCTTAGATGCTGCTCATGGTGTTAAAATTGACGCAATGACCCAAGATCAGCGTAATCCCTTTGAATCAGATTCAGTCTCTTATGTTTTCGCTCGTTTTCGTATATTAGGTAGACCGCTTGTAGGGTTAACATTCCTAGCTCGTTAAAATTCCTAGCTCGCTACTATGACTCTGTATGAGTGACTATTTGCGACAACCACAAATTTCACTTTTTCTTTACTTGAACCATTTACCTAACCCTAACCCTAGAAAAAAAGTGAAATTTGTCGTTCATGCTCAATGTCGCAAAATGCCGCAAATAGTCAGTCTTATAGCATAGCGAGCTAGGAATTTTAACGAGCTAGGAATTTTAACCCGACACCGCCTACTAAAACAAAACTAAAAACCAGACCTGACCAGATTCATAAAACTTGAAAGTTCTTCTCTGAATCTAGAAACAATATAATGGCGCGGATCCTTCTTTAACCTCTTGTAAACGACCCATTGTTTTCCACAGACATAAAGAATGTGCTGATTAAAGGCCTAATGAATGATGGTTGATGAAAACAAAGCGATCCGTGCATTTATGATTAGGCCCATGGAAATGCGACAGGAAGTTACGTCAGTTCACCAAACGGGGGTTAACTCTGTAGACCTAGGATTAGACTCGGGTCATTTAACAAGAGCGAGCGCTCGTAACAGTTCGGACAATTCGGCAAAAACGAGGACGAGAGCTGGGTCAGTTTCTCTACATAACGGTCGCTGCGCGAATAACGTTTACGCCAAGCGGGGCCTAAGAAACACTTTAGAAAACGTTTGCGAAAGAATATTACAAGCTCTTGTCTGATTGGTGTTGGTTTTTTTAACCCAACTTTAATGGACCAATCAACAACAAGAAATGTATTCACCCCATGCTGGTCACGTGATAGTTCGCCAAGAGATACCTTGGGAGTAGCCACAAAACGTTTTTGGCAAACGTCGGCGAAATAGGTGTTTCTTAGTACCGTTTTTGCCGATTTGCGCTCACGCTAGTAACGTTAGCCCTTGTGAAACGTACCCCTGTGTGCTTCTCTGTCTGGTACCTGGAGGGCTATTTCGAATACAGTGGAACCTCCCTTATAAGACCTTCAAAAAATCAAATGAGGTCTTATAAGGGAAGGGTCTTCTTCTTCTTCTTCCAGTTGGGGATGTTTATCCTGCCCCGCACTCACCGGTCTTCATTCAGACGTGGACCATTAATAGCGCACAGGATGCGTGCTATGTGAATTCGTGTCATCCATCCCACAGGCACACACGGCCTACTCGTACCGAATAGTGGAATGGCCTTTAACGTGCGCGCAAGATCTTATGCGTGCGTTCGCACACGGGACCTCGGTTTTAGGTCTCATCCGAAGGACCAGGAAATAGGAGCAAAGTATCTTTCCCAAGATAGATGATTTTCCTTCCCTTCCTTCTTCCATTAGCATTGGGAGTTCTGACATTTCGTTTTCGTCTCAGGTCTCGAGGCTAGACTACTGCAACAGTCTCTTGGCTGGCTCGCCAAAATACCTTCTTGAAAAGCTTCAGAAGGTCCAGAACAGTGCCGCCAGACTTGTTTGCAGGACATCAGTAGACGCCAGCACGTTCCTCCCCTGTTACAGTCCCTTCACTGCATGGCTATACCTGTTCAGAGTCGTATTGACTATAAGCTGGCTTCAATCTGTTTCTCTTCTGTCTTACTGGACCGCAATATCTTTCAGATATCCTCCACATCTACACCCCTTCCCGTCAACTTCGCTCATCTGCTGACACTCGTCTTTTACGTATTCCATCCCCTAGAACAAAATAGTTTTGTCAGCGAGCGTTTTCCTTTCAGGGACCAACTGTGTGGAACAGCCTTCCTGCGAGTGTCAGGCATTCGCCTTCAGCTGCAGCCTTCAAGACTGCCACAAAAACTGTCCTATTCAAATCCCTCGATTTTACACAGCCGTTATCAGCAGAAAGGCACAGGTATTGCATATTCTCTGGGCCATGTAAAGAATGTGAAATGACAAAATGGTGTAAAAGGTGTCGTAACAAAATGCACAGAGTAGAAAGATCCTGGACTCACTTTTGACGATAAATTAAAGTTTGACTGTCATATTCATAATGTTGTCAATACAGCAAACAAGAGAGTGCTTGGAATAATAAAACGGACTTTCCAATTTATAGACAAAGATACTTTTTTTGTATTTGTCAAAAGGCATGGTTAGACCGCATCTAGAGTATGCAAATGCTGTAGTGGTATCCACAGTTGAAAAGCAGTCGACCCTCATAGAGAAAGTACAGTGAAGAGCAACATTAAAAGCAAGAAGGATAAAGGTGTCGACCTGATTCAGTGCTATAAGATTTTCAATTGTATTGATGATATAAACATAACTGACTTGTTTAAATTATCTGAGTACGACAAAACAAGAAATAGTAAGACAAAGTATTTATTGAACATTGTTATACTAATACAAGAAAATTTCCATTTCTTAACAGAATTGCACCTTTATGGAATAAGATACCCACTAACTTTAAACTGAAGAGCACCAAGTACTAACTCTTTCAAAAATCTGCTAAACAATTGGAACGATTACAATAAACTAATATATGAATATGATGATTGATTTATCAACAAAAAACTGAGCAATCGACGACCTTGTCAACGAAGCAAAATACATTTTATGAACAAAATTACGGGACTTTAAAAGCCTGACGGCTATATTATCTCGTCCCTATGATCTGATCTGATCTGATTGTATGGGTAAAGACTGACCAGGTACATATATTGGACTCCCCAGATTCTGTTGTGTTAATGGCTGAGGGGGCCATATGTCCCTAAAAACGACATATACGTTACTTGTTCCTGCTGAATATTTTGCTTTCAATATCCATTAAAAAATACCGACAGTCATTTTATCATGATGTGACAAATGTTTTTAGAATTTGCGTTGATCTGCTTCATTTTTACAACTCCTGAATTTCGTCAAAGCTGTTTATTTTGAAACGTATATTTGTCCTTTGCCGATCTACGATGACAAAGGAGTATGTTTTCGTTCGTGTATGTTTCTTTGGGGGGGGGGGGGGTTTCGTGTGTGTTTTTTCCTGTCTGTCCCAAGGATATCTCCCGAACCGCTTAACCGAATCGCTTCATATTTTGTGTGGTGGTGTGTTACATTGAGAGGAAGGCATCCGCGCAAAACGTTTCGCCGTCCTGACCTTGACCTTGGCGTATGACCTTGAAAACCGAAACTCTTTAAGGGGCCATAACTTCCACACCGTTGGTCTTAGAGTCTTCAAATTTGGCTGAGGTAATTTGGCTTATGGCCGTTCTGATGATGACATACCGATTAAGGTCAAAGTCAAGGTCCGGGAGATCGGTAGGACTTGAAAGTGGTAGGGGTCTACAAATTGGGTTTTAAGCCATATTTTCCATATTTGTACTTGACAGAAGCGCTTCAGATTGTGTGTGGTACTGTATAGCCTAGAGTAGAAAACACCCGAGCATAAATTATCGCCATGCTGACCTTGAACTTGAAGTGTGACCTTGAAAACCGAAATTTCTTTCTTTGCGCTATATATTTCTTGTCCAAGCTGTATCTCGTGAACTAGAAGACATAATCCCTTCAACTGAATTTTGTGTCACTATGTGACACTAAGAGTGTAACACATGCGTAGGGGAAGACGGGGTAAAAAGCGCATGGGCGGGTAAGAAGCCCACCCCAATTATCTCATGAAATGAAGCTGTTCGAATTTCAGTCTTCATTTTGCCCATGAGACGAGCGTTAATGTTTAGCATTTATCTCATGGGACAAATTTGACTGAAATTTTTCTTTATTTCATGAGATAATTGGGGTGGGCTTCTTACCCGCCCATGCGCTTTTTACCCCGTCTAACCCTACATACATTATCCCTCGGAAATACAATGTTGCCGAGCGACAGACATGTTTCTGTTTTTCCTCACCCTCCTATATCTCGTGAAATACTGTATATAAGAATCACTCCAAATTTTGTGTGGGTGTGTAGAAAGAAGAGTAGAAGACACTACAGTACAAATTATGCCACGTGGGATTTTAATGTCGCCGAGCGGCAGACATGTCTCCGAGTGTTAAGGGTGTACACCCCACTAATTAAGGGTGTACATCCCGGTAAAGGAGGGGGTCTAATACTAAAACAGGGCGTAAAAGACATCCTAGCACAAAATGTGCTACGTGGGGCTTAAATGTCGCCGAGCGCCAGACATGTCTCAGTGTTAAGGGTGTGCACCCCACCAATTAAGGATGTGCATCCCGGAAAACGATTTGCACCCAGTCAAGGGTTTAAATGTGCAACACCCAAAGGTCACAAGGAGGGCGGGGACCTAAGATGTGAGGGGGAAGGGAGGTACAGGGCGGGGCATGTACAGGGCGTAACTTTGCCATGAATATTGCCCTACTCCCTCCCCCCCCCCCCCCTTCTATAAATGATATCTACTCAGTCTTCCTTTTATATCTGAATTTCATCTCAGTCTTCTCTTTCTATTTTGAACTCTTACTTTTTGCTGTCTATCAGTCTTTCTTTTTACATCGATAACGTATGTATCATACGAAACGTCTGTATGTTGACTGAATACTACCTGAACGTCTTGTGTTTTATGTGTCTAACACTACATGGTACTGAGTGCGTGACTGCATATCCAGCCAGAGGATTAAAACTACAGCTGTTGAGATCTATGGTAACCAAGAAATTATCTTGAAATAAAGACTGCAAAGCTAACTGAAATCTTTTCTGCCTCCTCAATGACTTTTTGCTGAAGTACGCGTGTTGTGTGGTTTATTGAAAATAGCAATGGATTGATGACTATTTTTGTTGAGATCTGACGAAAGCAAAGGAAGTGTTTTATAATATTGGTAACGTACATGTCGCAGCTAACTGTAACCAAGGCAATCTGTTATCAGGCTTCATGTGAGCGTCTGTCACAGTCCCAAATCATCCTGTCTCACTGTGTAGGGATTGTAAAATGTTCTACATTCCGTAAAACACGTATCCACAGAATGTTAACTATCTTATTGTAGAAAATAAAGAGAAGTAAAACAAAAATCAAAGACAACCTGTCTGATAATCATTGCTGATGCAAGCGGATTATGCAGTGTCTTGTTTCAAAAATGAGTTTGAAAAGAAAACCTGCCAACAGTGCACTGGGCACTACACATCAGCCTTGGTCCATCCTCTGTATCTCAGTTGTATTTTGGACCAACTTGTACTTTGAACATTCAGGACAACTCATTCTTTACTCCCTGTTGATCGTATTATCAGTTGTGTCTAATGCAGAGTATTTTGTTTGGCAAACTTTGCTATACTAGTACCGAGTATTAATTAAACGGAACTTACGCCTCTAATGTGAGCCCGGCCTTACTTCTGTTCTTTGAGACCAGGGAGTACAAAAAGAAAGAAGGGGGGTGGGGGGGGGGGGGGGGGGGGGTCAGAGCTGGGAGAATACAGATATTTCAAAATTTGGTATGAATGAATTTGTTGAGAAGATGCAACATGAGATAAAACACGCTAAAAACACTCGCTCTTTCCATTAAAAAAAAAACCCACACAAACCCAACGCAGTGAAGACTTTCTTCCTTTTATTCATTTCATTGACCTCCAGGATCGTCCCACCATCTTTATTGTTGTCCCACCTGTACCTGACACCTGTTCCATGAGGTCGGAGGACGTTACACAGTACATCCAGGATCGTCCCACCATCTTTATGGCTCCCCCCACCTGCGTGCGCATCTCGACCCTTCCAACGGAAGTGTCGCCATCTTAGTCAGATTTGTGTGTAAACAGCATCGATCTGGCATTTTTCAAACAAAGTTACTGACTAAGATGGCGGTCTGCCATCATATGGCACGCTCCTTGTAGCCGGATATGACGACACGTGGGTACCAGCCATTGTTAGGAATGTCCCACATGTACCTGACACCTGTTCCAGGTCGGAGGACGTTACACAGTACCTCCAGGATAATCCCACCATCTTTATTGTTAGGAATGTCCCACATGTACCTGTTCCAGGTTGGAGGACGTTACACAGTACCTCCAGGATCGTCCCACCATCTTTATTGTTAGGAATGTCCCACATGTACCTGTTCCAGGTCGGAGGACGTTACACAGTACCTCCAGGATCATCCCACCATCTTTATTGTTAGGAATGTCCCACATGTACCTGTTCCAGGTCGGAGGACGTTACACAGTACCTCCAGGATCGTCCCACCATCTTTATTATTAGGAATGTCCCACATGTACCTGTTCTAGGTCGGAGGACGTTACACAGTACCTCCAGGATCATCCCACCATCTTTATTGTTAGGAATGTCCCACATGTACCTGTTCCAGGTCGGAGGACGTTACACAGTACCTCCAGGATCATCCCACCATCTTTATTGTTAGGAATGTCCCACATGTACCTGTTCCAGGTCGGAGGACGTTACACAGTACCTCCAGGATCATCCCACCATCTTTATAGTTAGGAATGTCCCACATGTACCTGTTCCAGGTTGGAGGACGTTACACAGTACCTCCAGGATCGTCCCATCATCTTTATAGTTAGGAATGTCCCACATGTACCTGTTCCAGGTCGGAGGACGTTACACAGTACCTCCAGGATCATCCCACCATCTTTATTGTTAGGAATGTCCCACATGTACCTGTTCCAGGTCGGAGGACGTTACACAGTACCTCCAGGATCATCCCACCATCTTTATTGTTAGGAATGTCCCACATGTACCTGTTCCAGGTCGGAGGACGTTACACAGTACCTCCAGGATCGTCCCACCATCTTTATTGTTAGGAATGTCCCACATGTACCTGACACCTGTTCCAGGTCGGAGGACGTTACACAGTACCTCCAGGATCGTCCCACCATCTTTATAGTTAGGAATGTCCCACATGTACCTGTTCCAGGTCGGAGGACGTTACACAGTACCTCCAGGATCGTCCCACCATCTTTATAGTTAGGAATGTCCCACATGTACCTGTTCCAGGTCGGAGGACGTTACACAGTACCTCCAGGATCGTCCCACATCTTTATTATTAGGAATGTCCCACATGTACCTGTTCCAGGTCGGAGGACGTTACACAGTACCTCCAGGATCATCCCACCATCTTTATAGTTAGGAATGTCCCACATGTACCTGACACCTGTTCCAGGTCGGAGGACGTTACACAGTACCTCCAGGATCATCCCACCATCTTTATAGTTAGGAATGTCCCACATGTACCTGTTCCAGGTTGGAGGACGTTACACAGTACCTCCAGGATCGTCCCACCATCTTTATAGTTAGGATGTCCCACATGTACCTGTTCCAGGTTGGAGGACGTTACACAGTACCTCCAGGATCATCCCACCATCTTTATAGTTAGGATGTCCCACATGTACCTGTTCCAGGTTGGAGGACGTTACACAGTACCTCCAGGATCATCCCACCATCTTTATAGTTAGGAATGTCCCACATGTACCTGTTCCAGGTTGGAGGACGTTACACAGTACCTCCAGGATCATCCCACCATCTTTATAGTTAGGAATGTCCCACATGTACCTGTTCCAGGTTGGAGGACGTTACACAGTACCTCCAGGATCATCCCACCATCTTTATTGTTAGGAATGTCCCACATGTACCTGTTCCAGGTCGGAGGACGTTACACAGTACCTCCAGGATCATCCCACCATCTTTATTGTTAGGAATGTCCCACATGTACCTGTTCCAGGTCGGAGGACGTTACACAGTACCTCCAGGATCATCCCACCATCTTTATTGTTATGTCCCACATGTACCTGTTCCAGGTCGGAGGACGTTACACAGTACCTCCAGGATCATCCCACCATCTTTATTGTGAGGAATGTCCCACATGTACCTGACACCTGTTCCAGGTCGGAGGACGTTACACAGTACCTCCAGGATCATCCCACCATCTTTATTATTAGGAATGTCCCACATGTACCTGACACCTGTTCCAGGTCGGAGGACGTTACACAGTACCTCCAGGATCGTCCCACCATCTTTATTGTTAGGAATGTCCCACATGTACCTGACACCTGTTCCAGGTCGGAGGACGTTACACAGTACCTCCAGGATCGTCCCACCATCTTTATTGTTAGGAATGTCCCACATGTACCTGACAACTGTTCCAGGTTGGAGGACGTTACACAGTACCTCCAGGATCATCCCACATCTTTATTATTAGGAATGTCCCACATGTACCTGACAACTGTTCCAGGTCGGAGGACGTTACACAGTACCTCCAGGATCATCCCACATCTTTATTATTAGGAATGTCCCACATGTACCTGTGTTCCAGGTCGGAGGACGTTACACAGTACCTCCAGGATCATCCCACCATCTTTATTATTAGGAATGTCCCACATGTACCTGTTCCAGGTCGGAGGACGTTACACAGTACCTCCAGGATCATCCCACCATCTTTATTATTAGGAATGTCCCACATGTACCTGTTCCAGGTCGGAGGACGTTACACAGTACCTCCAGGATCGTCCCACCATCTTTATTATTAGGAATGTCCCACATGTACCTGTTCCAGGTCGGAGGACGTTACACAGTACCTCCAGGATCGTCCCACCATCTTTATTATTTAGGAATGTCCCACATGTACCTGTTCCAGGTCGGAGGACGTTACACAGTACCTCCAGGATCATCCCACCATCTTTATTATTAGGAATGTCCCACATGTACCTGTTCCAGGTCGGAGGACGTTACACAGTACCTCCAGGATCATCCCACCATCTTTATTGTTAGGAATGTCCCACATGTACCTGTTCCAGGTCGGAGGACGTTACACAGTACCTCCAGGATCGTCCCACCATCTTTATTGTTAGGAATGTCCCACATGTACCTGACACCTGTTCCAGGTCGGAGGACGTTACACAGTACCTCCAGGATCGTCCCACCATCTTTATAGTTAGGAATGTCCCACATGTACCTGTTCCAGGTCGGAGGACGTTACACAGTACCTCCAGGATCGTCCCACCATCTTTATTATTAGGAATGTCCCACATGTACCTGTTCCAGGTTGGAGGACGTTACACAGTACCTCCAGGATCGTCCCGCCATCTTTATTATTAGGAATGTCCCACATGTACCTGTTCCAGGTTGGAGGACGTTACACAGTACCTCCAGGATCGTCCCACCATCTTTATTATTAGGAATGTCCCACATGTACCTGACACCTGTTCCAGGTCGGAGGACGTTACACAGTACCTCCAGGATCATCCCACCATCTTTATTGTTAGGAATGTCCCACATGTACCTGACACCTGTTCCAGGTCGGAGGACGTTACACAGTACCTCCAGGATCGTCCCACCATCTTTATAGTTAGGAATGTCCCACATGTACCTGACACCTGTTCCAGGTCGGAGGACGTTACACAGTACCTCCAGGATCGTCCCACCATCTTTATAGTTAGGAATGTCCCACATGTACCTGTTCCAGGTCGGAGGACGTTACACAGTACCTCCAGGATCGTCCCACCATCTTTATTATTAGGAATGTCCCACATGTACCTGTTCCAGGTCGGAGGACGTTACACAGTACCTCCAGGATCATCCCACCATCTTTATAGTTAGGAATGTCCCACATGTACCTGTTCCAGGTCGGAGGACGTTACACAGTACCTCCAGGATCGTCCCACCATCTTTATTGTTAGGAATGTCCCACATGTACCTGTTCCAGGTCGGAGGACGTTACACAGTACCTCCAGGATCATCCCACCATCTTTATAGTTAGGAATGTCCCACATGTACCTGTTCCAGGTCGGAGGACGTTACACAGTACCTCCAGGATCGTCCCACCATCTTTATTATTAGGAATGTCCCACATGTACCTGTTCCAGGTCGGAGGACGTTACACAGTACCTCCAGGATCGTCCCACCATCTTTATTATTAGGAATGTCCCACATGTACCTGTTCCAGGTTGGAGGACGTTACACAGTACCTCCAGGATCGTCCCACCATCTTTATTATTAGGAATGTCCCACATGGTTCCAGGTTGGAGGACGTTACACAGTACCTCCAGGATCATCCCACCATCTTTATAGTTAGGAATGTCCCACATGTACCTGTTCCAGGTTGGAGGACGTTACACAGTACCTCCAGGATCATCCCACCATCTTTATAGTTAGGAATGTCCCACATGTACCTGTTCCAGGTTGGAGGACGTTACACAGTACCTCCAGGATCATCCCACCATCTTTATAGTTAGGAATGTCCCACATGTACCTGTTCCAGGTCGGAGGACGTTACACAGTACCTCCAGGATCATCCCACCATCTTTATAGTTAGGAATGTCCCACATGTACCTGTTCCAGGTCGGAGGACGTTAAACGGATTTTCTTTATCATTTCATTGATCCATCCATTTTATTGAATACAACAATCTTGTATTTCGTAAAACAGCATTTCATGTCGATCCATTGGACAGAAGCATTCTTGGCTCACTAGGCACTGGCAAATCGTCTCTCCTTACAATCATGAAGAAAAAGTTATGAACAGACATGGATTGATATTTTCAGAAAAGATTACCAATACTATTCATTAGTTGTTTGTAAATTATCAGGTTCCATACTAACAACGTTTGCTTGTTATCAACGGATACATTTTCCACATACAATAACAATTTAAAAAAACTGAAGTGCTCATGCACTAAAACTTCACTGCTCCACAGCAGCACTCCAATAAAAAAAAAAAAGCCACAGTATACCCCGATACTTAAATTAGATCATGATGACATTCTTGAAAATTGATCACACTGGAAATCAAAATCTCTCATGATCAGGCTCATTTGGCAATAACACCAGTGCAAGCCACGAGCCTTATTGGGCCCAATTTGTCGTGCGTAACTATAAATCTTTTCTGTTTTCTTTCTTTTTAATTTTTTAACTGTAAGTCAACATGGTAAACATAGTGCATCAACATTTCAAGCACCGGGTTTTTCACAAAAGATATCTTTAATATGGTAATTGCAATACTATCGAAGTTCATTGTCTTGAAAACTTTTATCTAACCCCAACCTTCACCCATCACCACCCTCCCACCAACACCCACCCCCATTAAATATTTCAGCATCCCCAATGCATCAAATCTAACGACACCTCTGAATTATCTGAACTTTAATCACTAGACGACGAAAATGGAGTTTTACGTCCTCTTGGTCTGAATCAGACACATATGGGGACATTTGTAAATACAAATATGGTGGGAACAATACTGGAGGCAATGCCCGGAGGCAGTTAAAGTCCCGATTTTTTTAATTAATACAGATAGCTGTAGCGGTGACCACGCCTCGGTTAAACCTCATCGGCTATGGCACCGCCACAAGTTAGTATGTATATTAATCACTAGAGATACAGTGTTCCCCGTTTATAGTAAACTCGGTTATAAGAAATTTCGGTTACAGTAAAGGAAAGCACTGGTTCCCGGCCAAAGGTCTACTGTTTTATTACTAAATAGACCTCGGATAGTAGCAACTCGGTTATAATAAAAAAACTGCTATAGTAAAGTTACTTTTGGTTCCCCACAGGACTGGCTCCTCGGTTACAATAAAAAAAATTGTCCTCTTCCTGACTTTTGTAAATACGTCACCAATGTATGTGTCACAGTCTCACTGCTCCCTCCACCCACCCATAATAACAACTGGGTTATAATTAAAATTTAAAAAACTCCTATACCACTGTCTCATAATTCGGTCTTTTGGGGTTATCTTTCTCTACTGTCTCGTTTTGAAGTCGGTTTGGGGTAGTTCCGGTCCAAAAATAGAATTAAAAAACGGAAGTTACCTAACTTAAACAACTATATTTTGTTCTTGTCTTCAAGTCTTAGGGTATTAATGTGGTCGTATCAAGTAAACAAATAAGAACATAACTGTTTATAGTCAACGAATGTAAACACTTTAAGAAAAAAACATGAACCAGGACTTAATATTATTAAATCTCCAAACTGATAACTGAGCAATTAAACACCCCTCCATTACAATTACGGAGCAGCCATGCCGTGTTTACAGCATTTTCTAACCGGAACTAAGTGTCCTAACGGGCACAGAACTCGTCTGTTACTTCCGTTTTCATTTCGCAACAGTGCTATAGTAAAGTTATTTGTGGTTCCTCCTCGTTACAATTTTTAAAAAATTGTCCTCTTCCTGACCTTTGTAAATAGTCATCAATGTATACGTCACAGTCTCATTACTCCCTCTAACAACCTTCATCAACGAAATTGAAAGGCACTCAAAAACATGTTTCTTTCCCCTCATTACTTAGTGGAAAAAAATGAATCCGAAAAAACTATATATACAGCCGAATCCGCTTATAAGAAACTCGCTTATAAGAAAACTCGCTTACAATGAAGCCAAAAAAAATTCCCTGCCGAACTTCTTTTTTCTTATCTATGATCAAAACTGGGATATAAGTAACTCGCTTATAAGAAAACTCGGTTATAAGCAAGCAAATGTTTTCTCCCATCCGCAATGGAAACTTGGATATAAGAAAATTATGCCATACAAGAGACTTGGTTTGCAGTTCATTTTCTTATAAGCGAGTTCTATTTACTTATAAGCGAATTACCATTGACAACATTTTCTTAAGGACCCAACAGATCACGTGTCAAAATCACGGGTTCCACGTGTTTTCCTTCTTATAGCTGGTACAGAATCTAGTTTTGACCAGGTTTGACTCCCATACAAATGCCCCCCAAATTGAAAACGAAAACATTTTAAAGAGCAGCCTCAATTTGAAGTTGGGGGAATTTGTATGTGGGTCACAGCTACCCAGAAAAAACCCAAGGATTTAATCGAGTTGGATCAGTGTGTCTTTAAAAGTGTGTTGGACCTGAACTGAAAGGATGTTCCGAGAAAATTGAAGTCGTTCCAAAAAGGGAAAGTTTACCTCATACCAGTTGCGTCACAGACATTTTAAACAGTACAGGCACTTGATTACAAGACTAATTGAGTTGTTTTTGTTCCTTTATTCCATACTTTCCTTCAGTATTCTGTGCAAAATAAATGTTGAGCAGAAGAAAAAACATATGAGTACTTTTGTGTTGGTGATAGAGAGACTGTCCATCCTTACATTTTCAGCAGCAATGGCAGAGAGGAAAAGGCAATTCATTTCTTTAAGAAGATAAATACAAATAACTGAATATGTGGACGAACATCCACATAAACAAAAGCAAACGATCGATGAAAAGCTGCATGGGTGGACAGTAAATGGTGATAGTTCAGTACAAGGTGAAGGGGTATGCATTTGATAACAGTGAAAAGACAAAAAAAAGGCTTCTTAGTTGTGTTGTTGTAGGCACCTTTAAATCTTCTTCTTAGTAGACTATTTTGATTTTATGATGCAAGACATGCATCAAATTAGGAAAAAGGATTTTCTCTTCGTTTTGTTTTTCTGTCTTTCTTTTCTTTTCTCTTCTCCCTTTGTTTATAAGGGAAAAAACTTCAAAATGTTTTCTTTATCTGAGTTTCGGATATAAGAAAACTCGGATATGGTATTAAGCAAAACATCATCTCTCTTCGATTTTCTTATAACCAAGTTTTGCTGTATTTTGGTTTTATGATGTAAGACATGAGCCATAGGTCGCAAGTTTCCTTAGTGTCCATTGGCATTGTACAAATGCAAATACAATATTGTCTTCCACTGTGTAAAGTAAGTTATACATCCAAATTAGAATATTGATTAAAAACAAGAAATATAAATTTACATTTAAACAAATATGTTACTCTCACACCTCACCCAATCATTCATCTGCTCTCCGCTATCTTTCTCGCTCATCATGCAACTCCCACCACGTCTGTCTTCATTTTTGTTTTTAATTTTCTGTTCCGTTCTTTCTTTTTTCCTCCTTTGTTTTGCATTTTTTCCTTTTTTTTGAGGCACCAAATTATCTAAAAGCATGTTTTTCTTCGTTTTATGTTTCTGTTTGTGTTTTCTTTTCTTTTTTTCTTTTCTTTTTTCCCTTTTTCCCCATTCAACTCGGTTACAAGAAAAAAAAATCAAAATGTTTTCTTTTATCCGAGTTTCGGATACAAGAAAACCTGGATATAAGAAAACAAAAAAATTATCTCCCTTCGATTTTCTTATAACCGGGTTTTGCTGTAGCATCATGAAAATGCGATATTTTATTGCAAGCATGATAATCTATTATCAGGCATAATGTCCAGTAGGCAAAATGTCCGGTGAGCATGGTGACCATAGGCATAATTTCCGTAGGCAAAGTGTCCGTAGGCGAAATGTCCGCAGGCAAACTGTTCGGTCACGGTGCGTGTGTGTGTTGGTGTGTGCGCTCACGCACGTGCATGTGCATACATGAATAGATTCAAAGGCGATTCTGGAAGTTAGAGGTTGTACACTATATTCTTTTACAGCTAATTTTGTTTTGTGCACAAGGAAATATACCATGTATAAACCCAATCACCTTTTTGGACCTCAAACCATATGAGGAAGGGGTAGGATGGATTTATATTTAGTATTTTACGTTAGCTTTGAGTTTGAAAAACGTCATCGGATAAGATAAAAAATATCATCAAAACTTTGCTATATCCGAACATCGTTTATAAGAAAAACCTGTTATAGTAAAGGAAAAGCCTGGCTCCCCTGCACTTTACTATAAGCGGGGTGTACTGTATAGCTATTTTTTTACAAAGAAAACCTCCGACAAGAACAACAGAATTTTTTTATTTTATTTTATTTTTTTTATTGAACTTTTTTTTTTTCATTTCCACATTTTTCACAAGGAAGAAAAACAAACAAATAATAGGCAAAAATCAAATAAATACATACAGAAGACAAACACACATATTTACACACATCTGTGCCATGGAAGTCATTGAAAAATGTTATCACATCTTGAGGTAACAATTTATCATCACTATGTGGAGTAACTAAAAACAGAGAGCTCAACATTTCAAATTGTGAGTTTCAAGCTCTGAACAGGTATTACTCATCATATTTTAAAATGTTAAAAAAAAAACCCCCAAAACACAGAAAGTTCATATATATATAAGACTAATCATTACTAGATATCTTATTAGTAAAAGTTTTATAAAATCAATTTATATCATTGAATATTGCAGTGAATGGAGCCCACCTGGCAGCAAAATCATTATACAATACGTTTTTGTGTGAAATATATTCTTCTATTTTGTATCTGTATTTCAGTTTTTTAACGTAAAATTTTAAGACAGGTATATCATTGTTTAACTTACAGTGGTATATGTATTCTTTTGCTAACAACAACATAAAATAAAAGATATGATCGATTTGCA
Organism: Phymorhynchus buccinoides; assembly: GCA_017654935.2. NCBI lineage: Eukaryota > Metazoa > Mollusca > Gastropoda > Neogastropoda > Raphitomidae > Phymorhynchus > Phymorhynchus buccinoides. The sequence continues at coordinate 51,646,668 of CM065695.1, read as the reverse complement.
TATTTTTGTCAAATCCAACAATTGCAAGTGCTTCTGAAATACGTAAATTAAATACATTTTGACATTTATCATTCAATGCATCAGACAACTGAGACCAAAAACGTTGAATAATGTGACATTTCCAAAACATATGGTGGATGCCATCTTTTGTTGTATTACAAAAATTGCATAGATCATTGTCTCTCACGCCCATCTCTTTCAGAATGACATTTGTTCCTAGGCATCTATGTAAAATTCTAAGTTGTAACCATTTCATTTTAACATCTGCAGTTTTGTTTACATAAAAGAAGCATTCCTTCCAATCATTTTCATAGTTCATTCTTTCGTCCCACCGAGTACAACATTTAGGTTTTACATTGTTTTCTATCAGAGTATCGTAATACAGTTTCGATCCTTTGAAAATGGATGTTATTTTTTTTAAACAGAGAGGCATATCTATATACATATTGTTGCCGATGTTTATTCCTGATGTTTTAATATATTCTTGTATGGCTCTTTTACATCCCGAAAAAGTCAAAAAGTTCATACTATTGTTGTATTTTTGCTTGAATTCATTGAACGAAATAAACTGTCCATTATCACGTACAAAGTTTGCAATATTATATACATTTTCATAATCCATTTCTTACCAGCGATGTAACTATTACCTATTTGTATTCTGTTGTTGTAAAATACTGGTTCTGCTAAAATTTCACCGGAATTTTTACATTTTACTTTATAAAAGAATTCCTTATAGGCTTTAAATACCTCTGTCCAGAATGTATTTGATTTTGGAAGGGTTGTTACGATTTCTGGTCCATATCTTAATATATGATTAAGAACTGGATAATTAAATAAAGCAATAGATTTCCAGTTATGTTTTGTTCTTTCTAGTTTTCTCATCCAAGTGAGTTTCAATGCCGTAGCAAAAGTTTTTAGTTCTGGTATGCCAATACCACCGTTAATTATACTTTTATGAGCTGTTTTCCTATTTATCTTGTCTTTTTTCTTATTCCATATGAATCTATAACAATAGTTTTGCAATGTCTTAAAAAAGTCATCAGGAGGGTTAGGTAGCAAGATCCACAAATGAATTAATTTTGATAGAATCAATGATTTTAAAATTGCCACCCTTCCCAATGGTGTAAGCTGCCTTTTTATCCAGATTCTGAATAAATATCTAACTTCTGCTAGCTTGTCCATGTAGTTGATATAAACACACTGTTTAACATCATTAGTAAACCAAATTCCTAGTATCTTAAATTTTGGGGGATTCCACTCTAAGCCTAAGTGGTCCATATATTGAACTGGAGAATTTTTTCGGCTGCCAAGCCAGGTTACACTAGTCTTTTCACCGTTCATTTCTAAACCTGATTTAGTGCCAAATAATTTAACTATGGTTATACAGGTTTCAAATGATTTCTTATCACCCGTTAACAGAAATTCTGTATCATATGCATACTGAGAGATTTTATGTTCTACATTATTGATCACAATTCCCTGAATATTTTCATTTTCTCTTATCATTATAGCAAGGATTTCAACACATAATATAAACAAATAAGGTGACAATGGATCTCCTTGTCTGCATCCTCTTTTAATTTCAAACCAAGTTGAAGCCTGGCCATTTACAAGAACACACGACTTAATGTTTTTATAGAATGTTTCAACCCATTGACAAATGTCTGCCCCAAAGCCAAATTTTGTCAATACTTTAAACATAAAATCCCAACTCACTGAATCAAATGCCTTTTCAAAATCCATGTTAACTAATAGACCAGGCAAGTTATGTTCTTCTAAATGCGCTATGGTGTCATATATCAACCTTATATTATCACCTATGTACCTATTTCTAAGAAAACCCGTTTGGTCTTCATGAATGAGTTTGGGTAAAACTATTTTCAATCTATTTGCAATGCACGACGAGCCAATTTTATAGACTACGTTTAAAAGGGATATTGGCCTCCAGTTCTTAATCAGATTTCTAGGCTTATCTCCTTTAGGAATACAAGTTATCATCCCTTGTCTTTGAACACAAGATAGCTCCCCTTTTTTAAATGCTGTATTTAGTGCTCTAACAACTAAATTCCCAATCTTGTTCCAAAAGAACTTAAAAAATTCAACAGTAAATCCGTCTGTTCCTGGGCTTTTTTTATTTTTCATATTTTTCAGTGCTGAAGTTGCCTCTTCTAAATTAATTTCTCCTTCTAAATTATTTGCTTCGTCTACTTCTAAATGAGGCATATCATTTACTAGTTTGTCAATTTCACCATCAACAACTTGTCTTTTTTTTTATACAGATGTTCATAAAAGTCCTGAACTTCTCTTATAATATCTTTTTGTTCAGTCCATTCATTACCATGCTTATCATTCAATCTAGGAATGCTTTTACTGACATAGTGCCGCTTTTCTAAGCTACAAAAATAACTAGTCACTTTTTCCCCCTCAGCTACCCATATGGCTCGTGATCTCAGGAGTACTCCCTCTATTCTTTTTTCTCGTATAACTTTTAGCTGTTCTTTCTTTAACTCTATGATTTTCACTTCTTCTTCACTCATGTTTTCTTTTTTCTGTAGCGATTGTATTTCTTCTTGTAAGTGACACTCTTCCTCGTTGATCTTTTTTTCTTCTTCATAGTAGCATAAGAAATAGTTTTTGATCTAATTTTCATCAATAAAAAATCTAAAAATATATCATCAGGAATTGAGAACTGTAGGTCAGCTAATGGGATATTCTCAATTGACTCTCTTGCATACAGAAATATTTGACCATTGATGTAATCCAGCTATTGCTTCGACAACAACAACAAAAGACCCAAATGAAACATTAACAAGCTGCTGGATCATAAAAAGGGGAACATGTAATGGATAAACAAGTAAGTATAAAACCACTTTTCATGGTCTCTTGGCATGGAGGAAGCCGGAGTTTCCAAGGGCAAGGGGTCTGAGGATTCTGGATTCTGGTCTCTTGGATAATAAGTCCATGGGCTGTGTGACTTCTCCCTGCGCCCGACACAGTCTCTTCTTTAAGGTCGAAGTTATCCCAAACCAGGTGCATTACCAAATTTCTATCATGACTTACCTGGCATGGATATAGTAAATGGCCGCTTCTAACTCCCTACACCACTCCCATTCAGACAAACGAGCTACATCATTAGCTCCCAGATGCAGAACCAGGTAAGCCGGCCCACTGCCATTCAGGGCCTTGTCAAGCAGTGCTCGGAGCTGGCCGATACGCAGTCCTGGCTTTGCCAACCATGTTACTGGCAGGGGAAGGGTCAGGAGCTTGTGCTTTCTTGAAAGGTATGATGAAAGCCTTGAAATGATGCTGGAGCCGGCTATGACAATTCCTGCAAAATGGTCAACCATACCAACCCCACCATGCAAATCAAAATTAAGCTTAGCATATTATTGTCAAATTTAACTATACACACATGACAAATGCGGTAACGTGGACTAAAAGGATTACATAAGGGACAGATAATAGCGGTAGACCGCCCTGTGGTGAGTTTATCCACGGTGTGCACCAGTGGACAACTTGCCACCTCCAGGAGTTTGAAGAGTGTATGTTACCGTGCTTAATGCTAGGCACACATATAGTTACACACATAGTTATACACATTGGAAGGCACATGTTAGGAAAGACATGGCAGGACTAAGATATCCTGTATTGTGACTAGAATATAGTTTTGCCTGTCCGCAGCTGGCACCCAAAGAGCAGCTCGGCCCACCCATGGTGTCGACCTATAGGCAGCCTCCCAGCCCAACTATAAAAACCCAGTTAGCATACTATCTTTGGTGGGCATGGCCCTACCACAAACAGCTAAACCGCTAGATCTGGTGTTACTGTTGGTCGGGGCGAATGTACTTGCGTACCACTAAGGAACCCCACCTTCCCTTCTCCATGATAACATGCTCGGGCACTCCGTTACTGGCTGCTGTGGTGGCCGCTCCGATGCGGAATGAGTGCGTAGAATAGCGTGACATGTCCCAACCTAGCGCCTTGGCTGCTTTCTTTATGGTTGCTTGAAATTGTCCCCGGGTTACTGGCTGACCTCCGAAGTGTATGAACAACCTCCCAGGCAAGGGTCGAATATGTAAATACTGCCGCATTGCTTGTACCAGGCAAACATCTGGCAGGTTGCTAACTGGAGCCACGGTGATCTTTGTGCCCTTATCTCTGTCCGTCTTCGAGCCATTAATAGTAATAGCTAGCTCTTGGCCCAGCTTGGTGTCTTTGCGCTCCAAACCTTGCCTTCCCCCTTGAGTATCCATACCCTGCCCTAGCAGTTCACTCACCCTCATGAATCCAAAGAAAGCCATGTAAACGCCGCCCTAAACAGCGCCATTTCATACATGTTTGCACATACGTTTGGAAGCATGCTGACCAACTCATGCAATCTTGACAGTGTAATGGGAAGACGACCATCATCTCTGCAGCTGTATCTAGCAAAGCCCTGCATGACCTTTTGCAACAGGAAGCTGGAAGTGGGATCCTGCCAGCCATTCAATTTGTGCACTGTGCCGATACCTGTAATATAAGTACGAGCTGTACTTTGCGCCTTACCTAGGAGGGAAAGGCGAGTTGCGAACCTGGTGACGCTGTGCGTGGATGCAGGCCAAGCAATTGGCATGTTTTGCTCTGTCCTGAAGTTGTCAAATAGTCTGCAGCCTGTCTGATAAGCTGCCCGGGTTGTCGGGGCGAAGGCTGCAGATGCCAGCCGGTTCACTTCTGCTGAAAGAGTTGCTGCAGAGAAGCGGGAATTGCTGTTGGTGACGTGTCTGCATTGGGGGCCAGACTCCGGAAGCGGGTGAGCTGCGCACGAGACAGGGCGTCGGCAATGTTGTTATATTTACCTGGAATGTGTTGTGCCCTGAAAAGAATGTTGGATTCTAAACAAGACAAAACAAGTAATCTGAGAAGGTTCATAGAGTGAGGAGAACGGGATGACTGACTGTTAATTATATGGACCACGGCCTGGTCGTCGCAGTGAAAGATCACTTTTTGGTTCTGCAACAACTTAGACCATAGCTGTATGGCCAGAACAATGGGGAATAACTCCTTAAAAGTTATGTCTGGGCCCTGTTGCTGCCAGTTTGCTGGCCATGAACCATGTGACCAATGACCTTGGAAAAATGCCCCAAAGCCAATGCTGCCTGCTGCGTCCGTGTACAACTGGAAGGCGTCGCAATTGGTCCAGGGGTCTTTCAACATGATGGTCCGCCCATTGTACCCTTTCAAAAAACTCTGCCACACGTCTAGATCCTCTCTCATTGATGCTGTTATTCTGATCCTGTGGAATGTTTTTTTGGCTCGACATGTCGCATCTATGAGCCGGCGCAAGAAGGCCCTACCTGGTCTGACGGCTCTGCATGTAAAGTTGAGTTTCCCTATGAGAGACTGGAGTTCTCGAAGCCAATATTCTGAGAAGGTCTGTTGTTTTGTTTTCAGGCCACCTAACCTCCATAGAAACTGTGTCAATTTCCAAACCTAGGAACTTTAAGCAAGTAGTTGGGCCCTCCACTTTATCCTGTGCTGTAGGCACACCCAGTGATGAGAAAAGACTTAGAATTGAGACCAGCAGACTCCTTGCGCCCTCGTATGAACGATCCCCGCCACAAAAGTCATCTAGATAATGGATCAGGTTGTCGGATGTAGAGGCGGTTCTGGCGCACCACTCCAGGAAGGTGCTAAATTTTTCGAATAAGGCGCAGGAAATAGAGCAGCCAAAGGGGAGTGCTTTGTCAACGAAGTAATAACCGTCATGGGCCATTCCCATCAAGGAGAAGTCATCAGGGTGCAGTGGGAGAAGACAGAAGGCTGACTGGATATCTACTTTCACCAGGAATGACCCCTGGCCCAGACGGCAAACCATATCTGTCGCGGCATCAAAGTTTGTATATGTTACTGTTGTCAGCTCTGCAGGAATACCACTGTTGACGGACTCAGCGAGGGGGAAAGATAAGTCAAATATGAGTCTGAACTCTCCTGGGGTACTTTTTTCCACTAGGCCAATTGGTGACACAGTTAGATTTGGGAGTGGTTTGACCTGAAATGGGCCGGCTACTCTACCTAACTCTACTTCTGACATGAGTTTTTGCCTAACTATATGGGGCTACTTTGGGGCAGAACCATGATTTTTGGCCTCCCGGCCTACTCGAGGGCCTTCATAATTGACTCTAAAGCCCTCTCTAAAACCCTGACCCAGGATATGTGCTGACTGTCTATCGGGGTATTTTGCCAACCAGTTACTAAGGGGGCCTAAACGTACCGGTGTAAGAGCTAGAGTATGTGCAGGGCAGAAAGGAGCCTTGTCCTCAGAGGTGTTGACCATCTGGGGCTCGCTGGCTCCCTCCCATGCGAAAGGGGGGGTGACCATCTGGGGCTCGCTGGCTCCCTCCCATGCAAAAGGGGGGTTGACCATCTGGGGCTCGCTGGCTCCCGCGAAAGGGGGGTTTGGGTGTTCTACCATCATTTTGCCTCACAGATGTCTCCTCCGGGATTGCCTTGTTTTTGTTAGGGCAAATGTTTACTGCGTGACCAGGTTGGAGGCATTGTGCACACTTATGTGGATAGGGGCAATTGGCACGGCTGCAGCCTTTCCACTTATTATAGTAGAAGCACACAGCGGGTCACTACGCAAGTGACGCTTGGGACTCACTCCGACGCTGTTGTCCCGCCATCGTTTGAGTAGCGACAGGCGGGCGGCAAAAAAGCTGCAGCCATAGCTGCGAGTCTATCATTCCCCACGGACGTGCTGGATCTGCCTCCTTGCGGGTCCGGAATTGCAGGTCATACAGGGCCCAAGCATTCCCGGGGTTATCTTTTGCTGCCCCTCTCACCAGCTCCGTGTATGCCAGCATGTGCTGCAGATCCTCTGGGTGCTGTTTTAAGTACACACTCATATAGACGTGGAAAGCCGAAGTCCATTGATCAATGGATAGCGAAGGTTTGCTCTTCCTCTGGTGCTTGGCCACCAGTCTGCCTTGCTCATCCTGCACGAAGCATAGCTGCTGGTCCTCTTGGCGGCCCAAAAATGACTTTGAGAGAAGCAAAGAAAGGTCGATGCACTTCCCCTCCACTATCCTAGCATGAAGGTCTGCTGGTACTGTTATCGCCAGGTCATCGAGCACCTGGCCTTTGCTGGCCGACTGTTGTGCCAGTAAGGCCTCTTCTAAGACATTGATTTGAGCTAACAGGTTGTCATTTATGTTATCTACGGGTACTGTGAGGGCGTCAACCTGCCTACCTGTGGGTGGTGCCGTGGGTGGCTGTGGGATCATGGCCCACCATGGATTGGCGGTGCTGGATGGTCCTGCAACTACCTCCACTTGTTGTTCTGGGGCGGTGGCATCCACACCACGACCCTGTGGTGGAGGCGACTTGTCATGCTGGTCTGTGGTGGCAGCATCCACACGACCCCTCTGTGGTGGAGGTGATGCGCTTTGCAGGCGTGCTGGCCGCTTTGCGGCCCGCTTTGGTCGGCCTCTTGCTGACATTACTCTATCAAATCAAAGGCTGAAAAACAGATTTTGTAAGGAACTATTTTGATACAAACCACTCTTGGCTGCAGCAGAACTGAAAAGGAAGTAGGCTTGCAGACAGGAAGTTCCTAAGATGAAAACACCACACAAGATAATACCAGATGAGAACTAACCAATTTAGGATACCAAATAAGAATAAAAGAATTGGATCACCTTTTACTTTTATTTTGTTATGCTATCCCCGCTGACTTGCGCCTCACATAAAAGCATTTAAGTCAGTACTTAAATGTGTTTAACAAAGGCACATAATAAATGTTAATCTTAACACCTCACCCACCCACCCTTCCATTTTTTTTTACAGTAACATTTATATTTTCTTAATTTTTGAGACACATTTAAACACAAAAAGCATTGCATTTACAATTCTTTGTATCACTTAAAATTTACTATCACATGCAGAAATGTACAAATGCAGCATCACCTACATCAACAAAAATACTAACAGTGAATAAAAGCCTTTATGTTTTTCTTTAAAGCATCACAAAGGATTTCACACACACTGCATTGATAAAAATCCAACAAATCAAATGACCAAATAAGATATTATGCATTAAGAAATAAAGAAATTGACAAACGGGAAGAATAATCCTCCCTGGGATGGTAGGGGACTAGATGCTTCATTAAAATGGAGAAAATGGGTATGTAACTTTAAAAAATATGTGAAAATATCTGGGTCTCCAAATAATTTTGTGAAGCCCACCCAAGAGAGACAATCTTAAGTTATTAAATTAGCCCAAAAGACGCCCAGAGTTGTTTCCCTTGTTGGACTTGTCTATTCACTTTGAAAGCATATTAAAATATGATAGAGAAAATAGAAGCAAGGTGATTATTGGGGAATGGAACACACAGGCAGAATAAAAAATAATTTAGTTGGACATTCCTCCTTTTAATGCACACCATTATTGTCAACAAGGTAAACTCAGAGGAGAGTCAGACTGGGGTGAGCAGAAAATACGGACCACGTGACCTTGGATGTTTAGCTGGATCAGTTGATTTGTTGTGGAGTAATGCACACTGACAGTTACTTCAACATTTACCCGGTATACGGACGCAAAGGAGATGACCTGCAGTATTAACCTTTCTGGAAGAGAGCAGAAGTAACTGCAATTTTAAAAAAAGGGACTAAGACAGATCCGGGAAATTACAGGCCTGTCAGCTTAACAAGTATAGTGTGTAAATTACTAGAGCAGTTTATAAGGGATACAGTGGTTAAACATATGAATGACTTTAACTTATACTCTGACTGCCAACATGGGTTTAGATCTGGCAGATCCTGTATGTCCCAACTAGTTGATGTCATGAATGATTTTACAAAACTAATTGATGAAAAGGAAGCATTTGATGTAGTGTACCTCGATTTTAGAAAGGCTTTTGATTCAGTTCCACACGAGAGATTATTACTTAAACTTCAAGCCTATGGTATTGCTGGTAACATGTTAAGCTGGATAAGAAACTTTTTGACAGGCAGAACTCAGAGAGTACGGGTAGGTGATAAGTTATCAAACGGCATAGAAGTTTTGAGTGGCATCCCACAGGGGAGCATTCTTGGCCCGATTCTTTTTACAGTTTTTATTAACGACCTACCTGACTAAGTACAAAGTGTCTGTAAAATCTTTGCAGATGACACAAAAATATACAACTCATCAAAAAATTCTATTAAATTACAAAATGACATTAACAAACTTATTGACTGGTCTGCAAAGTGGAATCTTTACTTCAACGCAAATAAGTGTAAAGTCATGCATTTGGGCCTAAACAATCCTCGAACAGAGTACGAAATAACACACGGTAACGACAGACACGTTTTGGAATCTTGTGTAGAAGAAAAGGATCTTGGAGTGATTTTTGATCCAAAACTGAAATTTGATAAGCATATAACATCCGCAATTAACAAAGCAAACAAAATGTTAGGATTAATAAGGAGGACTTTTATAGGACTAAATGGAGAGGTGTTTGTAAATTTGTATAAAAGTTTGGTGAGACCCCATTTGGAATATGGCAACTTAATTTGGAATCCTTTCCTAAAAAGACAGTCTCAGGCTATCGAACGTGTTCAAAGGAGAGCAACCAAACTAGTAAAAGCATTACGAAATTTAGATTATGGTGACAGGTTAGATAAACTGAATTTACCATCCCTAAAATATCGGCGACTACGTGGTGATTTGATAAATGTTTATACAAATTTTCACAGTTCTGATATTACTAACAAACATTTGCTACAACTTTCTAACTACTCAAAAACTAGGAATAATGATTTGAAACTACTAACCCAATACAGCAGAACTAACATTAGAAAGAATTTCTTTAGTAACAGAGTCACTAAATACTGGAATTCTCTTCCAGCACATATTAAATTGGCACCTAACCTTAATCAGTTCAAAAACCTCCTCGATAAAGACCCCAAGAATCAACAATTGAAATGTGTATATGATTAACACATCTAAAAGCGTCCTAGTCATGCCAATCATGAAAAAGAATACAAATAATCAGAAAGGACACATTAAGAGGCCGCGAGGCCTAGTTGTCCTCATTCTCTGACCTGACCTGACCTGACCTAGCACCATGTATTTTTTGACGTTCTTGGTTGTCCGTTGCATCTCAACCGACAAGAGGGGGGTAACTATTTAATCGAGTGTGCATGCATTGCTTTAACGGCAGAAACAGCAACAAAAGCTCTAAAAACAAACAAACATGACAGGGTACTTGGCAGTGAATGTCTTTGCATTTGGTGGGAGTGTAGAGTGATGTCTTGGGCCAATGTATTTGCCCATGGTGCTAGAAGAGTTAAATTTCTCTTGGTGAGTAATGCAATAGAAGAAAGAAAAAACCCTGTAAACTTCGAGGGGATGCAACCAGGAAAACAATTGAACCCAACATTACTATAAAGACAGATTTTGCTGATTCTAAGAAAGCACCTTAAAATGGAGCACCATCTGGTGACGTGTCAAGGACTAAGGACCATAACTCCAACGGAAAAGTTCATTGTTACATTACTGAATTAGCTCATTCTGCTCCTAATGTAACAAGACGCTGCGCTTCAGGAACTTAACAGAATAACCTACGGAACCAACGTGAACGACAAAAGCAACAACATCAAGAACATTACAACAATAATGAAAACATAAATTTACAAAAGTTGAACAACTGCAAAACCATTGAAGGTATCATCAACACCCCTTTCTGACCTAGGTCAGGGTAATAAGGGCAACATAATCAAAAAGCAAACTGACATCATTTCCACTTTCTGCTATAACGTAATACGTGAGCCAACAAAAAAACTGCGAGGCAAAGTGTTGCAAATTTTTTTTTTTTATCCAAACAAAAATTAAAACAACAAAACACCTGTCCATCCATTTCTGTGTAATTCAAGAATGACATTTGGCCAAATTATCACTTTTTTGCCGTATTTTTCGGCAAGAATTCAGCCAACTAATTTACATATGCAAAACTTGATCACTCATACTGCCCTGCAAAAAGAACAGAGGTGAGTCAGGGGGTGAGGGTGAGTTACCAGAGTTTCGCAACAACCCCCCCCCCCCCTCTCCCAACAAAGAAAAAAGGGATGGGAAAATCCCTGATTACCACAATGACACCTTTGATTTCATGTACATCACATCATTCCATGCCAAGGTTTTGGAGAAGATCAATTCAAATACTGAATTCACTTTCTATTTTCTTAGGACAGGCCACCAATGCTTCTTTTACATTATCGTCAACTTCTGGAACCCCATCTCCTTGACCCGCCCCTGAAGGGGTAGGAAAAGAAGAGAAAAAACAACAAGAATTTGCACAATAATAGTACTTCAAGTAACAATAACAACAATAATCACACTTATAACAATTATAGTACCATGAAGCAAAATCAAACAGATAACAAAATGTCAGCACACCCCCACACACAAACCCAGTAGAATAATCATACAGCTGGCAAGCATTCTGTGCAAAACATAAATTGAAAAGAAACACCTAAAGGTGATATGGCACTAGCGGTAAAGGCTTCGGCACACGATACCACAAATTAGTTGCTACAACTAGTGTTATACCACAAGTTGCAGTAAAAATCACAGAGCTCGCGGCACATGCTGCAACTTTGATACGACCTCCTTGCAATCTTATGCTGAACGAACCACAGGTAGACTCAGGAATATTGTTCTAAAATGCATGCAGACTACTCATATGTAAACTAAAAGGCCAAAGCTGACAGAAAATAGTGTACAGATCAAAACGATGGTCAGTACCAGCATCCGATTTCGAGTAGGCCTACTTCTTAAAACTCGAACTGACAAAGAATACTAGGCCTACATGCGGTGCTTTACACATTGTTTTGATCTACATCGATTGAAAAAGAAAACATGCTGTGCAATACTCATCATTCATGATACTGCCCATTTCACAGCTTATTTGAATTTTGGCCTCTTGGACCCTGTCCTGATGCAGGGGAAATTACGAATTAAACTCAATCAGTTTGCATGTTTCAGTCGGACGGTTTCACTCCGCCATTGTGAAGCAAAAACCATCTCATTCGAAACGACGCTCTGATTGGCTGCAACTTACAACTTGCTGCAAGTGAGGGCTCAGAAATAGGATCGTTTTCTATCGCCCTACAACCCACAACTGCAACCCTACAACCTTGTAGGTGGCATGCAACTGTTGCAACCACAAAGTTGCAGGATGCAACTAGCAAATGTTGCAGCGTGTGCCGAAGCCGTAAGGATTTGATCACTAGGGAAGGTGATCTATTGACTAATGCAGTATACATCTAACAAACATTCTTCACAATATAAAGTCTCCACAATACAACTCAAAAGACTTTCTAAGACCAATTCACTTGACGTTAACGATTCTTTCGACTTTCTTTACACCACTAACCAGAAACAATGTTAGAGATCGTGATGATGCATGAGGAAACCCTGCATAAAATTCACAGCATAGTTTGTAGCAAAAGTAAAAAGTAGTCAACCACCCTGAAAGTGTGAAATTTCAAATAAAGGCATATTCAAAACAGTCAAAATGTGATTTTTTTTCTCATCACTATTAGGAACCACAATAACAGAAAGAAGAGCCAGAATTGTTTCTTCTATGTCAGATTTCTGCAATTGAAATAGCTTGGATTTCAAACTTCACATATGTGTCAACTCAAAGATAGCAAAGACATTAAAATCCTGTTTTCTGTGTATTTATTGGGAATGCTAGCTGCATATTGTGAAAAAAATTGTTTTGAAACTGTCCAAATGTTCCATTACGTCTGGTTTTCTCATGCATTATCACACAATAATCATTTTCAGAGAGGATCAACTATTAATGAATCACCCGCATCATAGCCATTACCCTGTTTTGTACCACCTGTTTTCCTATAAAATAGTGGAAGATTGGGGATCAATTTGCTCTGGTTCTATACATTGCAGACAATAGTCGCAACGAAACTAGGAGGGCGCTTACCTTATAGGAGAAAGACCTACTGCTTACCCTGGGTTAAGACCATTAAACCTCCCAGTTCAGCCGAAAAGTCAAGTCAAGTCAAGAAATCTTTATTATCTCTATACAGACAAATTGCATTCGGGTGCAAACATAGAATTACAAAATAGAACACAATATATTATTTAAGGGCTTAAAAACAGTCACAAGAACTAATACTTCAACCATATTGCACCCACAAAGTTAACAAAGGCCCAGGACCCACTTCCAGAAGCAAGCAAGGAAAAAAAAACAATTAAAAAACCCCAACCCTAGTGGTCTAGTGGTCAGAGGCTCAGATGGTGATCTGGTCAGCGCTGATGAAGATGCGCTGACGGAGCCTGCAGTGACAGTAGCCTCGCTCAGTTGGTTCCACGCAGTCCGGATGAAGGAGGAGCTGTGATATTGCTCCATTCTCACGTTGGGGACACACAATCCATGGGAGTGGTTTATGGCCTGTCATTCCAAGATATTCGTTGCTTTAATTTGTGTGAAGTTTAAATCGGACAAGGGAAGTATTTTATGACTACCAAAATGTGAAAAAGAGGGGAAATGTTTTCAAGGCAAACAAAGTTTTATTTTAGCAATCATATTTTCGAAAATGCTTTTTTGTTTGCTATTCAAAACGCCAAATCAAAGATTGAAGCTGAAAATGCTACCTAAACATCTTTAAAAATGTAGGGTTAACTTTGCCCATTTCTTGAGTGAAAATATTGCAAGCAAAAAGAACTGGGCTGTGTTTTTGTAATGGTACTATGGCTACGTTTATCATACTACCTACGTCTTTTAAAGGGCACTGCCACATAAAGGCATTCAAATTCATGATGACATCTGCTTTAAGCAACATAAAACTGTTGATAAGAAAATGTCGCAAGAATTGTATTGATGTCACAGAGCCTAATCGGCGCATGTAGAAAAGTCTCATGCATTATATCATTGGTTTACTATAAAAACCCTGAAAGTACTGGTAGCCGGTATTTAGTAACCAATTACCAATCAGGTCTTGTGATTTGTACTATTTGAAGAAAAAAAGCCCTATCTTTATATGAATAGCACATAATCATAGCAATAGCAGTAATCATTATGACATTTTTATAGCTGTCAGATTATCTGCTCATGAAATTGAGCTCTCTATCCTTAAGTGGTACGAAAAGGGTAACCTTCCTCTACTGATATAACACAATAACACCATAACAAATTAAAACAGCAATAACAAAATAACTCCAGGACAGCTAACTTAAAAATGATCCAACACTAGCGGTAAGGATCTGTTAAATTGAAGATCTTTTCATTAACACAATACAAATTCTTCTCTTCTTCAAGGCCCGCTTAATGGAAATCTAATTGACCACTCAACACTCCAATCCCATTGACTGGCTTTAACGACAACTGCAATGAAAGCTGAACACTCTCTGGGACCAACTCACATGAAAGTGATGAGGTACTCGGGGTAGGCCTGGCTGTCGTGGAAGATGACGTACATGCTTGGATTGCTGGTGTCGTTGGTGGCCGAGTCATACATGACATGGCCCTGACGGGGGGGAAGTACCCTCAGGCCGTTCTGACCGTTAGTGGGGTTCCCCACCAGCACCCTGCACTGGTACATATAGTGGTGACCATCGGCATCACAGCGCGAGTACTTGGACTGAGCCGAGTAGTTGGCATGGACAGCAAAGTACACGCCTTGTCCATAGCTTGTGGCTGTCAGATCAGGGGAAAGGATAGAAGTAGTAAAACATCTAGAAACTAATACCCCTCTTACTGTCATGTGAATAAGTAAATGTTGTTTTTTCTCTTACTGCAATCTAAAACTTAAGAATTGATTCAAACTATGTTCATCTGTTGCTTCCAGCAATATTCATTCAACAGCAAAGGAGTAACCCTTCCTTCATTCTATCGGGAAATTTGTTTCTAACGTCCACATTTTGTTGTTGTTGTTGCAGAATGCGAACGGATATATGCGGATGGGTTTCTGAGTATATGTGCGCATGCCCTTACCGTTTTTGCCACAGTAGCCCCTGTTGAAGCCGTAGTGGTTGATGTTGGTGAGGGCGTCAGCGGAGGTGCCGTGCCACAGGGTCTGCTCGTTCTGTATGCCGGGGTTCTGCTTCTCCATTTGAGAACTCTTCACCAGGTACTGAAGGTACAAGTGGGGGTTCTGAACACGTTGGACCTGAGCCCACAACAACTGCAGTCATTTCTATATCAGTCATACACCTTCCTGAGCATTGCCATAATCCATGGGTTCTGAACACGTTGGATCTGAGCCCACAACAACCACAGTCGTTTCTATATCAGTCATACACCTTCCTGAGCATTGCCATAATCCATGGGTTCTGAACACGGATCTGAGCCCACAACAACCACAGTCGTTTCTATGTCAGTCATACACCTTCCTGAGCATTGCCATAATCCATGGGTTCTGAACACGTTGGATCTGAGCCCACAACAACCACAGTCATTTCTATATCAGTCATACACCTTCTTCCTGAGCATTGCCATAATCCATGTTGTTTTTTCTTCTATCTTTCTTTCTTTGTCAACGCAATACCTTGTAACCCCACAACACCGATTTTGACAGAATCGCTTCCAATGTTTTAGTAGTACAGTGGAACATCCCTATTAAGAGCTTGAAAAATCAGCCCCCAAAGGGTCTTAATAGGGAGGTGGACACTCAGTTAAAACAGCGAAAAATGTTTTGGGTCAAACTTAGAGGGAGTCTTAATGGGGAGGTTCCACTGTATAATAGCTGATGTGTCCCATTCAGTATCTATCATAGAAGGGGCTTACAATGGGGAGGTTCCACTGTATTATACCTGCAGCTGATGTGTCCCATTCAGTATCTATCATAGAAGGGGCTTACAATGGGGAGGTTCCACTGTATAATACCTGCAGCTGATGTGTCCCATTCAGTATCTATCATAGAAGGGGCTTACAATGGGGAGGTTCCACTGTATAATACCTGCAGCTGATGTGTCCCATTCAGTATCTATCATAGAAGGGGCTTACAATGGGGAGGTTCCACTGTATAATACCTGCAGCTGATGTGTCCCATTCAGTATCTATCATAGAAGGGGCTTACAATGGGGAGGTTCCACTGTATAATACCTGCAGCTGATGTGTCCCATTCAGTATCTATCATAGAAGGGGCTTACAATGGGGAGGTTCCACTGTATAATACCTGCAGCTGATGTGTCCCATTCAGTATCTATCATAGAAGGGGCTTACAATGGGGAGGTTCCACTGTATAATACCTGCAGCTGATGTGTCCCATTCAGTATCTATCATAGAAGGGGCTTACAATGGGGAGGTTCCACTGTATAATACCTGCAGCTGATGTGTCCCATTCAGTATCTATCATAGAAGGGGCTTACAATGGGGAGGTTCCACTGTATAATATCATAGAAGGGGCTTACTGCAGCTGATGTGTCCCATTCAGTATCTATCATAGAAGGGGCTTACAATGGGGAGGTTCCACTGTATAATACCTGCAGCTGATGTGTCCCATTCAGTATCTCATAGAAGGGGCTTACAATGGGGAGGTTCCACTGTATAATACCTGCAGCTGATGTGTCCCATTCAGTATCTATCATAGAAGGGGCTTACAATGGGGAGGTTCCACTGTATAATACCTGCAGCTGATGTGTCCCATTCAGTATCTATCATAGAAGGGGCTTACAATGGGGAGGTTCCACTGTATAATACCTGCAGCTGATGTGTCCCATTCAGTATCTCATAGAAGGGGCTTACAATGGGGAGGTTCCACTGTATTATACCTGCAGCTGATGTGTCCCATTCAGTATCTATCATAGAAGGGGCTTACACTTTGATAAATTCGCATTTTTTCAAGATCTTAACATGGCGCATTTTAACAATGTTTTCAATTTTTCATGTCCCATCCAAGCACTAGATGTGTTTTGTGCAACCTTTCTAGCAGTAATTGAGAAACACGCGCCTCTTAGAACAAAAAGAGTTAAAAGTTCCACCCTTCCCGGATGGCTCACTCCAGAAATAGCTGAAACTATGAAACAACGGGCGCGTTCTAAACATGAATATATATTACTGAAGAAAGAAAAGACTGATTCGCTACCAACTGACATTAAAGCACAAAAGCAACTGGAACTTGAAAACAAAGAATTAGAATATAAAAAGCTAAGAAATAAAGTCAATGATCTCATTCGGGACTCTAAAAAACAGCACTTCAATAAAATGATATCAACAAATCGTGACACATCTACATTATGGCGAGCCATCAACAACATCACAAATAAGTCCAAGCACAATTCACTAAATAGCTTCAATTGGTCGCCAGACTCATTCAATAATCACTTTATACACATAGCAGATTCTATAGGGGTACCTGACCCAACACACCCCGAAAACGAATACTGTCCTTCGTCCTCTCTTCAAACCTTTTGTAATAGTAACATAAAACCTGGTAATGCATTTAAAATACCTTCACTTGCTGTTCACGAAGTTGGTTCCCTTATCGCAAAATTGAAAAATAAAAAATCTATGGGACCAGACAAAATCAGTAGCTCTCTCTTAAAACTTGCACTTCCCTACGTAGTAGAACCTCTTACCTTCATATATAACACATGCCTGGAACAAAACATAGTACCACCTGGTTTAAAATCAGCAAAAGTTATACCACTGCCTAAATCCAAAGATATTTCTGACCTAAACAACTTTAGACCCATTTCTATTCTTACAGTTCTATCTAAACCTCTTGAAAAACATGTTCATAAACATCTAATGCAGTATCTTGAGGACAACAATCTTTTCCATCCTTTACAATCTGGCTTTCGGCATCACCATTCTTGTCAAACTGCCGTAGTTCGTCTCTGTGATACATGGCTTTCAGCAATTAACCGAAACAAAATGACAGGTGCTGTATTTCTTGACTTTAAGAAGGCATTTGATCTTGTGAATCATAAAATATTATTACAAAAGCTAGCACTATACCTGCAGGACGAAAATACAGTTTCTTTTTTTACATCCTATCTTACTAACAGAACACAGTTTGTCCTAAGTAATGGTGCAGTTTCATATAATAAGATAATTAAGACTGGTGTGCCGCAAGGATCTGTTTTAGGACCCCTCCTGTTCTGTTTATTTATTAATGACCTACCCCTTTCAATATCAGATGAAAGTGTCTCATGCGATCTGTTTGCTGACGACTCCTCCCTCCACTCTAGTGCAGCTTGTTTATCCTCCATTCAAACCTCATTACAAACAGCTTTAACTGATGTTTCTGCCTGGTGTGACCAAAACCTGATGGTCATCCACCCTACAAAAACCAAAAGCATGGTAATTACTTCAAGACAAAAACATCAGAACGAACCTCTAAATCTCAAAGTTTATTTAAAGGATAACATCATTAACCAAGTAAAAGAGCACCGCGTCCTGGGTGTGATCATAGATGAAGAACTGAAGTGGCAGACCCATATTGAGAAGGTAGCACACAAGCTTGCACGTAGCCTATTCCTACTAAAAAAAACTTAGACCTTTCTTAGATACAGAGGAACGCAAATTATTCTTTCATGCCCACTGTCTCTCTCATGTCAACTATGCATCTGTAGTTTGGGATTCTACCGCCAAATGTCACCTATTAAAACTCAATTCTATCTACAAAAGAGCAGCTAAAATTATTCTTCCTGACGCAAACCTCACCACATCAGAAAAACAAGCAAAATTAAACATCCTTCCGTTAGATTCACAATTAAAGTACAACAAAGCAATCATCATGTACAAAGTGCATAATGACTTGGTCCCACAATACCTAAAATTATTAGTTACGCCGGCATCACATCGTTATGGTTCCAGCAACTACATTTTGCCAAACACTAGAATTGACAAATACAAATCAAGTTTTGCCTTCTCAGGTTCCTCAATTTGGAATTCCCTTCCCTCTGCCATTCAGTTATGCCCTTCCATCTCACGATACAAAAAGATGGTGCGGGCAAACATAATTTACAGCCCTGCTTAAATCCTGTGTCATTTTGAACGCACACTGTATTGCCTTGTGTACACCTACATGTGATATGCATGGTATATGTCAATTGATTGTTTACATCTCAGTTTTATGCTTTGTTTATTTGTTTGCCTTTAAACTGCTTGTTAAATGTGTTTGGATTGATGTTGCTTTCACCTCCTACTTGTCATCAATTATTTGTTTCACTATGTGGTTTATTTTTATTTTTATTTTATTTTTATTTTTTATTTTTTTTCTATGTACGTATAAACAATGCATATGTGTATGAGAGAGAGTCGTCAGAGAGAGAGAGAGAGAGAGAGAGAGAGAGAGAGAGAGAGAGAGAGAGAGAGAGAGAGAGAGAGAGAGAGAGAGAGAGAGAGAGAGAGAGAGAGAGAGTATACAAATGTCTTTTGTTTCTTAAATTTGTTTTTCTTTTATCCAAGGACAGATTGTAAGAATAGGCATCGCCTAAAATCTTTATCCTTGTCAAATAAAGTTTTCCAGTGTCCAGTGTCCAGTGAGGTTCCACTGTATAATACCTGCAGCTGATGTGTCCCATTCAGTATCTATCATAGAAGGGGCTTACAATGGGGAGGTCCCACTGTATAATACCTGCAGCTGATGTGTCCCATTCAGTATCTATCATAGAAGGGGCTTACAATGGGGAGGTTCCACTGTATAATACCTGCAGCTGATGTGTCCCATTCAGTATCTATCATAGAAGGGGCTTACAATGGGGAGGTTCCACTGTATAATACCTGCAGCTGATGTGTCCCATTCAGTATCTATCATAGAAGGGGCTTACAATGGGGAGGTTCCACTGTATAATACCTGCAGCTGATGTGTCCCATTCAGTATCTATCATAGAAGGGGCTTACAATGGGGAGGTTCCACTGTATAATACCTGCAGCTGATGTGTCCCATTCAGTATCTATCATAGAAGGGGCACAATGGGGAGGTTCCACTGTATTATACCTGCAGCTGATGTGTCCCATTCAGTATCTCATAGAAGGGGCTTACAATGGGGAGGTTCCACTGTATAATACCTGCAGCTGATGTGTCCCATTCAGTATCTATCATAGAAGGGGCTTACAATGGGGAGGTTCCACTGTATAATACCTGCAGCTGATGTGTCCCATTCAGTATCTATCATAGAAGGGGCTTACAATGGGGAGGTTCCACTGTATTATACCTGCAGCTGATGTGTCCCATTCAGTATCTATCATAGAAGGGGCTTACAATGGGGAGGTTCCACTGTATAATACCTGCAGCTGATGTGTCCCATTCAGTATCTATCATAGAAGGGGCTTACAATGGGGAGGTTCCACTGTATAATACCTGCAGCTGATGTGTCCCATTCAGTATCTATCATAGAAGGGGCTTACAATGGGGAGGTTCCACTGTATAATACCTGCAGCTGATGTGTCCCATTCAGTATCTATCATAGAAGGGGCTTACAATGGGGAGGTTCCACTGTATAATACCTGCAGCTGATGTGTCCCATTCAGTATCTATCATAGAAGGGGCTTACAATGGGGAGGTTCCACTGTATAATACCTGCAGCTGATGTGTCCCATTCAGTATCTATCATAGAAGGGGCTTACAATGGGGAGGTTCCACTGTATAATACCTGCAGCTGATGTGTCCCATTCAGTATCTATCATAGAAGGGGCTTACAATGGGGAGGTTCCACTGTATAATACCTGCAGCTGATGTGTCCCATTCAGTATCTCATAGAAGGGGCTGAATGCCAAATATGGCGACTACTTGGTAATTTTTCTTTCAAATGTAACTTGAATTTAAAATTAAAAAACCCAAAATAAATGGTAAAACAATAGTCTGAGAAAAAAATATGAAACATATTTAACCTCTTCAGTGCTGACGACGTATATATACATCCTCTATAATGAATGCTTCAGTACTTGCCACCGACGTATATATATATATATATATATATATATATACATTGC
The DNA here is from genome assembly GCA_017654935.2 of Phymorhynchus buccinoides. Taxonomy (NCBI): domain Eukaryota; kingdom Metazoa; phylum Mollusca; class Gastropoda; order Neogastropoda; family Raphitomidae; genus Phymorhynchus; species Phymorhynchus buccinoides. Next base: position 51,625,744 of record CM065695.1, on the reverse strand, counting down.
CACCAAGTCACGATTGTGCTGCGTAAAAAAAATTGCGCAGCAAACTGTCGGCGCATGCGCAACTAATAAATGGCACTGAAGGGGTTAATGCTTTGGGTGCATCAGTAGGCTACAAAAGCTACAACGAAGAAGATTAAATACATATAAATACATGGTGTGCCTAAGGAGTAACAGCCATTTTTCCTTTTCTTTGAGAGAATAAAGTTGTTCTGAGTTCAAAGATACGGGCTATCACGGACACACACACACTCACTTTGATGATGGTGACATTGCGAACACTGGCACTGAAGTTATTGACCACTTGCTGCAACTCTGCCGGTGTAGCGTTCACCAGTTTCACCGTTTCGTTGGGCCCTAGGGGCTCCCAGTGGTCTGGCACCCGACCCCCTCCCTGCTCTGAAACACACACAGCCCTGCTGCTTAACAATGCACAGAATGGCTTTGAGGTAAGGCATTCACCTCAAAAGCAAAAAAACCAAGTTTGTTTCCCAGTCACGGCGGACCCACTCTCCACTATAGACCTTATTATAGTTTGAACGCTAAGTCGGGGCAGTGGGTGGATGCCTCGTGCCTTCATATGGGGAGCTGGAAAACCCTGCCACCTCCACAAGTCCCTCTCCGTGGGGATACCAGGGGTGTCTTTCGCAAAAATAATTCCCCCACCTGCCATATGGCCTGGGAACGCAGAAGAAGAAATGATAGTAAGGAAATATGATAACAAAACTTGATGTTTGTTAAAAAACTTGGGGGGTGCGCATTATCCTAAGGTATACGTTATAATCAGATCTGGAAAAAAGATAAGTACACTATTGTCTGTGTGGTAAGGAAACATAAATAGTGGTCAAACGCCAGAGACAGTGTACATTCAAGAACATTATCTCAGCACTTAACCCGTTAGTTACCTACCAAAAAGGCACATCTAAACACACACACACACCTTTCAGCTTATCCCTACGCATGACGCTGACGGTTTTGTTGGGATCATCGCTAACATATGCCGTCATGGAGTTGAAGTCGACGACATACACACTTCCATTGCTTGTCACCATCTTCACTAATGCCTCCTTGCCCTGGAAGGCTGTTTCAATGATCTGGTTCACGTTGGGCGAATATTCAATCATCTCTGTGCCTGCTGCGGTCACCTGGAAATGATTATAACATAACATTTGCCAATGGAAACTCCACTACCGATTGAGTGTACCAATATGAATCAACTAAAAGAACAAAGACACACAACACATACTTTTTCTACTTTAGAAATAGTGATTTCAGAAGTCTAACTGATAATGTGTCAAAGCAACAACAAAAACTGCAATGATTGCCAGAAATAGTGATATCCACAGGAGTATGTTGGGTCCACTTCAATCGGAGACTATTCTGCTTCGTGTAGAACTTGTAGAACTTCATAAGCTATTCACTTCAGCATTGCTCTGGTTAATTTTGCTTTCATTCTGAAAGTGTCTGGAATATGTCCATTTGTGTTGCATCTGGTATAGTATAATAGATCATCATTTAGCCGTCCGGATGAGGTAAACACAGACATTGTTGTCTTACCATCTCAGAAGGATAAGTACTTTGTTTGTCATTTTGTGTCATGTGATGCTTTTCCACCTCCTTTACTGGTTTGAGATTAGAGTTGGAACCGGTTAAAACATTTGAACCTTGATGGGTTTTCCCGTAGAACTGCTTATTTCAAACCGTTATTTTACCAGTGTCGCGTACTTGCACACATTGCTATAGGATAAAACGAAAGTAGAGTACTTTCTTTTTCTTTATGGCGTCATTAGCAAAAACAAGTAGTTGGCAATGACGCAATTGCTTTCTTTTCTTACATGCACAAAATGTGTGGTAATAAACTTTTATTGTTGTTGAAAATTGTTATTTTGCTAATAGAAAGCGTTGAGTAGAGTTTGTCAAGAGAAACTTATTCTTGTTCAATAAATGAAATAAACATGTGAACGTTTTGTGTTGATGTGTTTGTTTACTTATGCTTTGATCTAAACCAATTGATTCCATTGGATCCAATCATCCAACCAGTTTTTTCCTTGCATAACTGGTCATGTGATCTGCCACGTCGACACAACGGTCATTGGAGATTTTGCGGCTGACCTGAAGGCAGGCCAAGGTGAAGAGCTGTGGACTTTGACGTCAGTTAAAGAAAGGTTCCAGACCAACAAGAAGTTGAAGGACTCTACCGAAGAGAGGCCGTCTTCGGAGAGGCTGGGAGAAGGAATCGAGCCATGGTTCGAGGGACCTCTTTAAGTGGCAGGAGGCGAACTGAGGCTCCCTCACCGGCTGGCAATCTTCGTCATGCAGAATTATTTGGGGTAGGCTACACATTCGTTTTAGCATCGTCATCAGTGATCGTGTTTATTATTCCAAAGTATCAATTTCGTTTCAGATCAAATGAAGTGGTCTGCGCGTTTCATACTCAATCTCAAAATGTTTCCTTACTTTTCAACACTTCTTCTTCATAGAAATAGATCACCATGATCGATCAATGACCACGACAAACCAAGTGACTGTCATCTTCACCTCGTTTCATCCTCATCCCCATCTGTGTTGTGTGATTGTGATTAACAGTGTTCCTTTCAGAATCTGCATGACCTGACCTATTCCGAGGATGAGATGGTATTTTAGTTGCATGAACGATGCATGAATACTCATTTGATTCTTATAGTTTACATTTTCTCTGTAGAATTCATTCTATAACTGTTTTCAAATCGTAAAGATATTCAGAGCTTATTTTGATTACAGTCTCAAGTAATAACTGTGAAAGTCAAAGAAACTGTTATAGCCTTTTACCATAATTTTAACTCGATTTTTGAAAAGAGCAAATGCAAAGTAATAAGGGTGAGATAGTGTATTTGTAAAAGATGCGAGTGTGAGCAAAAGAGAGAGAGAGCTGTGTGGATCTGAGCGCACAGAGGACTGACACTTGCATTCCTTGCAGGTTTCTACATGTTTTTACGTGCCTTTATGTGAATCGTCACGGTTCCACGCATGTTGATTCAACTATACATCTTCTGAAGATCAGCAGAACGCAGGGCTGTGCCGCATCACCATGGCATTCAACTCTACCAAAATGCGACGTTCAGCCACCACGAAAACAGGATCATCCCTCATCTGGCACGAGCGATAAGTGACATTACACCAACAAAGCAAGAAATAACAAAAACAACTGCATCCTACAGGCTAAACACCATCTTATTTATGTAGGACAACTAAACATCTTCCAAAAGACTTCAACAAAGCAAGCACCGGTGTGAAGAAGAGAAAAAGAAAAGACTAAGTAACAGAAACATAATACACGGCATTTCCACATTCTTCTTTTATTTAGGCATGCTTTTTTTTCAATCTTCAAATGTTTTGGTCACGCAGTCTAATTAGACTATTAGTGACTTGGAAGCTGCGCAATGCGTATACTACTTTTTTCTTTTTAGAAACAAAGAAAGAAATAACGGTCCTATCTTAGATTGTGTGTGTGTGTGTGTGTGTGTGTGTGTGTGTGTGTGTGTGTGTGTGTTTATGGACCATAGACCTTTTTGCGCAGTATCCAGGCAAGACCAATCCGGCTACCGTAGCGGTCCCCGAGGGCATGCCCCGACCGGCACAGCTCCTGCCCTTCATTTACCACTACTTTGATCTATGGCCCCCTAACCCTATCTTGAATTTAGAATGGCATGTTATTGAGCTCCCTCTTGAATGATACCAAGGAGGGAGCCTCAGCTGCTGAAGCTAGAAGGGAGCTCCACACATAAATGACCCTGGGGAAAAAACAGAACTTGAAGGTGTTTGTCCTAGTCGATATTTGTTGGAATTTCAGGGAGTGGTTTGATCTGGTATGAGCGTGTCCAGGAAGAAGGTATTGTTCCGCTGGGATGTCAACAAGGGCGTTCACGATCTTGCACATCATGATGGTCTGATGTTGAGTTCGCCTTGATTCTAGAGATTTCCATTCTAAATTGTTGACCATAGCTGTAACTCTGCTGGTGTAGTCATAGCAGCCGGTCACATATCTTGCTGCTATATGCTGCACAGCTTCGATTTTTCTTGTCAGCTCTTTGGTGTGAGAATTCCAGACTGTAGAGCAGTACTCAACATGGGGGCGCACAAGGGTGTTGTATGCATTCAATTTTGTTTCTCTTTTTGCAGTTTTCAGGTTTCTTTGAAGAAATCCTACCATGCTGTTTGCCTTCTTTGAGATCTTGTTTTATTTAGTTTATTCTTTCAGTTTCAGTTATTTTAAGTTTCCATTAAAAGAAATATGTGCACGTAACTTTGGTTTTAAGATGTGTCAAAGAGAGTGAAAGGAGGGGGCGTGTGAATGTATGATCTCTCCCGGTCTGAATCATCAGGTGTGTGTGACACCAGTACTTACATCAGTACTGTTTCATTTAGCAAACATATAACATATTATGTTCTAGAATGTTCACACAGAGAGAGAGAGGGGGGGGGGGGAGGGAGGGAAGGAGAGATAGTCCAGAATATTTAACTGTTAGGCCATGCCCATACAATGGATTGAGAAAGATATACAAAAATGGACATTACAAAATGGCACGAATATCATCTTGCCTACTTTCAAAGCTTTAAAAATAAAAACAGCCAATTTTTAACAATGCTTTGGTTTGCACAATAAAGCAATAACACTAATTTAAACATAGAAGAGATAAACACAGAGAAAGAAAAAGAGAAAGAGAAACAGAGAAAGAGAGACGTTTCAGGCATTTCAGAAACTTTTTTTGGGATTGACAATAGCCTAATTAATCCTTCATGTCAGGAAGGTACACAATACTTTGTAACAGTGCCGATAAAGAAAACATATTAAACTAGAGGGCTTATGTTTGCCTTTCAGAGAGCAAACATGACAGGATTCTCCCCCTAAACAACCATTTGCAAGTCATTCAATATTGCAATTTTGCCATATTTGGCAATTTTCGTCACCACTTCCGGTTTGAATTTATAACGAAAGTATTGCAATGTTACTCTTTAGTAAACACTAAAACAAATGAAAGTATTCCCTGCAGCCGTTTCCAAGTTATTGAAGATTAAATGTTGCCAAAATTTGCCATTTTGGGCCATATTTCGGCCAAAGTTTGGGCAATCGGTTTAATATTGGAAATCTGACATTAGAATATTGTCTTTCAATTGTACTGTGAATTTCAGCGATATCGGATGGAAAAAAAGTCCATATATGGGAATTAGTGAAAGTGACACAACCAAATTTACATAACTTCCAAACTATTTAACATATCGTCAACAAACTCCTATCAGACCTGGGCCAGAGTAAGGGCTACAAAATCCAATAGTTAGTTTTGTGACGTCACTTCCGGTTTGGGCTAATCCGTGAACCAAATAAAAGCTGCCTGACCATAGCTGGGGCACTTCCAGTTCGTACTTCTGGTTCAGTTATATACCGAAAGTGTTGCAAATCTAGTTTTAGTAAATTCTGAAAATATGAATAAAATCTGGTCAGCCGTTTTTGAGATATTCAAGATTGAAATTTCGCCGATTTCATGAAAATTCGGCGAAATAATTTAATCATTTAAAATTTCATATACCCATATGGTCCTGCAACTTTTCTGAAAATCTCAGCCAAATCTGACCAAAAAAAGCGGAAGGAAAAGAAAAATAATTTGTTTTTCTTACAAATGCAATAGTATTCTCCCTAAAGGGGAGAATCCTAATAATAATTATGATTACACATAAACCAAAGCTATTGAATGAGGCAAAAAGAAATAATTTAAACCCAAGATAACACACATACACGAACACACACATGCATAAGCACGTACACCCTCCGACACACACATATACACGCATGCACAATTAGGAGTAGGTTGGTAACAACAAGGGACATTGAATATTTATACTTATGTCACATGTTAGAGAGAGAGAGAGAGAGAGAGAGAGAGAGAGAGAGAGAGAGAGAGAGAGAGAGAGAGAGAGAGAGAGAGAGAGAGAGAGAGAGAGAGAGAGACTCAAAACTCAACACAACTCAAAACGTTTTAGTGATTAGACCATCTGCTTGTATCAAAAGAAGGTGGGGCTGGGGATGCAGTTGCAAATACAGTGATCATGGGGAACCAATGAAACTAAAACTAAAGTAAAACGTCATATGGAGGTTGGAGTGTGAAGGCTGGTGGCACATTCGCACATTCACAATGTAATGAAAGAACATTCAGAATACTCAAATCTGTAGCGGGATGAGGGATGGTAAGAAAAAAAGGTACAAAAGTCATAATGATTTACATCAACAGATGAGGAAAATGGAAGGAGAAAATACCACACACACACACACACACACCACCGCCACACCTTCAGGAAGGACCAGCTGACCATATTGACCAGCATGGAGGCAGTTTCTTCCCTCTGTTGTTTGCGCTCCTTGGATCGGATGAAGGTGGAGATCTCCTGCATGCACTCAAACACTTGCGTTCGCTGACCTTCACACACGATGCACGCACTCTTCTTTTCAATCTGCAGCTCCACCCCGTGCTTCCTACCAATCTGCTGCACTTGCAGAACCTGAAGAACACAATATAACAACAAGTGGTCAGGAAACAGTTTATATCCAAAGCATTAGAACTTTCCTCTTCTTTTCAATCTGCAGCTCCACCCCGTGCTTCCTACCAATCTGCTGCACTTGCAGAACCTGAAGAACACAATATAACAACAAGTGGTCAGGAAACAGTTTATATCCAAAGCATTAGAACTTTCCTCTTCTTTTCAATCTGCAGCTCCACCCCGTGCTTCCTACCAATCTGCCGCACTTGCAGAACACAATATAACAACAAGTGGTCAGGAAACAGTTTATATCCAAAGCATTAGAACTTTCCTCTTCTTTTCTGTTGTGGGCTATGCAGAGTTTTAGTTACTTTTAATATAATATTGACACAAGGGAGGCATTTGGAGAGTAATTCAATCAAAATCAATATGCTAAATTTGAAAAAACAAAACTGTGATACGGGGGTGGGGGGCTGTTGTAAAAATAGGTTCCCTCACCTTCTGGAAGTTCTGTGTTTGTAACTTCCTCTAATCTGCCACTATCTTTGACTCTGCCTTTTCCCTTAGCTTTCTATCATCTACTATCTTTCTGACTTATTGGCTGATTCTCCTGCTTTTTAAAAAAACAATCTTCCAAATAATTTTTCTCCTTTGAGCTCCTCCGAAATTGGAACGTGTCGGCTGCATTAAAAACTGAAAACCGGACACATACGTACCTTACCAATTATGGCCATATGGCCTGGGAACGCAGAAGAAGAAGAAGAAGAAGAAGAAAAAGACATCACTAACACATTTTCATGAGCAAAAATTAAAAGCATATTTTTGATGTGCAGACCACAAAGATGCAGCCTGGGAGAATGGACTTTCTGATGTGGAAGCTCTTTGTGGGTCTTTAATCAAACCATGTCAAGATCTTTGCAAAACATTAATTCAAACAAATGTATCCACACCACAAAGTTGTACAGTACACCCCGCTTATAGTAAAGTGCAGGGGAGCAAGACTTTTCCTTTACTATAACAGGTTTTTCTTATAAACGATGTTCGGATATAGTAAAGTTTTGATGGTATTTTTTATCTTATCCGATGACGTTTTTCAAAGTCAAAGCTAACGCAAAATACTAAATATAAACCCATCATCAAATCAAAATACAGCAAAACTCGGTTATAAGAAAATCGAAGGGAGATGCTGTTTTGTTTATCCAAGTTTTCTTATATCCGAAACTCAGATATAAGAAAACATTTTGAAGTTTTTTCCCTTGTCTCTCTACCACCAACGCAAAAGTACTCATATTTTTTTCTTCTGCTCAACATTTATTTTGCACAGAATACTGAAGGAAAGTATGGAATAAAAGAACAAAAACAACTCAATTAGTCTTGCAATCAAGTGCCTGTACTGTTTAGAATGTCTGTGACACAACTGGTATGAGGTAAACTTTCCCTTTTTGGAACGACTTCAATTTTCTCGGAACATCCTTTCAGTTCAGGTCCAACTCACTTTTAAAGACACACTGACCCAACACGATTAAATCCCTTGGTTTTTTTCTGGGTAGCTGTGACCCATATACAAATTTCCCCAACTTCAAATTGAGGCTGCTCTTTAAAATGTTCGTTTTCAATTTGGGTGCATTTGTATGGGAGTCAATCCTGGTCAAAACAAGATTTTGTACCAGCTATAAGAAGGAAAACAGGTGGAACCCGTGATTTTGACTCATGATCTGGGGGGTCTTTAAGAAAATGTTGTCAATGGTAATTCGCTTATAAGTAAATAGAACTCGCTTATAAGAAAATGAACTGCAAACCAACTCTCTTGTATGACATAATTTTCTTATATCCAAGTTTCCATTGCGGATGGGAGAAAAAAACTTGCTTGCTTGCTTATAAGCGAGTTTCTTATATCCCAGTTTTGATCATAGATAAGAAAGAAGTTTGGCAGGGAATTTTTTTTGGCTTCATTGTAAGCAAGTTTTCTTATAAGCGAGTTTCTTATAAGCGGATTCGGCTGTATATATATTTTTTTTTTTTCGGATTCATTTTTTTCCACTAAGAATAATGAGGGGAAAGAAACATGTTTTTGAGTGCCTTTCAATTTCGTTGATGAAGGTGGGTAGAGGGAGTAGTGAGACTGTGACGTATACATTGATGACGTATTTACAAAGGTCAGGAAGAGGACAATTTGTTTTTATTGTAACGAAGAGGAACCACAAATGACTTTACTATAGGAGTTTTTTTAAATTTTAATTATAACCCAGTTGTTATTATGGGTGGGTGGGGGGAGTGGTGAGACTGTGACGCATACATTGGTGACGTATTTACAAAGGTCACGAAGAGGACATTTTTTTTTTATTGTAACCGAGGAGCCAGTCCTGTGGGGAACCAAAAGTGACTTTACTATAGCAGTTTTTTTAATTATAACTGAGTTGCTACTATCCGAGGACTATTTAGTAATAAAACAGTAGACCTTTGGCCGGGAACCAGTGCTTTCCCTTACTGTAACCGAAATTTCTTATAACCGAGTTTACTATAAACGGGGAGTACTGTACAAGTGAGTGTAGTGTCAGCATGGGAGATCACTCCAGTCTTCACATTTACAGCAATGTTATAAAATAAGAACATGCAGACATTTTATGAGGTTCCTTTTTTTCTAATACAGCACATTTTCTACATAAACACATGCATTTCAACAGAAGAACAACAGCCCCAAGTACGCAATTCACATAACAATACTGGTTTGATAGCCAAAATGTACCAGTTTCTGATTAGTCAAGCTTAGTAATTCACCAGTTCAAAATCTGATGAAAAATGCCCACTTTCCAGTTTAATCCGATAATCTACACTGGAATAAGAACTATAGAAAAGCTAAAGAGAGATGCAACATGATTCAAGAATACCCCCTTCAGCCATTTTGACCTACAGAGTAGTGATTTATCTTGAGTTAGCCATTTCAACTTTAAATAAATTTCAGCTTAGGTTTTTAGAATAGCAGTTTCCTTCTCAACTATCTGGAAGCCATAGTTGAGAAGGACAGACAAAACAAATCTATCTGTCTCAGTAAGAGATGATAAATTATATATGAAGATGAAGAGAAACTCAGCATTTTGTATGAAACAACAAAATGACTATCAAATTGTCAGTGTAAATCATTTCCTTCAAAAGACTAGGTAATTATAATTTAATATAAACTTACATCCATTTTGTCAAAGGACAGAATGACTTTATCGTTGATCTTCTCACAGTGGAACTTGTTCTTGGCCATTTCATCCAGAGCCCGTAGAGCTTTGTCTATGTTGGCGCGAAGCTCAGCATAGACGAACAAAGACACCACGCTGTTCGTCACTGGTTTTTTAACCGTTGGCTTAGCCGCCACTGGTGGATTTTCAAAGTCAGCTGCAGAGGTTTACAGTTGAGAAAAACATTAACCTTTTCCCTTCCGCAATTATTGGTACCATGAGGTAATTATTTGCCAAAAAACAAATTTTCACAAAACATCACACACACACAAAACGAGAATAGAATACAGAACAAAATAGGGTACATAAGGTTTATCTAGAGGCAGGGTTTTGGGGACACTTTAGTCATATCTCTAATCTGGAAAGCACCATAACGTTTATGGCATTAGTCTAACATTATTGTGTTGTTCGTCTGTCCAGAGGGATGATGACCATGCTTCAACAGTTTGTCCTTGTGCAAATCTAGGATGCTGGATGAGTTTGCATATGGCTAGTGAAGCCAATGCGAGCCAGGAAGGACATCTGACAGTGAGGACAGGATCTGTCTGGGTTGCACAGCCTCAGATGTTCAAGTCAGGTCAGGTCAGGTAGTTAGGACATTAGGCCTTGTGTGAATGGGTGGAATCTAGGCTAAATTTCTTCTTGGCTTTTGGGTGTGCAAGATGGTCCATTCCAGGGTTTAGGTTGGGTAGTAGAGGAGTAGGGGGAAAGGGAGGGTTTAGGTTGGGTAGTAGGGGGAAAGGGAGAGTTGGTTTTTCTTTAACCCTTTCGCCGCCAGCCATTTTTCAGCCAAAAAATTTCATTAAACTTAACTGGGTAGAGAAATTATTTGATCTGCAATACAGTGGTACCCCTCTAATAAGACGCTCACAAATGCGACTTCTCCTCACATACGACTGATTTTTTTTTTCCCGAACACATTCCACTATATATCCTATGCCGCAAATACGACTTTTCCTGAGTTCCGACTTACGACCCGATTTCAGGGGTTGAGATGCGACCACAATCTTATCTTTTTGCAGTCAAGTTCGTGCAAATCGGTCTCTCGATGAAAAACAGACGAACTCGTGATCGAAAGTCATGGCAACGGGTCCGATGGCAACTTTGATGGCCCATGTTGCACTCACACACAAACTACACATAACAGTACAGACCTAATCTTCGCCATAACGGACCTACTAAATACTGGATTATGCACAACGACACAACACAACACAAAACATGACAAAGTAACGCTCTGGCAGTTCATTTTTAGTCACAGTTTGCACACACAGAACTTTTACCGCGCATACAAAAGCTGACACTCTAAACAGGTTCTTTTCTATAGTGTATTTTCGAAGGAAGATCTAGATAATTTACCTCCAAGTAATCTCGCTGGTTGGTCTGATGGTAAGACAGTTGCAGACATAGTCATAACACCAAAAGCTATTGAAACAAAGTTGTACGAATTAGATGTAAATAAAGCACATGGTCCTGATGGTATTCCACCTAGAGTTTTGAAAGAACTCAGTAAAGATTTGGCTGCTCCATTAAGTATACTTTTTAATAAGTCAGTCAGTATGGGAACTATTCCCGGGGATTGGAAAAACGCCTATGTTACAGCTATATTTAAGAAAGGTACCAAGAGTGACCCAGGAAACTATAGGCCAGTTAGCTTAACATCTGTGACTTGTAAAGTTTTCGAATCCATTATAAGAGATGTAATTGTTGATCACATGAATGTAAATAATCTTTACACTGAATGCCAGCATGGTTTCCGAAAACACAGATCTTGTGTCACACAGTTACTTAAGGTTATGCAGGATTTGACAGATTTTTTTGATAAAGGTGAAAATATAGATATGATTTACTTAGATTTTAGAAAGGCCTTTGATTCGGTTCCCCATCAAAGATTACTTATTAAGTTAGAATATTATGGTATAACAGGTAATATATTAGGATGGATTAGAGATTTCTTAAAAGGAAGAAAGCAGGCTGTCAGAGTTGGAATGCTTATTCAGAAAATGTTAACGTTGTAAGTGGTATACCCCAAGGGAGCATACTTGGTCCAGTTCTTTTTACAATTTTTATAAATGATTTGCCTCAAGAGATTATTAGTTCCTGCAAAATATTTGCAGATGATACTAAGCTTTACAATACTACTGCAAATTTTATGTTATTGCAAAAGGATGTAGATTCCTTAGTAAATTGGTCAGAAACCTGGAAGTTGTACTTCAATGCGTCTAAATGTAAGCTTATGCATTTAGGTAAAAACAATCCTTGTAACCAATATACTATGAAGAATGGTGATACTATAAATGAAATAACAAAATGTACAGAAGAGAAGGATTTAGGTGTGATAATGGATAAAACCCTTAAATTTGATTGTCATATTCACGAAGCTGTAAAGAAGGCAAATAAAATGCTAGGAATTATTAAGCGAACCTTTTGTTACATAGATAATTATATTTTTTTACATTTGTTTAAAGGATTAGTTAGACCTTGTTTAGAATATGGAAATGTTGTGTGGTCTCCATATTTGAAAAGACAATCACTGACGATAGAGAGAGTGCAAAGAAGGGCTACAAAATTGATAAGAGGATTCCATAATTATTCCTACAGGGAAAGACTAGAGCTCCTTAAATTACCTTCTTTAAAGGCTAGAAGAGTCAGGGGTGATTTAATTCAATGCTTCAAAATATTTAACAATATTGATGACCTAAATATACAAGATTTTTTAAAATTATCAAATGTTGACAAAACTAGAAACAGTGTCGACAAAATATTTATTGAATATAGTAAGACTAACATTAGAAAATACTGTTTTACTAACAGAACTGCACCTTTGTGGAACAAGTTACCAACTAATATTAAGCAAGCACCTAATACTAACACTTTCAAAAATCTATTAGATAACTGGGAATATTATAAAAATTTGACATATGAATATGATGAATGATTATCTAAAACCTGAGTGCACGATAAAACCTTGTACGTTAAAAATCTTATTAAGGATGGGACGCTTGAAAGCCTAACGGCTATGTTTTTAGTCCCTAGTAACCTAACCTAACCATACCATACAACTCGGCTGACAAAATGGCGCCGCATACACCGCAGATACGAAATCACGGCAAACTCTAATGCGCCAGCTGCTTTCATTTATCGGATTTTGTGAGTTGTGTACATTCAGCGAGAGTTGTAGTGCACACACTAACGCCGATTTATCAGTCTGATAGCGGAAAGGAACTTGGTCCTCTAATAAGACCACCCCTCAGATAAGACTTTTTTTTCACCGCACTTTCAAGGTCTTATTAGAGGCGTACCACTGTACTGGGGATTCCTCTATAACATGTATAAAGCAAGGCCTATCCTTACCTCCCAAAATTATGAAAATAGGGTCTTTGGATAACACACCCTGGTTTGAGGCCTTTTCGTGACATGGGCGTTAAATCATTGTGGTGCTAAAATGCAACATTGATGGTGAAAGGGTTAATTATATTAGTGTGGGAAACGTTAGTTTAGGTCCTTAGATTTTTGCATCTTTTGCCACGGCCAAGATTTTGTTTGCAATGATTTGTGTGTGCATGATTGTGTGAATAAATGTTTTTAAGATTTCCATTGAAATTTGCCTGCGCGCGTGACTTGTGAGCCTCTGGAACCAAGTCTTTCCCTGTCGCCTGTCACTGTGTCTCTTCTATCCCCTAGACTGTGACACAAGTCTAGGGACTTCGCTATAGGGAGTTTGAAACAGTGAGGATGAAGTGCAAGCAGATGGTCGTCCCCGCATGTCTGCAAGAGAGCGTCATGAAGATGGGCCATGACAACCCGATGGCTGGTTATCTGGGCACAAAGCGCACTCTAGAACAAATACAGCAAGACTTCTATTGGCCAGATATTGCGTCAACGGTAAAGAAGTATTGCCGAACATGCGATAAATGCCAAAGGACAACACCTAAAGGCCACAATACACGGGTCCAGATCAGAGGGAAAGACAATGTAGTGCATGCAAATCTATTCAAGCGCTACCAAAGGAGAGAAAGATGTGTAGCAGGATTCACCCCTATGGTGGTGGAGGAAGCAGCGCCCGAGTCAACCAAGCACGATATTCCCCTTGTGCCCTTGCAGTCAGAAGAAACCTGGTCTGACGTGAAGGTGTCCGAGGTGCTGGACAAAGGAAAGGACGAAAGCCAAACAACCCGAAAAGGTAAAGTGGGATGAAGACAGCGTTCGAACAGCTCAAGATAGAACTGGTTCAAAAGCCTATCCTGCAAGTACCTGTGGCGGATGTACCGTACGTCCTGAGGACAGATGCTTTGGCCACCGGAGTGGGGGGAGCCCTCATGCAGGATCAAGGAGAGGGGCTGCGACCAGTGTTATATGCCAGCAAGAAGAGGTACCATACCATTGAACAGGAATGTTTTGCCGTCGTGTGGGCCATCAGAAGGTTCTATCTACCCCTACCTGTATGGAACAGAGTTTGTGCTCGAGACTGCAGACCACCACCCGTTGTTGACTTCCGGTGCTGCTCGATGTCGAGCAGCCATGATATGTTTTGCCTCTTTTTCAAAAGTGTTTTCTTTAGCTATTAAAGCCATACTATGACCTGTAAATAATATCTACGACTCGTGATTGTGCTTTGTTTTATTTTTATTTTTGTCTTGTTGTTGTGAAAGCTTCACATGTAAAGCGAGACAGGGAAACGTGTGATAAACTGTGTTAGGCCTAGTGCCACGTGATATACACCGCCATGGCGGCTGTGTGTGAGCCCGTCTATATAACTAGCAGGGCTCTGCCAGTTAGAGACAACAACCTTTTCCCAGACATGGTAGACATTTGCTCAGCTGCCGAAAAAACTTCAGGATCAGGATCCGTACGTGGAGCCCAAAGAATTAGGGGCCTGTGGCTCATTTACCCTCGACGCAAAGAAGCCAGAGATAAACTGTTGATTGAAGGTATGACATTGTGGGGAGTGCAGCTATCTCTGCTGAACGAAAACCCTTATGAAAGAAAAGAAAACAGAGAGGACAAACCATCCACAAAATTGTGGATAAGCAATTGCAAAATACACGCAATCACGGATAGTGACATTGAAACAACTCTCCATCGACTGGGTGTAGAGTTCCAGTCCAAGATACAAATGGAACTGGCAAGGCAGAAAAACGGTTCTCCGTCTACGTGGGAAACAGGGCGCCGGTTTGCCTTCATTACAGTCCCACAACAACCCCTGCCCAAGACTGTGAAAATAGGCAGCGCAACAGCCGACCTGTACCACAAGGAACAAAAGAAGTCAACGAGACGAGTTCGCTGCAATAAATGTCTGCTGCCTGATCACACAGCAAGACCGTGCATGAGCCCCATTGTCTGTTTGAACTGCATGCAGCCATGCCATAAACGAATTGACTGCACAGCCAATCTTGAGGAAGAAACCATCGACCCCCCTCTCCCTGCCCCTCCCTCCCCCTCTCCCTCCCAGAAATCTGACGAGTCTGCTAGGCCTAGCAGCCGGTCAGTTTTCCCCCCTTCCACTCCCACCCCTCCACCCCCCTCCCTCTCCCAGAAGACAGAAGAGGCTGGTACCAGCCAAGACCCAGAGATCATTCCCCCCACTCAACCCTCTGAGAAAGAAGGAAAAACGGAACAAGCCAAAAGAAGACGACTATGAAGCAAAAGCCGCCGAAACAAACCAAGTTGAGGCAAGTTCTGACGGCTTGGACCCCTGCAACGTGCACAGCACACCAGACCAAGCGCCATTACAGCAGCGAATCAGATAGTGAACAAACCGGGGACACGCGCCCGCTGAAACCAGCCAGCAAGCGCGCGCCTATCGAGGGCCGAGAACCAATTAAGCACACAGGAGAAAATGGAGGACGAAACGCCACCAACCTGATGAACATTCCAACGCGTGGCCCCTACGGTAATGACTGCTGTGTTCTATGGACGGAGAGAGACTGAATCACGGTTTCAACTGTAAACAGCCTACTCTGCAATGAGTAAAACGTTTACTATTTCTACACTGAATACGCGTGGACTTAACAATCGACTGAAACGAAAAGCGTTACTTCGTTTTATAATCTCAAAGAACATTCATGTAGCTTGTCTGCAAGAAACGTACATTACAGATAAAACTCTAGATGAACTTAAGCGAGAATGGAAAGATCCCATTTTTTACAGAAAAGGCACAAATAAAAGCAATGGGTTAGTGACTTTAGTAGGCCCGAAATTAATGTATGAGGGCGACATAGACATAATTACAGAAAGTGAAAGAATCTTGACAGTAAACATTACAGTTAATAGCTGCAAACACACAATAGTTAATTGTTATGCGCCCAATACCACTCCAGAAAAGATAGAATTTTACAAACAACTGAAAGCCACACTACAGGGATATGAGCACGAATCGTTGTGGGTAACGAGGGATTTTAACACGTGCCTAGATGAAGCAGATAATATTGCTGGATTGCCACACCCAACAAGAGAAACAGAAACACTAAAAGAGACACTTGTTGCTGCTGATCTTTACGATGCGTGGAGAGTACAACACAGTGGAGAAAAAGAGTACACTTGGTCACGACCTAACCCTTTTACAGCAAGAAGACTTGACTACATATTTTGTGACGAAGAGTCCTTAAGTAATGAAAACGGAAATAGCAAATTTTCCCTCACTCTGATCATAAAATAGTGACAGTACATATACAAACAAATAGCTTTAAAAGAGGTCCAGGTTACTGGAAGTTCAATACTGCACTGTTAAATGACCCTGTGTTTATTGATAAAATGAACAGCTTTATTGACTCACACTTCCAGGAATGCAAAGATGAAGAACCAGGAAAAACATGGGATTTATTCAAATGCAAAACAAAACAATTCTGTATAAAGTAATCACAGCAGCGCGCATAAACACTTAAAGCCAATAAACAAGACCTGTTACTTAAAATGGCTGAGGCAGATGGAAAGCTGAAAGCAGATCCTACCAATGCTGAACGGCAAAATACACTATATAAGACTAAAACAGAACTAGAAGTCCATAACCTAAACCAAGCCAAAGGTGCACAAATTCGATCAAGAGCAAAATGGATAGAAGAAGGAGAGAAAAATACAAAATATTTTCAGCGTCTAGAAAAACACAGAAAATCACTGAACACTATATCTTCGCTGAATTGTGGCAATAATGTTACAAATGACCCTTTTACTATACTTCAAGAAACACAACAATATTTCGAGCAGTTATACACTGAAGACAAAAATGTGTTGCAGGACAAATCAATCAAAGAACACTTCCTCGCAAACGAACACCACCCAACCCTTACACATGAACAACAAGCGGAATGCGACCAAAACATGACCCTAGACGAAATCACCAATGCATTCAAACTTTTAAACCCCAACTCTGCACCAGGTAGTGACGGGCTATCACCAACTTTCTACAAAGTGTTCTGGGATCGAGAGGCTGAAATTGCCACTGTTCAATTGTTTTACATAGTCAATAGAAAATGAAGAACTCCCCTTTTCTTTAAGAAAGGGTATAATTACGCTTATACATAAAGGGAATGAATTAGATAGAAATGAAGTAGCCAACTATAGACCTATTACGTTGACAAACACTGACTACAACATGAAGACCAAGATACATAAAGGGAATGAATTAGATAGAAATGAAGTAGCCAACTATAGACCTATTACGTTGACAAACACTGACTACAACATTTTTGCAAAAGCAATAGCAGTTAGGCTTCAAGGAGTAATTCAGACGGTGGTTCATGAAGACCAAGTAGGTTTTGTAAAAGGGAAGAAATGTAGCCTCGCATCTTCGACTTATTGATGATTTGTTCAAATACCTAGACAAAAACAACCAATCTGGGGCCTTAATTGCCCTGGATTTTGCTAAAGCCTTTGACACCCTATAAAAAAAGTTCATATATGAAGCGCTCGACGTTTTTAACTTTTCTTCTCTTTTTAAAAGATTAGTTCTAACAGTAACAAAACATACAGAGAGCTGCATCCATAATGGGGGATGGCTGTCAAGCTGGTTCCCTACACAAAGAGGAATACGTCAAGGCTGTCCATTAAGCCCACTCCTTTTTATTCTGGCAGTTCAAACTCTTGCCATTAAAATTAGAAATAAGCCTACTATTACTATTATAGAAACACACCATGATGGAACTAATCAGGATTCCCAATACTCAACCAAAATAAAACAATTTGCCGATGACGCCACTCTAACACTTAAAAATGATGAAGACATAAGGGAAGCAATTAAAATGGTACAAGAATTTTACCGTTTCTCGGGGTTACAGTTAAATAAACAAAAAACAAAAGGTATGTGGATGGGTACCAGAAAAGGCGAAAAGTGTAAACTACAAGGCATACCAATCGAAAGTAATAAGATAAAAAATACTAGGAGTCCATTTCTCATCCAGTCAGGAAGCATCCTTACTCACAGAAAACTGGACTGGCAAAATAGAAAACATTATTAGAACTATTAGACAATGGGAGCGAAGAAACCCCTCATTATAATTATGGCAAAATAATTATAGCAAAATCATTACTTTTATCACAACTGTCGCATATATTGCAGGTGCTGGCGATCCCTGAAAAGGTGTTAAACCAAATAAATACAATTATATATAGATTTTTATGGAAAAGAAAATATAATAATAAAAAAGCATTCGAGAAGGTGAAAAGAGGGGTTCTTATAGGTGGCATTCTACGAGCTTCTGTCTCTCTTAGATCTGTGACGTAGGTACAACCTCCCAGGGGACTATGTTCCATTGTCATCGAGGTTTTGCTGAATGCTTAAAGAGTGTAGTTTTACTATTATTAACCTCCAACTAGGGTACAATAATACGAACTTGAAGTTTTAAAAATGAACTATTTCGTTCCCACCAAGGGATATAACATTACACTGCTCGAGATAGTAAGCTCCCCCTTTATTTTGAATGTAGATCTATTCTTGAAATTCATTAATTCTTGTGAAATAATAAATTTTGATGTTTTTAATCGTTGACATAGATTTCATTTACTTTTAAAAGGTGTACACCTTGAAAACTGAGACTTCCAATTCATATCCTATTGATATTTTTCTATCAAGTAATATTAATTGTGAGACCTACATCTAATTGCATGTCTATTTATAGTAACATATTCAAACGCAACCGTATCACACTACATAACCTTACGCCTACTTTTCGTTTCGCTTCTAGATCTACTTCTGCCCTGATCCTAATGCTTTAGGCCTATTAATGCTCAACATGACGCAATACAACGTTTATGCTGGAAAGTGTGTTGAAAGAAGACAAATGTATTATTGAAAACGGACAGTTGATATACCAGTGAATGGATAACTGAGGTTGGTTAGGAATCAACTGCCTGCAATACACACAGCCACGCACAGGCGCATGCACACACACACACACACACACCGTTGCCAATCCCGTCGGCCACGCACGCACACACACACATAATTATTGAGGAGTTATATTAAATCTGCCTCTGTACCTTTCTTTCTTTCTTTCTGTCTGTAGGCCTACCTGTCACTATTTCTCGTTTGTGCGGACATGAGCCATTGGGCCTATTTCGGGAGAAAGGGATCGAGGGTAGTCTGAATAAAAGAGTTTCAAGCCTGAAAACTTTAGGAACAGCTCCCTCCTTGGTATCTTTCAAGAGGGCCGGGCTCTTTGTAATTTTTAACGAGGGGATCATAGCTCAAACTAAGGGTAAATGAACGGAAGCTGTGCCGGTCGGGGTTTGGATAAAACAAAGTGCTTCACTAGCTGGATTTGTCTTGCCTGGATATTGCAAAATAAAGGTCTATGCCCCACCCCACCCCACATCTCCCTTTTTTCGACCCCCTCCCCTTTCCACACACACACACAGAAAGACAGACATGCACACGCACGCACACACACACAACATATACATATACTCACTCACTCACACAGAAACCCAGGAACCTCCCCTCCCCCCGATCGGCCCCTGACAATTTTTGCCATGACGGGTTCTGCAGCAATATAACATACATGTGGTCTCCTTTACTCCCTGTTTTCCCCTAAGAGGAAGGGGAATATCATTCTATTATTATTTTATACACACAGTAGAGACAAATGATCTTTGCACGAGACTCCACCCTAAAAAAGGTGTGATGCAGAGGTATCATGAGATGTTTATCAAAAAGCTGTTGTGTCTGAAATATCAGTTTCAATTCACAGCAAAGTGCCTGTGCCAAGGAACTGATAAAACATCAACTCTATTAAACAGCAATATGCTAATGTGAAAGATCTTGATGGAATATCAACTCCAGTTCAGTCTTTCAAGACTTCTTTGAAAACTCACCTCTTTCATGCTTCATACCACTAACCGCTCACATCTTATAAATCCACATGCTTCCGTTTCAGAACCTGAATCATGGATATGTATAATGCTTGCGTGTAAGCAAGGGTGGTTGAAATGGGATTGGTGCATGCGCGCGCATGTGTGTGTGTGTGTGTGAATGCCCATTGATTAGTATGTGCGTGCTCGTGTGTGTGTGTGTGTGTGTGTGTGTGTGTGTGTTTCTCTATTAGTGTGTTTGTTTGCGCAATAACGTAGCTCATGAACTTTGATTTCCCTTACAATTTTGTAGTAGTTTCTTTTCTTGGTAAAGGTCAAGATGCGCCACGTTACCTTTTCCTATTATATTGTAATATTGTTTCAAATTTTGTGGTTATGAACAGGGCTTTGTTTAAATAATACTATTTTATGTATATTTGATTTGATTGTAGTGAGTCTTATTTGTATAATGTTAACTTATTTGTGTGTTATTGTATATTAGTGTAAAGCACTTTGAGCTCCATGCAAAGGGAGTAAAGCGCTATATAAATGTTCAGTATTATTATTATTATTATTATTATTTCCTGCAATGTGTCAATGCCAAGTTTCTTGCAGCAACCCAGTCTCCTCCTGAACTTGATGTCAGGCATGGGGTAGGGGGGGAGTTGGGGACAGTGTCAACAAAGACGTGTTCTTTATAACTTGTTCTGTGGATAATTGATGTGTGTTTTTGTTTTGGGGGGGGGTCACGCTAATTGTTTTACTGAGTAATGCCTGTAAGGATATCTAGTACCTCTCAGCAATACTCGCCATGGATTCTTTTATGTTATGAAGTTTACAGATTGGATCTCAGTAGTTCTGACAACGAGGTTTTGTAATCTGCCTTGAGTTTAGGGACATACACATATTGATATTTCATATTTCAAAACTAGATTTATTAGTTTGATACATGTTTCCAAGCAGGCCTAACTGATTGCGTAAATATGAGTAATGGAGAATATTCGTTGAATACTACAAGATACAGTAAAGTGAGAAAAACATATCTGTCCCACAGAGAAAATTTATAAAAGCTATCAAAATAACCCCTGCCTAACGTACACACGGGGGGGGGGGGGGGGGGGGGGGCGGGGTGTGACTGTATGTGTGTGTGCGCATGCATGTGTATATATATGTATGTGTGTGTGTAAAATATAGAGACAGTGAGTTGGGGGGGGGGGGGGGGCAGACAGAAAGAAAGAGAGAGAGAGAGAGAGAGGGAGAGAGAGAGACTGTGTGGGCTTGAGTGTGTGCATGCATGTGAGAGAAAGAGAGATAACTGAAAGAGATACATATACAGGCAGACAGAGCATTGCATAGCATTGTGCCCCCGTCTGTGTCCTCGATTTAGCCTCTATGTACCCACGTCTCTATGTGTCCACATTTCTACATGTCCAAGTCTCCATGTGTCACTGTCTTTTAGCTGTCTGTCTCTTTGTTTATAGTAACCCTACCCCTATCCCAAACACTAATCTTTACCCCTAACACTTACCCTACTCTGCGGGGGCGTGTAGAGACGGGTACACATGGAGATGGGGGCATATAGAGACAGGGACATATAGAGACGTGAACACACAGAGAAGGGGACACAATATGAAGGGGTCACATTGAGGCGGCGAGATATAGACATGGGGACACAATGATGCGAACACATAATGATGGGGTCATAATTATACAGACAGGGGCTTAAAGAGACGCAAACACCTAGAGAAGGGGACACAATGACAGGGACACACCGACACTGTGACATATAGAGATGGGACACAGATATGGTGGCATATAGGGATATGGGTGTATGGAGACGGGGACATACATGGATGGGGACACAATTACGGGACACACAATGTCATGTTGATATAGAGATGGGGTGCATCGCACTTATACCTACAGAGATAGCAACAGTTCAACATAGAAACGTCTCGTCTCTCTCTCTCTCTCTCTCTCTCTCTCTCTCTCTCTCTCTCTTTATGTTGTTCTTGTTCTTTGGAATTGTTACACTTGATTGTATTTACTTTTGAACCATTTGAGTTTGTTTTGTAATTTATTTATTTATTTATTCACTTCATATGTCATTATTTTAGAGGACCTGATGAAAATAAGCTCTTATTTCTGCTTACTCAGTTTATCCTCATTAAAAATTTCGAGTTTGAGTTTGAGTTTGAGTTCTCTCTCTCTCTCTCTCTCTCTCTCTCTCTCTCTCTCTCTCTCTCTCAGAGAGTTATGTCCACACAGCAAAGGAGTCTGTTCTGATCGGTGGAACTGGAATTGATTTTGTGGAGATTCCGTGCCCAAATGGTTGGCCCTGCCTCCAATCTTCTATAGCCAAGAGAGCTTTTTCAAGTGTTAATAATTTAAAAATTAGAATATCCAAAAGCCAGCAACTCTCCAAAGCTGCATCACCAAAAGCAATTGCAAAATCCCTCTCCGTGTAATCACCCAGACTGGGGCTTAGCATGATTATTATCATTCTTGAAAATCAATCGCAATAAAGCTTTTATTATGTTTATAATTATTGTATAACCTGTAGTAGGAGTTAAGGCCATTCTAACCAACTAACTGCACGATTTAATCAATACGTTTTATGTGTGTCGTGTCAAGCATTCTGAGCTGAGTAGAGGCAATGGATAATATTACTAAGTAGACTATTAGATCTAGAAGCGAAACGAAAAGTAAGCGAATAGATCTGCAATGTAAACCGGTTGCGTTTGAATACTTCCAACAAAAATAGAACGGTCAGTGGAAGATGGACTAATAAGATAATGTTTTCTGACGGTTGAAATACCAATAGTGCATTAATTGTAATGTTTGCCGTTCAGTTCCAACAGTTTCATTTGTGATTTAAATCTATTACAGTGATCAAAGAAAACAAAATGCAACATTCTACAATCGAATGAATTTAATGAATAGATCTACACCTAAACACATGGGCGCTTACTGTTTTAAGAAAGTTTATTTTATCTCCCTTTTCGGGGAAGAAAATAGTTCGTTTTTAAAACGTCAAATGCTCTTTATTGAACCCTAGTTGGAGGTTAATAATAGTAAAATTACATTATTTTCGATTTCTACCAACATTCTGTGACAAAATAGAGAAGTGCACAAACATAACAAAAAAATACCTCAATCATACTTCATCATTAAAATTTACTTATTTGAAGAAACCCATGAAAACCATGAAGAAACCCATGCATATAACAAGTCAAACATAGTATTACTTTACCTACTCATCTTAGCATGCACAATTTAAAATGTAAATACATGTACCCATGGCAACATGAAACCTATTCCTACATTCCATTATTCATTTTTAGCATGAACATATTAAAAAGTAAACACACACTCGTAACAAAAGCAAACCTAGTCATATTATTTGCAAGCGAATACACATATTGAAAAGTAAATACTGCTCATAACGAAATCAAGCCTAAACCTACTTTCTAGTCCTCATCTTTAACACGCACATACAGTGGAGTCCAACTATAACGAACTCGCTTTTAACGAAATTTCGCGATTAACGAACTGACTTCAATTTCCCGGCAAATGCCCTTCTATTTGTCACTTGCAAAGCCATGGGTATAACGAACAAAAAATCCTTTTGAAATAACGAACATCCGCTTTTTACGAACACATGTTCTACGCCCCAGGATAATTTTATTTACTTGGAAAAATAGCCTATAACGAACTCAGCCTGTGCGATGCGCTGCAAAAACCTAGGCCTTCAAACTCCAAGCTAGAACGTGTTGTCAAGAGGAAGGAAGTTGGAAAATATGAACTGCGCATGCGTGAACTCATTTAGATTCACACTGGGTCGTCTGCTAGGCCTAGGCTTCCTACAGATCATTCGGTTTCTCAAGGTCGCTTTACAATTCGCGCTCAAAATAAAGATCGAAAAGTTCGTGAAAGCCTATAACAAACTAAATTTGTGTGATGTGTTGTCACTTAATGGACAAACTTGTTCAAAAGTGCCAAAACAGATCAGCGTCAGACAACACTGCTGAACTTCTTCAAGCCTTGTACATCCCGTGATTAAGACAGACGATCCAAACTGGTCAAGTTTATGTTTTCGGTTATCATTGGTGAGTGTTTGAACTGTTTTTGTTTTCAACATACATTGTACATGTACATGTATAACGAAATCCTGATACAACGAACTGAGTCTGTGTTCCGTTAAAATTCGTTTTACCCGGACTCCACTGTAAGTAAAACTTAACTCATCACAAAATTAAAACTAATCCTTATTTTACATACTCGTAACATGTACACATTTTGAATTTAAAGCCGATACACATAATAAAATCAAGCCTAAGCCCATTTTACATACTAATCTTAAAAATACATCAAGCTTAAATGTAAGCACATACACATGACAGAATAAAACCAAATCCTATTCTACATACTCATCTTTAACATGCACGCATTTTGGAGTAAACACTTATGCATAACAAGATGAAACCCAATCCTATAATAATAATAGTAGCAATAATAATAATAATAATAATAATCAAAATAATAATAATTCATATAGCGCTAAAACTCCATATAGTAGTATGCTCGTTGCACGTTACAAAAGCAACAATGAAAGATGAAAAACATTAATTAAAATCAGCAAGAAAGTCATACCACCAACATTCGAATACAAAGAAATAAAGTAACAAAATAACATGATTTTCACTCACAAAGACATCCACCCTCGTTCACCAAGCACTGTCACTCTCTCATTACACATCACACTCACAAAAACTAATAAAAATGTAAACAAGTAACCGGAAGGAATGCACCAATTAATATGTGCGTACACACGGCCCATACTCTCTCCCTCTCCCTCTCACCCTCTCTCTCTCTCCCTCCCTCCCCCTCTATCCCTCTCTCTTCCCTCTCTCCCTCTCTCCCTCCCCCTCTCTCCCCCCTCTCTCTCTCCCCCCCTCTCTCTCTTTCCCTCTCTCTCTCATCATACAGGATCCCCAATACAATATATCAAAGAGACACTTTTCGTTACATAAATATAAACATTCTGGCTAAATCACAATAAACAAAATAAAACAATATAAGCCTAAAGAAAAAAGAAAAAAATGTGTATACTAAATAATTATTTATGACACTAAGCACACACTCGCGTGCGCGCACACACACACACATACAGGCGTGCGCATGCATGCGCACACACACTAAGAGAGAGAGAGAGAGAGAGAGAGAGAGAGAGAGAGAGAGAGAGAGAGAGACAGACAGACAGACAGACAGACAGACAGAGATAGATAGACTGAGTGAGAGAGAGAGAAGCATATCTAACACACTCATCTTTAACAATCATAACATTATAAACACAGCCGATAAACACTGATACATGACAAAGTCAAGCCTAGTTACTTGTAGGCCTACTTCGCATATTCAACTAAAAAATAAACTTAAAAGTAAGCACACACACACACATTATAAAATCATAGTAAATACATATCCATAACATCATCAAACTTAATCTTACTTTATATAAGTATTTATTTATTTATTTTTAGCATGCACAATTTTGTAAATTAGCATACACACACTCGACAAGAGAGAGAGAGAGAGAGAGAGAGAGAGAGAGAGAGAGAGAGAGAGAGTTGCAAAAACTGTAATGCATGTATACGAAGGAATAAAAAGAAGGGGAACAAAATAAATGTAGATGAAAAACAGGAGAGATGATGAGACACCACTAACTGAGGAATGAGCAAAATAGGGCATGGTGTGAAAGTGATGAGTGAAAGCGATCAATTTGGACAGTCGTCGGTTTTCTACAAGCCTACCACAGCCTGCAGTGTACCGTTCAGCCAGTTTGAAGCCACGACAGACAGAAAGCAGCATAGCGGCAGACCACTGTAGGACTGCAGTAATGCCCCACTGCAGCGAAGTTAACGGAAGAAAGTGCCAACTCTGCAACGAGTAGGCCTACAGGGCCCAGCCAGCCAGCAGACAACAAAAACATTGACCAAACCCGCCAACAAAGAAGAAAAGCCACAGAGACACACAAGAAGAAGACCCAAGACGCAGAGAGAGAGAGAGAGAGAGAGAGAGAGAGAGAGAGAGAGATTAGAACAGCATAATAAAAAAAAATGTTCATTACAAAATAGGTGCTCATTCCCTTCGCATCCCTATGGGCCACTACGTG
Source organism: Phymorhynchus buccinoides (assembly GCA_017654935.2). NCBI lineage: Eukaryota > Metazoa > Mollusca > Gastropoda > Neogastropoda > Raphitomidae > Phymorhynchus > Phymorhynchus buccinoides. The sequence continues at coordinate 51,599,551 of CM065695.1, read as the reverse complement.
AATGGGATAACAATGCTTTGCATTTTTGTTCCTCACGCTGAAGCCAACATAGGATGATATATAACTCTGATCTCCTTCTTTTTTTTTTAAAACACCAAAAAAAAACCACCACCCGTTGCATGGGGTGGACCATCGAACTGCAGTCATTCCCTTTCACGTTCCGGCACATCCCTGGGCGGCAGAACGTCGAGGCGGATTACCTCAGCAGAGCGTTCGAGTAAAGGCTGGACTCGGACACAGCGCTTCGCGTGCTGCTGTGCTTTGAGGGGGGGATGTGTCATGGGCAGCTCCCGTGTCTGAACACACCCCAGTTTTCCCCTCTTCCAACTCTACTCGTTCTCAGTATAACCTCGTGTCACGGGCAGCTACCATGTCTGCACGCAGCCCAATTTTCTCCCTCATCCAGCTCTACTCGTTCTCCCTTCCATCCTTTCACTGTTGTCACGCTCGTTGACAAAAGCACGTGTGAGGAATAAAGAGGAAGGAGAGGATGGTTAAGAGAGCGAGTGTGTGTGTATGTGGACGTGTGTTCGTATTTCATTTTTCTTTAAGAATTGATTAAAACTGATTCAAACCATGCATGCTTTTGTCGTTTTTCTTTCCTAAACCATGTTTTGTGTGAAAAGATTCGTCTTCCGGCGATGCGAAGAGTTCAGTTTTGAGAGTTGTTGTAGGGCCCTTTTTAGTCTAGTTCGAATCAGTTGCGATTTGGGCACTCCTTCTGATATCATCTATCGGAAGAAATCGGGGACGACCCTAGGGACGAGCCACGACTCGTGAAGAATCTTTTCTGCAGTTCGGTCAGCCTACCAGCCGTGTTAGTGTGGTAGACATCAGCCCTGCCGACTTGGGAATCATCAGCCTACCAGCCGTGTCAGTGTGGGAGACATCAGCCCTGCCAGCTTGAGAATCACCAGCCTACCAGCCGTGTCAGTGTGGGAGACATCAGCCCTGCCGACTTGGGAATCACCAGCCTACCAGCCGTGTCAGTGTGGGAGACATCAGCCCTGCCAGCTTGGGAATCACCAGCCTACCAGCCGTGTCAGTGTGGGAGACATCAGCCCTGCCGGCTTGGGAATCACCAGCCTACCAGCTGTGTCAGTGTGGGAGACATCAGCCCTGCCGACTTGGGAATCATCAGCCTACCAGCTGTGTCAGTGTGGGAGACATCAGCCCTGCCAGCTTGTGAATCACCAGCCTACCAGCCGTGTCAGTGTGGGAGACATCAGCTCTGCCGGCTTGGGAATCACCAGCTTTGTTTGGCATGGGAACACCAGGTCTTGGGCGATTTTCGCCGATGCTCAGGGGCCTTGGTAACGTAGTCATATTACATAGCAGCCACCGGGATTTGTGTCCCTGGAATTTGTACTTATCCTAGGAGCTGTGGATATGGGTCCAGTCTCAAGTGAAAGACGCACGGGGCCTTGACCAGCGTCCCAGACCCGAAGCTCCATGTTGGGGAGGGTGGACTGAACGAGAACCTAATCTACCCCTTTCTCGTCACTGAACTTTGTGCCTCGTTGGCAGGACTGCTACACTGCTACATTTCGCTTCTTACGGTGATTGACATTTTATAAATGAGATCTTGCCTTCAAGAGTAAAGTTTTCACTTATCATTTATTTAAAAAAAAAACAATTCCGAGGACGTAAGGGCTTTATGGCTCATGCTGATAGTTAGTTTTTATAGTTAATTTTTTGTGTGTGTATTATTAGTGCCTTATGTTCATAGAACTTTAGAAGTGAGATAGCGTTAGTGTTAGTATTGTTGTTTTTGTGGCTAAGTTGCCTGGCCTTAACTCTTCTGCTGCCGTCGGCAGGTTGAACCGCCCGGTTTACTGTATACTGTTGCTAGCCATGGGCGGGTTTGACTGCCAGATACTAGGGAAACCCCGGTGTTCTCCTTTGCGCTATTTATATGAAGTGACATCACATCCTTTACTTCTGTGACATGCGCAGTTCGCTCAGCGAAAGCACAATCTTCCGCCATCTGCATTTGTAGGCTAAAGTTTGTAATTTTCAATCGATTTTCGTTGCGTTTTCGACGATGGAAACTGTTGACTTTTGGCGTGAACCTCTACAAGATGGCGACAGTGACGACTAAGCATTTACTGTGGAAGAAGTGGCAGAATATGAACTTAGGCGAATCAAAAAGAGCATCGAAAGTGTTGAAACGATCTTGGGTTTGCAGCAGCAGATCGACACAGGTAATTTTAGTGATGATTCGAGCGAGTATTTTTTTAATGAATTTTTAAAGTGAGTGTGTGCGAAAATCAGTGCAGTGGCAAAAATTACTTGGTGCGCAACAGTAAACAGTCTAAGTAATACTTGGTAGTAGAAGAGTTAAGTTATCATTCGCATCTTTTAGCTTCATAGTTGGTCAAATTCCTCGCTGCAAAGTGTAAAGGGAATATGTAACTATTTGTACGAAGGCACTGCTTCGGCGGAGAATATGGAACCTTGATCTATTCTATTGTGTTTTAGCACACTCGTTGAGTCTTGTGGTGTATAATTGCCTCAGTGTATAATTGCCTCACAATTTTGCCGCAGGGATTTGCGGAGGGGCAGGTCTTGGTGTTTATTGAGGTTTTGATTTGTTTTGACTACCCTTCGAGGGATGTTTGTATTTGACTACCCTTCGAGGGATGTTTGTATTTATTGAAGGGAGAAAACAGTAAAGTTCTTTTGTTGTCAATTTTATTATTTTGTCTGGTCTAGTGTGGGTGTGTGAGTGTTTGGTTGTGTGACTCAGAAATCCGTCTACCCTTGACTTAACCCTCCCTAACACGTACTTCCTTGCGTAAAACTGCAGGAGTATCATGACACTGGGTTTGCTTCCCTTTGACTCTTGCGCATACAGAGCTAGGCAGAGGGTATTGTAAGCAACTTTGGTGGAGGGGAGTTAATTTAAGGAGAGTTTTCTACCTTTGTATATTTTCGCTATTTCCTCTCCTTGCCTCACTATCTCAATCACTGACTAACTTTGTCCTACTGGCTTCTTCCAGGGCCAGAACATACTGTCCCATTGGTTTTCTTGTTTCAGGACAATGAATTTGTCCTATAATTTTTCCACCCAAGGTGCATCAATTAAAGGTGCATCAATTAAAGGTGCATAGCAAGTAGAAAGGAATGAGCTTGCGAACGTCAGAGAGAACACAATATTGTATTCCTGTCTGTCGTTTCTGACTGTGCTACATGAACTGATAAAGAAAAAAACCGTTGCAGACAATTTGGCTGGGGTCACAGCTGTTCCACCCCATACAAAATCAAGTTAAAAGACTGAATCTAGAAATCTTAGATAAAAAGTGCACCAAGCTTTTGCTTGTAAACATATTTGGGCTGTATGTTCTTCATTGTATTTTTAATATATTTCTTCCATCAGATTTATGGTAAAAACTTATTTTGTTGAGCAGTATCATACAACATATTTAGTAGAAAATGTTCTTGAATAATACACAAACATAAATAAAATTGCCCATGAGTGAACATCTAGCAATATCCACTGAATATAAGTAATTTATCACATACTACAACATATTCGTGATTGTAATTTATGAAAAGCAACTTATGGTAAACTAAAGTTGGCTTGAAACAAACTTCTGAAAATATAGATAAACTAAATTTCCTCCCGAAACAGCTGTGGGGTAGGACAAAGGGAGGATTATTTTTGCTGGCAAGAGATACTAAAATAAATCATTATTGGTGACAAGGACTGCAGGCTTGTCTGTGTGATCGGCGTTTGTTAAGATTCAGCCACTCCAGCTGTTCCAACCATTCATAGAAGGAATAAATGGGAGGATTAACCTAGAAAGGAGGGGCAAAGAAGGGATCAGTTCTTAACGTTTGGCATATGATCAATAAATGGCTTCCAAACTAAACTAAAGAAAACCACAAATATACTGTAGTTTACTGACTATAAGGTGACATTTTGTTTCCCAGACGGAGACCCCGGCGCCTTATACTATGACTGATAATATATAGTAAGAAAGTGTAATAACAAAATGTGAATTCAATGTAAAAAGTTTTGGGGTGCAACTTATAATAAGATGAGCCTTATAATCCGAACAATAAGGTAATTAAAATCCAATTTTTGAGCAATCCTGTTTACAACCAGACACACACGTGGTTTCTGAAAACAGAGATAGTGCGTATTTACGCATTAGAACTCTCAAATTACCCCCTATAATCTCAAACCATGCGTGAGATTTACATCAAATCTGAAGTACAGGGTAAGATGGTGATTCGTGTGTTAACAGTCAATTTGTTTCAGTAGGCTACTGACATTGCTCGTATTTGCTAGGGCTATCTAGGTTGGAATCACATGCCATGAACATGGCTCTTAAAGCTTGGCTACAGTCTGCGTGCACACACATATGTGTGTGTGCGCATGTGTCCATGAGTGTGCGTTGTATGGATGTGCGCGTGCATGTGTGTGTCTGTGTGTACAGGTGCGCGAGAAAAGTCGGTGGAGTTTGTCCCAAGTTTTCGTTTTGACCCTTTACAATTTTAAACAGAAAACACCCCTTAGAACTGTAAACAGGGGGTGAACGTACCCCTTAAGAGAAAAGAAATCAGACACACTGCACACAGACAAACCCAACCTGAAGGCAGCAGCCTGTCTTTGGTGATGGTGATGATGGTGTCAGCAGTGCTGCCCAGTGCAAGGGAGGGTTGAGGGGGAGTTGAGCTCTGCCTTCTGTCCGCAGTGCTGCCCAGTGCTCCAGTGTGACCCCTCTGGCCAACGCTGGTCAGCGCTTGTCTAAGCTCCTTTCCAAATCATAAACAGCCAAACAACAAACTGATTAATCTTACTATTTCACCATTTCATATGTGCAATCCATCAGAAATAACAAGCTTTGATATGTTTTGTGTGGGTTTGTTTTAGGGGGGGTTCCACTCAGATGCATGTTTCTGAGTGGTGTTTGTTGAAACTCTTTTAAAATCACAAATAGCCAAGCAATATGTTGATGATACAACAAACAAACAACTACACGACAAGTGTAAAGTGACGTTATTTTATTCACAAGAGACAAAACAAAACTACTGGATATTTTGGCGAACGCGCCTTTATCAACACAGACAAACAATTAAACAGCAAATATAGCAAAAGGAGCAAAAAGCAGGCAACAAAAGGAGCAAAAAAAACAAGATCAAAATAAAAAAACAATACTTCCCCTCTACAGTCCAATGCGTAAATGATACAACAAAGTTGAAACCAAAGAGCAAGGCTGTGAACACAAATCAGGGGAAAAAGAAAGAAGAACAAAAAAATGTTTTGAGGTGAGAGAGGTTGGGGACAGTGAGTACGCAATCATAGATAGCAGAAGTTGGAAACAAGGGTCAGTTGGCGTTGAGTAAGGGGTGGGGAGGGGGAGGTTGGGTGAAGAGAACAAATCTCGTGCTAAAGTGGACACATGTAACAGAAGCTGACATTACATTGCAATTGAAAAATGAAAACGATAGAGAGAGAGAGAAGAGGGAGGGAGGAGGGAGGGGGGGAGGGAGGGGGGGGGGTCGCCGCCTCGCGCATCAAACTCTAGTCTGACCCCAAAGTGGGTTGCCCCACCCTGGCACCGAGGGGTTCGGGGGAAAACAGAAGTTCTCCGAGAAAAAAATATGTTGATGAACCAAATCATTTCACAAGGTTCTAAGCTGGACAACATATCATGGGAAACAAGAATATCCTGAAATCTGATGTTTGGGGAAAGGGGGTGGGGGTGGGGTGAATCACTATGTATTCAGAGAATCTTAATCTAAATCTTTCCATAGCACTATCCCTCTGTATATTAAGCAATGTTGTGCGATGTGCTGGAAGAAAAATAAAACTGAAAACCCCCCACCAAACAACAGAGAACCAAAGGAACTAAAAATAGGGGTATGCCTTTCATTTAATTAATACGGTCAGGCTGGTCCGGCTACCGATTTTAATGGCCACTTTTTGCTGGGGAGGGTGTGATAGATTTTGAATGAGAGATTGTTGAGCTCCCACTTGAAGTGTGTCAAGCTGGGAGCCTCTGCAGCAGATGCTGGGAAGGAATTTCATACAGGAATAAAGAAAGCAAATAGACTTGTTCTAAATTACTAACCAATAGAGGTGGGGAAAAAAACCGTTTTGAACCGAAAAACCGGTCTTGAAATTCCGCGGTTCGAAAAACCGGTTCGAGTTGCTGTGAACCGGTTTTTTAACTGCAAACTGAAAGTAAGTTTCTCTTAGAATAACGCATTCTTTTCGAAGAACAACGGTGAATCTCAGCGCAGAGTGGGTGTTTGTAAACCAAGAGTAGCTGTTTCTAGTTGTCTGGTGTTGTAAGGAGCAAGTATGGCCAATGATTAGGCCTACACCACAGTAACGAACATTTGGAGGCATTTTCTCCTGAGAGAAAAAAATCGAAAGAGTGATGGAGTGATTGTAGAAACTATTGCACCAAGAGAATTGTGAATGGAACAACAATAAAACAATGTCTTTTGAAGTTTATTTAATTTCATTTCTATAAATTCTTATGCTAAGTAGATGAGCAAATATGTTCGAAAAAAATTGATATGCACACGCACACACACACACACTCTCTCTCTCTCTCTCTCTCTCTCTCTCTCTCTCTCTCTCTCTCTCTCTCTCTCTCCTCTCTCTCTCTCTCTCTCTCTCTCTCACACACACACACACTTATGGGCATCTAAAGTAAATCCCCAATGCCCCACATGGCCGAAAGGCCGGAGAGGGCGTAAAAACCCTATTATCACACATATCACGCTTCATAAACTGCTTATTAACGTACATCCAGTAGTTATTGTTCGATTAAAATGAATGCGCTTACTGAAGATATTGTCTAAAAGTAGAATATGTCATTACTGTTGTAAGAATGATATAGTAGCAATAACAGCTTTTCTCCACCCAACCCTGGGACTGAGAGAGAGAGAGAGAATGTGTGTGCGTGCATGTGCGTGTACAAGCGCGCGTGTGTGCGGTTGTGCGCGTGTGACTGTGTGTGTGCGCGCGCGCGCTCGTGTGTGATATTTTTTCCTTGCATTGTGAAAGATTTTCTCTTCTCATTTTGTTTATCTGTTCAGGTACATAATTAAGATTAATTATATTTTGTATTCCTTATCCTCCCGCTACATATTTGATTATTCTCAAAGCTAGTTCATTGCGTTGTGAATGTGCCACCATCCTTCACACTCCAACCGCCATATGACGTTTTGTTTTTGCTTTGGTTTAATTATTTTCCCTATGATTATAATATTTTTCAACTACACCCCTACCCTCACCTTCCTTTGACACGGGCAGATGGCCCCGTCATTAAAATGTTTGTTGGAGTTGAGCCAAGTTTTTAGTTGAGTGTGTGTGTATGTGTACGCGCGGGGGTGTGAATATTCTGACAAACACATATGTTTGCATAGGTGAAACTACTGATGCAAGTACTGGTTACAAAAACCGGTTCCAAAAGACCGGTTCGGGACGAAAAACCAGCCTGTGCACATTTTCCGTTCAAAAAAATGAATTGCAATGCAATTAACAAAAAGACGCTGAAATAAGATATAGCACAAGTATTAAAAAAGAGAAAAGTGGCAGTTTGTAAGCCACTTTCCTTCTCTCGCTCACTTCCACGGGCCCAGTCCAAAGGAGTAACGGTAATTACTGACACCTTCCTTCACTGACCTGCCAATTGACCGTGTCAGCAGGGTAGACCACGATCCTGACATCCCTCAGGCTGGTGGATGGGTTGCCCCGCATGAAGAGGTCGATAGCCTGCTTCATGGATTGTGCCACTTGGTGTAAGGGGTAGCCCAGGGAGCCAGTGCCCAGCAAAGGAAAGGCTAGGGAGGTGTAGTGATATGTGCTGGCTTTCGTTAAACACTTCGTCACTGTGTCCATCATAACCTGCTCACAAATAACTGTCAGTGTTATTAATCAATCCCTCACATGGATCAATCTTGTCAGAGGACATCATAGGTCATTTGACCAGTTCGAAGAAAATATAATAGGTCATTTTCATAAAACGATACGTCATAATGCAAAAAAAATATGAAAGGAAATACAACTTGAGCCATAGTTTCACAGACTGCATGTTCAAAGAGGAACATGAGAACACTTTTTTTTATTCTTTTTGTTTTATTTTATTTTATATTCTTTTTTTTGCATGAGAAAAGCTAGTACAGTACTATGCAATGTAAAGTAATAACAGGGTAATTATTATTTATAGTCCATTGCTTCACCTAAGTCAGTTTGATCACTATGGAATCAGTTGCAGCGCACATCAAAATCCGTAAAGTTGCTCACAGACATGAAGTAAACATAGTAAGTCAAACTGACCTCTTGCCTGCAAAAACAGTAGGTCATTTCAAAATATTATCAGTCAATGACTGATGACCGGTGCTAAGAATAATCCCTGCCCTCAATTAATGTATGCCTGTCTGAGAGAGAGAGAGAGAGAGAGAGAGAGAGAGAGAGAGAGAGAGAGAGAGAGAGAGAGAGAGAGAGAGAGATTTAGAGCGAGAGAGAGAGAATAGGAAAACATCTGGCCTACTTTAGTTTCACTTCGAATACCTCCGTGTGTCTGGCCGAACACCGTGGCCATGCGAGTGATCGACACTTCAAGTAGCCTACAACAAGCATCGTCTCTGCCCGAGTCAAATCTTTGACACTCAGCTCGGTTTCATTGTTTGTAGCGAAGAAATTTGTTATGTTCTGGGTGTTTTTCGGTGCAGCTAACGCCGATTGCGATGCGTGTTGTTTGATTCAACATGCCGTTGTCAATCATCGAGTCCCCCGTGTGCCGTCGGCCCCCAACTTGACAAATCACATCGGCATGGGTGCTACTCCCCAAAATGAAAAATACTGAAAGGCCGGGGTCCAGGGGCCGCTGAGGCCCCTGGCGGGGTACAGGGGCAGCTGAAGCAAAAATGCAATTGCAGAGATCGTTCCATAGCTCTCCTGCAATCTGGGAATGGGTGAGGAACAGATTACGATTTGACATCATAGTTCTGTTGGCAGACGACAGTTTATACTTTGTAAAGTGACTGTCTAAGTTGCTGAGACATGACAAGTCACATTACCTTTTTACAAGAAATACAAAAGATCTATGATTAAAATCATATTTTCATGACTAAGATTTTTACTGACATTTCAGAAACACAACTATAAAGTTATAAAGCGATTCAAATAGAAGATAATAATTAGATCATAAGTGAAATACGATGTCAGTGGATCCAAACATGACTCTCAATTGAGTTTTTCTAAGCAACATTTTTAACATATTCATACGTTTAACATCATTAATATCATTTGGTGAATTGAAATATAGTTGTAACTTACCTTTCTGTGAAGTTTGTAGCTTTCATGACACAAAATTCATGCTGATAATGTTGAATTTAATTCAAATAAGTATGTGTGAATATGACTTGGATGCCATTTTTGTTGTTATATTTTCACTTCCTGTGGTTGGAAGACCCAAATTCAAAATGCCCCCAACCACAGTTAACAGATCAACTTTTTGTTTTTTGACAAAAGTTTTAAAATACGAAATTTCCGTCTCAGCAGAAAACTTAATTTACGGATTTCCGTTTATACGGAAGGTAGTAGCACCCATGCATCGGCACACGGTGCACGCAATCTCGCGTTCTGCCTATCCGCACTACAGAAAACTTTCTGTGTATTGTGCACGGTATGCTTGAGAAGATATTGATTCACTTCTTCTTCAATCTTTCTTGATATTTTTTTTCCATGAAATAACTTCGCAAACTGAATCACTGTCACCCGACTGAAGACTTTCTCTCGCCGCCATTTTGGTCATGCTATTGTCGGACGGCGCATGCACGAGAGCCCTATTTGCCGCGCGCCTATACGAACTTCAGACGAACCTATATAGAGGTAAGCGGACCTCAAACGAACCGTGCTAGAAAACATACTTTGCGGTAACAGAAAATCGTAGAATTTGGTTATCAACCGTAGTTCCGTAGTTTATAGTCAAATTCCGTAGCAACTACGGAAAAGCCGTAGGGGTAGGCAGGTCTGTAACCACTATGCTATTAAAGACCCTTCCCTATTCCCTATTATAAAGCTCATTGAATATCAAAGAATGAGTCTTTAATTTATAGTCTCTTTGCCAACTTTGATATTAGATAGTTTAAAAAAAATAAGACTGACTACGAAACATTAAAAGAAAACGTTTACAACTCTATCTCTGTGATCTTTAATAATAATAATAATACATAGTATTTATATTACAAAATAATGGAATGATTGTGAGCCCCCCCCTTTTTTTTCTGCCTATACATGTATATTGAATTTTCTGGGCTTCTATTTTGTTTTTGAAATGAAATGATGCTCAGAAATTAAAAAAGAAATTGTCTGCAAAACGAGACTTTGACTGAGTCGAACTAGGAAATGAGGACACGGATCTAGAATATAAAATAAGTGCAATTGCATGATGCCGATGTCCATGCGCTTGTGTTGGGTGCATGAATGGAACAAACATGTGGTTGAACAAAAGACTGTTCAAACTAATTTGTAGTTCCAATATATTTTTTGGACGTCAGAGTTATTTTCAACGTCAGGCAACATGTCACAAAAACACTACGTCACAAGTAAACTAAATCACAATAGCGTCAGAATTGAACTTCATCTTGTGAGATCGTCAAACACCGCGCTTCAAACAAAAAATACCTTCAATTCCCGCTTCAGATGAGTTGGAGACAAACAAGATACAGCCAAAAAAGGTGAGAGAAAACCTTATTCTTCAAACTACAGTACTCAACAAAAGTGTATTTGTCGCTGATAGCAGATTAAAACGATTTTTCAGCAAAACGAGATCCTATTCATCCTCTAAACAATCTGGAAGCAATAGTCAAACATGATGGACCACACACACACACACATTCTAACCCATCTCTCCAGTGAGTAACCTGCAGATCGGAGGGGTTGGAGAAGCAGCTCAATGCAACGTGGTAGATATGTCGGCAGTTCAGGCCGTGACCCCTGGTGCGTGCCACTCCTCCGGTCCGAATGCCCCCCGGGTATTTTTCCTGGCACTCCTTGATCAGGCTAGCAGCCCCTTGTGGCCCCGCAGCTTTCAGAATGGAGGAGGACACGGCGCCCTTTCCAAGGTCAAGGTTCTTGGAGACTGAGTTCACAATTGCATCCACCTGTGAGAAGAGAAAAATAATTTTAAAACTAGTGTTATGACGCTAGATTGCCAGCCACGTGGCAGCATTTTCGTCTGCAGTGCTTCACCTCGCAGCTGGTAGCTTTAGAAGGACTTCTAAGACATCATGATGATAAGTCTCATACTAATTCGATGTGAATACAGGCCCAGGCACTGGGCATCATTTTCGGCTCCAGTGACCTTTGACCTTTGACTTTCATTTTCGAACTTGGCGTAGATACCTTAGTCCAGAAGGAAACAATCTCTAAATGGCCTAAAAAAGGATTTAAAAAAACCTCTTGATGGCTAATTTCTGTTAACTGATATTGATAGCATGATGTTTTAGGAGTAATATGGCAAAATATATCCTCTGTAAACTTGATCAATATGAAGATATAGCCATTTACAGATAGCAACCGATTGTGAATGTCTGTACCTCTTATTCTTGTACTGTGCTAAACTTCAGAAACATTTATTCTAAATGAATAAAATGGTAAAATATGTTATTTCATGCTTCTATTAATATAACTGATGGCAATTGAGCCGAGTCAACCAAATGAATGTAGCACAAAATAAGAATATTATCTCATTTAAGGACAACAAATTAATTCCTTGCAATATGAACTGTAGTGCTACTAATAACTCACAAACAAACTTAGTTTTTAACATATTTCTGACCGCAGCCGACAGTTTGTTGGCTTGGCCTTGTTACAACTGTAGACCACAGCCGACAAACTGTCGGTCTTTACACCCACTTTCGGTTTTGGCTGTTGCTACAGTCAATAGAAGTAGATAGACCTTTAACAACTGAGAGTTTCAAAGGGAAATTACTCTCTAAACTTCCGTCTAACTGGCACATGCTTCAAGACATCGCAATTTCATCAAAATCATGGACAAAATAAGTTTTTTCACAACAGAAGAAGTCATCAATGAAATCTTCATGGATGAACTCAGCGAGGAAGATGACGAAGAATCGAGTGACGCTTCGAGCAGCGATGTTGACAATGATTTAGATGCAAATGTTGCCGAAAATGAGAAAAATGTCACTGCAGCAGACGACAATGTCCAGCAGAATGAAAATGCCCATTCTTTGTTCATCAAATGGTAATCAAAACGCTCGTGGTCGAAGCATACGAGGGCGTGGCAGAGTTGCGGGAAGAGGTCGAGTTACGCTTTTTCCTGTCAAGCACCATCTCTTTGGAATTCTCTGCCTTCTCCTCTCCGACACTCCAACTCAGTCTCCTCATTCAAAACCTCTCTTATGTATACAAGAAGTATATTTTAAACGACATCCCCTCTTTTTTATTACCCTGAATGTGTGAAAGGCATTTGAAGAAGTGTTTGTAGGCCTCTGTCACTCCACTCCCCCCTCCCTCTCTCTCCCTCCCTCTCTCTCTCTCTCCCTCCCTCTCTCTCTCTCTCTCTCTCTTTTTTCCAGAGGGCTGGATGTAAAAAAGCATGTTATTGCTTATTCTATTACCTTCTATAAATAAAATTCATTCAATTCAATTCAATTCAATTCTTAAAACACATCTTTTTCCTGCTGCACCCTAAATATTTGATCAGTTGTCTATCGTTGTGTGCACGTGAGGGAAGATTGAATAAGAGGTTTGTGCTGTGTTTTGTGGTGTGTGTGTGTGAGTGTGTATGTGTGTTAGTGTGTGTGTGTGTGTGTGTGTGTGAGCCTGCATGTGTGCACACATGTGTGCTTGTGTGTGTTTTGGCTTTGTGGGTTGTGTGTGCACGCATGTGTGTGTGTCAAGTCAAGTCAAGTCAAGTCAAAATGATCTTTATTGACGATAAAGGAATAAGTTAAACCAAACTTTTTTTCATCCTGTCGTCATAAAATAAATCAGAAATACAACTGAAGCAAACAAGATGAAAATCAAAAACTGTAAAAAAAAAAAAAAATCAATTAGCATTTGAAAACATGGAGAAAAAACATGGAGAAAAAAATCCCACATATTATGTTCCACATGCACAATATAAGGAGAGAGAGAGAGAGGAGAGAGAGAGAGAATACGAATGTTTTTATTGAGGGTAAAACAGATAAGCTGGGTAGCTTTTTTACACTATTGCCCTCAAGCAAATAAACAATTAATGAAGAAAATGATTAACAGAAACGTAAAAACAACAACAAAACCGGCAACAACAGTGACAAAAATATACGAGTAATATAATACAAGGCAAAAATGGCCACACAACAGCAATTCAAAATTAAAGACCCTCACCCCCACCCCACAAAAAAACCACACCAAAAAACAACAACTAACTAACACCTCCCAGTCTCTACCCCCCCCCACCCCCCCACACTCACACCCACAAGCACCCCCCCACCCCACAAACCTATGCACACATACATACATGCATACAAATTCTTATATTATGTACATGTACATGTATATCAGTTCACATAAATCTTAAATGTTCTCTACACCTTGTAATATCATTTGAATGTATATATAAACATAATTAAACGTAAGGTAAAATAAAAATAAACAGATTTATAATTGGTCCATCAAGTATTTATGATATGCCTTTCTGAAAGATGACAAGCTCGGTTTCTGTTTTATGTGGTTAGGCATATCGTTCCACAATGTTGCTCCTGGTGGACTAATGAGGACATGAATAGATTTGTTCTAGGTCTAGGCGTACGAATAATCGACTTCCCACGAATGTTATATACTGGGAATTTTTTTTCTGATAATATGGTGTTAATTTATTCATAATTTTAAACATAAACACAGCTTTGTTATGCTTACATTTGAGATGAAAAGGCAGAATATCTATTTTTTTATAGTCACATGAATCAAGGGAGGAGGATGTTAATAGAATAAGTTTAAGGGAACGTCTATAAATACTGTGAAGTGGTTTTAAACAATTTTCACTTGCTAAGTCCCAACATGTTGACACATAGTCCATGTCTGATTGAATATATGCATGAAAAAAGAGTCCAGGAATGCTGGTCTAGAAAGTGCTTAATTCAATTCAATTGAAATGTTTTTTGTGATAGTTTCTTGGACAGAGGTGAAACATGCTTTGACCACGAGAGATTATTATCAATAGAGAGAGAGAGGAGAGAGAGAGAAGGAGAGAGAGAGAGAGCGAGAGAGAGGAGAGAGAGAGAGAGAGAGAGAGAGAGAGAGAGAGAGAGAGAGAGAGAGAGAGAGTGAGAAAATCACACAAAATTACAAATGCAGAAACACACTCGCACGTACACAAGCACACACACACACAAATACACATACACATACACACACACACACACACACACACAATTCACATTTTAGGCGAAAAGAAAAGGCATATCAAGAAAACAGTCACATGAATGCGTACCGTAATGTTGCTTCGCCCTAAAGTGCATAGCAGCACATACACAATGTGCAGAAGATATCGTCTCTTAAAAACCAGAGTATGAGCATATGTACAAATAATTCCATGTGTGTGTGTCTGTCTGCGTGCGTACGTTGTGTGTGAGGGTGTTTGTGTATGTGTGTTGGTGTATGTGGTCAGTCCATGCAGCTCGGTTGCTGTGGCTTACTGAATGGGGGATGAACGAGTTGGTGTCGATAAATGTGTGTGTGTGTGTTAGAGAGAGAGAGAGAGAGTGAGAGAGAGAGAGAGAGAGAGAGAGAGAGAGAGAGAGTTGCTATCTGCATGGTTGGTGTCATTCTAGAATGCTGTTTTTGTTGTCTATTTGTTGATGAATAATTGATTGTAAAGCACTTTGGGCTCATCTGAGGTAAAGCGCTATATAAATGTACTATTATTATTAGTAGTAGTATTACCAGACCCCCACTGACCTACGTTTGGTCGGATGATGACACAGATACCCCCCCAACTGAACCACAATTCAAAGCAAGCCCAGGAGTGAAAGCAAACATTCAGTCTGAGTCGTCTGCTGTGGATTTCTTCAACCTTTTTGTTGATGAAGCCACACTGAAAAGCATGGTTCATCAAACCAACACGTATGCAAAGCAGATCATTGCTGCAAAAGGTGAGTGATATGTGTGTGTGTCTGTGTGTGTGTGTGTGTGTGTGTGTGTCAGTGTGTGTTAGTTAGTTAGTTAGTGTGTGTGTGTGTAGTGTAGTTGTGTGTTTAGTGTGTGTGTGTGTGTGTGTGTGTGTGTGTGTGTGTGTGTGTGTGTGTATGCATGCCAGTCAATCGTGACCAACTATGACTGCTAGATAGCAGAGGAGGTGACTGACTATTTCAGAGTGTGTGTGTGTGGTACATGTATTTACAATCATTGTAGTACAACAAACATTGTGTTGTTTCAGGAGACCAGATGAAGAAGCACAGCGTGCTGGCCAAGTGGGTGGACATGACGCTGAAGGAGATGAAGGTCTTCCTGGGCCTGCTTTTCAACATGGGCCTTGTCCAGAAACCAAACATCAGGAGCTACTGGTCAACTAACCCCTTCCTTGCTACCCCCATCTTTGGCAAGACGATGAGCTGCAACAGGTTTGAGGCCATAATGACAGCCTTCCACTTGAAGGACAACACCCTGCGTCAGCAGTCATCTGTTCCATGAGCTGCCTTTATGCGTCGTGTCTCTGACCCAGCTACAGTTCACCTTGGACCTCATGGAACAGATGACTGCTGATGCAGACCGCCCAGCAGCCTTCATGCGTCATGTCTCTGACCCAGCTACAGTTCACCTTGGACCTCATGGAACAGATGACTGCTGATGCAGACCCCCCGGCAGCCTTCATGCGTCGTTTCTCTGACCCAGCTACAGTTCACCTTGGACCTCATGGAACAGATGACTGCTGATGCAGACCCCCCGGCAGCCTTCATGCGTTGTGTCTCTGACCCAGCTGAGAGACTGAAGGAGAAGCATTTCCTGACCCGCATCCCCCCAAAACCAAACAAGCAGGACCCCAACAGAGTGTGTTGTGTGTGTTCTGTGAGGAGTGCAGACAAGAAAACCTATGCCCACAAGAAAGAAACAAGATACGAGTGTGTGAAGTGTGACAAGGGACTTTGCATGGTAGGTTGTTTTGAAAGGTACCATACACTGAACAACTTCAGGTTTGCTCGTCTCTTGGAGAGTGAGTCGGAGAGTGACACAGAGTAGAAAACAAAGCAGCTGAATCTTGTACATAAAGCATTGGTGTTTTGAGACACAGTGTACTGTTGGCAGACAATGTGCAGAAAATGTGTGTAGGCAGCTTATTTACAGTGTATAAAACTTTACTTTATTTTGTTGGTGTGCGGGTGTGTGGTGTTTGCGCTTTTTTAAAACTATTTTTGGTGGAGGTACCAATGGATTATACAGTTTCCAGTGAAGATTAAATATACTAGGGTATCATGTGGGTTTATATTGTGCTTGTTTTTCTCTTTCATGTCATTTGTTTGCATGACATTGTGTTTGTGTGCATGCAGCATGATATGCAGTTATGTTGTTTTTTATATTTTATTTTATTACTAACATATAATTAACACCCTAGCTTTCTCCTTTCTCTTCTCAAATTATGCTAAACATGTCCAACAATCATTTCTGCACTATTTTGCAAAGTGTCAATCACATCCACTCAGAAACAAGCATGAGAGAGCACTTTCCATGACATACCCTGACTTTTCCTGCACATGCCTAAAATTACTTGGTCCAAGGGGAGGCAATCCGTACACATTACTATGTAACAGGGTGAGGGGATAGTAGGGGGTGAGGTAGGGTAATGGAGGGTGTAGTGGATCTTTAAGGGGACAGGGAAAAGGGAACATCCACCCCAAAATCAGGTTCGACACCGGTCTCAAAAGTAGAAATTTTATTCACGTAAGGACAGCACGCAGGGCATAGGTTCCTTTGGATATAGCATGACAGGAGCTGGCACACCTCAAGCTCAGCTGCTGGGTCAGAGTCAATAACTGATCTCCTCTCAAAGATCCCCAAACTTGAAATGAAAGTGAGTGAACTTGTTTTGTAAACACATAACCTGATTGGCTATGAAGGTCATGTAATGGCCTTCAAAAACTAAAATTGCTTTTCTACTAATTAATATTACTTATTACTATTTAGTCCAAGTTATAATTTATAAGCCTAACTCCTATTACTACATAACTTTAATAATTATACTTTAATTTAGGAAATAATGTTTTACGCCCTCTTTGGCCTTTCGGCCATGTGGGGTATACTTTAATTTATTTATGTATTTAACTATTTATTTTAAACTTTCAAAACCCCTACTGAAACAGTCAAGCAACAGGTGGCCAGACACCACAAGTGCACAATTAACAAAAACCTTTAGCTCCACCCTCTTACAACTAGATCAGAATAGTGTTAAACCTGAACTGTGTAAGTGTTACATATCAAAACTGGGTCTAGACATCCTTAGTACCTATCTGCATGCAAAATTTGAGCATCCTAGATCCCTCCGTTCAAAGTTTATGCAAGGTGCTCAGCAGCATTTTCGGCTCCAGTGACCTTGACCTTTGACCTTCACTCTCGAACTTGGTCTAGATATCCTTAGTACCTATCAGCATGCAAACCTTGAGCGTCCTAGGTTCCTCCGTTCAAACGTTATCATGCCAGGTGCTCAGTAGCTTTTTTTATATAGCTCCAGTGACCTTGACCTTTGATCTATCTTTTCTAACTTAGACTAGATATCCCTAGTACCTATCAGCAAACAACATTTGAGCGTCCTAGGTTCGTTCAAACATTATTGTGCCAGGGGCTCAGCAGCATTTTCAGCTCCAGTGACCTTGGCCTTTGACCTATGACATTCGATTTTGAATGTGGCCTAGGTATCCTTAGTACCTGTCTGCATGCAACATTTGAATCCTCCTATATGTTCCTCCATTCAAACATTATCGTCATCATGTTAATATAGTCAGATAGTCTGGAACAGAATTCTCTGAAAACATTACCTGCCTCGTGGATGGTTAAAATACAGAAAGTCACTGGGCGGGTCATCCCCCGAAGTTGGAGTGTGGCTGCCCACATGGCGGGGTAATCAAAAAAGGTCACACACGTAATGTTCTCATCCCTAGCTGGTGCATTTGTACCATAGTGTTCAAGTGCTTCGGCTGCTGGGATGATCCCTGGAATCTTTAAGCCAGGGTATGACAACAACAACATGGATGCAATTACACAAAATGAAAAAAACCTGAAAGGCCGGGGTCTAGGGGTAATGTCCCCCTGCAGCTGAAGCAAAAATTGATTTATGAAGGTATTTTAGTTTGCTTTTTCCACAATTTATACAAATGCTTATTTTAAAGTGTTTAAAAAATACAGTAGACGCACAGAGATCGTGTTTGACAAATTAAAAAAATAAGGAAATTTTAAAAAAGAAGGAAATTCCATTTCTGGCAAAATTCAAAAACAGGAAATCCTTGTATGCCAGCTGGGCGGGTCAGGAGGCACTCTGGTTTTTGTTGTGTTTAAAAAAAATAATAATCAGATTATTTATTGGTTCAAGGCGACAGATGACGTGACACCAGCGTAAGGCCAGCCCAAACAGCGAGGGAAAACACAGAAAAAATGCTCTGGTTAATGTGTTTGACTCATACACAACTATGTATGGGTTTGAAATGTGGGGATGGGGGGTGGGGGTAGGGGTGGGAAGGAATAGGGCATTTGCACTGTACTTGCAGGCGATCTTGAATTTCACTGATGAGTTGAATTTAAAGAGTTGAATTAGAAAGGTCAGCGTAACTCGGGCAGAACGAGTGTTAGCAAATTAGTAGTCTAGTATAGAGAACGAAGAGTCGTGGAAAATGCCATATTAAAACACGGGCCAAGAACAAGAGCAACAGAAAGGAAAAGACAATTCGTAGGGACAGAGAGAACAAAAAATAACATAAAAGCAAAA
The DNA here is from genome assembly GCA_017654935.2 of Phymorhynchus buccinoides. Classification (NCBI taxonomy): domain Eukaryota; kingdom Metazoa; phylum Mollusca; class Gastropoda; order Neogastropoda; family Raphitomidae; genus Phymorhynchus; species Phymorhynchus buccinoides. Next base: position 51,580,601 of record CM065695.1, on the reverse strand, counting down.
ACATACAAAAAGGATCAACTGGCCCCCCTCCCCCGCTTTGATCCTGATCGCTTCTCGGTCTTTTGGCTAAGACAGTGATTCAGGAACATAATTTTTTGTTTATACCATGGTTGGTTTGTTCAGCCCGTCGTACATGGCGAAAGCCGATACGCGACGTTAAACTGAACTTCCATTCCATCCCCTCCCCTTAATACACAGTGCCCTGTTTCATGTGGAATGGGGGACTAACAAAGTAAAGCTCTACTCATTTTCATCAACTTACAGACTGTTTGGCTATCTCCCCAGAGACGAGTGACACTCTGTCAGTGGCGTCTGCGCTTTCCCTCTGGGGCAACACTGACCGGGCTGCAGCAGCAGGAATGGTGCTGTGGGTCTCTGAAACCAGTGTCCATTTCCTGGTAACATTTTGCACCTTCCTTTGTGTTTCACTGACCACAAGGTGGTCCTTTTTTCCCTGGTTGACATCCATGCAATGACGTAAAACATTGTGAGTGACTACAGGTATAACAAATTCCAATTTTAGTTAAAATAGATGCAATATGCCTTATAACTCATATTCTGTAAAAAAAAAGTGATCTGGCAATAAACCCCATGTTCTATATTTTTTAAACTCATGGTTAATGTAAATTTTTGAATAAACCTCCCAAAAGAAAAAAACAAAACAGTAATGATCAGACTAAGCTAGTATGAGAATCTGCTATATAAGGAAGAGATAATAATAATAATAATAATAATAATAGATACATCTTCTATAGCGCTATTCTCCTAACACAGCAGGACTCACCATGCTTCACATGGGAAAAAAAAGTAAGTTTACACACAAAAGATATTAAAAATACATGTACTTAAAAAATTATTATTTAAAAAATCACTTTTTTCACACCCTAATAAAACAAATCTTTTTTTGTTTTAACAAAAAAATATCTTTACAGGGTTGATTGACAGTGGATGGGCAGACAGAAATTAACAGAGATATTGGTAAAGGTAAAGATGTGCCACCCCCCCTGCATTTCTCGTTTAATTCTATTTTTCTGTTTTTGCCTTTCTTACCATACATAAAGCTGTATTTTAGGAACATTTTTAGCTAATAACCTTTTTGGAATACTAACCCTATCCCTAACCCTAGCCCTACCTACCCCTACCCCCCACTATGTACTGCAGTACACCGCGATTTGTCACAGTTGTGGTTCGTTGCGTTTTTCCGACTTATAGGGTGGGGGTTAGAGTTAGGGTTAGTATTCCAAAAAGATAATTTGGTGAAAATGTTCCTAAAATACAGCTTTATGTATAGTAAGAAAGGCAATAACGGAAAAATACAATTAACCGAGAAATGTAGGGCGGGTGGCACATCTTGACCTTTACCGAGATATTTTCTGAAAAGGTGCGTCTTCAGGCCAGTTTCGAAAGAAGACAGAGATGGAGAGCTGCGGACAGAGAAAGGGAGATTGCTCCAGATGTGTGGTGCTTGGAAACGAAAAGATCTGTTTCCAACTGTTTTGTACTTGGTGACAGGTTTGCAGAGAAGTTTTAGGTTGCTTGATCTGAGGTTGTGTTCTGGTATGTAGGCAGAGAGGAGAGAAGAGAGGTAGTCAGGAAGAGTGTCTTCGAAATAACGATAGGCAAGAGTGGCCACTTTATAGTCGACTCTCGCGTCAACAGGAAGGCAGTGCAGCTGTCTCAGCAGTGGTGTCACTGAGTCAGTCTTACGCTTTCTGAGCACAACCCTGGCAGCAATGTTCTGGACTCTCTGAAAACGCTTCACAGAAGAAAGAGGAAGACCGGCAAGAACTGCATTGCAGTAATCCAGCCTGGACAGTAAGAAAGAAACAGCAAGCTGAGTAGCAGCTTCAACTGAGAGATATGAACGAATAGAACTCAGTCTTTCAAGATGGTAGAAAGTTGACGACAGACAAAAGAAATATGCTGATCAAAAGAAAGTGTTTCGTCCAGCCAGACACCCAGATACATGACTGATTTCTTTAAAGGTATAGAATCATTTGACAAGGTCAAAGGATCACGTTTCAACGCCGACAGACGAATGTGATTCCCAACAGCTAATAGCTCAGTCTTGTTCTCATTTAACCTGAGTCTGTTTTTATCCAGCCAAGAGATAAAAAAAGAAATTGAATATGGAAACCAAGACAATAAAAACATCTAACAAGAGCGTTAAAACGCTAGACCAGCAGCCATACAGCATTTTCAGGTCCAGTGACCTTGACCTTTGACCTTGATTTTTTACCTTGGTCTAGATATCCTTAGCTAGTACCTATCTGTTGAGTGTCCTAGGTCCCTGCATTCAAACGTTATTGTGCCAGGTGGTTCGGCAGCATTTTCGGCTCCAGTGACCTTGACCTTTGACCGAGATATTTTTTAGCACCTATCCGCATGCAAAATTTCAGCATATTTGGTCCCTCCGTTCAATCGTGTTAACATATATATAGATAGATAGTCAGCCAGGCCCGGAATCCACTGGAAATATTACCAGCTCTCTTTGTTCGTGGCTGGTAACAAAAGTAATATAATTGATCACCCTAAGCTATGAGCCTGTATGTAAATAAAGAGATGAAAGCAGAAATGAGACACAAAAAAGGAAACCAATATGATAAGTACATCTAACAAAAATAAGTGTAACATTTCTATTCACCACAATCTAGTGATTTAGACTAGAGTTTAGGCTTTATACTCTTCTTCTTCTTCTCTTCTTCTTCTAGTAATGTCCACCTGCCGTTTATCGGCAATTATTAACATATACAGGGGTTAAAAGACGAAGATGCGCAGCACGGGATGAGATAGGATTTGAGAAATATATTAGATAATAGAAAAGCGTTTGTTGTTTACAATGATATTGAAAGGATATGAAGAATTTTTTTTATGTTTTGCGTCCTCTCGAGAGTAATTTGGTTGGGTATTTTATAAGTTACCCCTTCTTCTTCTTCTCTTTGGGGCCAATGATCATTAAACTGATCATTCTGCCAGAATTCAGATAGATAAAAGTTCAGATAGATATTAAATATTAGATAATCATTTGTTGTTTTATGATATAAAAGATATGAAAAGGTTAACTTGGAGTATTTTGTAGGATTGAAATGAGTGGGGGAGGGGTTGAGTACACTTTTAGTGACATACAAGATAGAAGGAGTAAGTCATGCACGACGCTCGGGCCTCACATGATGCATGCAGAAAAAGATATCTGTTTGAGTCATGCACGACCGTTAAGCATACCCAGTTCAGCCAGGAACACCCGGGCCCCACACGATGCATGCAGAGGGGAATATGTACATGAATCATGCGTGACCGCCAAGCAGGACCCACATGGTGCATGCCCGAAAGTGAGATGTTTTTATGTGCAGTGCTTCAGCACCCTGGAGGTGAAGGTGCTAGCGTGGGTGACTGGACTATTTCAGGGGGAAACTTATTCCAGTCACAGACGGTGCGGGGGAAGGAGTACTTTCTGTAGTCTGTCCTTGAGGTGATCCGCTGGTATTGTTGACTATGGCTATGTCTTTTGTTTGTAGGGGGTAAGGGCTCTTCTGTTTGTACGGGGTAAGGGCATCAAGGCAGAACATCGTACACAGGCTTGTCTGTTCAAGATTTTGAAGAGCATGGACAGTCCAGCGGCTCGGCGGCGTTCAGCTAGTGATTGCCACTGCGGCTGCTGTACCATAGCACTGACACTGGAGGTGTTTATGTGCCGGTTGAGAACGAACCTTGCAGCTGCTGTACCATAGCACTGACTCTGGAAGTGTTTCTGTGCCGGTTGAGGACAAACCTTGCAGCTCTTCGCTGGACTTTTCCAAGTTCCGTGATGAGCCTGTTGGTGTGTGGATCCCAGACTGGGCTAGCGCATTTTACAACAGGTCTCACCGTGGACTTGTATGCAAGCTCTTTTGTTGTTGCAGAGCACACCTTCAGGTTTCGTCTCAGGAAGCCCAGGGTTCTGTTGGCCTTCGCACAGACAGCCTCAATGTGGGCATGCCATGAGAGGTCGGTCTGCAGTGTGACCCCAAGGTATTTTGCCGAGAACACTCTCTCAAGGCCATGGCAATGCAGGCTGTAGCTGGAGTTGGCATTGAGTGGCTTTTTGCTGCGCGTCAGAGGCAGCTGGCTACACTTGGCGAGGTGGAATGCCATGTCCCACTCTCTTTACCAGTCTTCCAGTCTGCGAAGGTCCTCTTGCAATTTGGCCGGGTCATCATTGCAAGTGATGAAGCGATACACAGCAGTATCGTCAGCAAAGAGTCGTGATGGAGATGAGATTTTGGAGGGTAGGTCATTGGTGTAGGTTAAAAAGAGGCAGGGACCAAGAACAGTCTCCTGGGGTACGCCGGACTTCACTCGCACGTAGCTGGACTGTGCTCCATCGACCACTACTGCCTGCCTTCGATCGCTGAGGAAGTTTGCTATCCAGCTGCTGGTTCAAGGTTCAAGGTTTTTATTTCCAAAAAAGCCCCTTGGGGGTACATGGAAAAACAAAAACAAAAAACAAAAACAAAAATATATAAACAATGAAAAAAGAAAAAGTAAAAAAGAACAAACAATAAACGGACAAACAAACCTTTGACGACAACAACAACATACAAAAACAAACAAACGAAAAAATCAGAAAACATAGATCAATATCCAGTCACACCCCATCCAACTAAACCACGACATACCAAATTGTCATATCACACATCACTACAATCAAACCTTTTACATATCAGTTACACTGATGTCAGTATGACCCCCACATGGTAGGCAATCGAACCATCCTCATGAAATGCATTGAAATAGTGGCATAATAATATATAACCAAACAATATATTAAATTTACAAAGGCAATGCGCACACCACCAGCACACATGCACTCTCTCATGCTCTCTCTCTCTCTCTCTCTCTCTCTCTCTCTCTCCTAATACACATGTTTACCTACATGTGCGCACAAATACACACGTATGCTCATACACATACGCACACATACGTACACACACGCACAAGCACATCCATAATGATACAATAGACAAAGAGCAATGAAATGTGAACAATCAGTGGCTATGCATAATAACTTTAACAAATTTTGCTACATTTTGCAGAGTTTTCTTATTACGTGTTGTAAACAGTTTGTTGAACTTAATAATATTAGGGTGTTTGTAATAAAAAGGCTTCAACAACAGTTTTCTGCTATTGCTAAAGAAATTACAATTGAAAACAAAATGAAATTCATCTCCCAAATCATTTGATTCACACTTATTGCACATTCTCTCTCCATGAACAATTCCCTGAAAACGTCCTTGCTGAATAGGTAACCTGTGATTTAATACTCTAAATTTGAGAATACATTTGGCCTGGTATTCAGGGAGAATGGTCAAGTATTTTTCTAACACAAAATTTTCTTTAAATATTCTGTAGTTCGTGTAAAGTTTGTTTGTGTTTAACTCAGCCTGCCAGGTCTGGACAAACTGGTCACGCAGACGCCGATTTATTTGTTTTTTGAAAGAATGTTGACTGAAATTAATATTATACTGGCCAAGCCAAAGATCACTGAAACCCAAAGAATTTAACGTAGTATGTACTGTTTGAAGAAAATTAGCTTTATACTCACCAGAAACATATAACTTCAAAAGAAATCTATACATGATACTAGAAAGATTATCATCATTAGAAGCATCCCTAAGTTTAAACCAAAAATTCAACATACGACTTTTTGCAGAGATCTCTATAGGATAATGACCTAACTCGCCTAGAACCATATACGTAGGCGTAGATTTGTTTAAGCTCAGCACTAATTTATAATACTTTAATTGCATTTTAGCTGCCAAGTCGCATAATTGGGGACACCAAACTTCACAACCAAACAATAAAATAGGGGCTATCATTTTATCAAATAAATAAATCTGTACGTCAACAGGTAACATTAGCTTCCTGCACTTACGCAGTACTGAAAACATTGCTCTAGAAGCTTTATCGTACAACTTCCTCTGTGCTAACTTAAACTTATTGTTATAATTAAATGTTAATCCAAGATACTGGAAATCGAAAGTGACTTCTAATTTACAATTGTTATACCTAAATTCTGGAATTTTTCTTATTTTGCCCCTTGAAAAAACAACCACTTTTGTTTTAGCTACATTTACTTTAAGTTTGTTGTGAGTACAATAACTATACATAGCGTCAAGTGCATTTTGTAAAGAGGCAGGGGATTCAGCTAAAATAACTGTGTCGTCCGCATACAAAAGCAGAAACATATTAAAAAGCTTGTCTACTTCAGTTTCGTTTACATGCATCTGCCTTGCACTGACCTTCAAGGATTCTAGTTTACCTGTTTTATTTCCAATATACTCCTTCATATCATTTAGAAAAATAGAAAACAAAAGAGGTGATAAATTTTTGCCTTGCCTTACCCCAGTGTTGCACTCATAAAAAGAGGACAAATCACCATTCCATGAAATACAGGACTTTGCTCTGGCATACAAATTTTTGACTACTCTTAATATGTCTCCTCTAACGTTGATATTCATAATCTTTTGCCATAAAAGTGCACGGTTAACAAAATCAAAAGCTTTTTCGTAATCAACAAAGACACAATATAATTTCTTCTTTTTAAAAAGAAAAAAATCTATAATTGCATGTAAAGTGAAAATATGATCATTAACAGACAAACCTTTCCTGAAGCCTGCTTGTTCTTTTCCCAAAATGTTATTGAAATTTAAGAAGTTAGTCAGGCGGGTATTTAGCAAACTTGTGAATAGCTTACCAAAACAACTAAGAAGAGAGATGCCCCTGTAATTATCAGGGTTATCAGTGCTACCTTTTTTCTTATACATGGGCTTAATAATACCTATAGACCACTCATTGGGCACTTTTCCACTTTTTAATACTACATTGAACAATTTTGTAAAAATTCCTAACATTTTTTGAGAAGCAGATTTAATAAATTCATTTATGATTTGATCAATTCCGCATGCTTTATTATTTTTTAATTTACTAACTGCTTCTTTTACTTCAATTTCAGTAAATGGTGTGCTTAAAAAACTAGTATTAACCTCGTCATTGAGCAAATCATCAGTATCGTCAGGTTCAGTCGCATTAGTCGTATCAGTGTTGTCATTGAACTGTTTGAAATATTCAAAAAACATATCACAAGTAATTTTGCTATAGGTTTCGTTTTTATCTTGAGTCGATCCATTTAATAATTTCCAAAAAGCTGAAGGGTCAGCACTTTTTAAGTTACGTATTTTTTTGACCAGATGTGACTGAAACTTTCTGAATGACTTTGATAATTGACTTTTATAGTCTTTGCTAGCTTTAGTTTTAGCTTCTTTCGCAGGTTCATCTTTACTGCTTCTAGCAAAATTCTTAGCATTAAAAAACTCTTTTCGTTTTCTCTCACAATCCGCATCAAACCACTCACAATGCTCTGCCTGTCTTGTTACCCTACTTTGTTTACCTTTTCTTTGCAATTTATCTTTTAAAATGCCAGAATCAGTTGCTGCAGACTTCAGTATGCTGCATACGTTATGATAAAGGTCATTTATATAATCATCTGATATAGGTATTTCATTCAACAGAATATTATCTAGCAAACTATCTAATGAATTAATAGAGTTGTCGTTAAGCAAATCAACATAGTCATTTACTTTCTCTTGGGACCATTTAGGTCGTACAGGTGCACTTGTATTTTGTGTGCCATTAATATCATTTTCAACGTGTGTGTCTTTGTCATTTGCAGAACATGATCGCCTTACAAAACTAACAGATACAGGACAATGGACATCAGAAAAATGTTAATCAAATGGATGTACGACAAAATGACAAAGCAAATGAAAAATAGCTTGTGAAACAATGACATAATCAACTACACTGACTGGTGCTTCCTCAGATCCCGTAGTGATCTTGTGGGTCAGCAGGCTGTGGTTCACACGGTCAAAGGCTTTTTAAAAGTCCATGATGATGACGTCAGTCGAAGTACCGCTCACCAAAGCTGCAGAGACTTTTGATAAATTTGAGTAGCTGGGTCTCGCAGGAGCGGTTCCTCCGAAAGCCGCGCCGTTGACTGGACAAGATACCGTTCGACTCCAGGTGCTGCATGATACTGCTCACCAGGATATGCTCCAGGATCTTGGAGGGGATGCTGGTGAGGGAGATAGGCCTGTAGTTTGAAGCCTTGCAGTGTTCTCCCTTTTTGAAGACAGGGGTCACCAGTGCCACTCTCCAGTCCTCGGGTACTTCGCCAGTGCTGAGTGAGGATTGGAAGAATGTTGACAGTATGGGAGCGACCTCTTTAGACAGTTCTTTGAGCATGCGGGGGGCGATGCCATCTGGGCTAGCTGCTTTGGTGGGGTTCAGGCCGGCTATGTTTTCCACACCCGTAGTGCTTTGACAGAGACCATCTCCAAAATGGTTCACCTCCCACCCCCACAGACTTACACACACACACACATCTAGACATATTTCAATAAACCTACCTTTTGTCGCTGAAGGATGCTCACATGCTGCAGCCTGAGAGTGAAAGGGAGAAGGCTGCAATACCTGTTGTTAAGATTGAGAAGAAAACAATAGGTAGTTGGTATGATCCTTTGGAAGATAAAGGTTTGGTTGAAATAGAGAGATGGGGGGGGGGGGGGGAGAGACAGAGAAAGGGAGAGAGAGAGAGACTGGCAGACAGACAGAGACAGATAGAGGCAGAGAAAGGGAAAGAAAGATATAGAGATACAGATAGACAGTCTGTATCAGTGTATGCGTTTTGTGAGAGAGTGATAATGAATGTGTGTTGAGTGAGTGAATGAGTTAGTACATCTCGTGCATGTGTCTTTTAGCCAGGGAACGACAACAAAAACAAATTTTATCAAGCCAATATACAAACATCTACAAGTTACAGAATAGGTACAACTGTGCATGCTCACACATACATGTATACATATGTATATACATCACACACACAGAGAAACACATGCGCGCGCAGACACAAACACACGCGTGCGCGCGCACATACACTACACTCAATTTAATTTAAGATAAATTGAGAAAAAATGGTTGATATAAACATCTGTTTAATCATTCCAAACTCCATTAATTTATAGACCTATGAAGCACACTCAGCAAGAAACACAGGCAAAGATTTAGTTTACTATCCCCACCCTCATAACCCTCCATCAATTTTAACATTAAAAAATGTCACATCCTAACATTCTCAAGATAGGAATGGGTTTAGAATCAGGATAGCGTTATTGTCATGAAAATGAAAGAACCAGACTTAGAGAGATTGAAAGTTGTAAACGTGTGTGTGTGTGTGTGTGTGTGTGTGCAAACACAAGTATAAACATTATATTGAATTATATTGGATTCACAGTTAGCACACACACACACACACACACACGCAGAGAGAGACAGAGAGTGTAAATGAAATGAGGCTCACGGATGGCAAAGTCAATTGAGATCAAGAAGGCTCTTTGAAAGGAGTACAATGTTTAGCAAAGTTACTCATATAATACTCTCACACCTCTTCAAACAGGCAGACACAAAATGTACACAAACTCACCACAAGAAGTCGATCTCTCACTAGATCTAGTCAAGCTTCAGCTGCTTTTGTCATGGAACTTCTTGGCGAAAGCACATTACTGGCCATAGTTATATATCCAAATGTTGGCATGTTCAATTACTGTATGCTTTCGTACATCAGAAAACTTCACAATCTGATTGTGTTAAAAAAAATTGCTGGTTAAAACGAATGGATAATAGACTATCTCAGTATCTGCTGCCAGTTGATTACAGCTGAATAGCTCTTTTGCACTACTGCTCTTGACTGAAGAGCTAACGTTTTTCACCGTCAATTGGTCTAGATATCTTTAGTACCTATCAGCATGCAAAAATTGAGCATCCTAGGTCCCTCCGTTCAAACGTCATCATGCCAGGTGCTCAGCAACTTTTTTTTAGCTCCAGTGACCTTGACCTTTGACCTACATTTTCTAACTTGGCCTAGATATCCTTAGTACCTATCAGCAAACACCATTTGAGTGTCCTAGGCTGCTTCGTTCAAACATTATTGTGCCAGGGGCTCTGCAGCATTTTCGGCTCCAGTGACCTTGACCTTTGACCTTCATTTTCTAACTTGGCCTAGATATCCTTAATACCTATCAGCAAACAACATTTGAGCGTCCTATGTTCTTTCGTTCGTTCAAACATTATCGTGCCAGGGGCTCTGCAGCATTTTCGGCTCCAGTGACCTTGATCTTTGACCTTGAATTTTGAACTTGGCCTATCTATCCTTAGTACCTATAAGCATGCAACATTTGAGCCCTCTAGGTCCCTCTGTTCAAACGTTATCATGCCAAGGGCTCAGCAGCCTTTTTGGCACCAGTGACCTTGGCCTTTGACCTATAACATTCAATTTCGAATGTGGCCTAGGTATCCTTAGTACCTGTCTGCATGCAAAATTTGAATCCTCCTATGTTCCTCCATTCAAACATTATCGTCATCGTGTTAATATAGTCAGATAGTCTGGAACAGAATTCTCTGAAAACATTACCTGCCTCGTGGATGGTTAAAATACAGAAACAGTCACTGGGCGGGTCATCCCCCGAAGTCAGAGTGTGGCTGCCCATGTGGCAGGGTAATCAAAAAAAAACGTCACACATGTAATGTTCTCATCCCTATAGCTGGTGCATTTGTACCATAGTGTTCAAGTGCTTCGGGTGCTGGGATGATCCCTGGAATCTTTAAGCCAGGGTACGACAACAACATGGATGCAACCACACAAAATGAAAAACCCTGAAAGGCTGGGGTCCAGGGGTAATGTCCCCCTGCAGCTGAAGAAAGGCCGGGGTCCAGGGGTAATGTCCCCCTGCAGCTGAAGAAAAAATTGATTTATGAAGGTATTTTAGTTTGCTTTTTCCACAATTTATACAAATGCTTATTTTAAAGTGTTTGAAAAATACAGTAGACACACAGAGATCTTGTTTGACAAATTAAAAAAAGAAGGAAATTCCTTTTCTGGCAAAATTCAAAAACAGGAAATCCTTGTATACCAGGAAAAGTTGTACCCATGCAACAACTGGGCGGGTCAGGAGGCACTCTGGTTTTTGTTGTGTTTTAAAAAAAAAATCAGATTATTTATTGGTTCAAGGCAACAGATGACGTGACACCAGTACTAGTGTTAAGGCCAGCCAAAACAGCGAGAGAAAACGCAGAGGAAAATGCTCTGGTTAATGTGTTTGCCTCATACACAACTATGTATGGGTTTGAAATGTGGGGATGGGGGGTGGGGGTAGGGGTGGGAAGGAATAGGGCATTTGCACTGTACTTGCAGGCGATCTTGAATTTCACTGATGAGTTGAATTTAAAGAGTTGAATTAGAAAGGTCAGCGTAACTCGGGCAGAATGAGTGTTAGCAAATTAGTAGTCTAGTATAGAGAATGAAGAGTCGTGGAAAATGCCATATTAAAACACGGGCCAAGAACAAGAGGAACAGAAAGGAAAAGACAATTCGTAGGGACAGAGAGAACAAAAAATAACATAAAAGCAAAAACATACAAAAAGGATCAACTGGCCCCCCTCCCCCGCTTTGATCCTGATCGCTTCTCGGCCTTTTGGCTAAGACAGTGATTCAGGAACATAATTTTTTTTTTATACCATGGTTGGTTTGTTCAGCCCGTCGTACATGGCGAAAGCCGATACGCGACGTTAAACTGAACTTCCATTCCATCCCCTCCCCTTAATACACAGTGCCCTGTTTCATGTGGAATGGGGGACTAACAAAGTAAAGCTCTACTCATTTTCATCAACTTACAGACTGTTTGGCTATCTCCCCAGAGACGAGTGACACTCTGTAGGCCTTGTCAGTGGCGTCTGCGCTTTCCCTCTGGGGCAACACTGACCGGGCTGCAGCAGCAGGAATGGTGCTGTGGGTCTCTGAAACCAGTGTCCATTTCCTGGTAACATTTTGCACCTTCCTTTGTGTTTCACTGACCACAAGGTGGTCCTTTTTTCCCTGGTTGACATCCATGCAATGACGTAAAACATTGTGAGTGACTACAGGTATAACAAATTCCAATTTTAGTTAAAAGAATGTATCATGCCTTATAAGTTATATTCTGTAAAAAGTTATCTTGGCAATAAACAACCCATGTTTTATATTTTTTAAACTCATGGTTAATGTAAATTTTTGAATAAGCCCTAAAAGAAAAAAACAAAACAAAGATCAGACTAAACTATGAGAATCTGCAATAAGGAAGATATAATAATAATAATAAATAAATCTTCTATACCACTATTCTCCTAACACAGCAGGACTCATCGCGCTTTACATGGGAAAAAAAAGAAGTTTACCCCCACACACACACACAAGATATTCAAAATACATGTACTTAAAATTATTTAGAAACAAATTCACTTTATCGCACTCACACAACTCACATTTAGTTTTTTTTTTTTTTTTTTTTTTTTTTTTTTTTAAATATCTACATAAAGCACAATTTTTTTTTTTTTAATACAAAAAAAATCTTTACAGGGTTGACTGACAGTGGATGGACAGACAGAAATTAACAGAGATATTATTTGAAAAGGTGCGTCTTCAGGCCAGTTTCGAAAGAAGACAGAGATGGAGAGCTGCGGAGAGAGAAAGGGAGATTGTTCCAGATGTGTGGTGCTTGGAAACAAAAAGATCTGTTTCCAACTGTTCTGTACTTGGTGACAGGTTTGCAGAGAAGTTTTAGGTTGCTTGATCTGAGGTTGCGTTCTGGTATGTAGGCAGAGAGGAGAGAAGAGAGGTAGTCAGGAAGAGTGTCTTCGAAATAACGATAGGCAAGAGTGGCCACTTTATAGTCGACTCTCGCGTCAACATGGAGCCAGTGCAGCTGTCTCAGCAGTGGTGCATGTCACTGAGTCAGTCTTATGCTTTCTGAGCACAACCCTGGCAGCAATGTTCTGGACTCTGAAGACGCTTCACATAAGAAAGAGGGAGACCTGCAAGAATTGCATTGCAGTAATCCAGCCTGGACAGTATGAAAGAAACAGCAAGTTGAGTAGCAGCTTCAACTGAGAGATATGAACTAATGAACGAATAGAACTTAGTCTTTTAAGATGGTAGAAAGTTGACCGACAGACAGAAGAAATATGCTGATCAAAAGAAAATGTTTCGTCCAGGCAGACACCCATATACATGACTGATTTCTGAAAAGGTACAGAATCATTTGACAAGGTCAAAGGATCACGCTTTATCGCCGACAGACGATTGTGATTCCCAACAGCTAAAAGCTCAGTCTTGTTCTCATTTAACCTGAGTGTGTTTTTATCCATCCAAGAGATAAAAAAAAAATGAATATGGAAACCAAGACAATAAAAACATTTAACAAGAGCGCTAGACTACCAGCCGCCCGGCAGCATTTTCAGGTCCAGTGACCTTGACCTTTCACCTTGATTTTTGAACTTGGTCTAGATATCCTTAGAACCTATCTGTAAGCAAAATTTGATTGTCCTAGGTTCCTGCGTTCAAACGTTATCGTGTGCCAGGTGTTCGGCAGCATTTTCGGCTCCAGTGACCTTGACCTTCATTTTTTTAATTTGGCCGAGATATCTTTATGACCTATCCGCATGCAAAATTTCAGCATCCTTGGTCCCTCCGTTCAATCGTGTTGACATAAATAGATAGTCAGCCAGGCCCGGAATCCACTGAAAACATTACCAGCTTCTCTTTCGTTCGTGGCTGGTAACAAAAGTAATATAATTGATCACCCTAAGCTATGAGCCTGTATGTAAATAAAGAGATGAAAGCAGAAATGAGACACAAAAAAGGAAACCAGTATGATAAGTACATCTAACAAAAATAAGTGTAACATTTCTATTCACCACAATATATGGTAGTGATTTAGACTAGAGTTTAGGCTTTATACTCTTCTTCTTCTGCTCTTCTTCTTCCAGTAATGTCCACCTGCCGTTTATCGGCAATTATTGACATATACAGCGATTCAAAGACGAAGATGCGCAGCATGGGATGACATAGGATTTGAGAAATGTATTAGATAATAGAAAAGCATTTGTTGTTTACAACGATATTGAAAGGATATGAAGAGAGTAATTCGGTTGGGTATTTTATAAGTTCAGATAAATATTAAATAATCATTTGTTGTTTTAAGATGATATAAAAAGATATGAAAAGATTAACTTGGCTGAGTATTTTGTAGGCTTGAAATGGGTGGGGGAGGGGTTGAGTAAATTTTAGTGAGATGCAAGATAGAAGGAGGAGTAAGTCATGCACGACGCTCGGGCCCCACGCATGATGCATGCAGAAAATAGATATCTGTTTGAGTCATGCACGACTGTTAAGCATACCCGGTTCAGCCATGCTCAAGATCACCCGAATCGTGAAACTAGCCAATCACAACGGACGGGAGGACCAGAACTCTGATTGAAGAAAAAAATACTGTTGTTTCTATGAGGAGTCATGACGCTAGAGTAATCTTTCCTTGATTTCCAAATAAGCAAGTTCGCACGACAAGAGGCGAAGCGACAATAGTCGTGTGTGAGAACACCACTGCCTCGATACAATGTGTGTTGTGATGCAGGCGGCAACGCGTCAAGCCGTTGCTCTGAGAAACAATTGACGCCCGATGCTAGTGTGCGAAGGCCTTTAAGTCATGCACGTGACGGCCCGGGCCCGCACAATGATGCATGCAGAAAAGCATATCGTTTGAGTCATGCACGACCGTTAAAAGCATACCCGGTTCCAGGACCCAGGAACACTCAGGCCCACAATGATTGCATGCAATAGGGTAATTGTGTCTATGAATGTATCATTGAATGGATGCATGGACACGGCTAAGCAGGCCAGCGCTTAAATGGTGCATGCGCTGGGGAGCCAGAGAAAAAGAAAAAAAAGGATGTTAGCCTAATGTCGATTTTTTTTGTGCACCGATGCATCCAGCCACCCTCACACACGAGGGAGCATAGGTGCTAGCGTGGGTGATTGGACTATTTCAGGGGACAGATTATTCCAGTCACAGACGGTGCAGAGGAAGAATAAGTACTTTCTGTAGTCTGTCCTCGAGGTGATCCGCTGGTATTGATGACTATGGCTATGTCTTCTGTTTGTAGGCGGTAAGTGCGTCAAGCTAGGACATCGTACACTGGCTTGTCTGCTGTAGATCATGAAGCATGTGGACAGTCTGGAGGTGTTTCTCTGTCCAGTTAGAGGACAAACCTCGCAGCTGCTGTACCATAGCACCAACACTGGAGGTGTTTCTGTGCCGGTTGAGGACAAACCTCGCAGCTCTTCGCTGGACTTTTTTAAGTTCCGTGATGAGCCTGTTGGTGTGTGGATCCCAGACTGGGCTAGCGTATTCTAAAACAGGTCTCACCATGGCCTTGTATGAAAGCTCTTTTGTTGTTGCAGGGCGCACCTTCAGGTTTCGTCTCAGGAAGCCCAGGGTTGTGTTGGCCTTCGCACAGACAGCTTCAATGTGGGCTCCCCACGAGAGGTCGGTCTGCAGGGTGACCCAGAGGTATTTTGCCGAGGACACTCTATCGAGGCTATGGCCATGCAGGCTGTAGCTGGAGTTGGCAGTGAGTGGCTTTTGGCTGCGAGTCAGAGGCAGCTGGCTACAACTGGCGGGGTGGAACGCCATACATGTCCCACTCTCTTTCTCCATCAATCTTCCAGTCTGCGAAGGTCCTCTTGCCATCCGTCCGGGTCATCATTGCAAGTGATGAAGCGATACACAGCAGTATCGTCAGCAAAGAGTCGTGATGGAGATGAGATTTTGGAGGGTAGGTCATTGGTGTAGGTTAAAAAGAGGCAGGGACCAAGAACAGTCCCCTGGGGTACGCCGGACTTCACTCGCACGTAGCTGGACTGTGCTCCATCGACCACTACTGCCTGCTTAGGATTGCTGCATCGCTGAGGAAGTTTGCTATCCAGCTGTTGGTGCTTCCTCGGATCCCGTAGTGATCGAGTGTGTGGGTCAGCAATGCAAGTTGTGGTTCATGTACCCGGTCAAAGGCTTTTTCAAAGTCCATTATGATGACGTCAGTCGAAGTACCGCTCTCCAAAGCTGCAGAGACTTCTTCGATAAATTTGAGTAGCTGGATCTCGCAGGAGCGGTTCCTGTGAAAGCCGTGTTGTTGACTGGACAAGATGCCGCTTGACTCCAGGTGCTGCTGATGCTGCTCGCCAGGATATGCTCCAGGATCTGGAGGGGACAGTGGGTGGGGAGAAGGAATCTTGTCCCTATGACTGGTCCTCTTGTCGCTGGCTCTAACGCGAAGGTATAGCGAGAGGGTGGAGGGAGCGGTTGGGAGTAAAATTTAGCGTCGTTGCTGAGATTACCGTCAGAGGTTGAGACTTTGTCGTTTCTG
>CM065695.1:51544707-51557207 GCA_017654935.2 Phymorhynchus buccinoides | reverse complement strand
TGTCAGTGTGTGTGTGTGTGTGTGTGTGTGTGTGTGTGTGTAGCCGAAATGTATTCCATTCCATAGCGCGTAAACCACTTAACACATCGTAATGAAACTTGGCACAATGATTCCTTGCAGATGCTGCACACGATGTCAGATTCACAGAACGACGAGCCATATAAACGAAATCATCGCTGTGAGAAAATTTATGAATATTAAAAAGACACTCATTATTTCAATGATAATGGGTGGAATTAAAGCGAAGTAGGCATAGTGAACAAGTGTCGCCTAACAAATGTTTTTTTTATGAAATATTCAATTTCTCAGCAATTGTTCGTGGTCACTTCAGAACAAAATGGAGGGAGCGTCTGCAGCTTGACACTGGAGAGGACAGCATCCACCAGCTGGACCGTGCCCAGCAGGTCGCCATCATCAGACTGAGAACCGGGCATTGTCGACTTCTCTCCCATCCCTACCGTCTGAAGATCTCCCACACGGGATGAATGTCCTTGTGGCACGGGATTACAGACGGCAGCAGACCAATCCTGCAGGACTGCCCTACTTTGGGCACCCTGAGACGTGAAAGCTGGCCCAGGCCTGTGGCACTCCGGGACAAGCTGTGGGTTCCTGTGGCACTCCGGGACAAGCTGTGGGGTCCTGTGGCACTCCGGGACAAGCTGTGGGGTCCTGCTGAGGCGCTGCTGTTGACTGCGACATTCATCAACCGAACCGGACTGAGCATCTGATATGGCCGGGAACAAAGAAGAAGAAGAATTTATCAGTATTACCATAATACCATACTGATACAATAAATTTTAAATGCAAAAAAACCCACAATGACCCGATGATCCAAAATTAACTCCCTTGACAAGTTAGATCGCCCGCTAGGCTGCTACCATGATGTTAGTTAACCCCTTGACTGCCACCAACGTATCACGTACTGACCTGATGACATCAGATGAAGAGGAATAACCCTGATATGCTGGCTTTTGCTCTAACACAGTCAAGAGAGTTATACCCCCAGACCATTTTGCCCAATTGGCTCTGTCAGTTGTCTTTTTCATGGCATGATTTGCCCAATGATTGTTTTCTCTAATTTTCTCTGGCAGTCAAGGGGTTAATGGTGTGTGTGTTATTTGAATTACTTGAATTACTTTTTTATGCTCAGTTTAAGGCTAGCCATGCATTTCTGTATATATAGTCACTAAGGTGCGAGAAAAAAGTTATAATGAAGTGTTTGTGTCAGACAAGACTGAACTTATGTTAGCCTGTCCAAAGAGATTACTTGGCCATCCATCTCTTCCAGATTCTGTTACAATCAACAACACTCCTGTCTCTCTGTCCCCCTCTGTTCGCAGTCTCGGAGTCACGTTAGATCAGACCCTCTCTCTCCAACAACATGTCTCAAATGTTTGTCGATCTGCATACCTTCAGCTCCGCAAAATAAGTTCTGTTCGCCACTATCTATCTACTGACGCCACGAAAACTTTGGTCTGTGCTTTTGTTTTGTCTAAAATCGATTACTGCAACTCTCTCCTTGCTGGCCTCCCAAAGTATCTTCTCAGTCGCCTCCAAAGAATTCAAAACAATGCTGCCCGATTAGTCCTTAAGTCTTCTAAGTATGAACATGTCACGCCACTTCTGCACTCTCTGCACTGGTTAAAAATCTCTGATAGGATTGACTATAAACTCTCCACTCTTTCCTTCACTGTCATCTCTGGTTCTGCCCCTGATTACCTGTCTGACCTACTTCACCTCTACACACCTTCTCGTGTCCTCCGCTCTTCCTCTGACACTCGCCTCCTGCAACCAGCCACTGTCAAAACCAAAACCTATGGTGAAAGGTCCTTTTCGTTCCAGGCTCCATCTGTGTGGAACAACTTACCCCTGTCTCTCAGACACACCGACTCTCTGGACGCGTTCAAGGCCGGTCTAAAAACTCATCTCTTTTCTAAGTTGTAGCTGACATGCATAGGTTGATTGTGCAGTGTGGACATTGAGTGGTGTGTGTGTGCGTGTGCGCGTGCGTGTGCGTGTGCGTGTACGTGCAATGTGTGTGTGTGTGTATGCAGTGTGTGTGTTGATTGTGCCGTATGGAAATTGAGTGGTGTGTGTGTGTGTGTGTGTTTGTTTGTGTGTGTGTGTGCGTGCGTGCGCGCGTGTGTGTGTGTGTGTGTGTGTGTGCATGTAGCGTGTATGTGTGTGTGACGCCCCCCCCCCCCCCCCCCCCGCGTCACCCCCCCTTCCCACCCTCTCCCCTTCATCGTCTTTCTTTGTGTGTGTGTGTGTGTGTGTGTGTGGTGTGTGTGTGTGTGTGTGTGTGTGAATGTGTGTGTGTGTGTGTGTGAATGTTTATAGTTTTATTTCTTTGTAAAGCGCCGTGAATAGAATTTTCTAGATATGTGCGCTATATAAGTGCCAATTATTATTATATTATATGTGCCAGTCAGCCACCCCGCTAGGCTGCTACCAGGATGTTAGTTTATTTATTTAGAATGTACATTTCTATAGCGCTTATTCATCAAAGCTCTAATGGTGTGTGTGTTATTTGAATTACTTTTTTTGCTTCATTTGGAGATTGCTCGACTGTGAAGAGGGGAAGTATTGTTGTGTTGTCTATGTTGTTTGAAAAAGACATTTTTTGTTGAAATATTACATGTTCTGTTTTGTCTCGTCAATAAAATAACGTCACTCTGCACTTGTTGTGTGTTTGTTTGTGTGGTATTTACTTTTTTATGCTCAGTATAAGGCTAGCCATGCATTTCTGTATATATAGTCAGTCACTAAGGTGTAATAACAAAAATTATGATGAAGTGTTTGTATATATAAAAAAAATATAAAAAAGTTTTTGTATAGGTGAAGACGGGGTAAAAAGCCCATGGGCGGGTAAGAATCCCATGCCAATTATCATGAAATAAAGCAAATTTCAGTCAAATTTGGCCATGAGACGAATGCTAAACATTAACACTCGTCTCATGGGCAAAATGTGACTGAAATTTGCTTCATTTCATGAGATAATTGGCATGAGCTTCTTACCCGCCCATGGGCTTTTTACCCCGTCTTAACCTATCTGAAGAATGACATAGGGGAAGATGGGGTAAAAAGCGCATGGGCGGGTAAGAAGCCCACCCCAATTATCTCATGAAATGAAGCAAATTTCAGTCTCATTTTGCCCATGAGACGAGCGTTAATGTCTAGCATTCGTTTCATGGGCAAATTTGACTGAAATTTTCTTTATTTCATGAGATAATTGGGGTGGGCTTCTTACCCGCCCATGCGCTTTTTACCCCGTCTTCCCCTAAACTAGTTTGTTTTTTAAATCTTGATTCAATTTATTGTCCGTTATATTTCCTCAAGATCACATAAAAGGCTTACGTTTCGTAGTATCCCTGTCAGTTATGCTGACTCATATATCTGTATCGTTAGAAATTCGGGACTTTCCTGGAGTTGCACTGCCTCCGGGCATTGCTCCAGGATCGTTCCCACCATCTTTATATCTACTAATATCCCATATGTGTCTGTTTCAGACCGGAGGACGTGAAACGGATTTTCATTCGTATCCATGTCAGTAATATTTTAAAGCACATAAAACCACAAAAAAAATCTTCTGTCCATGTTCTTTACTTACAGTGGTGTGCAATCGTAATGGGACCTAATTGATAATCGTATCAATGCTGTGAGGTCAAGGTCATTCTACCAGGAAGTTGGGTCTGAACAACAACGTCCGAATTCCTAAATTGTGTTGAGATAAACCTATCAGGAAGTCGACATAAGCTTAACCACAGTTTTCTCTCTCTTTGAAATTTGTCACCATCTTAGAATGGAAACCAAGAATATATTCTGTACAAGATGCTTTATCGATGAACCCCCCCCCCCCCCCTTCTCTCTCTCTCTCTCTCTCTCTCTCTCTCTCTCTCTCTCTCTCTCTCTCTTCTCTCCGTTGACATAAGGTCAGGTTAGGTCAGGTCAGGGTAATGAGGGCAACTAGGCCTCTGAAGTGCCCTTTCAATATAGTTTTTGTAGTATTGAGCACAGCTGTGACGGTTTTTGATGACACAATCAGTCATGTTGGTATCTCAATTCTGTCAATTTAGGGTCTTTGTCCAGGAGGTTTTTAAACTGGTTAAGGTTTGGTGCAAGCTTGATTTGTGCAGATAGGTTATTCCAATACTTGGCAACTCTGTTAGCAAAAAAATGTTTTCTAATGTTAGTTCTGCTGTATTGTATTAGTATTTTTAATTCACAGCTTCTAGTTTTCGAATAGTTCGAGAGCTGAAACAATCTTTTGTTAGTAAAGTCAGTATTGTTAAAAAAAATTATAAACATTTATCAGGTCTCCTCGCAGCCTCCTGTATTTCAAGGATGGCAAATCCAGCCTGCGCAGCCTTTCACCATAGTCTTTATTTTTAAGAGATTTTATCAGTTTGGTAGCTCTCCTCTGGCATCTTTCGATTGACACAGACTGTCTTTTGAGATATGGGTTCCAAATTTGATTCCCATATTCTAAATGTGGTCTCACCAAGCTTTTATACAGGTTTATAAACACATTATTTTTTATTCCTGAAAAAGTCCTCCTAATCAGCCCCAGCATTCTATTTGCCTTGCCAACAGCTGTTGTGATATGTTTGTCAAACTTAAGATTAGGATCAAAGATCACCCCTAAGTCTTTTTCTTCTGTGCATGTCTCTAATTTATGTCTATTTGTGCCATGAGTTATTTCATATTCCCTCTGTGGATTTTTGAATCCTAAATGCATAACTTTACATTTGGCAGCATTGAAATACAATTTCCACTTCTCAGACCATTCAATAAGCTTATTTTAATATTTATATATTTTTGTATTATGTCCGATTCATGAGAAGAATTATAAATTTTAGTGTCGTCTGCGAATACTTTGCAAACATTTTCAACTTGGTCAGGCAAATCATTTATAAAAATAGTAAATAAAATAGGTCCCAAAATACTCCCTTGAGGGATGCCACTCAAAATGTCCGTGTTTGATGAAGATTTATCCCCCACCTTTACTTTCTGTTTTCTACCTGTTAAAAAGTCTCCCACCCACAGCAAAATATTTCCCGTTATGCCATATGATTTTAGTTTCAAAAGTAGTCTTTGGTGAGGTACAGAGTCGAACGCTTTTCGAAAGCTTAACTACTTTTCCCCGTGTGTACGCGTGTGTGTG
The DNA here is from genome assembly GCA_017654935.2 of Phymorhynchus buccinoides. Taxonomy (NCBI): domain Eukaryota; kingdom Metazoa; phylum Mollusca; class Gastropoda; order Neogastropoda; family Raphitomidae; genus Phymorhynchus; species Phymorhynchus buccinoides. The sequence continues at coordinate 51,552,043 of CM065695.1, read as the reverse complement.
TGTGCCGTGTGTGTGTGTGTGCGCATGCGTGCGTGCGTGCGTGCGTGTGTGTGTGTGTGTGTGTGTGTGTGTGTGTGTGTTATCAGCTCTCCTGTGTGGGGTGTACGCGCGTTACCCTTGGCTTGGCTGTGTGCACGACCATCTGGATTTTTTTAAATTCCAACATTGGCAGAAATTTCAATCTGGTGAAGGAGGCCGATCAACGGAAAAAACAAAGAAGAATAAGATGTAGAACTGAAGATGATGTTGATGTGAGATCTGGAGCCTTTAATGATGTTGATGAGCCAGCCTTCAATGTTCTTTGACTTGAATGTGGTTTTGCAATGAGCGGTACCCCTATATAGAGAAGGCAGCAACCTGGATATGACGAACCTGGATATGACGAACCTGGATGACGAACGTCGCCCTTGTAGATCTACTAGCATAGTGCTGAAGATGATGTTGACATCACGGAAGCATACATTTGTTACCACATACCATTGGTATCACAGCTATTGGTACCACAACTATTGGACCCATGGCCACACACCGCTAGTCCCACAACATGTGGGACTAAAGGTATGTGGGTCCAATTGTTGTGGTGCCAATTGCATTTTTCCACTCACTCAATTTTATATCACAATTGTGGGACTAGCGGTATTGCACCTTTAGTCCCACATACCGCTAGTCCCACAATTGGTATGTCCCACATACCGCTAGTCCCACAATTGGTATGTGGTATGTGGGTCCAAGGGTATGTACTACTGCGTGTGGGACTAGTGGATGTGGGAACAATGACTGAAAACTTAGCCTGGCACGTCGATATTCCCACATACTTCTGTTCCCACAACCTTTGCTCCCACATACTTGTAAGCACACATACCATTAAACCCACACAATGTTTGTGGGACTAGCGGTATGTGGGACAAAAGCATTGCATTCCCATTGGTCCATGGTAACAGAAGTGGTAAAGGGGCTGAGGCTTATTTATATCCGGGGTTTGAAGTCCTCCACCGAGGCAATGTGCGACAAACCATCAACCAACCATCATTACTTTCATCAAAGACTCAGTGTACAGGGGAAGATAAACATCCGGTCTCTTTCCCTATAATTATGAGTAGTGAGGACAGAAACACTGGTTATGTCCCTTTGAAACGTGACACATTTTACACATCGATAGGCCAGTTGAATTCTCCGTTCAAGTTCCAGTCCGAGTTTTTGGATAGCCTCCACTGTGAATAGTGTACACGTCCCCACTAACGATAACTCTATCAGCCCGGTTCGCCGAGCTTTTAAGTAATCCATCTTATCATATCATATCATATCAGTTTAGGCTCTGTAGGCTTATGAAGCCTTTTGCCCTCTAGATATTTTTCTCAAATATAAATATTTATTTTCCTTTTTCTTTTTGTTTGCCCGTGAATTACTACGGCTATTGTGTATTTGTTTTGGGTTGGGTTGGTGTTTTTTTGTGGGTTTTTTATTTTTTTTATTTTTATTTTTTTATTTCTCTCCAAATTTGTGGAGTACATAATAGTATTAAATTTTTTTGTCAATAAGATTTTTGAACCTATTTAGTGATGATGCACTTACAGTTTCATTAGAAAGATTGTTCCATGCAGTTATTACTCTGTTAGTAAAAAAGTTTTGAGCTGAACGACTGTTATTTAGTTTTTTGGTTAATTTAAAATCATGCCCTCGTGTTCTCTCCTCGTCAGTTAGAGTTAGTAAAGTTTTAGTTGTGTTAGGATCATAGAACTTGTTAAGAATGTTATACACCTCAATCAAATCGCCTCTTAGACGTCTGTATTCCAAACTAGGTATTCCCAAATACTTTAGTCTGTCCTCATAGTCATACTCCATATCTCTGGTTCCAATAATTGTTTTCGTAAATCTCCTTTGGACACCTTCTAAATGATCAACATGTTTTCTCAAAAAGGGACACCAGACAGGATGTCCATACTCTAATAAGGGGCGTACTAATGTTTTATAAAGAGGTAGCATAATTTCCTTTGATTTATTAGTTATTGTTCTGATTAGTAGACCTGACTAATGTTACTCCAACAATCATCAATAGATTTATCAACATCTGCAACCCCCGTCCAGTCGACTGAACGCACAAATTTTCTCATATCGTCATAGTTTCCCTTGCCTACTAAATATTTAGAAGCACCTGGTGCTGACTGATAGGTCTTAGTAATTCCCAATGTAAAAAATAAAACACAGTGATGGCTCTTACCGAGTGGAGGAAGGTACTCCACCTCTGAAACAAAGTTTTACCCTTTTAGAATATCTTTGCTTTCATTCACGAGAAGAAGGTGTTGGAGAAGGAGGAGGATATTTTAGAAAAAGAATAAGGTGACGATCCTGGAGGTAATCCATCCTTACCCTTTAGATATCGTATTACCAGAAAGTCCTGAAAGTGGATTTTTAATAATCAAGATAGTTGATGTAAACTGTAAGTAAAACGGAACTAAGAAGAAGAGACTTTGGAATACTCTTCCGGCACAACGAGACAGAATCTAACACAAAAAAAAACCTCCTTGGTGGATACACAAACATATATCAAAACTACAATAGAGCATGACTAAAAAGGCAGATTTGTCGAAACCACAATACAAAAAACTCGCTAGCTGTGCAAAAGTTCAAACAAAACTGAACCAGGACAGTGTGAAGAGGCCGCGAGGACTAATGCCTATTTACCTGACATGAGGACCTGACTTCTAATAAATAAAGACAAGTAAAAGCATGGGCCTGTTGGTTGGAAATGACGGCCGTCCTTATCACAAAGGATCTCCTTTCAAACTTCACGCCACCAAGTCAATTAAGAATTTTTTTCCCCCAAAAAAAAAAAAAAAAAACAAAAAAAAAGGGGGGGGTTGTTATTTTGTCGTTTTTAACAATATGATTCTTTAGACTTAAACACTTTTTGACTAGTGTTTATTTGTGGCCAAAAAACCAGAACAAAAATGGCTGAAAAACTGCAGTCATTCTAAACAAAGTATTAATGGTAAGGGCAGCAATATGACAAGTTCTTGTTCTTGATTTAAAAAGAACGATTTCAAACAACCTTTAAAGAAAACATAATGTCTGGTTTGTTTTAACAAACGATTAAACCTGAAGAAACAAACAATTACGAATATGTAAAAATCGCTTGATTAGAAAGTGAAAAATTTCACGTTCGTTTTAAATTTGTTTGATGTTATTTATTGTTTTAAGATTGTTAAAAACTTGTCTAAATTTGCACGCCGTTTGCCGTTTCTTTCTTAAATACACAGTGCATCTATAACAGGAGCATTCACGTGTCCGGTGACACTTCCGCTGACCCCAAATAGGGTCGCTTGCTACATCGGCTTGACTTGTCCGGAATAGTTGTCGTCCCTTATTAAACAATTTGCTTCTCCGGGGATTCCGCTGCCTTGTCGCCGGTTCGAGTCCCTGCTCTAAATTTAGAGTTCCTACTCGGGTCGAAAAATTTGGGGGTGGTGCGGTGCGGTTAGGGCTTCCTTCTAGGGACTAGGGGTTAGTTCAGCCTGCCTTTCTGTCTAAAAACCACGCTCCTTAGCGGCCGGCCCACGCACGTGGCAGTATGCCATTCTTTTGAATCACAGCTCATTTTTCTTTTCATCATGACATGGCATCATTTTTATTCATAACATTTTTGTTTGCAGTTTTGTACACCCAGTTCCAGAAAAAAAAGCACTAAATATCATGTGGCAGTATGCCATTCTCTTGTACTACAGCTGTGGTGGTTTCATTCTGGCACTGAATTTTTTTTCATAACATTTGGGGGGGCAGCCACCCCCCCCCCCCCGCCCCCCCACCCACTAATTTTGAAGGTGGAACATATTCATCCGTGTGTACATGTCTGTAATCTGAACATTTTTTCCTCTTAAAAAAAACCCTCATCAGTATTTTTTCACTTCAGCATCCAGTCATCATTTTGACTTTTTTTTATGCTATCGGGATGGGGTCGTGCGTTGTCTAAACAATTGCAAAATTATTGCTGCCCAGATGCTTGGCAATAGCGGCATTTGCCGCGTTCTGTGACCTTGAATTTCACCGAGTTGAATTTAGAGAGTTAAATAGAAACGGTCAGTGTAACTCATTGCGAACGATTTTTGTCGGTCTTTGTTCCGTCGTGCGGGCAAATTAGTAGTCTATTATAGAGAACGAACACTCTGGCAATATGCCCTATTGGGAGGGACGGAAGGGGAGAGTTTGGGGCCAGGATGGAAGGAGTTGATGAGGTAGGACTGGGGCAGGGTAGGGTGGGCAGGCTAGTCCAGGATGGAGAGGCCAGGATGAAGGAGTTGAGGTAGGGCTGGGGGCAGGGTAGGGGGGCAGGGCCTATGTCCAGGATGGAGAGGGGCCAGGATGGAAGTTGAGGTAGGACTGGGGCAGGGTAGGGGGGCAGGCCTATGTCCAGGATGGAGGGCCAGGATGGAAGGAGTTGAGGTAGGGCTGGGCAGGGTAGGGGGGCAGGCCTATGTTCCAGGATGGAAGGAGTTGGAGGTAGGACTGGGGCAGGCTATGTCAAGGATGTGAACTGCAGATGAATCACTCAGGAGAGGAGAGAGAGAAGACTGAGAGAGAGAATGAGCGAGAGAGTTAATGATGGAGAGAGAGGAGAGATTTTGAGACGAGAGAGAGAGGAAAATGAATGAAATTGTTTTAGGCCTATTCCAAAAAGACCAAAGCCCTCGAGAGAGAAGGGGGGAGTGGGTGGGGGGGGGGGGGCAGAGAGATGATGAGGAGAGATAACGATGTTACTGCTTTTAAAAAGATGGAGGAGAGGACAGACAGACAGAGAGATAGAGGCTGGCATACAAAGAGAGAGATTCACACAGACATATAGACACACACATACAGAGAGTGGCCCAGTGGGCAGGGGATGAGGAGGAGGATGACATGAGAGACCAATACACACAGAGACCGAGGAGAGTGAGAGACAGAAGACGGCAGAGAGAAAGAACAAAGACATTTCTAGATACAGACAGAAGAGATTTCAACATTCCATGAAGCAACGTAATCCTTTTTGGTTTTAATAAGATGTCAAACATGTGGTCTGACCACATAACACATTTCATCCAATTCAAGATCACCCGAACAAAACCAACCAACCAACAAAGTAAAAACCATTCAATTCCGTAATCAGTAACAAGAAGGAACGTGAATATAATTAGTATGTACATCTTTAATAACCTTTGTCAAAACTTATACCATCGAAAGAAAGAACCAACCGAGACAGGCCCCTTACTTCATTTCCCACTGTGAGCATTCACAACCCTGTCTCTGAGAAACTACACACATCACACATGATGCAAGTACCGGCAAAGAGCACAAACACACACACACACTGAGGCAAGAGCACACCACACACACCACACACACACACACTGAGGCCAAGAGCACCACACACACACACCACTACACACACACACACTGAGGCAAGAACACACACACACACACTGAGGCACACCACACATGTGCACACACCACACACATTTGCATAGTACAGGACACAAACATGCAAAAATCCAGACACCACGCAAAACACAAAAAGTGAGTTAAAATGCATGATTCTATTTGTTCATTGCTATTTTAGGAGCCTAAACCCTCTCCCAATGTAAACATGCCAAATCGTTCTTTTTTATTTTTATTTTTTTTTTTTTAATATTTTTTTTAAAAAAGTTATTTTCACACTAAAGCTGCCATATTATAATGCCATAATCCATTTTTGGAGAATTTATCCGACTTACCAAGCAAACAATACTTCATTGCAATGGCTTTTTAAAACTGTTTCCTGGAAACAGGACGGTAGGAAAGTTAGTTTAAAGTGACGTAATCGGGCTTTCGCCATGTAACGACGGGCTGAACAAACCAACAGGGTATTATAAACAAAAATTTATGTGCCTGAACACGTCCTAGCCAAAAGGCCGAGAGCGATCAGAATGGAAACAGGACCAGATAAGCTCCACATTTAAACAGAAAACATGGGTGCTGCCGAAAACCCTCCCACAAATGTTTGGTTTTATAAAAATCCATACTTTCAGGTTTTAAACCCAACTCAAGACACACCCTGTTTCAGAAGCTTGCTATCTTGCAGGTTTCATGGTTTTAGGTATTATCAGTTATTGGTAATGGTACTTATAGTCACAGAGGACGTCTCTCTGAAATTTGGGGTGCTCCCACCTGGACGATCGTGTCGAGCCAGAGGTGCGCCCCCGCCCCCTTTTTGAGGGGGCTCCCTATGGCGCATTTTGTGCTTGGACTGCGATGATGGAAGAGGAAAAGGGTCTCGTTTTGTGTGTCATTTTGACCACAAACTTTTCGTTACCACTGGGCTAACATGTGCTAAGCTGGCTTTTTCAATCGGGCACACAGGACCTCGGGTTTATCGTCTCTCATCGAAAGACTCCCGATCAGACCGTAAGGCCGCAGTGCAGAGTGAGAGGAAAAATCCCCTGTACCCAGGTCGATCTCGTGTTTTATTGCACAGGAGGCGACGACAGCTGTTACACTACTGTGCCACTGTACAGTGAGCTGGGGGGGGGAGTGGATTGGTTGAATGGAGTTTTGTGGGAGAAATGGTTATGTCAGTGTATGTGTTGTCAGTCAATAAACACAAAGCACCTTTGAGTTTAATTATTTTTAAAAAAGGGCTTACACTATGCTCTGTATATTATTATAATATTCAGTTAAACTATAATAATATCGAAGAACGTTCAAATAATGTATGTGTGGGAATATGAACACTTAATTCATGCAATATACCACACAAAGGGGGGGGAAAACAAACTACTCTAAAAGTCAAAGTTTGGGGTTTACACGACATTCAAGATTTGTAATATTGTACTCATTTATTATGATGACTGCTAAAAAGTGCAAAAATGGTTATACTTGTGTCCAAAACATATTTATAATACAAGAACATATACGACAGATTATAATTTTCTTGTAACACCAAGGCCTACATTCAAGCCTGTCCACAAGATGTATTCAAAACCACAACACACTTTTTATCAATTCACACTAAGCCACTCACATATTTTCAACACAACATAGACACCCCCCATCCCCCACAAAAAAAAAACCACCACAACACTTTCAATTAATCCACACACAAAAATATTCACATTCTTAAGTCTTTCTAAACAGTCATTGACAGAACACAAGAGCACAGAAACTGGTTAACAGCAACAGATCCAACTTCCACGCCGTTAAAAGGAGAAAAGTACTGAAAACAACGCAGGTCTAATTCTGTCCGTTAATTCCCTACTCCAATGGAATGAATGCGGATAGTGGCAGGTGGACTGCAGCCAGGAGAGAAAGGCATCGACTGCTCTGTCAAGCT
>CM065695.1:51492181-51544207 GCA_017654935.2 Phymorhynchus buccinoides | reverse complement strand
GCTACAGATCACACGCTTTAGCAGTCACGCAGTTCAAACGCTAGTCACGCGCGCCCTCAGTTCAAACGCTAGTCACGCGCTGCGTACTGCGGCGTCCGTGTCATAATCACATGACGGCTTGGTTGAGAGAGGGGAAGGAGGGAGAACAAAGAAACGCCGCTTTCTGTCGGCAATCCTGTGATGTCACAAGATTGTAGCCCAGCGGATAAGAATAAAGAGTGGATGGATGAAATAGAAAAGAGAGGGGGGGGGGGGGGGTATAGAGGAAGTGGGGCGTGCGTGACAATGAGACGATGTGTCCAGCACGTCCCCACTTTCTCTACTATGCACCCCCCCCCCCCCCCTACTATTCCGGCTCGCCACTCTAATTGCAATCGCGTGACTTCACAGATTCACCGATTCTGGGCGGCATTTCTTTGATGCCCGTATTCCCTTCCGATCACGTACTCTTGACACCAGCGTCAGGCGGTATAGGAATTTAGGCATGTGATGATGACTACTAATAAGCGCATGAATTTAGCGTTCTCCCTTGTCGTCTACCACTACTAGCCAATGAAAAACACTCTAGGTTAAAAATCCAGTGGGAAATGACTAGGGACCGGCAAACCGCATAACATTCTCTTACTCACAAGACTACCAAAACCTGGCTGAGTCAACACTGTAGAATCAAACTCTCTGTGTGTTACCTGCCAGTCATACTATTACTAGTATTACTAGTATTTAGCCCAACTCGTGAGTACTATTGAATGTGGCAGTTGTGTAAAATACTTGATTGAGATTTGTTTTATTTTTGATCTAGATCCTATGTTCCATGTTGAATAAGTAGTAGAGGTGTCAGTGAAAAGAATTGGTAAACATGCTGTTCTAATTATGTGCACTTATTATTTTTGTGTGTGATTTTTTACTTTAACTCTTTTGGTACCAGAACCGGATTCTGTGCCTATTGTTATGCCTACTTTTTGCTGTGTTTTCTACATTCATGTGTGTGCGTCAAACTTGCAGCTTTTGTACATCCCCTTATTTTCCAAGTGTTGGATTGAGAGTGATGTTGGCTTGATCATAGACTTTGATCTAGCCGGTTACTGAATCATAACAGTTGATTCCAGTACTCATGTCATGTGTTACTGATTTCAGTTTGGTAGCTGAAATTCAGGTTATTTGTTATTAGTCCTATTGTACAAGGGCAGCCTTCTAGCCAGTCGGGATCCACTAATTCCCTGCCGACTGAAACCCCTTGTCTCTAAGCCATAGATGTTTTTCCTGTGACTATCAGCAGGGCACCGTGGTCAGGAGGCATAATCCCTGACTCACAAGCATCAAGACGGGGCCGCTGCAAAGTCGCCACCGCATCCAGAATCCGTGAGGAGACCATGCCTGTGCCGTGCCATCCCGCGACGACACAACAGGAACGACTGGGAGCTACTCCACACCGAAGAGCAAGCCAAGTCACCCCAGCACTCACCGCCGATCCAGACAGAGGAAACCAACGCCAGAGCTAAGCCCACAGGACCACGTAAATCATTTCAAACTTACCTCCACGGACACTGGATAACATTAACCTCGTGGGGCGAGCTTCCGGCCTTGGGGCATAACCTTCTAGAAATGACCAAAGTCTTGTATAATCCTTTCGGATTTCATTGTTTTTCTATTCATATTTTGTTTTGGCGCCATTGAGTGGCTAATTCTTTTCTCTCTTTTTTTATTGGCTATTCTGATTGCTGCATACTTTCGCTAATTGCAGATTTGTGAGTAAATAAAATACAAGTGTACAAATAATCCTGAACCCTTTGGTCAGACTGATGAGAGTGGAAGTCTTGTAATTTTCATGTAAAAACCTACTTTATCTCTGTTTGCCATTTAGAGCAAAGTCTACCACTTGTATTTCATTACAAGTCTATAAGACGAAGAAACCCGGGCTGCGGCAAAAATCATAACAGTCTATTAGATCAAGATTTGAAAAGGCGGTCGGGACAAAGTTGATAACCGCAACACCCCCCACCAGCGAGAAGTGGGCTAATAGGAAAACATATTTATTAATTGAAAGTTTAAAAAACCTAAAAGGCTTTCCCTAGAGGACGTCGCCTTTCAGCTAATTCCCTCGTAACAGACCCCATCTAAATGCAAACAACAAAACATACATCACACTAACACACCCACACAACACAACAACAAAAAAAACAAAAACAAGTACGTATGCAACACCCCTATTCTGATTGAAGAGCACGCACACACACATAACACAAACCAAAAAAAACACAACAGATTTTTTTAATTTCTAAAATTTGTCAAGAACAGTAACGACAACCAACACAAACCATTCGAATTTATAAAGCCCAGAGTTCATTTAATTCCAGACTAAAAATAATGAAAAACTAAAGGCTGTACGAATAAATTCCTTGTTTAAAACCAGTTTTTAAAAACAGTAACAGTTGCGTTGTCAAAGCGAAACAGAAAACGTACACATGCAGGTAAACGATATGTAAAAAATTTTTGTTTTGATATAAAATCAGATATAAAAAAAAAACACAATATGATAAGTAGTATTATAAAACAAATAGTATGCTAAACATGCTTTACACACAATAAATGTCCCGTGCACCGTAAAAGTTTCGTAAAACAGTTTACACCATAACTATTCCATTCTGACCCAGTGGGCGGCTAACCGAAATGAATTACAAAAACGACAGTTCCCATTTTTTTAGCCTTCACCATTTTTAATTCATTCATTCATTCTTGAAAGGGGCAAACACTGGCGGATGAGGTTTTGCCGAAAGAAAACACGTCGAAGCATCTACCAAGAAAACAACCATTTACACTAGAGATAGAAACCACTCACTTATTGCTCCAGATTCCTATAAAATACAAACTTATCAAAATCCCGGCGATTCCCCCCTTGGTGGGGTTGTTAAAAGCCCTCAGATTTTATTATTTCAGTGAAAGAGAAGGCATGTTTTTTCTAATGGCCGCCTGAGTCGCTTGGGCAAAAATGGCTTAGAACAATTTCCACAATACAAGCATTTTTATTTATACTTTGCCAAAAGGAGTTTTGCTCAAAAAAAAGGAAATAACTCCTTTTTGTTTTAACTGCACTACACAGAAGAAAAAGCTATCAACCATCCAAAATGGCTTCTCTCTCCGCTTTGGCAGCTTTCATCATTAACTCCGACCAGGAGAACCCGCCTTTTTTGACGGTTTGACTGCTGGGAAACCAGGCAGAAACCGTGAGTGTTGCTATCTCTGTAAAGGGTGGGTTTTTTTCCTGGTGATCTCGACGGGGTTGTGTTCCTTGCTAAAAACTCATCCTGCATGGTGTCCCTTTACATTTTGGCAGTTGTTTTCTTTTGTAGATTAGAATATTCTATAAATAGTTGACACGTTTAAGTCAGATCTTGACGTCATATAGAGCACATGTTCGAGAGAAAACTGGCACTAGTGGCAGCCATTGTGAATTGAAAGTGCAGATTAAAACAAGAGACTCGTCTTTATTTTTTGGGTGTTGCCTGACTCCTTTCTTGAGAGAATGCATGTTCTTCATGGTGTCAGGCGGAAAACGGCAAAGGTGACTATCCCCGAACCCCACAGACTGCAATGGTTGCACGAAGGTAGAAAACAGTTCTGCCATTGTTACATGAAACCCGATTTGACGAGGAACGTATTGGTCAATAGTTTTGTGTTCCTTGCTGCCGCGGACACGAAGGGAGCTGCGTCGTTTTGTTTGAGAGTGCAATCCTCTCACAAATGTCATCATGGCTGAAAGACACACATTCAACACAAGAGTTCAGCAGCCATCAGAACCTATGCAGAGCTTTCTCACATCGCTCAAGATTTTAGCTGACAGTTGTGAATACAGGCCCTTGAAAGACTCGCTCATCCGTGATTGTGTCATCACACACCCTGAGAAAGCAATTGCTGAAAGAAAGAGAGCTCTTCCCAAAGCCATCCAGATGTGCCAAATTCATGAGTCAGCAGAAACTCACTGTACACAGGTGACACGGCAAGAAAAGAGCCCACAGGTGACAGAACAAAGCGCAGTTAATGCCATTCGGAATTCGCCAGCACAAAAAGACAAACCCTGCATATATTGTGGGAGGCTGTACCCAAGGAAGAAAGAACTTTGCCCAGCATTTGGCAAGAAATGCTCAGCCTGTTCTAAGCCAAACCATTTCGCCAAAGTCTGCAAAACTACAAGCAGGAGAATGCCTGGGACGATCAACGCTGTTAATGTTGATGAATCTGCGACAGCTTTTGAAATAGAAGCTCTTACACAGACTTCACTGCGTGATGAAATTCATTGCACAGCATACATCAACACACACGATGTCAGGTTGAAGATTGACACTGGTGCTAAATACAATGTGCTGCCTGTAAACATTTTCAGCAAAGTGAGAGTAGATGAACGCATCGACAAGTCCAAAGCAGTAAATCTGGTCGCCTATGACGGAGATCGGTTCTCTACACTGGGCACTGTGAATTTTCGCTGCAAGATTGGCAACACCACAGAGCCGATCACATTTCAAGTCATTGACAGAAAGGCCAACCCCATTTTGGGTCTCAATGATGCACTGCGCCTGCACTTGATTGCATTGGACAAGACTGTGTACGGAGTGAAGAGTAAAAATGGCCACAATTGCAGTCAGCAGATAACCACAGAGTATGCAGATTTGTTTGATGACCAGCTAGGGAGCTTGCCAGTAACATACATCATGAGAGTTGACCCTACAGTTCCCTCAGTGGTAAAACCCGCAAGACAAATCTCACAAGCCATGGAGGAAAAGATCAAAGAGGAACTAGATAGCATGGAAAAGAAGGGTGTAATCACACGAGAAACCGAGCCCACAGAGTGGGTATCCCAAATGGTTGCCGCCAGAAAGAAAAATGGAGATGTCAGAATTTGCTTGGATCCTCGAGACCTCAACAAGGCTCTTCGCCGTCCACATTATCCAATGCGCACTGCTGATGACATGGCCTCTAGGATCGGGAATGCCAAGTTTTTCTCAACCCTTGACGCAAAAGCAGGATTCTGGCACATCAAGCTGGACAAGAAGTCCTCCAAGTGCACAACTTTTGCTACCCCATTTGGCAGGTACAGGTTTCTCTGCATGCCCTTTGGCATCAACACAGCAACAGAAGTTTTCCAACAAACCATGGAAAGACTTTTTGAGGGCTACCCATGTTCAATCATTGTGGATGACATTTTCATCTGGGGCAGAACTAAGGAGGAGCACGATGCAAACCTCAAGAAAGTTCTTGACAGAGCACGTGAAGTTGGCCTCAAACTGAACTACAACAAATGCAAGTTCAGTACCAACTCTGTCTCTTTTGTTGGACACAAGTTCACCGAAGAAGGCCTGCAGCCAGACCTGGAGAAGACAGAGGCCATCCGCAAAATGCCACCACCTGAGGATAAGGCTGCATTGCTGCGTTTATTGGGCATGACAAACTACGTGAACAAATTCATAAAGAACTACAGTGAAAAGACTGCTGTTCTACGCGAACTGCTGCACACAGACGTCCATTGGGAGTGGACTGAAACTCATCAACAAGCTTTTGATTGCTTGAAGGAGGAGATTGCAAATCCCCCAGTGTTGAAATTCTTTGACCCCGCAAAGCCTGTGATTCTGTCAGTTGACGCATCAAAGAGTGGACTGGGTGAAGCATGTCTCCAGGACGGGGCACCCATATCGTTTGCTTCACGAGCTTTGTCAGATGCAGAAACAAGGTATGCACAAATAGAAAAGGAGCTGCGTATGGTCGGCAAGTGACCATAGAGACTGATCACAAGCCTCTCATCAGCATCACCAAGAAGCCTCTACATGCAGCGCCAGCACGTCTACAGAGAATGCTTCTTCAGCTACAGCGATACAACCTGCAGTTTGTCTATAAGACGGGGAAAGAACTCTTTCTTGCTGACGCGTTGTCTAGAGCATACCCACAAGAAGTACCAAAAGAAGCAGAGTTCGAGTTTGACATCATGACTGTGCTATCCATTTCACCCGCAAGAATGACAGAACTTCAACGAGAGACACTGGCTGATGCCTCCATGCAAAGACTGGCGAGCTACATCAAGAACGGATGGCCTGACCATGAGCGATGCGTCCTGGCCGATTTGAAACCTTATTTCCCATTTCGAGATGAGCTGGTGATTGAGAACGATGTCATTCTGAAAGGACAAAGGGCAGTCATACCTGCAGCTCTGAGGCAGACATACATAGCGATCATGCACAAGGGACACATGGGCACTGAGCGCACCAGACAGCTTGCCTGTGACATGGTATTCTGGCCCAAGATGCGCCAGGACATTGAGAATGCGGTCTCACAGTGCTCAACTTGCAACAGCTGCAAAGCCCATCTCCAGAAACAACCCCTCATCAGCCACCCTGTTCCTGAGCTCCCCTGGTCCATCGTTGCAGCTGACATTTTCGAATGGGAAGGGCGGCAGTACCTTGTTGTGGTAGATTCCTATTCTGGATGGTTTGAGATGGACTTGCTACCTGACATATCTTCCCGCTCAGTGATCACAAAGATGCAGCGCCTGTTTGCCACACATGGCATACCAGAAAAACTGCTTACAGACAATGGCAGACAGTTTGTGAGCCGTGAGTTTGAGCAGTTTCCCCAGGAGTGGAACTTTGCTCACACCAAAAGCAGTCCATATTACCCAAAGTCCAATGGTTTGGCTGAGAACGCTGTCAAACAAGCCAAGCAGCTTCTTGAGAAATCAAAGAAAGATGGCTCTAACGTCATGATGGGCTTGCTCAGCCTACGAAACACACCAAGAGATGCAATGGGATCACCAGCACAACGTCGCATGTCCAGATGTACCCGGACCACCATCCCCACATCAACAAAGCTGTTGAAACCCAAGCCACTGAACACTACCAATGTCCAAAAGCATCTTAGAACAGCACGGCAGCAGCAAAAGAAGTATCACAACAAGACAGCCCGAGATCGAAGACCACTGAGACCCAATGAAGTGGTACGTGTGCAAACGGACAAGGGTTTCACCAAGCTGGCAGTTGTGAAATCCCAGCGTGATGCTCCAAGATCATACATAATCACATCAAATGGAGCCAACTACATTCGCAACCAGCAACACCTGGTTCCAGTGAATTAGCCAAAACCTCACTGGAATGAACCAGATCACAGCCTACAGAGCTCTGCACTGCCCCCGACAGCCACGTTCCCAGCCCAGACCCTTCCCCCGCAATCCCAACAGGCTACTTTGCATGCCCCTGCTGCAACATCACCACCCCCTCCTACTGCACAAAAACCCTGCATGCCAGCCAGTGGCCAGTCTGGTCCCCAGGGAAACCAGCACCCTGAACTGTCCCTGTCCATCCCTTCTCCCCGATCTTCCCCTCCAGTACCCAGCCCAGTGTCCATGCCAGCTCAGTGCCAAGGACCGGGTCAACGCCTGCCCGTGGTGACACGCTCTGGAAGACTATCCAAGCCCAACCCAAGATAGTTTGACACATGAACATCCCGCTGGAAGTGTTTTGTTTCCATTTCATTTTGTTTGTTTTTTCTATTTAGCTCACATCATCATGAGCATGATACTTTTCTTTTTTTTAAAGAAAAGAATATATATATATATATAACAGACAGAAAGGAAAGGCAGATTTGACTTCTTTTTTAACAGAAAAAAGAAGACATTGAGTTATTCAATTTAGTTTTGTTTTGTTTTGACAAGGAAGAAACGGAGAGAAACATACAGTTAAAATGTATTGGTTGTGTTCATTTTAAAGTTGCGTCTGATCACTTAGGTCAATTTTGTTGACAAGGGAGATGTAGATTAGAATATTCTATAAATAGTTGACACATGTTTACGTCAGATCTTGACGTCATAGAGAGCACATGTTCGAGAGAAAACTGTCAGCCATTGTGAATTGAAAGTGCAGATTAAAACAAGAGCCTCGTCTTTATTTTCGTGTTGCCTGACTCCTTCTTGAGATAATGCACGTTCTTCAACTTTATGCAATTTCATTGCAGATTTTTGTTTTAAATCTCAGTAGCCTTTTATGTGACAGCCTTTCATTCATATTAAAAGTAACCGTAATTTCAATTTAATGAAGGCAAAAAGTTACCCGGAATTTACATGTGAAATACATATATATTATATTGTGTCACGAACAACATTCCATTTTTATAGAGATCTTCATCCCATCTTCATAGAGATTTCTGTTACTTAAATTATAAACGTATAACACATATCAAACATGACAATGAAGTAAGGTGGGTCATTCTCCATTTGTAAAAGGTACACAACACCCCACGGTTCTAATCACCATAGCTCTGATGGGAGTGAAAATGGAGTTAGTCACCTTTGTTTCATTATTTTTTGTCTTTACCAAAAAGCTCCTTATTGAAGTTTTTAATATCAACATTGCTTATCCTTTGTAACATTTATTCAGAAAAACCTTGAATGGAAAGTGGGGGTGGGTGTTGAGGAGGAAATTAAAAAAGTACGGAATTGATCAAAAAACAGCTGCCTCATTCAATAGTCCAATTAACTAGTGGCTGGGGTGATGGCTTTTTTCGACTGTTTGCGCTTCTCCAAACTTTCCACCACTGCATATCCCAGCATGCCGGTGACGAGGAAAACCATGCAGATGTACAGCTTGTAGGCCGTCTGGATGGAGTTCTGGTAGGCGTAGCTCATCACGAACCCCGCTGATTCCCACAGCCTGTAGTTCGCGAAGGCCGCTTCCGTGTTCTGTGTGAAGAGGGATCCGTACAGCGCTGAAAGCAGAAAAGAGAACATGATATTACAGTGGAACCTCCCTTATATAAGACCCCCATTATTAAGACTCCCTCCCACTTAAGACCTACTTCTCTGAGGCATTGCCCTTCTTTGTAAGTATTAAAATTACCTCCCTTATAACACCCCTCCCTTATAACACCCCTCCCTTATAACACCCCTCCCTTATAACACCCCTCCCTTATAAGACCTCATCTGGGAAGCTACTCTTGACAAATGTGACTAGTGTATTGATGAGTAAACATGTCTTTATTACGTGATTGTATTTTTCCACATAGCAAAGTGTACAGGCACGTATGGCACCTACCGTTGATCTGGGTCTGTATGACGGCATCCCCCATTCCCCAGAAGGCAGCCACCAAGTAATAGTAGGCCACGTCATCAGAGTCTGGTGTCCATACCAACAGCACGATCTGCAGCGTACCGTGCACCACGAAGGCTGGACAAGCATTATATACAATGCACAATATCACATTTGACCCTTCTCGCCAAAAATTCATAATGTATCACAATACTACATACTAAACACTACAGTGCATGGTAGGGGACTGGGGCTGGTCCGCTCCCAGGGCAGATCCGTCAATTTGTTTTTTATTGCTGAGTGCTTTGCTCTGGAATCATTTAGAGCATTTGATCCCCACATGCTATCCTCCCGCCACGCCCTGTGTACGTTTGGAGGGTGTGCATCATTCTAGGCATAAGCATGAGGAGGGCAGCCTTGTCCCAGCCTGTAGGCGGACTTGCCCTACCTTGGGGCAGGTATGCCAACGTAAGGGTGGGTGTACTTCGGGCAACATGCAGAAAAAACCCTTTCTGCTTTAACTGAATGTTCTATGTTGTCCATACATTCACCTAACTATTAGTCTAAAATGGAGCTTCTATTTCATATAGCTTACCATTTATAATGAGAAAGGCTGAAAAGTAGGCAGACCAGCCCCGTTCTCCCCTACGTATGCCAGTCGTGAATGACTTCCTGGTAGCAAATGATGCAACTGATATTCTGGAAAGCAAGGACGGAATTTGTTGGTAGTGGAGATGAATTGTCCGGGCTGAATCCCCACTCTCACGGCCAAAAGGACTTTATGGACAGCTGGCGTTGGGGAAGGTCCCCAAAGGCCAACAAACCCCTTTGGCTGCTGCACTAAGATCCAACAGGACTGTAAGCAAATCCCACATACTTGTACTTTTATAAAACTGCTCAACTCTTAGAGTGAATTACGCAAAGGAGGCTTTTCTCATTTTTCTCAAAGCTGCAAATATTGGGATAGACTATTATCCCTTAAGCATGTCAGAATATTACCAAACATCCAAAGATTCCATGAACCACAAACAAATAAACAATTTAAAGCAAGAGTGTGGGTGGATGAGAAAATGAATGCAACAGACAGAATGTTTTGTAATTCATACTTGCTCACCCAACACAAAGAAAGGAATGTGGCCGACGTACTGGACCAGTCTGCCGAAGAGAAAGGAGCAGGCAGCGTCCACCACACCATAGCAGATGAAGATGTAGCCCACCTTAGCCACACCCAGAGTGCAGCTCACATAGGACTGTAAAACCAGCACACAGAAACGAGAGAGAGAGAGAGAAGAGAGAGAGAGAACACTGAACACTGAACGGTTTAATGAATAGGCCTTAGGCCCATGTCATGGCGGGTGGTTACAAAAACAAACAAAAATGTCAAGGGCATTGCAATGCATGAATAAATTCAAACGCATGTAATTCACACACACACACACACACACTTACACACACACGCACACAATCGCGCGCGCACGCACGCACATATACATTCATACATACGCACGCACGCTCGTTCACACGTATAATTGTTAGGTACAATTTATAAAATAAATAAATAAATTAGCAATTTTGACAGGAAACATCTATTATTAAATATGTCACGTACTTTAAGTGCCCCTGCAAAGAGAACAGAATCCAACACACAAAATCAATTGCAGGATTAGATAGATTCATTTTAACATACATACGCTCATAATATACCCCCCCTCCCTCCCACACACACACATTATATTACACGCACTCGAGCGCATGTGAATTGAATCACACACAAAAAATACATTCTATGTAACAATGTTTTAAACATAGAACATCCCTTATAGTTCATCAAAAGAGAGAGAGAGAGAGAGAGATGAGAGAGAGAGAGAGAGAGAGAGAGAGGAGAGAGAGAGAGAGAGAGAGACTTCAGACTTAAGATACTTTATTTTACAAGGATAAGAATTTAGGCTGGGTCTAGTCTTCCATTCTGTCCTTGGCTGTAAGCATGCAATACATAACTAATACTAGAGAGAGAGAGAGAGAGAGAGAGAGAGAGAGAGAGAGAGAGAGAGAGAGAGAGGAGAGAGAGAGAGAGAGAGTAAAACATAACAGATGGAGATGTAGCCCACTGTAGCCACACCCATAGCTCACATAGGACTGTCCAAAATGTAAGCTTACGATATCGAAATGACCTGTATGATAGAGTTAATTAGCGGAAACACGATGGGCAGCACTTTATCAAAAGACACTGTTGCATCAGGCACTCACTCAGCAAAACAAAATCTACCAGAAATGGTGTCTACTTATCAACATCATCATTTCCTTTGAAGACATTGAGAGGTTTGTCTTCAGTACCCGAAGTAACGTTTGCCTTTACTTTCTTGTTGCTCTGATGAAAGATAAAGATGCTGTGATTCGTTGGCTGAGATTCCAACCATGTCAGCCATCAACTGTTCTTAAACCTTCCTTGTTTAAATCCACCCTAAAGGTCCTTGGCCTTTGTCAGACCACGGTTTCAGTTTAGGTGGCACTTGATATATTCCCCTAACAAACATGTGGTCTCATCTGTGTGTAATCTCCCCCAATGAAGGCCTGTTCCGCCACCCCGCTGTACACAGGTTTTCTCTAACAAAGCAGACGTGGCCTCACCTGTGTGTAATCTCTGTCCTTGGCTGGTGGTTTGCGCAAGCGCGAGAATGGTGTCTTAACTTTTTCGGTCCAAAAGATATTGGACAAATATTCATTAAAAAAATGCACCCAGCATTAATGAATTCAAAAATCTTTTGGACGAAAACCCAAATTTGATAACAAAATTTAAATGTTTTGATGAATAAAAAAAAAATATATATATATAAAACATCCATTCTCTTAAAGATTTATCTTTTTATTAGTTTTTGATTTAAGAGACGCAAACCACTAAATAAAATTTGTCAAGTCAAATTCATTGAGAAGGGGCGTAATAAGGGCCGAGAGGCCTATGCATAGCCCTACATCACCTACCTACCTACCTAATCTCCCCCAATGAAGGCCTGTTCCACCCCGCTGTACACAGGTTTTGTCTAACAAAGCAGACGTGGCCTCACCTGTGTGTAATCTCCCCCAATGAAGGCCTGTTCCACCCCGCTGTACACAGGTTTTCTCTAACAAAGCAGACGTGGCCTCACCTGTGTGTAATCTCCCCCTGTTCCACCCCGCTGTACACAGATTTTCTCTAACAAAGCAGACGTGGTCTCACCTGTGTGTAATCTCCCCCAATGAAGGCCTGTTCCACTCCGCTGTACATAGTGAGAGGCACCAGCAGCATCTGTGCCGGTGAGCTGACCATGTGTTTCAGTGTGGCAATCAACAGTTTGAAGGACAGCCGACCCTCGTCCTCACTGCTGCCGCTCCCTTTGTCCTTGTCTTTGTCCAGAGTGATGGGGTCCAGAAAAACAATGATTATCACCATGGCAAGAACCGCAGACACCAGGTAAATGATGCACAGATTGCGGACCTGTAAGGTAAAAGCAAATTAGTGCACAGGAAGGCACTTGACTCGCATCACACGAATTTCAAATGTTTCTGTAATATTTATAAAATTCATTAATGCAGTTTGACACTTAGGTAGCTTGGTATATGTGTGTTAATGTCC
The DNA here is from genome assembly GCA_017654935.2 of Phymorhynchus buccinoides. NCBI lineage: Eukaryota > Metazoa > Mollusca > Gastropoda > Neogastropoda > Raphitomidae > Phymorhynchus > Phymorhynchus buccinoides. Next base: position 51,531,538 of record CM065695.1, on the reverse strand, counting down.
ATAAAAGAAAGGTAGATCGAGGCAAACAAGTAATGCTCAACATAAAAAGTGTACCGGGTAGTTTCTATTTCATTTTTTTTTTTTTTACAAAAGTACCAATGGTCTTAAGACCGAACCCTGCTTAACACCTACAAGCAAGAAAATTCAATAAAATATATAATTTTGCAAAACAAAAATGTAGTTAAAACAGAAGGAACGTTTTATTTAAGTGCATTGTACATTAAGTACATTTACTTATTTTATTTTATTTAAACTATTCCAAACTTAATCATCAAAAGCCTAAGCAAAATCGCTTGCTGAACTCAAGGCACATGTTGCTGTTTCTACTATTTTGAAAATCCGTTAACCCATAGCATATTATTATTGTAGCTTGAGAGAGATATTGAAGAGGAGGCGGAGGACAAGGCGCAGGAAAACGAAGAAGAGGATGATGATATACCAAGTCCTCTGGTTGTTTGAATCCAGTGTTGTTGGTGTCTTCCTTGGGCACAAAGTCAGCCCCACACACCTCCTCCTCTGTGTCAACGTGGTGGTGGTGACATGAAGTCAGCAGGTCCCCTGGTTGTTTGACAGTGCTGTTGTGTGTCTCACAAAGTCAGCCCACACACCTCCTCTGTGTCAACGTGGTGGTGGTGATCATGATGAGGAGGAGGAGGAGGAGGAGGTGGATGATCTACCAGTTCCTCTGGTTGTTTGAATCCAGTGTTGTTGGTGTCTTCCTTGGGTACAAAGTCAGTCCCACACATCCTCCTGGTATCAACGTGGTGGTGCGTGATGATGATTTTGATGATGAGGAGGAGGAGGAGGAGGGTTTACCAGGTCCTCTGGTTGTTTGAATCCAGTGCTGTTGGTGTCTTCCTTGGGTACAAAGTCAGTCCCACAGATCTCCTAATGTGTATCAACGTGGTGGTGGTGATGATGATGATGATGATGATGATGTGTACTTCAGTGAAGTCAAAAGGTTTCGTTCATGGTGCAAAGATAATTATCTGGATTTAAATGTTGTTAAAACAAAAGAACTGCTTGTAGATTTTCGTAGAAACCCAGTGCCAGTGCCACATTTGGAAATTGATGGTGAAACGGTTGAAAGAATTAATGAGTACAAATACCTAGGCACAATTTTAGACAAGAAACTTACTTTTGATAAACACATTGAGCATATACATAAGAAGAGTCAGTCCAGGATATTTTGTTTACAGAGGCTAAGGAATATTTGGTGTCTGTTCAGATATTCTTCAAACCTACTACCGATGTTGCATTGAATCTGTTCTTACTGTGTCATTTATCTGTTGGTATGGAAGCTTGAGTGTAAAAAGTAAGCGCGTGTTGAGTGATATAGTGAATGTGTGCAGTAAGGTTGTGGGTGCAAGGCAGAGTGGTATGCAAGAGTTGTATGACAGACAAGTAGTCAAGAAAGCCAGAAAAATTCTTAATGATAACAGTCATGTTCTGGCAAAATACTAAGGAGGCTAAGGAATATTGGTGTCTGTTCAGATATTCTTCAAACCTACTACCGATGTTGCATTGAATCTGTTCTTACTGTGTCATTTATCTGTTGGTATGGAAGCTTGAGTGTAAAAAGTAAGCGTGTGTTGAGTGATATAGTGAATGTGTGCAGTAAGGTTGTGGGTGCAAGGCAGAGTGGTATGCAAGAGTTGTATGACAGACAAGTAGTCAAGAAAGCCAGGAAAATTCTTAATGATAACAGTCATGTTCTGGCAAAATACTATGAAGTGTTACCATCGGGCCGTCGATACAGAACTCTAAAACTGAAAATAAGAGCACAGAAAACATTCTTACCAAGATCAATTCATCTGTTGAACTCTTAATGCACTGCATCGAGTGATTGTTTTGCTGAGCAGCCTGTTCATCTCCTTGGGATTGAATTTGTATTCGTATTCGTCCAGTTTGTTAATTACAATATTGCAGTGTTATTAGTTATTAGTTTATATTCTTTAATTGTTGATAAATGTGTTTACTGTTGTTGTTTTTGTTGATAAATGTGTTTATTGTTGTTTTTTTAAGTTATGTGCACCTGGTTGCAATTTCTCTGTTATGAGATAATAAAGATGATTTGATTTGATTTGATGATGATGGTGATGCATGATAATGATGATATGATGATGATATGATTGATGATGATGGTGATGATGATGATGATGAGGAGGAGGAGGAGGGAGGAGGAGGAGGAGGAGGTGGAGGATATACCAGTTTCTCTGGTTGATTGAATCCAGTGTTGTTGGTGTCTTACTTGGGTACAAATTCAGCCCCACATACACCTCCTAAATGTGTATCAAATGATGGTGATGATGGTGATGATGATGGTGATGATGATGATGGTGATGATGATGATGATGGTGATGATGATGACGATGATGATGATGATGATGGTGATGATGATGATGACGATGGATGGTGATGATGATGATGATGATGGTGATGATGATGACGATGATGATGATGGTGATGATCATGATGATGATGGTGATGATGACGATGATGGTGATCATGATGATGATGATGATGGTGATGATGATGAAGGAGGAGGAGGAGGAGGATGGTGGGAGGATCTACCAGTTTCTCTGGTTGATTGAATCCAGTGTTGTTGGTGTCTTCCTTGGGTACAAAGTCAGCCCCACATACACCTCCTGTGTATCAATGTTGGTGATGATGGTGATGATGATGATGGTGATGATGATGATGATGATGATGGTGGTTGCGGGGGGAGTGGTGATGATGATGAATGGTGATGATGACTGACAATGATGATGATGATGATGATGATGGTGATGATGATTTTGATGATGATGATGATGATGATGATGGTGATGGTGATGATGTGATGATGATCGATGATGATGAGGAGGAGGAGGAGGAGGTGGATGATCTACCAGTTCCTCTGGTTGTTTGAATCCAGTGTTGTTGGTGTCTTCCTTTGGCACAAAGTCAGTCCCACAGACCTCCTCCTGTGTGTCAATGTGGTGGTGATGATGATGATAATGATGATGATAATGATGATGACGATGACGACGATGATTTACCAGGTCATCTGGCTGTTTGAATCCGGTGTTATTTGTGGCTTCCTTGGGCACAAAGTCAGCCCCACACACTGGTGCCTCCTCCTCTGTATCGTTACTGTCTGGTTTCTCTTTCAGCACAGTGGAGGAAATCAAATTACCCCAAATTTGACCTGAAACCAGTGACAATTGCTAATGATGATAATATATGTATATGTAATGCAGCTATTCCAAAGTCAATTTGTTATTTCAACACATATGTATAAAATATACATTGTAAGATAGCACTTTTAAATCTGAATCCAACGGTGTCAATGTTTTCTCTCTAAGACAATTAGATCATGAGTTATGATTTTTTGAATATTTAATTTTTACGCTCTTTTTGTGTCATATTGCAAATTCGCATACTGTTCCAACTTTAAAGATCTTCATATTAAAAACGATAAGGCCAATAATATAAACAGATTTAGTTGCTCCAAGAGAATAAATATGTGGACAACATGCTTGATGTATTACAGAAGCCTGTTCCATTCCCAAGTGCCTCAAAATCACTTGTGAAGTTGGTAAAAATAGCGTTTTTGTGTGTACAGAATGATAACATGAAATTTGTAAATAGGCAGATTTCATATCTTTGGTTCTAAATGACCTACAGAAATGGTTTTGGTATCAATGGAATCAGAACGACGAGCTCTTTCTAATTATTGCACTTTCTAGTATAGAACGCACTTTTTAAAAACTACCTTGACCTTGACCCTTGACCTTAAAATATGAATGTGTTTTGCTTTGCTATATTGTGCGACCTGTTGTACAGAATTACTTCGAATTTTGTCTGATTATATATTGCGTTAGGCTAACATGCCCAATTGGATACCAATTGGTAGCTATTGCCTTACTGACCTTGACCTTGACCTTTGACCTTGCAAAGTTACATTTGCGTCTTTCCGATATCTTGCAGTGTACTGTACAGAATTTTCAAATTTCGTTGGGCAGTTTATTACGGGAAGTTGATATGCCCTGCTAGGTAATCATTGGTAACTATTATTTTTATTGACCTTTGACCTTGAAATTTGTGTGTGTGTTTTTTTTGCCTTTACAATATCTTGCGATCTACTGTGCAGAATTTCTTCAAATTTATACATTGCTTAAAACTGGCATGCCCCACTGGGTGAACAGTGGCATGTATTGCCTTATTAACTTTGACCTTGACCTTTGACCTTCAAAGATTAATATTTTGCTTTTACAATATTTTGTAATCTACTGTACAGAATCACTTACAATTTTGTAAGGTAGTATATTGCCTAAAGCTGACTTACCCAACGGATAACTATTGATAACTATTGCAACGTTGACCTTGAAAAGTCAATTTTAGTCTTTGCAATATATTGTGATCTACTGTACAGAATTATTTCAAATGTTGTGTAGCAATACATTACTTAAAACTGACATGCCCAACTGGGTAACTAATGGCATGTATTGACTTTGACCTTTGACCTTGAGAGGTCAAGTTTTTGCTTTTACAATATCTTGTGATCTACTGTACAGAATAACTTACAATTTTGTAAGGTAGTATTATTGCCTAAAGCTGACTGGCCCAACTGGATAACAAAAGGTAACTATTACAATGTCTTTGCAATATCTTGCGATCTACAGTACAGATTTATTTCAAATTTTGTCTGGTGGTATATTGGGAATTTATTATTAACTATTACGTTTATTAACCTTGACCTTTGACCATGGAAGGTCAACTTTGCCTTTGCAATATGTGGCTAGTGGAGGATCGTATGGGAACACTTGAGGCAATATGAATTGCTGGGTATTCTGTAGCTGATAGTTTGAGTGTGACGGACAGCAATCAACAAAAGTTTGCTCTGGTTATATAGTAGTGTACATATATTTGAAGTTGATGTATCCTGCTTTGTAACAGTTACCTTTTTAACCTTGAACTTTGACATTGCAAATTAAATTTTGTATACATATTTCATATTATAGCAGTTACAATCCCAAAAGCTGGTAAGATTATGCATCAGCTTTAAGTAGAATGTTACACTCTTAACTACATGTATGTACAGTGACCTTGATAACCTTGACCGTTGGTCTTGTGTTTGCTTCTTTACCTGCCTAAAACCAAGACACGTCAACTACTTATTAACCTTGACGTTTGACTTTGAATGTACACACTTTTCGTCATGCATCAATGGAAAATATCAGCTACAGTTACTATATACAAGCAACTAGAATTCTGTATAGCAGTTTCCAAGACTATTAAGATCATCAATGTTCGACCCAACTGTTCTACATACTTCACTTAGCTCCACATGACTTTCAATTTATTTTTATCATTTTAGATTGTTTGGCTGGACGAAATATTCTGGCACCTAGGCCCTCACAAAAAGCTCAAAATCACAGCTCCAACCCTTGCCTAAAAAAAGCTACCAAACTGAACTTGAAGCCTGGCATAGAGAGCTGGAACTTTGCATACGAAGAGGAAAGGTGATCTTCGACGGAATGCAAAAGTTTGCGGTCTGGGAACTTCTTTGTTTCTGTTTTATTGACCCGTTGCCAAACTTTAACAGCTTGTCACCGCCAGCCATATTTGGGCAGCCAAAAAAATTGTCCATCAAATTTACCTGGGTAGAAAACAAAATCAGTCTGCAGTATTGGGGATTCCTCTGTCACATATATAAAATAAGGTCTGGATAATAGACCAATTTTGATGCATTTTAGTGCCGTGACGTAGGTGTTTAAATCATTGTGGTGCTAAAATGCGACGTTGGCGGTGAAAGGGTTAATGTGGAAACAAACCCACGTAATTATTGCCATTTGAAAGAAATTGTACCCTCAGTCCATCACCCCATGCGTTTTGGGCATTTTTTTTTTATAAAGGTTTGGTGGTGTGTGTGTGTGTGTGTGTTGTGTGTGTGTGTGTGTGTGTGGTCAGTCAAAAAATTTATTTTCAGATGGAACATTGAATAATAAAATAAAAAATTAATATAAGCAATAATAGTTTGCTTTTTTACACCAGGCCAGGGTAATGAGGGCAACTAGGCCTCACGACCTCTCAAGTGCCCTTTCAATTAGTAGTTTTGTTGTAGTATTGGGCACAGCTGTGACGGTTTTTGATGACTCAATCAGTCATGTTGGTATCTCAATTCTGTCAATTTAGGGTCCTTTGTCCAGGAGGTTTGTTAAACACTCAAACCAAACCACAAACAAACAAAAAAAAACATTAATAACTTTCATGCACGCACACACCCGAGTACTCGTATTATACACACTCTCTTCATCTCTATCTCTCTCTTCTCTCTCTCTCTCTCGATTCTCAATACTCGGTCCTCTGCACACACACACATAAGCAACGCATATACACGCTCAAATCATCTGTATGGCACAGCGCGGTTATATGAGAGAGAGAAGAGAGTCAAGTAGAGGTAGAGAGAGAGAAGATGAGAGCAGAAGAGAACTATGATAGACATGGGGGAGAGTGTGGCAGCGTAGGACAGTCGGAGAGGAACGACTTATACTGAGAGAGAGAGGGGCTGAGAGAAGACGGAGAGAGACAGGAGAGAGATAGAAGAGAGAGAGAGAGGAGAGAGAGAGAGAGAGACCGAGAAGAGAGACGGTGAAACATTATTGTCGGTAAGTTGATTTAACAATTTTGTAAGATATGATTATACTGTTCATTGTTAAGACGTCCCTTATCTTTAATCAAGAGATTTGTTTTGAGCGCGTGCAGTTTGCTCGTCTCGTTTTCATATAGTTACAACTACTCAGATTGTGTATGTTTAAAAGCTTTGTTTTCTTCTACTAAGTTTAGTTGAGGAACCAGACGTGCAAGATGCAGTTTCAACAGATGTGTTGATTATTATTAGTTCATAGTTTTTTTGGCGTTCACTAGTGTTATGTATTTTGCCTCCTAGTCACACTGACAAGGTAAGGAAAACTGTTTGTTTGTTAAATAACTAAATGCATGTTTTTGATTTCAAGCATATGGTTGTTTTGATAATGATGCGAATTGTTTTCTTATTGTTCCATTGTTTAATAGTAAATTTTATAGTTTCTTGGAATTGATGTTGTTAAAGTCAATATTGATAAAGTGAGTCCTCTTGAAATATTGAAATAATAACTTGAATATAATTCAAATCCTTTTGGCACTTTGATGGATTTAACATTAGTGTAGATGTATTGGGAATGCATTATGGTGTTTTTCATTCGTGAACAGTATCAGCTGTTAGCAGTTATTGTTTGTCAATTATTTTGTTAATCGTTACCCTTATTTCTGTAAATAGCTTTTAGTGATATTGTTGTCTTTATTTATTTGCAGAGGCGTTTTTCGTATTGGATTCCTGAACAAGATTATGAATTACCTCATCAACATCGTTTGGGTTTTGAACGTCTGCATGATCCCTTCCCCTTCGCTCCTTCCTATCCCTCAACTGTCCCCTCCACTCTTTTCCTTCGAAGATTGAACCCACAACACCTTCATGCAGTACCCCAAGTATCAACACTGCAACACATATATACATATATATATAGTTACTAAGTATGAAAGAAAACTATGAAAGCAAACTATATATTTGCATAAGGCACTGTCCCTCCCCCATTGGGAGAAAAGGTAAATCAGCACAATTTTTTTTTTTTAATTTTGGGGGGAACACGGAACATTACTCAAAGTTAACGTTAACTGGTTTTTGTTTCTGAGGTTCACAAATAAAGACATTGGACACAGAAAAGTTTAATCCAAAGCAAACTATATATATATATATATGTGTGTGTGTGTGTGTGTGTGTGTGTGTGTGTGTGTGTCTGTGTCCGTATGCGTGCGTGCGCGCGTGTCTGTGTATGTGTGTGTGACTGCCTGTGCGTGTGTGTGTGTTGGAAGAGAGAGAGAGAGAGAGAGACTCTGTGTGTGGTGTGTGTGTGTGTGTGTGTGTGTGTGTGCGCACGTGTGTGTGTGTTGCGCACGCAAGCGCGTGTGTATGTGTGCATGTGCGCGTTTGTGTAGGTAACTCGAACTAAAAATGTAAAGTTTAAACAGTCAATAATTACAAAAGGCTGGTTCACGCAATAATAAAACGAGAATTCGATTTTTCTAATCCTAAATCAGTAACTCTATGTATGCCTAATTTCATTCTTGTGCCTGAAGATATCCTACGCACGCGCACGCGCGCACGCACACACACGCACACACGCACACACACACACACACACCACCAACCTTTTTAAATAATCCAAAACAATCCAAAACACATGGGGTGATGGACTGAGGTACAATTTTTTTCAAATGGCAATAATTACGTGGGTTGTTTATTAAAGTTTCGCAACGGGTCAATAAAACAGAAACAAAGAAGTTCACAGACTCCAAACGTTTGTATTCCGTCGAAGAACACCTTTCCTTTTTGTATGCAAAGTTCCAGCTCTCTATGCCAGGTTTCAAGTGCAGTTTGGTAGCTTTTTTTAGGCAAGGGTCGGAGCTGTGATTTTGAGCTTTTTATAAGGGCCTCGGTGCCAGAAACTTTCGTCCAGCCAAAACATCTAAACTGATAGACATTGAAAGTCAGGTGGAGCTAAGTGAAGTATGTAGAATTGTTGGGTCGAATATTTATCGTAACATATTGCAAAGGCAAAATTAACCTTTCATGGTCAAAGGTCAAGGTCAATAACGTAATAGTTAATAATAAATTTCCAATATGCCATCAGACAAAATTTGAAATAAGTCTGTACTGTAGATGGCAAGATATTGCAAAGATATCGTAATCATTACCTTTTGTTATCCAGTTAACAAATGGGCCAAGTCAGCTTTAGGCAATAATATACTACCTTACAAACATTGTAAGTGATTTCTGTACAGTAGATCACAAGATAAAATTGTAAAAAAAGCAAAAAAACTTGACCTCTGCGAGGTCAAAGGTCAAAGTCAAAGTCAATACATGCCATAAGTTACCCATTTCGGCATGTCAGTTTTAAGCAATATATTACTACAGAAAATTTGAAGTAATTATGTACAGTAGATCACAATATATTGCAAAGACTAAAATTGACCTTTCAAGGTCAAAGGTCAAGGTCAACGTTGTAATAATTACCAATAGTTATCCGTTGGTTAAGTCAGCTTTAGGCAATATACTACGTTACAAAACTGTAAGTGATTATGTACAGTAGTTTACAAAATATTGTAAAAGCAAAACATTAACTTTTGAAGGTCAAAGGTCAAGGTCACCCAGTGGTGCACGCCAGTTTTAAGCAACGTATAACTGTACAAAATTTGAAGTAATTCTGCACAGTAGATCGCAAGATATTGTAAAGGCAAAAAAACCCACACAAAAACCTTTCAAGGTCAAAGGTCAATAAAAAATAAAAGTTACCAATAGTTACTAATTATTACCTAGCAGGGCATATCAACTTCCCGTAATAAACTGCCCAACGAAATTTGAACTAATTATGTACAGTGCACTGCAAGATATTGGAAAGACGCAAATGTAACGTTTCAAGGTCAAAGGTCAAGGTCAAGGTCAGAAAGGTACCCAATTGGGCATGTCAGCTTAACGCAATGTACCATCAGACAAAATTCGAAATAATTCTGTACAACAGATCGCACAATATAGCAAAGCAAAAAAGTTCATATTTTAAGGTCAAAGGTCAAGGTCAAGGTTTTAAAAAAAAGTATTTTCTAGACTAGAAAGTGCAATAATTAGAAGGGGCTTGTCGTTCTGATTCCAATGATACCAAAACCATTTCTGTAGATCAATTAGAACCAAAGATATGAAATTTGCCTATTTACAAATTTCATGTTATCATTCTGGACACACAAAAATGCTTTTTTTACTAACTTTACAAGTGATTTTGAGGTACTTGGGAATGAAACAGGCTTCTGTAATAAATCAAGCATGTAGTCCACATACTTATTGTCTTGGAGCAACTAAATTTGTTTATATTGGCCTTATCGTTTTTAATACGAAGATCTTTAATGTTGGAACAGTACGCGAATTTGCAATATGACACAAAAAGAGCGTAAAAATTAAATATTCAAAAAAATCATAACTCATGATCTAATTGTCTTAGAGAGAAAAACTTGATACCGTTGGATTCAGATTGAAAAGTTCTATCTTACAATGCGTATTTTGCACATATGTGTTGAAATTTAAAAAAAATGACTTTGGAATAGCTGCTGGTAGCTTCGTGTGACCAAAATTCGTTAGATCTGAGGAAAGATTTGTACCTCTGTTTTATATTGAACTTTGTAGACAAAACGCAGCTCTTGAAAAAGAGTACATGTACATAAGGAAAATGTGTTATGACGACCGCATCAAGGAAAACGAACTTTTAGAAACATGTATTTGAAGGTTTTTGAAGGAATTTCACTAAGCACAGCTATGTCCAATCACTCCGATGTACGACATGTCGCATGAAAATAGGTAGCTCGTAAAAATAAGTAGCTCGCTACCTATGACAGTGTGTATTTGCGACATTGAGCATGAACCACAAATTTCACTTTTTTCTAGGGTTAGGGATAGGGTTAGGGTTAGGGTTAGGGTTAGTTAAATGGTTAAAGTACAGAAAAAGTGAAATTTGTGGTTGTCGCAAATACAGACTCTCATAATAGCGAGCTACTTATTTTTACGAGCTACCTATTTTCATGCGACAGGCAGGCTTTGCACAACGGTTGTTGGCAGTTATTTTTAACGTTGGAGATTCCAGACTTCGCGTAATCAGTTGTTCTACACACACTGTTTTCAGTGAGTTCAAAACGGTGGCTTCCGACGTCGGGACCATGACAGTCGGCATGCTATCTTTTCACATCACATCATATCACATCACATAAGGCTGTAGGCTATAAGCCTTTTGCCCTCATTAGTGGTGATTTTTTGCATCAAATATCAATTGTTTTTTAAATATTTTTATTTGCCCGTGGATTTATTTTTGGCTTGAGTGTATACTAACACTTAGCTTTGTTTTTCATATACATCCAAATTGGCAGAAAAAGTATATTTTGATAATTCTTTGTCAATACGATTTTTAAATGCATTTACTGAAGGTGCATTGACGGTATCAAATGATAAATTGTTCCATAAATGTGTTATTCTATTAGTAAAGAATGAATGAAACTGTCTAGTGTTGGTTAGTGTTTTGGTTAGTTTAAAATTGTGACCCCGAGTAGTATTATGACTAGATAAGTGGAAAAGAGGTGCAGTAGTTGAGGAATCATACAAACCATGCAAAATTTTATAAACCACTATCATGTCTCCTCGCACCCTTCTATATTCCAAGCTTGGTAGATTTAGCCATTTTAGGCGTTCTTCATAATTAAGGTCATGGGTACCAATTATACATCTTGTAAACCTTCTTTGCACACCTTCAATCAAATTTATGTTTTCTAAGATAAGGACTCCAAACTGAGTTACCATATTCTAAAACAGAACGAATAAGAGACTTAAATAAGGGAACCATTATATCTTTGGTTTTGTAGGTTATTGTTCTCATTACCAGACCTGCCATACGATTAGCTTTCTTAACAATATTATTTATAGGTTCATCGAAACTAAGATTTGGATCAACGATAATTCCCAGATCTTTTTCAGCTGTAGTGGTTTCAAGTTTACAAAGCACCTTACCATCACTCATAAAGTAGTCGTAATTGGGATTGTTTCTTCCACAGTGCATTACTTTGCACTTTTCTGCGTTAAATTTTAAAAGCCAAGTGTCTGTCCATTCAACTAATCTGTGGATGCATGATTGTAAATTGTCTCTGTCTTGAGTTGACTCTATTATTGAATATGCTTTGGTATCATCTGCAAACATTTTTTATTTTACAGTCCACTAGGTCAGGCATGTCATTAACATAGTATACAAAAAGGATCGGTCCCAATACACTCCCCTGGGGGACACCACTAGTAACTCGTATTCTAGGTGATACTGAACCATTAACCTGTGTTCTTTGATTTAAAAAGTCCTCAATCCAACTAAGCAACTTCCCTTGAACACCATAACCTTTTAGTTTATTTATTAATCTTTTGTGTGGCACCGTATCAAAGGCCTTTATCAGATCAAGGTATACAGCATCAGTGGGTTTACCATTATCCAAATAGAACATCCAGTCATAGATAGTTGACAGTAGTTGAGTCACACATGACTGACCTTCACAGAAACCAAATTGGTCTTCAGAGAGAAGAGTATTATCTGTTAAATGACTACGTAAGACATCACAAATAAACCCTTTTGATTTCGTCATTTTGATCGATACAGGTATAAAATAAATATACTGGAAAGAAGACAAGGAATAAAATGTTTCTTTCGTAAAGTTTCATTTTCAACAGTGTGATATGAACCAAGATATCGCCAGCTGAAAACCGGGGAAAGTATATCTATTTTTTTACTAAGCGGACAGCATAATGACGCAAGTTTTGAATTGCTAATGTAATGTGTACATTTTTTAAGAACATAATAAATGACTTCATTCAGGCTAACCTCAGTCTGCCTTCTTGGCATTGATTTTGCTTTGGCTTTGAACACACTACAGAAAGCTCAGCTAACCCAAACTGGACCGAAAAACATGAGTACATTCATCATGTTTTGGCCGAACTAAAGGATGGCAAGGGCATGTTTCAGTTGACACACACCTGAGCTGAGTCTAAGCACGATATAATCTTGTTTTATTAAATAAATTCGTCAAAAATATTGATCGTTCTTGCAAAAACATAACAAAGCTTAACAAAAAAAAGAGGTGGCATTCATGAAAACAATCTACCACTGCATCTTTTTAAACACATACGTTCTCTCTCTCTCTCTCTCTCTCTCTCTCTCTCTCTCTCTCTCTCTCTCTGTCTCCTCTCTCTCTCTCTCTCTCTCACACACACACACAAACAGATTATACACACACACACACACACACACGCGCACACGCACACGCACACACACACACACGCACACACACACACACACGCACACACACTTACTAGTCGGGAATACTATGAATAAGAAACCAAAGAACTTGTTGATCACAGCATCTTCAGACTGTTTTGGTCAGTCAGGATCCTCTCTCTCTCTCTCTCTCTCTCTCTCTCTCTGATCTTCTCTCTCTCTCATCTCTCACGCACACGTCACGCACACGCACGCACACGTGCACGCACACACACGCACGCACACGCACACAAAACACACACACACACACACACTCACACACCACACACTCAATTATCAGGAACATAATGAAGAAGAACCCAAAGAACCTGTTGATCACAGGATCCCCGGATTGTTTGGTCAGTTTATTCTCTCTCTCTCTCTCTCTCTCTCTCTCTCTATCTCATCTCTCGCTCTCTCTCGTTCCTCCGCTCTCTCTCTCTCTCTCTGTCCATCACACACACTCACTGGTCTGGAACACCATGAAGAAGAATCCAAAGAACTTGTTGATGACGGCATCCTCAGACTGCTTGGTGATCTTGGAGTACCAGAGCCCCAGCTGGGTGAGGTATGTGCACTTGGCCGACCACATGGGGGCAGCACCCAGGCCCAGGATGGCTCCGGCCAGGGTCATCAGCCAGATGACCGCGTAGAAATTGGCCGCCATGTAGAGAGCGTAGCCCACCATACATATTGGGATGGTCCACTTACAGCCTAGCTTGCTGATCATGAACCTGAGAGAGAGAGACAAAGACAGAGACACAAATAAAGAGAAAGACAGAGACACAGATAGAGAGATAGAGACAGACAGACAGAAACACCAGATAGAGAGAGAGAGAGAGAGAGAAGTGATCAGCCATGTAGAGAGCGTAGCGTACCATACATAGCGGCATGGTCCACTTACAGCCTAGCTTACTGATCATGAACCTGAGAGAGAGAGAGAGAGGAGAGACAGACAGAGACAGAGACAGATAGAGAGAGAGAGAGACAGAGAAGTGATCAGCCATGTAGAGAGCGTAGCGCACCATACATAGCGGCATGGTCCACTTACAGCCTAGCTTACTGATCATGAACCTGAGAGACAGACAGAGACAGAGATACAGATAGAGAGAGACAGACAGAGAAGTGATCAGCCATGTAGAGAGCGTAGCGCACCATACATAGCGGCATGGTCCACTTACAGCCTAGCTTACTGATCATGAACCTGGACAGACAGACAGAGACAGAGCACTCGACAGATAGACAGACATAGAGAGAGAAGTGATCAGTCATGTAGAGAGCGTAGCCCACCATACATATGCGGGATGGTCCACTCACCTCCTCGCTTGCTGATCATGAACTTTGAGACACAGAGAGAGAGGGAGATACATAGATAGAGAGAGAGATAGAGAGTGAGACAGAGAGAGACATAGACAGAGACACAGATAGAGAGAGAGACGGGGTAAGAAGCGCATATGGGCGGGTAAGAAACCCACCAACATTATCTCATTGAAATACAGAAAATATGTCGGTCAAATTTGCTCATGAGACGAATGCTAGAACATTAATGTTCGTCTCATGGACAAAATGTGACTGATTTTTTGCTTCATTTCATGAGATAATTGGGATGGGCTTCTTACCCGCCCATGCGCTTTTTACCCCGTCATACCCTATAGATAAAGACAGACAGAGAAGTGATCAGTCATGTAGAGAGCGCAGCCCGGCATACATAGCGGGATGGTCCACTTACAGCCCTAGCTTACTGATCTGAGAAAGGGACAGACAGAACCGACAGAGACAACAAAGAGAGGTGCAAAGAAGATTCAATGGACATTGATCACACACACACAAACTCACACACACACACACACCAGACACATCAACACACGCACGCACTCGCACGCACATTCACCTCTCGCACAAACCCACCGCACACACACACAATGCAACGTCACATCCACACAACACACACACACACCACAGCACACACAGACAAACACTAGATACACACACTCACACACACACACCCAAACAATACGGCGTCGCTCGCACTACACTGACACACACACACACACACACATAGACAAGCCATACTTGTGTAAGTAGACTCAGGTACACGATTTATTGTGGCATATATTGCACTCAGACTGTCTGCCCCCACTCCTGACTCTTTGTTGAGGGACGTCCTGGCAATGTTGTCCCAGGGGGGGACTGGAACGCCGTGGAACGGAAACAGAAACCCAAAGCTCACCACTAACACTACGTTTTTCATTATCTGAAAATAAAAATATTAACATATAATTAATCCCCCCGAAGACCTGAGTGTGGCTGCCCCACTGGTGCGGGTAAATCAAAACGGTCACACACTAATGTTTTCATTCTAACTAACGCATTTGGCAAGTGGTTTCAAGTAGCATCGATTGTTTTGGATGATCCCTGGAGTCTTTTAGGCCAGGGTACGACAACAACAACTTAGATTAGAGTCCTAAAACGAAATACATAGAATTAAGATATGGAGGAGCAAAAAATATATAGCAAAGTTTGGTCAAAGAAAAGAAATATTTTCCTCAAATTCGTTCATGAGATGTTTTATTAAAAAAAATTAACATATCATTTTGAATTTTCTGATTTGTAAAATAAAGATTTCATGCATGAAGGATTGGATCAGCGATCTTTTTCCACGGTACTTTAGACAGTTCCACCAATAAACGGTTTCCACAGAAACTCACTTTCAGAAACATTCTCAATGTCAGTACAAAACACATTTCATAAAATGGTAATTGTCTGGAGATTGTTTACTTCCCGGAAATAAGAGTATTTTCTGCGCTTAGCACTTATGTACCACGTTTCCTGATTTTCCCAACTCGTTTCATAGATTTGTAAATGTTGTCCAAACAGGCCTAACGAAAATATTGAAGTTGTGAGGGGTTCTTTTTGCACTTCAAGAAAGGAGTTTCTTAAAAGTGGGCTGCTATGGAAACCAATGGTTTTTCTGGGAATATCCAAAGCATCTTGTGGAACCAAACCACTGTTGTGGCCTTTTTGTGTTTTGGCTAAGTCCTGCTGTCGTATAAGACGTTATATAACCAGCCGCGCGCCACATCTTCTGCTCTAGTGACTTTGACCTTTGACCAATGACATTCATCTTTGAACCTGGCCTCGATATTTTAGGTACCTATGGCGCATGCAAAAGGGTGAGCCTCCTAGATGTTCAAACGTTTATCGTGCCTAGCATGCATACATACATTCGTTGATAGGGCAGTCAGTCAGATAGACAGCCAGCCAGTCAGGAACAAACAGACAAACAGCAGTGAAAAACCTTACCAGCTTCGCCTTGCGGCTGGTAACAGTTTTAATACACAGAGAGATACAAGACAGGCAGAGATACCTTTAAACTTCAAAACACTTTTTATTTCACATGGATCGGATAATTCATTTTTGATTAACCTAAGACAAAATATTTTACATAGTTCAGTAGGATACTTCTTACAACTGGTTTTCGATTGCTTGCAAGTCTTGGTTATTTTCTCTGTTGTTGTTGTTTGGTTGGTTTGTTTTTCCCCTCTTATTAGGAGGTTTCTTTATCTGTTCCTTCGTTGTTCGTTGTTGCTGATTTTAATTATGGTCGTGTAATATATCACTGTGTAGTGAACACACGTTAAATAAAAGATTCATTCAAGGATAAGGATTTAGGCTGGGCCTAGTCTTCCTTGGTTCTAAGCATGCAACATGTAAATAATACTATAAACGAACGTTGAGACACAGAAAGATCGTCAACAGCAACAACATCATTAGCAGAAATATAACAACGACATGGTAGGCAGAGCATCAACATCAGTAATAAGAACAAACAAAACAGAAAACCAACTGACCAAAATAATAAACAAACAAAGAAATAAATGAAAAACACTACTTCCACCACAATTTACTTCTTCTACTACCATTACCACTCCTAACACTATTACTGCTACTACCACCATCACCACGCGGGAGTGGAGAGAAGTAGAGAGAGAGAGAGAGAGAGGAGAGAGAGAGAGAGAGAGAGAGAAAGAGAGAGACAGAGAGATGAGAGAGAGAGAGAGAGAGAGACAGACGGACAGAGGAGACAGAGAGGAGAGAGACAGAGAGAGACAGAGAGAGAGAGACAGAGAGAGACAGGAGACACACAGACAGAGAGAGAGGAGAGAGAGGAGAGACAGAGCGAGAAGAGAGAGAGAGAGAGAGACAGACAGAGAGGGACAGAGAGAGAGAGAGATCGCTAGAGAGGAGAGAGAGAGAGAGGAGAGAGAGAGAGGAGATTAGAGATAGAGAGAGAAGAGAAGAGAGAGAAAATACGATTATGAAATGGGAACAGACGATTATTATAAACACATCCCCCGAAGTCGGAGTGTGGCTGCCCACGTTGTGGGGTAATCAAACACGGCCACACACGTAATGTTCTCATCCCTAGCTGATGCTTCGGCTGTTGGGATGATCCTTGGAGTCTTTCAGCCAGGGTACACCAACAATTACAAAAACATTACAAGCGGTTCGGGAGATATCCTCGGACAAAAATCTTTGAGACAGACAGAAAAACAAAAACAAACAAAAAGAGAAACCAGTGCAAAACTGGAGCAAATAACAATAAACTCAGCAAAAGAGAAGAGAGAATAGAGGGGATTGAATGAAAGGAGAAGTGAAGGGACTGGGTAGGGTGGTTGTTCACGCACAAAATATCTGGTCTCATGCAATATAAGAACCATCAGGGCATGTATAACTTAATATATAAGTAACTGGGTACTTCTGTTTTAAGGCATCAGAACAATTATGCTTATTTCAGATTTGCATTGTGCTCATGTGTGTGCACGGGAGAAAATGATAAAGGGACAAAAATTAGTTGAAGAATCCAATATGAGATGTGAGCGTGTGTGTGTGTGTGTGTGGTGTGTGTGGATGTGCTTGTGTGTGCGTGCGTGTGCATGTGTGAGTGCGTGTGTGTGTATGTGAGTGCGTGTGTGTGTGTGTGTGCGTGTGCGTGTGCGTGTGCGTTGTGCGTGTGCGTGTGCGTGCGTGTGAGTGACAGCTAGAGAGAGAGAGAAGCGGGGGGGGGGGGGGGGGGAGGGTGTAGAGTAGGTGTAGGGGCGTGAGGATGAAGGAGAGGTGTGAGAAAAGTCACAACTGGACTTGGTGTTAGATACGATAGAGAGGTCACGAGCAAGCACGTTGGGAAATGGCCTGACAACAGGAGGTGATGGAAGGTTGGGGGAGAGAGAGAGGGGTGTAGAGTTGGTGTAGGGGCGTGAGGATGAGAGGAGAGGGTGTGGAGAAAAGTGCACAACTGGACTTGGTGTTAGATTACGATAGGAATGGGGTCCACGAGCAAGCCGAGAGGATGGCGTTAGACACCAGGAAGTGAATGGAAAGGGTTTAATTTTAAAATAGGGGGATGGGGCGAAAGGGGTGCGGAGACAAGTGGGTGGGGGGGGCGGGGGCAACATGCAGTTCATCGTACAATGTCATGCATGACAAATAGTCGTGCCTTCAGCACTCGGGTAGATAGCAGCATCTCTGTTCAAACGCTGCGCACGATTCTGCTGTAGATAACCGTGCATGTAAAAAGACTGCCAGGTCTGCCAATGTGACATACTTGTATGACAATTTTCACTGCACAAAACGCTCGTTTTGCGTGAGCAAGCTTAGTGCATGCTTTGATAACTAACTGCATGATATCATAGAAAATCACATTATATTCGATTCTTGTGAACCTTCTCAGCTGCATTACGTTAACAGAATATCATACATAAAAAAATAAATATGCCATTGCTACTTATTTTTCTGTGTACGTATATTAACGTTATGTCAAAACACATACTTTTCGCAAACATTAGTCGTGATGTGATATCTTGGTTCTATGACCTGGCAGCCGTTACATATAAGCAGTTCACCTTCTAGAGTCCACGGTATGTCCGGTCACCACATCATCGCGGTATTATCCTTCAATTCCTCTGTCTCTATCCTGTGTGATACACAAAATCAGTGAACATTCTTGTGTTTAAACAGAACTAGAGTTCAAAAACATGCAGTCCTGGTATTTGTGTACTTTATTGCACATGCAACGACCCCGTTTGCAAGAGTGGAATGTGCCCTTGGTGGGTGGGGGAAGATGCTTTGAGTACTGATCAAAAACAAGAACTACTTCTCGCAATAAACCTATTTGATGGCCAATGAATGGGCCCGCCTTTTGCAAGAGTGAATCGCCCTTTTGGCTACTACCAACAAGGGCTGAAACTCGTGCCGTCAAGAGCGTTAATAACCCTAGTTGCAGTGGCCAAATCGTCACAGAGGCGTCTCTGTGAAATTCGGGTTGCTTCCCCTACTGACGAGGCGCGTCACAGCAAGAAGCGCGCCTCTTTTTAAAATATTATTTGCATGCGATTTTTGTCGTACCGCTGGAGGAAGCAAAGGGGGGAGGGGGGATAAAAAAAAATTAAAATGACAACTTATTCCGTGCCAATGGGTTCTAACGATTTTCAGGGCTAAGTGCATGGGACAGCGACTCGGTTTATCGTCTCATCCAAAAGAGTCCACGTTTCATTCAGACCGAAAGCCTGAGTTTGCAGAGTGAGGGAAACTCCTCTGTGACCATAGTTCGAACTCGGGTTTATTGTGTCATGCGAGGCAAACATCTGGCGGCATCGGGCTGTGATATCATGTCTGGTTTCTTTGGTCACCTTCCTATGTTTTTATTATCACCACCCATTGAAGGTCAAGCAAAGTTCATTCTATTGTCATAAAAAAAACTCCCAAACTGAATTTGAAAAATAGTGAATGTTTTTGTTGTCAGTAAGAGTATTCGAGAGTATGATTTTTTTTACACTGGAAATAGTTTTCAAACACAAAATTGAGTAAATTAATTATGGATAAGAAAAGACAGGCCAAATCCATATCTTGTCCCTTAACAAATAATGTACAAACTTGAAATCGTGCAAACAAAGGCTTCTTCATTAATTAGATTATTAGATTAGATAGAGGGTAAATAAATAGGGGGGGTGGGGGGTGGGGCAAAACTCACGGACGTCAATAATTACTAATCAAATTAAATAAATCGAGGTTATTTTCTTGAAAAGAAAACATATCAATACTTTAGTAATTTTGAAATCTGCGTTTATAAACCACAATAATTCATAATAAAATTGATAAAATTCGAAAGTTCTGCATCAGTATGTAGCTTGTTAATTCATCCTACTTGCGTTAATATGGTGACAAATACATAGCCTTACAAGTGTTATATAGTAGTCTATGGTGACGACAATGCTTGAAAAATGCTTCACAAAGAAAATCAACGAGATGATGAGATAGATCCAAATCGGTCAGGAGACCCCTTCCCACTTATGGACGGTAAAAATGAACAAATGAAAAAATCAAACAAAGAAACACTCTTTAAATAGCAATTTTCGGTGTGGTGGGTGTTATTGATGAAACCAGCACGGGCAATTGCAAGTTTAAAAAAAACGGATCAACTGTCATTTTGTCCCATGCCTAAACCAATGTATGTATAGACGATACCCAAACGAGGTGCTATACCTACCATCAGCTTGCTCATGTCTGTGTTCCTTGCCTAAACCAATGTATGTAACAGCTGATACCCCAACGATGGTGCTATATACCTACCATCGGTTTGCTCATGTCTGTGTTCGCGGCCGTCGATGCCCTGGGTCTCTGCAGAGTCCCGCTTGTTTCTGGACCCCAGTCAGACGGTGACAGCTGCCTCGGCGGGGTCTTCTCCCATGTTGGAGGCTCACCTTGTTCATGTGGACACAGATTACACACAACACATATACCCCCACGCGCGTGCGCACAGGCACGACACCACACGCGCAAGCACATACATACCCCCACACACACAAGATGGCGACATCGATCAAGAAACTGTAGCGACTGCTGAACATGTGGACTTTTCTACACGCAACATGAAGAGAACAACCAGATCTAAGAGTCTGGTGTCGCGCTAATACTACGGCGTCTAAAGGATACACCGAAGCGACCAAAGAAAATACTAGAAACAACACAATCTGATGATGAAGATATGAGGGACAGCCAGCCCAGCTCCGTTTCTAACGCCTGCCAAGGACCCCGGGCAACACGGACGACCGGACCAAAGACAACTGCTTTCACTCAAGACACCGAGGGGGCCTAGCGAGCGAATTCGGTGAACTGAAACATTTATAAGAAATTTGTTTGTCGAATTTTCTGTGTTAGAGAACGTTGGCGAATCAAATGATCTTATTAAAGATGTAGTTTGGCCATCGAAACCAACACGCAAAGCCAGACCCAGTTCTTTGAAACCGGGCAATGCAAGTTGCAACAAACGTAATCTATATGCAGAGGTGGCGGCATCGTCCTAAAAGAACCTTAGCAGCTCTGACTAAAGAAAAACTCAACAACGCCACGGTTAAGAAAAAAAATAAAGCAGTAACGGACCCTGAAGAAATTGTCAAGGAGCGACTTAATTCTCTCCTCTTGAACGGCTGCTGATCTCGGATTCTGACGACCTAACGTGTGGATGTGTGGCTGCGAGTTGGGATTCGAATGAATAGATGCGTGGAGTCAACGCCACTGTACGGCCCAGACGATGGGGACAGGGAAAAAAAAAGGCGTGCGTTAAGAAGAGAATGACGTCATGACTCCGATTTCCTGAATGAGCTGCCACAACAGGAAACAAAACGAACATGAACGAGATAATGTTGCAAGACTTCTGCCTCCCTAATCTACGGTTCTGGTATAAGAAGACTAAAAAGAGTGAATGAATAAAGGCTGGGGCTTTCTATGGCTTTCAACAGTAATCGTAAGCTTCAAACGAAAGACATTGCACACGCTATCAAGCAGCAACATCCTCCCCAGAAGAGCCTTTTGAAGCGATCCAGTTCCTGTATTCCATTGAGATAGGCATGAGACTTAGCATCAGGCTAATTTTAGAAGCTCTTCCAAAAGTCCTATTAAACCTATAGGACATGGAAGAGCTTCTAGTGCATCATTCTAAGTCTCATGCTATCTCAACGTGAATAAGGCCCAGTTCCACTGTTACTGTGGATTCATGAAATCAAAAGCGAGCGATTAGAAGCTAGTTTTCGCAGCAAACGTAAACATCAGAAACATAGCAAAGAAAATCCACAACGAACATCATCATCGTAAAATTGCCCCTTTGAAAATGACAACTAGAAAATGAACCAAATCTTGTTCTCATTCCACACCACGCCTGAGCATTTTGAACACCAAACGTGATCTTCGTGAGTCAGGACTGTCGCAATGAAAAATAGGTAGCCGTAAAAATAATAGCTTCACTATTTGAGAGTCTGTATTTGCGACAGACGACAAATTTCACTTTTTCTGTACTTTACCATTTAACTAACCCTAGCCCTAACCTACCTATCCCTACCCTAGAAAAACGTGGAAATTGTGTTCTGCTCAATGTTGGCAAATTACACTGTCATGTAGCGATCCTACCGTTATTTTACGAGTCTACATATTTTCATGCGACAAGGACAACCTCCGGACGATAAATCTTTCTATTGATAGTTCTTAGTAAGCGTAAGAGGCGAGATCACTGTGCGATCCGTGACTCCTTGGTTGCCTAAACTTTTTGAGGAGACCCCCTATTTACCGTTGTGCCATTGTGAATTATTAGGTTCGGCGCTGCAGAAGTTGAACACCCTATTTACTGCTAAATGTTGCGAATTGCAAGCAAACAGGTATGATTTACGAATGTAAAGTGATTGGATTGCAGTAATGGAAGATATCTATTGGAGATGGTAAGTAGCATCAATTTGCGAATTGCATCTAGTGAGAGTGTTGACTTAAATCCTACTTTCGCTTTTAACCTGCTCGCTCATGCCTCTCTGTGGCATTCAGCATGACTGATTCTCCTCAGTTTTCGTTCGATCATGATGAAGTCTGTCATAAGCTTATTTAAGCTCTTTGGTGATTGTTTTTGGCCCATTAATCTATTGAGTTCAGAGTCTTTGATTCTGTCCTCACCAAGACTCTTGTTGAAATTAGATCATCTGCATACTGGCTAACATTTGATCATGGGTAAAGGATTTTTTACAGGCAGAAACAGAAGTACGGGTTGGGATAAACTCTATCATCCATACTGACAGATAGTGGTATACCCCTGGAAGCATTTAGGGCCAATTTTATTTACTATTTTTATTAATGACTTTGCCAGATCAAGTACAAAGCGTATGCAATTGTTGCGCTGATGATACTAACATTTATAATTCTTCTAATAAATCAGTATGTGTTGCAGAATGCATAACCAACTTATTGACTGTTCAGAACAATGAAAAATATATTGTAATGCTATAAGTGTATCAGTAATGCATTTGGGGTGAAATACTCCCCTGAGAAATATGAAATAGCTCATGGCAGCAGATAACATATATTTTTATACTTTGTGCAAGAAAGGATTGGTAGTTATCTGTGATCCTAAATTGAAATCTCGAGACATATTACAATAGCTTTTAAACAAGCTAACCGAAATGTTAGGTTAATCAGGATAACTTTTACAGGACTAAATAATAATGTGTTTAACCTATATAAAGTTTGGTTCGAACCACATCTGATTATGGAACCAAATTTGGAATCCATAATACAACGGCAATCAGTTCATTAACGTGTACAGAGGAGAGCTACTAAATTATTTTTTTTTGTTTTAAAAAAAAATGTTATTATAGTGAAAGGCTACACAACTTGATTAGCCATCCTTCAAATACAGAAGCTTTCGTTGTGACGCTAATCACTGTTTATAAATTCTTAATGGTCCTGACAATACTAACAAAAGCTGTTCAGATCTCGATTTTTCAAGTACTAAAATCATGGAATTATAATATACACAGTACTAGTAGAACTACATCAGGAGACACTTTTCAGTAACGAGTACCTATTAGAACGCCTCCTTCTCAGATCAAAACGTGCCACTGATACTAACACATTCAAACCTCCTAACACAACCCAAACTTAGTAAATTAAAATACCAGTAGACTAGATATTCTACAAAACCTCACAGCTGTGCCAACTGAATTTAAAAAAAAGAGAGAGAAAAAAAGAAGAAGAAAAAACAAAAGAATAAGAAATTTGAGAGGCGCGAGGCCTATCGTCTTACTTGACCGACCTGACATTTCATTATTTGAGTCTTGCATGTACACACACACACACACACACACACCCACACGCATACATAACACACACCACACCACACACACCACACTACACACACACACATCACTCATACCTAAACACAACACACACACACACACGCATACATAACACACACACACACACACACACACGACACACACCACACACACAAACACACACACACACCCACCCGCATACTAAAGCACCCTCACACGAACACACGCATACATAACACCACACAACCACACAACCACACACACACAAGGAATGAAGTGCTAGCTATCTATTTTGTCCTTTAGTTTGGTGTATTCCTTTATAAAAAAATGAAGTGATTTTGTTATGGGAAAGCTAGCATAACTTAGATTATCTATTAATTTGAGCGGAAAACACTCGACTGTAGTGTGTTTCATGCTAGTTTTGTTCTGACCGTCGGTCAATGAAAGAAAGAAAGAAAAATAGCTGCGGGTACTTTGAAAATTTTCAGCCAGCTTACTGCTGCCTTTTGTCCACCCATGCTGACTGGTGTCTTTGGAGTTTGTTTCCGTTACTTTGCCTCCTTAGTTGTCAGAGCTAACAAAGCCAGCTTTCATGGATTTGCCAAAAATGGCATTTGACACGTGAATCGATCGGAATACCCTTGCGTTAAATCCGTCGTCCCCCACAGGATCTTGCTTGACCCGGTCTCTCCCGCTTACATAAATTGACCTCAGAGCCATGACCTCACAACACGTTTGCGCATGACACATCGCTCTACAAAACCAGATCACTTTCGAACAGGACCCAAAGCAAGTTGCAACATGATGTCCTCACCCTGGCAGACTGGGAAGGAAATTGGGGATATCTTGAATTCCATCCAAAAAAGTTGTATTGTCCTACCTGTGTCAAAGAGTAGAACACCACTCCGCCACAGCTATGACCTGCTGGCCACACCTGGGACACAGTGACTTCAGTGAATATCTGGCACACCATCAGAAGGCATCAGCTGGAACTTGCATGTTAATTGCCTATAACATCAAAGGCAACCAGAAGCTGGGCTTTCACTTCAATGAAGGCCTGTTCCACCCCGCTGTACACAGATTTTCTCTACAGCAGACGTGGCCTCACCTGTGTGTAATCTCCCCCAATGAAGGCCTGGTTTCACCCCGCTGTACACAGTTTTCTCTAACATAGCAACGTGGGTCTCACTGATTGTTAACTCCCCAAACAATGAGGTCCTGTTCCACCCCGCTGTACACATGTTTCTTAACAAAGCCAACGTGTCCTCACCTGTGTGTAATCTCCGCCCAATGAAGGCCTGTTCCCCCCGCTGTAGCACAGGTTTTCTCTAACAAAGCAGACGTGACATCCCTGTGTGTAATCTCCCCCTGTTCCACCCCCTGTACCTTGGTCTCACTGTGGGTATCTCCCCCCCTAAAAATTTGTGTGGGAGGCATGTCCACCCCGCTGTACACAGGTTTTCTCTAAGAAACCACGTGATCACCCTTTGTGGAATCTGTCCCATGGGTTTGCCTTCATGTCCTGTGTCCTGCAGAGTCACGCTTTGTTCTGGACCTCCAGATCAGAGGTGACAGCTGCTCGCGGGGTTCTTCTCATGTTGAGCTCCCTTGTTCACTGTGATGCACACATATACCACACATATACCCCCACGCCGCGTGCGCACTTGTCAACGCACACACGCGCGCAGCTACACATAACGTCCACATAGAAATACGCATGTCACATGCAAGCAACAAGCACATGCACACACACCAACAACCACACACACGCATATGGATCATACGAGATTCCACACAGCACACGCACAAGCACACACACACACCGCGCGCGCAGCGCAACACAAACACAACACACACACAGCACCACACACACACACAGGACCACAACGGACACAAATGAGTGACACCTACCAAAAACTGTGGTTGCACACACATGGTGTTCAATCATAACGCGCGCACACGCACGGCACACACACCCCACACACCACCCACACACCCACACACACAGTGACACAAACTGACACAAATAGTGACACCTACAAAAACTGTGTTGCCACACATGGTGCGAATCATAACTCGCCGCACACGCACCACGCCACACGCGCGCCCGCACGTAACACTACACACATCACAACCGTTATCATTATCTCTTTAAAGTACTTCAGAGGTCAACGTCGTTTAGGTCTTCAACTGAAGTTTAGACTAGTTCCTGTTTACTTACAATAACGTGTTTGTGACAATTCTGCTTAACGTCCTCCGGTCTGACAACAGACTCATATGGAACATTAGTATTATATAAAGAGTGGTGCGGCACTTTCATGGAGGCATGCCCGAGGCAGCGCACCCATAAGTCCGAATTTTTGACAATGCGATGTGATTACTAATCCTTATTAATAGATAACATCGAGGAGAATTACAAAACACCCAAAAACACTAGTGTTCTTACTATTTCCCTCCCGCCAAGAATTTTATGATTTCCTCTGTGTCAATTTGATTGCCAATCGGTATTTCTCCCTTTTCTTGCTGCGTATTGTTTGTTGTTGTGATGTTGTTCTTATTATTTATTGCTCCTATTCTCCTCCTTTTTCTCCATCTTCTTTCTTCTTCTTTCTATTGTTCTTTTCGCCCTCGTCCGGTTGTCTATTCTGCTAATTCTAAGCATACTCGACACTGCACACAATTATTTTTAGCAATGCAGACAAACTGAAATAAACTCCCTTATTTACATTTAATAAATAAACAAATAATAAGAAATAAACAACATCAAATTCTTTAAGCAAGTTAAACAAATTATTACATGAATAGTTAGATACACATTTTAGTGTGTTCTAGTTCTAGCACATATTTTAGACAACATTGCATTTCACTAATTCTATAATTACAACCAATTTTTTTCTTACCAATTTCAAATGACACGAATAGCTTATGTTACACTCGTAACACTGGACTGGTTCTTCACCTTCTTGATCTTCTTGATCTTGGTTAGGGTTCACCTAAAGAAACAGACCAAACGAACGTGGCTCAGAATTAAATCAGATGATTTAAAAACAACTTAATTACTTTTAGTTTCAATTTTCATCAAGATTCGTTCATAATAAAATCTGCTTGCAGACAGTTGTTATTATTGTTTTGTTCACCGCTCTTCCGTGGGACGTTACCTGCCAGCTCTAGTGAAAGCTTTGTCTGACGACAAACCTCAGGAGTGATGTCACAAGTTTCGTGTCGTCACTAGTGACTATTTTTCTTCTACGTAGAAACAAAAGATTCTATTTGTAACACCATCATTTAAAGACCATGCCTAGTTGACAACCCCCTTCCCCAGGAAAAAGAATGATCACTTTTTTAAGAAAACATTTTTAAAAATATGCGAACTCTTTAGAAGACTTTTTTTCTCTCATGAAAACGAACAAATGAAAATATGAACTGATGCTAAATTTATCCAATTACATTATGACTAGAATTCAGAACCGGTTCAAAGAACCGGTTTTTTTGTACCAGTACTCGCATCAATAGTTTCGCCTATTAATTGTCAGAATATTCCCACACGCGCACGCACACTCAAAATGCAGCTCAACTCAAAACATTTTTATGACTGAGGCCATCTGCCCGTGTCAAAGGAAGGTGAGGGTCGGGGTGAAGTTGAAAAATATAATTATCATTGTATAAGAAAAATAATAATTAAATCAGAGCAAAAACAAAACGTCATAATTACGGCGGTTGGAGTGTGAAGGATGGTGGCACATTCACAACGCAATGAACCAGCTTTGAGAATCATTAGATATGTAGCGGGATGAGAAGGAATTTTTAAAAAAAGTATAATAATCTTAATTATGTACCTGAACAGATAATCGAAATGAGAAGAGAAAATATTTCACAATGTAAGGAAAAATATCACACGCGTGCGCGTACACACTCACACACGCATACACGCGCATACACACACGTGCATACCCACACGCGCGCGCACGCGCACGCACACACACACACACACACACACATACACACACAACACACACACACACACACACACACACACACACACACACAAACACACACACACACACACACACACATCACACACACACACATTTCTCTCTCCCTTCTTACAACAGTAATGATCCATATTCTACTTTACAGACAATATCTTTAGTAAGCGCATTCATGTTTAATCGATAAAAAAGAGCTATCTGAATGTACATTAAGCAGTTTATGAGAGCTACTCTCAATCCCAGTTATAACAATGAACACCCGCCCCCCCCTCCCCTCTCCTCCAAAAGAAACCCGCCTAAAACAATATCAAATTTTAGACCAAAAAACCATACATCGTTTTGGTTTAGGGGTCAGAGAGAGAGACGGGGGTCGAGAGGCGGAGGAGAGGGACAGGGGAAGGGGAGGAAGAGGCGGGAGCGAGAGAGAGAGAGAGAGAGAGAGAGAGAGAGAGAGACGATCGAATGATGAGAGGATTGGAGAATGAGGAGGAAGGAGAGAGACGAGGACGAGACGAGAGAGAGAGAGAAGTACACATACACACGTGGAACGTATGTATCGTTACGTGTGAGTGTGTGTTTGTCGTGGTGTGTGTGTGTGTGTTACGCTGTGTGTGTGAGGTGATTGTGTGTGTGGTTTTCTTTAATTTAATGTATTTTCACTAAAAGTGATATTAGACAATACAGCTGTGTGTGTGTGGGTGTGTGTGGTGTGTGTGTGTGTGTGATGTGTGTGTGTGTGCATGCAATGCGTGCATATGCGTTCGTACGCGCATGTATGTGTGCTTGCATGTGTGTGGTGCGGTGGTGTTGATGAGTGTGCGTGCGGTGTTTAGCGTATGTAGGGAATATGTGTGAGTGAAGGCGTCCTTTGTTTTTGTTGTTGGTGTTTGTGTGTGTGTTTGGGTTTGTGGGTGTGGGGGGGAGGAGGGGGGGGTGCGGGGGGTGCGTGCGTGCGTGCTTGGTTGGTATGTTGTCGCATTAGGCTGTGGGCTGAGGTTGCTACGCAAGTCAGTGACCAGTCCTGGGGGGACTCCCGCTGGAATAAGATTTAACCGGTGTTGGTGTGTCTCATTTTCAGGTCCACACAAAAAAATCGGCATGCCAAAAAAAAAAAAATGGGTGCCGGCGCATGGTGGGGGGCTGCAGGGGGGAACGCACTCTCCAGGTGAGAGGGGGTGGGCAAACCCCGCATTTTCCACCAAATGGGGACCGCCTTCTTTTTTTTTTTCTAAAGGAAAAAAAAAGGGAAAAGTTGTTAATTCTGTTTTAAAAATTATAAATTTTTATTTTCCGCAGTAGGGGGACACTTTTTGCATCAGCGTGTTGTGTGCGCACGAATAGGCCTACGTGTGTGTGAGTGTGTATGCATTGGTCACTATAAACAAATTCTAGCCCAGCCAGCCGGAATAGCATCTGCCGCCTCGGAGACGACCGACTTGGCACGTATTAGCAGACATGTTCTTGTTGGAGGTCCTTATCAGCTCAGCTTCTTCCGTGGCCTCTTCTCATGACACACACTTGCTGATTTGGTCGACTACTGTATGTGAACATTACTTGGTCTCATCCTTCTGCCACAGTTTATCACTGCTTTTCCTTGCCACATACTAGCCGTTTATTTCCGTTGATGTTTACAACCATGCTCATTCAAAATGATCACTTTTCAGTCAATCAATCAATCAGTCATTCAATCAATCACATTTATTGTCCTCTTAAAAGACAGGTTTTGTTACCTGTGCTTTTGGAAAATTATTGTCCAACACTCGACTCACATTCGGCCTATGTGTTTCACATTGCCATTATTGAAAATGCTTGAAGGCAAACATGTAATATAGCTTATGTGTCAGCGACCCTCTTCAGCTTTCTTTTACAATTTAAAAAACAGAACTTTCGATTGCTGTGGTAGGATTTTCCATGTGCCGAAATGGCACATATATTATAGTAGGGCCTACTATTATTTCCTCAATATTATTTCTTATTTCCAAAAAGTACGTTGGCATTTTAATTTTATTTTATGTTAAGTGTTCTTATCATTTTTTTCCTTTTCCTTTCATCGAATAGATACATAGGTGAAAAGATGTAAAATTAAACTACTGAACTGAACTGTATTCCCACAAACCACTGGTCACACATTTTAGTTTTCTATCCACGATACTAGTCCCACATATCCCACATACTGCTATTCCAACAGTGTCGTTCTGTTTCTGCTGAACCCAGACAAACGCACGTGCCCGCGAGCACGCGCACACACAAGCACACATACGCACTCACGCGCGCGTGCGCACACACACGCACACACGCACACGCGCACGCACGCACACACACACACACACACACACACACACACACACACACACACACACACACACACACACACACACACACACACACACACACACACACACACACACACACACACACACACACACACACACACACACACACACACACACACACCAAGAACCAGGGGCGGACCAGATGATTCGTAACTGTTCTGCCCGGGGTTGAAGGAGCTGCATAGGCCATAGCCAGCCAAGAAATCCTTCCACCATCATTTTTCAGTACCGTGTCAGTTTTGTTCAGCAGGGGAGGAGGGGGGAGTGGAGGAGTGGGTGGGGGTGGTGCAGACCACCAACCTACACACAAGCTACAACTTCCCATTACCGAAACCAAAGACATTAACATGAAGTTTTTGTTCAGCAAGGATGGGGGATGAGTGTGTGTGTGTGTGAAAGCGCACACAAGCGTTTTACAGCCTATCTTTCAGTCATACACACCTAACGCGAGCCTGTACCTTCTATAAGGTACATCCGGGGGGGGGGGAGGGGGGACCCCAAACTCGAAGAACCCTGAACCACCGCCCGTGGAAGCGTATCAAATGATTCGTAAGGGGCTTTGTGTGTTGGGTGGGGATCCGCAAGGAGTCCAGGGAGCTGTAACGGTCCTGGGTTAATGTGTAGTGGCCCAGTGGGAGCCCAGGGGGCAAAGTCCCCAGCAATTGTGCAATTTAGAGATCATTAAAGCAAAAATGGAGTCATTTTACCCTTGTAGAAGATACATGCTTGGGGAAAAGGGGGGTTCCTGAAACACTGGAACTCCCCGTCAGATCCGCCCTTGCACACACACACGCGCGCACACACACACACGAACACACATGCCTACATGCCTAGATCTATACCGCTGTGTGTGTGTGTGTGTGTGTGTGTGTGTGTGTGTGTGTGTGTGTGTGTGTGTGTGTGTGTGTGTGTGTGTGTGTGTGTGTGTGTGTGTGTTGTTGTTGTTGTTCTTTAGTTTAACGTCTTTTCACTTAGAAGTGATATTAGACATAAAAAATTGAGTCATTTTACCCTTGTAGAAGATACATGCTTGGGGAAAAGGGGGGTTCCTGAAAGACTGGAACTCCCCGTATACAGCCCCGTAAACCATTCTGCTTTCAACATGCACAGTTTGCAAATGACGTCATCAGTGACGTCATTTTTCGAACGTCATCAATAAAGCCATTTTTGGAGCTGAGCCTGTAAAAAATGGATCTGACAAAATAGCGACTTAATATATACACTTTTACATGTTGGAAACTTGCAAACGAGTTGATGAAAATGTATGCGGATTTGGATTCTGTTTATGGGCGGCCTTGAGTGTCTTGTTGAATATTTGTTTTAAGCGGATAGAGCTTTTTTGAAACTGGAAAAACTGACTTTGAAGATCGTGACTAGCTAGAGAAAGTAATTGTTGACAATCATAAACGAACAATCTTTTCTTTAGATGAAAGCACTGGAAGCAGAAACTCCATTCATTTTTTCTTAGAAAGTACGCCAACTATGTATCCTTTTATTTGGTAAATTGCCAGAATTCTGCGACACATCTTTGCCCTAAAAACTGACCCAGAAGATAGATACTCTACTTTCGAAACGAAGACATGAAAAAACGGTCGGTTAAATGTTAACTAAATGTTATTCTAATTAATGGACCATACGACTCTGTTCATGAGCAGCGTTCAGCCATCGGCACTAATAGAATCCTGCAACTTAATAAAAATGCTAGTCCTCTCAAGGTCAAGGTGACCATGACCTACCATGATAAGTAAGATGTCCAAGTTATCACCCACTCAGTCCCCGGACCCAATTAGATACCATGCTGTTTTGGGCTATTCTTGTTATTAAAGTAGAAGTTAGAAAACAGAGAATATTCTGCCGTCCAAGGCCTGTCTTTCAGTCATACACACCTAACGCATACCGAAACCATCAAACCACGTTTGTCTGTCAGCCATCTCGTTTCCATAGACTCCACAGTGGGCTGTCACGGTATGCGTATGTGTGTGTGTGTGTGTGTGTGTGTGTGTGTGTGTGTGTGTGTGTGTGTGTGTGTGTGTGTGGTGTGCGCGTGTGTGTGTGTGCGTGTGTGTGTGTGTGTTTGTTTTGGCCATGTTAAATTGTTTCACGGCACATGTATGTAGTAGATGATACATTCATTATTTTGACCGCAATGAAAAATGACCGTCTCTTCTACTGGCAGTTTATTTCCACAGGGGGCGACAGACTTTTATAAGTTTACGTCACGAAAACAGCCTGGTATGACGTCATTTTCCAGTGCACAACTGACAGCAACTGATATTGAACTTTTCACAATCTATTATCGAAGTTAGGAGTTGACCAGAAGAGAAGCGGACACACCCGTCAGCAACTTCCGCCTATGGCGGATCGTAACGAGAGTAACCGTCACGCTCTTATCTTGTTGAACGCTAGATGGTCACACCAGTTGCCCTGACGAATGCTGCCGTCCTGCAGAGGTCCCCGTGCAGCTTCTGCCTCAGCGATGTTGAGTTTGGCCACGTGGCTTGCCTGAGTGCGGCGTGGTCCGGGCAGTCATGGAGGAGGTGTTCGCTGGTCATAGGGGCAGTGCCACATGGACATCTGTCCGTCTGGCCAACTTTCATTTTCTGATACATGTGGGCATGCATTCTGTTGTGTCCTGTACGGAGTCTGAACAGGATGACATGGTCAGCTCTGCCCAGACTGTAGTAGCTGTCATCCTTGGAGGGGGGGGCGGAGAGGGGGACCCCAACCTCGAAGAACCCTGAACCACCGCCCCTGGAAGCGTATCAAATGATTCGTAAGGTGCTTTGTGGGTGGGTGGGGGGGGGGGTGGGGGGGGGGGTCCGCAGGGAGTCCAGGGAGCTGAATTGGTCCTGGGTTAATGTGTAGTGGCCCAGTGGGAGACCAGGGGGCAAAGTCCCCAGCAATTGTGCAATTTAGAGATCATTAAAGCAAAAATGGAGTCATTTTACCCTTGTAGAAGATACATGCTTGGGGAAAAGGGGGGTTCCTGAAACACTGGAACTCCCCGTCAGATCCACCCTTGCACACACACACACGCGCACACACACACACACACGCACACACATGCCTACATGCCTAGATCTATACCGCTGTGTGTGTGTGTGTGTGTGTGTGTGTGTATGTGTGTGTGTGTGTGTGTGTGTGTGTGTGTGTGTGTGTGTGTGTGTGTGTGTGTGTGTGTGTGTGTGTGTGTGTGTTGTTGTTGTTGTTCTTTAATTTAACGTCTTTTCACTTAGAAGTGATATTAGACAAAAAAATTGAGTCATTTTACCCTTGTAGAAGATACATGCTTGGGGAAAAGGGGGGTTCCTGAAACACTGGAACTCCTGTATACAGCCTATCTTTCAGTCATACACACCTAACGCATACCGAAACCATCAAACCACGTTTGTCTGGGTTTGTCTGTCAGCCATCTCGTTTCCATAGACTCCACAGTGGGCTGTCACGGTATGCGCGCACGCACGTGTGTGTGTGTGTGTGTGTGTGTGTGTGTGTGTGTGTGTGTGTGTGTGTGTGTGTGTGTGTGTGTGTGTGTGTGTGTGGTGCGCGTGTGTGTGTGTGTGTGTGTGTGTGTGTGTGTGTGTGTGTGTGTTTGTTTTTTTGCCATGTTAAATTGTTTCACGGCACATGTATGTAGTAGATGATACATTCATTATTTTGACCGCAATGAAAAATGACCGTCTCTTCTACTGGCAGTTTATTTCCACAGGGGGCGACAGACTTTTATAAGTTTACGTCACGAAAACAGCCTGGTATGACGTCATTTTCCAGTGCACAACTGACAGCAACTGATATTGAACTTTTCACAATCTATTATCGAAGTTAGGAGTTGACCAGAAGAGAAGCGGACACACCCGTCAGCAACTTCCGCCTATGGCGGATCGTAACGAGAGTAACCGTCACTCTCTTCTCTTGTTGAACGCTAGATGGTCACACCAGTTGCCCTGACGAATGCTGCCGTCCTGCAGAGGTCCCCGTGCAGCTTCTGCCTCAGCGATGTGGAGTTTGGCCACGTGGCTTGCCTGAGTGCGGCGTGGTCCGGGCAGTCTTGGAGGAGGTGTTCGCTGGTCATAGGGGCAGTGCCACATGGACATCTGTCCGTCTGGCCAACTTTCATTTTCTGATACATGTAGGCATGCATTCTGTTGTGTCCTGTACGGAGTCTGAACAGGATGACATGGTCAGCTCTGCCCAGACTGTAGTAGCTGTCATCCTTGCAGAAGTTTGGGTGTTGCTGCTGCCACTTCTTATGATACAGGGCCTTGATGATGGTCTTCTCCTCACTGTGAGATACCTGCCTGTCTTCCTGGTATTGCTGTCCACCCTCCCTTGCATGTCTGTCAGCCATCTCGTTTCCATAGACTCCACAGTGGGCAGGAATCCACTGAAGTGTTACCTTCGCTTGTGTGGCCAGCTCAGACAGAGTGAGGGCAAGCTCATTCAGGTCTGTTCGTCGGGGGTCCTGAAGTGCACCCAATACAGAAAGGGCATCGGTGAAGATGACAACCTGCTTGTGTGCCTTGTCTTGATGTTCCCTGACGTGGGCCGCTGCAGTTCGTAACGAGAGTGACAAAATGCATTAAACAAAATTAGTTCTCTTTGTAGGGTAGACAAGTGAAAAATGTTTAGATCTAAATTGAAAGTAATCTTGAGGACCGTTCCTCTGAATCTATTCACGCTTTTATCTTATTCGTTTTTAGCATCAAAATTAGCGTAACGATAGTGACATTTTAAAGAAATGTGCCTTACTCGGATCAGAAAAACGGACCTAAAATGCTCAACAGACGTTGCTAAGCGTTCCAGTTTCACATTCAGTCGTTGAGAGGAGAAGTGATGTAAATCTTTGCAAAGTCTTAACTTTGAAAAATAGACTAGTCATTAGCTATTGAGGAAAACGTGTCTTCGTAACGATAGTGACATAATTCTGACGGACATTGAAATTTGGTGCTTCAAAGTGCCGTCAAAATGCAGAAAACAAATTCTCAAAGGCATACTCATCAATGTTCCGACGTACACGTTAATTACATTATTTTTCAATTAGTTTGGCATCAAATACTTTCACTTTGCTCAAAGGCATACTCATCAATGTTTCCGACGTACACGTTAATTACATTATTTTTCAATTAGTTTGGCATCAAATACTTTCACTTTGCTCAAAGGCATACTCATCAATTTTCCGACGTACACGTTAATTACATTATTTTTCATATTATTTTGGCATCAAATACTTTCACTTTGCTTGCTGAGATGTCTTCAAAATGTCAGTGCACATCAAAAGACACGCATTTGGGGGCACCCCTTGTGTTCAGAGTTCGTAATTTGTGTGTGAAAATGAAGAAATAGAAACTTATTTTTGTGTGCAATTTACAGGTAGCATATCAAATTCTTCATTAATTTGTAGCAACTACAAATGTGTTGTCAATAACCTCTCCCAGATTTTCTTATATTTGTTAAGACACATTTTTTGGCCTTTTTTGCTCTCTCTCTCCTCTCTCTCTCTCTCTCCTCTCCCCGCTCTTTTTGGTTTATTGCTCCTCTTTTTTCCCTCTCTCTCTCTCTCGTCTCTCTCTCTCTCTCTCTCTCTCCTCTCTCTCTCTCTCTCTCTCTCTTCCGCCCGCTCTTTTGGTTATATGTCTCTTTTTTCCCTCTCTCTCTCTCTCTCTCTCTCCTCGCTCTCTCTCTCTCCTCTCGTCCCCCGCTCTTTTGGTTATTGCTCCTTTTTCCCTCTCTCTCTCTCTGCTCTTGCTCTCTCTCTCTCTCTCGTCTGCTCTCTCTCTCTCTCTCTCTTCCCCCGCTCTTTGGTTATCTCTCTCTTTTTTCGCCTCTCTCTCTCTCTCTCTCTCTCTCTCCTCTCTCTCATCTCTCTCTCTCTCTCTTCCCCCGCTCTTTTGGTTTATATGCCTGCTCTTTTCTCTCTCTCTTCTCAGTCCTCTCTCTCTCTCTCTCTCTCTCTCTCTCTCTCTCTCTCTCTCTCTCTCTCTCTCTCTTTTCTCTCTCACTCCCTCCCTCCTCTTCAGTTATACGCTCCTCCTCTCTCTATTTCCTTGTTGCTCCTTCTTCCTCTTTTCCTACCACACCTTTTCATCTCTCAGTTTTCCTTGTGTTTAACACCCCCCCCCCTCAACCGATTGGCATGAACAACTTTCTTGTTCTCTCTTTTGTTAACAAGCTTTTTATTTCCCGTGAGAATTTCTTGTTGTCTTCTCTTCTCGTTCTTTATGGAGCATTTTTCTTTCATAGTTTTACTGTGAACTCTGGTTCATTTGGTTTTTTGAGGACTTTGGGGTTTGTTCGTTTCCTACCTTGATTTGTGTTCTCATTTTCCTTGTTGCACCTTTGAATAGGGGGGGGTTCTGTGACCCGAAGTATTGTGTCATTAATTATTTCAAGTCAATTACAACCAGCAAGTTGTTTTTGCTTGCTTTATTCCACTTCCTTCACAGGTACCTTTTGCTATACTACCATTTTTTTGCATGGATACTTTTCAGTATTTGGTAATGGTTGTGTGTGTGTGATTTAGAACCCGTGCCCTTATTTCGTGTAGGGAACGCAAAGACGTACCTGTGTAGCTCACGTCAATATTCCTACGCTTAAGACATATAGGTGGATCGTTGACGACGTCACCACAAGCAATTGAATGCAGCCCTAGTGACAGCACTGTATTCAGCATCTTCAACTCTTTCATTTCATCAAGATTTCAGGTCGGCACATGTTGTATGGAGCCTATATTTATTTTTCTTCCTTCGTGTGACATAAAAAGGAAAAAGGGGGGAAATATAAGAAAACAAGGTGGTTTTTTGGCCTGTATGAGATACGGGATCAAAAAGTCGATAGCGGGTTATTCAGCCCATGCCAATTATATCATAAATAAGCAAATTACAGTCACATTTGCCCATGAGATCGAGTGTACGTGTTAATGTTTAGCATTCGTCTCATGGCAATTTAAACTGGGACATTTCTTTATTTCACGAGATACATTGGCATGGCTTCTTAACCGCCCATGGGCTTTTTTGCCCCTCTTTACTAGTATATGGTGCCGCAATGTGTCTGGCATTTTGCGAATTAGCTGTCATCGTTAAAAATATAAAGGTAGGAGACTGAGATTGCTTTTATAATCAATCACCCATGAATTATCTATAATGAATCGATTTATCTGCAAAACAATGAATGGAATCCAGAAAAGTAAAACGAACTGTTGAAGTATCACGACTCATCAACGACTTCGAGTTCTCTAATGATTTGGATTTATAGATCGGGACGTGCCGGTGTATTACATACCTCAGGATCGATCTACTATGTTTAAGTTATTATGCTGTTCCCTATGTACTGTTTCAGGTCGGAGACCGTTAAGCCCATTTTCATCTTCTTCAAGTTCTCACTGCCTTCATGTAGCCTAATTTTAAGAGCGGCTACACTGTCATACGATTCGATTCACTACGATCCGCTTTTTGACACCTTTGGCGCTGATTGGGGGTGAATTCTACTGTTCTTATAAATAGGATAAATCCTACTAGTTATGGTCCCTATATTTGTAGTACTCCCGTCACGAAATCTGATAATTCTCTTTATTTTGTGTGAGGCATTTCATGATACAATTCGTGTATTGCGGTCTACATGAGTACAGTGAACGAAAATAGTTGAGTTGTTTTTTAGATGGAAGTATTCACGTGCATCGGGACTCACGAGACATCGTCCCATCGTATCATATGGTCAAATCGTATGCAAGTGTGCTGATCCTTTATGGGTTGATCCACACCGTCCACTACGTCCACGACTATCCAACTGTGATATTTGTCCAGGCAGGATTCTCGTTAAATTCTACGGTCTACTAATCCGATGAATCCTACGAGTTCGTCACTATATGTGCAATGCCCCGTTACACGAATCTGATGAAATATCTGTATTTTTGAATGTATTATGTACTGTCCCATATGTAGCTGTTCCAGTCGGAGGACGTTAAGCCATTTTCAGCTTCTTCAGTTCTCACTGCATTCAGTGTAGCCTAATTGTACAGTTTCCGTCACGATATTTGTTAATGCCTCGTACACGCAAATCTGATGAAATTCTGTATTTTTTGTATCTGTGTTTATTTGTCTCTTCTTACATTTGTATTTTGTATTATTTCATGAATTCGTGTATTGGGGTCTAACTGAATATAGTGATCGAGAATATTAGGATTTCGTCGATTATGGCCTAGTTTTCTAGTATTTAAATGAGAATCATGCGTCACAGTCGACAGTCTACAATTGATCGCATTGTGTGAGTAAATATTCTTGTTGTGCTCTCAGTTCTGTAAGAACAGGTGTACATTGGAATGGAAAACGCAGGGCTGTGCGATCTCTGTTCTGTCTGTCTGTATGTGGTAACAAAAAACGTCTGTAATAACGGTTTACATTGGAATGGGAACGGGGCTTGTGCGTGTCCTCTGTCTGTATGTCTGTATGTGTGTAACACCAAACAGTCTGTAAGAACAGGTGTATCATTGAATGGGAACGAGTCTGTGCGTTTCTCCTGTCTGTCTGTGTGTTTCTCTGTTCTGTCTGTGTGGTATAAGCATGTCTGTTACGTAGGCCTATGCATGCATATATGTGTGTATGTATTTGTGTATGCGTATGTGCAGCATTCGCACCTTCTCACTTTTTGAAGCACCAAAACCTTATCTGTTCTATTGTCTGTCCAAGGTTGTTCTTATAGATTCCTTGCCTCTTTCAGTGGCATCCCCATATCTATCATTGACAAGTGGGGTGGTCTCGTGACCAACAAAAAAACAAGTACTTCCCCCCTAAAGGTCCATCAGCAGCCGGACCTTTATTCAGAGATAAAAAGCAATATCCACCCACGCCTACTTCTACAGCAACTTCCCTGGCTCCCTTTCTGCTCGAGTAGATCAACAAAATTATAATCTCGCTGTGTCAAATCCTTACTGATCCTTCTTTCCTTCTATCTTTCTGATCTTCTGCACATACTACTCTCCTAC
>CM065695.1:51383096-51491681 GCA_017654935.2 Phymorhynchus buccinoides | reverse complement strand
ATGAAGAATGGTCGATACTATAAATGAAATAACAAAATGTACAGAAGAGAAGGGAGTTAGGTGTGATAATGGATAAACCCCTTAAATTGATTGTTCTATTCCCGAAGCTGTAAAGAAGGCAAATAAAATGCTAGGAATTATTAAGACGAACCTTTTTGTTACATAGATAATTATATTTTTTTACTTTGTTTAAAGGAATTAGTTAGACCTTGTTTAGATATGGAAATGTTGTGTGGTCTCAATATTTAAAAGACAATCACTGACGATAGAGAGAGTGCAAAGAAGGCCTACAAAATTGATAAGAGGATTCCCATAATATCCTACAGGAAAGACTAGAGCTCCTGAAATACCTTCTTAAAGGCTAGAAGAGTAGGGCGTGATTTAATTCAATGCTCAAAATGTTAACACTATTGATGACCTTAAATATACAAGATTTTTTAACAATTATCAACTGTGACAAAATAGAACAGTTATTGTCGACAAAATATTTATGAATATAGTAAGATAACATTAGGAAAATACTGTTTTACTAACAGAACTGCACTTGTGGAACAAGTTACAACTAATATTAAGCAAGCACTAATACTAACACTTCAAAAATCTATAGATAAACTGGGAAATTATAAAAATTTGACATATGAATATGATGAATGATTATCTAAACCTGAGTGCACGATAAACAACCTTGACGTTAAAAAATCTTATTAAGGATGGGACGCTCTTGAAAGCCAACGGCTATGTTTAGTCCCTAGTAACCTAACCTAACCATACCATACAACTCGGCTGACAAAAATGGCGCCGCATACACCGCAGATACGAAATCACGGCAAACTCTAAGCCGCAAGCTGCTTTCATTTATCGGATTTGTGAGTTGTGTACATTCGCGAGAGTTGTAGTGCACACACTAAACGACGATTTATCAGTCTGATGCGAAAGGAACTGGTCCTCTAATAAGACCACCCCAGATAAGACTTTTTTTTCCCGCACTTTCAAGGTCTTATAGAGGCGTACCCAATTGTTTACTGGGGATTTCCTCATAACATGTATAAGCAAGGGACTATCCTTACCTCCCAAAATTATGAAAATAGGGTCTTTGGATAACACACCTGGTTTGAGGCCTTTTCGTGACATCGGCGTTAAAATCATTGTGTGCATAAAATGCAACATGATGGTGAAAGGGTTAATTTATTAGTGTGGGAAACGTCTAGTTTAGGTCCTTAGACTTTTGCATCTTTGCCGACGGCCAGATTTGTTTGCAATGATTTGTGTGTGGCATGAGGTATGTGAATAAATGTTTTTAGATTTCCATTGAAATTGCACTGTCCGCGCGTACTGTGAGCCTCGGGAACAAGTCTTCCCTTGTCGCCTGTCACTGTGTCTCTTCTATCCCCTAGACTGTGACACAAGTCTAGGGGACTTCGCCTATAGGTGGTTGAAACAGTGAGGATGAGTGCAAGAAGAATGGTCGTCCCCGCATGTCTCAAGAGAGCGTCATGGAAGATGGGCCTGACAACCCGGATGGCTGGTTATTGGACACAAAGCGCACTCTAGAACAATACAGCAAGGACTTCTATTGCCAGATATTGGTCAACGGTTAAAGAAGATATTGCCGAACATGCGATAAATGCAAAAAGGACAACACCTAAAGGCCACAATACACGGGTCCAGATCAGAGGGAAAGACAATGTAGTGCATGCAAATCTATTCAAGCGCTACCAAAGGAGAGAAAGATGTGTAGCAGGATTCACCCCTATGGTGGTGGAGGAAGCAGCGCCCGAGTCAACCAAGCACGATATTCCCCTTGTGCCCTTGCAGTCAGAAGAAACCTGGTCTGACGTGAAGGTGTCCGAGGTGCTGGACAAAGGAAAGGACGAAAGCCAAACAACCCGAAAAGGTAAAGTGGGATGAAGACAGCGTTCGAACAGCTCAAGATAGAACTGGTTCAAAAGCCTATCCTGCAAGTACCTGTGGCGGATGTACCGTACGTCCTGAGGACAGATGCTTTGGCCACCGGAGTGGGGGGAGCCCTCATGCAGGATCAAGGAGAGGGGCTGCGACCAGTGTTATATGCCAGCAAGAAGAGGTACCATACCATTGAACAGGAATGTTTTGCCGTCGTGTGGGCCATCAGAAGGTTCTATCTACCCCTACCTGTATGGAACAGAGTTTGTGCTCGAGACTGCAGACCACCACCCGTTGTTGACTTCCGGTGCTGCTCGATGTCGAGCAGCCATGATATGTTTTGCCTCTTTTTCAAAAGTGTTTTCTTTAGCTATTAAAGCCATACTATGACCTGTAAATAATATCTACGACTCGTGATTGTGCTTTGTTTTATTTTTATTTTTGTCTTGTTGTTGTGAAAGCTTCACATGTAAAGCGAGACAGGGAAACGTGTGATAAACTGTGTTAGGGCTAGTGCCACGTGATATACACCGCCATGGCGGCTGTGTGTGAGCCCGTCTATATAACTAGCAGGGCTCTGCCAGTTAGAGACAACAACCTTTTCCCAGACATGGTAGACATTTGCTCAGCTGCCGAAAAAACTTCAGGATCAGGATCCGTACGTGGAGCCCAAAGAATTAGGGGCCTGTGGCTCATTTACCCTCGATGCAAAGAAGCCAGAGATAAACTGTTGATTGAAGGTATGACATTGTGGGGAGTGCAGCTATCTCTGCTGAACGAAAACCCTTATGAAAGAAAAGAAAACAGAGAGGACAAACCATCCACAAAATTGTGGATAAGCAATTGCAAAATACACGCAATCACGGATAGTGACATTGAAACAACTCTCCATCGACTGGGTGTAGAGTTCCAGTCCAAGATACAAATGGAACTGGCAAGGCAGAAAAACGGTTCTCTGTCTACGTGGGAAACAGGGCGCCGTTTTGCCTTCATTACAGTCCCACAACAACCCCTGCCCAAGACTGTGAAAATAGGCAGCGCAACAGCCGACCTGTACCACAAGGAACAAAAGAAGTCAACGAGACGAGTTCGCTGCAATAAATGTCTGCTGCCTGATCACACAGCAAGACCGTGCATGAGCCCCATTGTCTGTTTGAACTGCATGCAGCCAGGCCATAAACGAATTGACTGCACAGCCAATCTTGAGGAAGAAACCATCGACCCCCCTCTCCCTGCCCCTCCCTCCCCCTCTCCCTCCCAGAAATCTGACGAGTCTGCTAGGCCTAGCAGCCGGTCAGTTTTCCCCCCTTCCACTCCCACCCCTCCACCCCCTCCCTCCCAGAAGACAGAAGAGGCTGGTACCAGCCAAGGACCCAGAGATCATACCCCCCACTCAACCCTCTGAGAAAGAAGGAAAAACGGAACAAGCCAAAAAGAAGACGACTATGAAGAAAAAGCCGTCGAAACAAACCAAGTTGAGGCAAGTTCTGACGGCTTGGACCCCTGCAACGTGCACAGCACACCAGACCAAGCGCCATTACAGCAGCGAATCAGATAGTGAACAAACCGGGGACACGCGCCCGCTGAAACCAGCCAGCAAGCGCGCGCCTATCGAGGGCCGAGAACCAATTAAGCACACAGGAGAAAATGGAGGACGAAACGCCACCAACCTGATGAACATTCCAACGCGTGGCCCCTACGGTAACGACTGCTGTGTTCTATGGACGGAGAGAGACTGAATCACGGTTTCAACTGTAAACAGCCTACTCTGCAATGAGTAAAACGTTTACTATTTCTACACTGAATACGCGTGGACTTAACAATCGACTGAAACGAAAAGCGTTACTTCGTTTTATAATCTCAAAGAACATTCATGTAGCTTGTCTGCAAGAAACGTACATTACAGATAAAACTCTAGATGAACTTAAGCGAGAATGGAAAGATCCCATTTTTTACAGAAAAGGCACAAATAAAAGCAATGGGTTAGTGACTTTAGTAGGCCCGAAATTAATGTATGAGGGCGACATAGACATAATTACAGAAAGTGAAAGAATCTTGACAGTAAACATTACAGTTAATAGCTGCAAACACACAATAGTTAATTGTTATGCGCCCAATACCACTCCAGAAAAGATAGAATTTTACAAACAACTGAAAGCCACACTACAGGGATATGAGCACGAATCGTTGTGGGTAACGAGGGATTTTAACACGTGCCTAGATGAAGCAGATAATATTGCCAGATTGCCACACCCAACAAGAGAAACAGAAACACTAAAAGAGACACTTGTTGCTGCTGATATTTACGATGCGTGGAGAGTACAACACAGTGGAGAAAAAGAATACACTTGGTCACGACCTAACCCTTTTACAGCAAGAAGACTTGACTACATATGTTGTGACGAAGAGTCCTTAAGTAATGAAAACGGAAATAGCAAATTTTCCCTCACTCTGATCATAAAATAGTGACAGTACATATACAAACAAAGAGCTTTAAAAGAGGTCCAGGTTATTGGAAGTTCAATACTGCACTATTAAATGACCATGTTTTTATTGATAAAATGAACAGCTTTATTGACTCACACTTCCAGGAATGCAAAGATGAAGAACCAGGAAAAACATGGGATTTATTCAAATGCAAAACAAAACAATTCTGTATAAAGTAATCACAGCAGCGCGCATAAACACTTAAAGCCAATAAACAAGACCTGCTACTTAAAATGGCTGAGGCAGATGAAAAGCTGAAAGCAGATCCTACCAATGCTGAACGGCAAAA
The DNA here is from genome assembly GCA_017654935.2 of Phymorhynchus buccinoides. Lineage (NCBI taxonomy): Eukaryota > Metazoa > Mollusca > Gastropoda > Neogastropoda > Raphitomidae > Phymorhynchus > Phymorhynchus buccinoides. The sequence goes on along the minus strand of CM065695.1, from coordinate 51,487,003 downwards.
TACACTATATAAGACTAAAACAGAACTAGAAGTTCATAACCTAAACCAAGCCAAAGGTGCACAAATTCGATCAAGAGCAAAATGGATAGAAGAAGGAGAGAAAAATACAAAATATTTTCAGCGTCTAGAAAAACACAGAAAATCACTGAACACTATATCTTCGCTGAATTGTGGCAATAATGTTACAAATGACCCTTTTACTATACTTCAAGAAACACAACAATATTTCGAGCAGTTATACACTGAAGACAAAAATGTGTTGCAGGACAAATGAATCAAAGAACACTTCCTCGCAAACGAACACCACCCAACCCTTACACATGAACAACAAGCGGAATGCGACCAAAACATGACCCTAGACGAAATCACCAATGCATTCAAACTTTTAAACCCCAACTCTGCACCAGGTAGTGACGGGCTATCACCAACTTTCTACAAAGTGTTCTGGGATCGAGAGGCTGAAATTGCCACTGTTCAATTGTTTTACATAGTCAATAGAAAATGAAGAACTCCCCTTTTCTTTAAGAAAGGGTATAATTACGCTTATACATAAAGGGAATGAATTAGATAGAAATGAAGTAGCCAACTATAGACCTATTACGTTGACAAACACTGACTACAACATGAAGACCAAGATACATAAAGGGAATGAATTAGATAGAAATGAAGTAGCCAACTATAGACCTATTACGTTGACAAACACTGACTACAAAATTTTTGCAAAGGCAATAGCAGTTAGGCTTCAAGGAGTAATTCAGACGGTGGTTCATGAAGACCAAGTAGGTTTTGTAAAAGGGGAAGAAATGTAGCCTCGCATCTTCGACTTATTGATGATTTGTTCAAATACCTAGACAAAAACAACCAATCTGGGGCCTTAATTGCCCTGGATTTTGCTAAAGCCTTTGACACCCTATAAAAAAAGTTCATATATGAAGCGCTCGACGTTTTTAACTTTTCTTCTCTTTTTAAAAGATTAGTTCTAACAGTAACAAAACATACAGAGAGCTGCATCCATAATGGGGGATGGCTGTCAAGCTGGTTCCCTACACAAAGAGGAATACGTCAAGGCTGTCCATTAAGCCCACTCCTTTTTATTCTGGCAGTTCAAACTCTTGCCATTAAAATTAGAAATAAGCCTACTATTACTATTATAGAAACACACCATGATGGAACTAATCAGGATTCCCAATACTCAACCAAAATAAAACAATTTGCCGATGACACCACTCTAACACTTAAAAATGATGAAGACATAAGGGAAGCAATTAAAATGGTACAAGAATTTTACTGTTTCTCGGGGTTACAGTTAAATAAACAAAAAACAAAAGGTATGTGGATGGGTACCAGAAAAGGCGAAAAGTGTAAACTACAAGGCATACCAATCGAAAGTAATAAGATAAAAAATACTAGGAGTCCATTTCTCATCCAGTCAGGAAGCATCCTTACTCACAGAAAACTGGACTGGCAAAATAGAAAACATTATTAGAACTATTAGACAATGGGAGCGAAGAAACCCCTCATTATAATTATGGCAAAATAATTATAGCAAAATCATTACTTTTATCACAACTGTCGCATATATTGCAGGTGCTGGCGATCCCTGAAAAGGTGTTAAAACAAATAAATACAATTATATATAGATTTTTATGGAAAAGAAAATATAATAATAAAAAAGCATTCGAGAAGGTGAAAAGAGGGGTTCTTATAGGTGGCATTCTACGAGCTTCTGTCTCTCTTAGATCTGCGATGTAGGTACAACCTCCCAGGGGACTATGTTCCATTGTCATTGAGGTTTTGCTGAATGCTTTAAGAGTGTAGTTTTACTATTATTAACCTCCAACTAGGGTACAATAATACGAACTTGAAGTTTTAAAAATGAACTATTTCGTTCCCACCAAGGGATATAACATTACACTGCTCGAGATAGTAAGCTCCCCCTTTATTTTGAATGTAGATCTATTCTTGAAATTCATTAATTCTTGTGAAATAATAAATTTTGATGTTTTTAATCGTTGAAATATATTTCATTTACTTTTAAAAGGTGTACACCTTGAAAACTGAGACTTCCAATTCATATCCTATTGATATTTTTCTATCAAGTAATATTAATTGTGAGACCTACATCTAATTGCATGTCTATTTATAGTAACATATTCAAACGCAACCGTATCACACTACATAACCTTACGCCTACTTTTCGTTTCGCTTCTAGATCTACTTCTGCCCTGATCCTAATGCTTTAGGCCTATTAATGCTCAACATGACGCAATACAACGTTTATGCTGGAAAGTGTGTTGAAAGAAGACAAATGTATTATTGAAAACGGACAGTTGATATACCAGTGAATGGATAACTGAGGTTGGTTAGGAATCAACTGCCTGCAATACACACAGCCACGCACAGGCGCATGCACACACACACACACACACCGTTGCCAATCCCGTCGGCCACGCACGCACACACACACATAATTATTGAGGAGTTATATTAAATCTGCCTCTGTACCTTTCTTTCTTTCTTTCTGTCTGTAGGCCTACCTGTCACTATTTCTCGTTTGTGCGGACATGAGCCATTGGGCCTATTTCGGGAGAAAGGGATCGAGGGTAGTCTGAATAAAAGAGTTTCAAGCCTGAAAACTTTAGGAACAGCTCCCTCCTTGGTATCTTTCAAGAGGGCCGGGCTCTTTGTAATTTTTAACGAGGGGATCATAGCTCAAACTAAGGGTAAATGAACGGAAGCTGTGCCGGTCGGGGTTTGGATAAAACAAAGTGCTTCACTAGCTGGATTTGTCTTGCCTGGATATTGCAAAATAAAGGTCTATGCCCCACCCCACCCCACATCTCCCTTTTTCGACCCCCCCTCCCCTTTCCACACACACACACAGAAAGACAGACATGCACACGCACGCGCACACATATACATATACTCACTCACTCACCAGAAACCCAGGAACCTCCCCTCCCCCCGATCGGCCCCTGACAATTTTTGCCATGACGGGTTCTGCAGCAATATAACATACATGTGGTCTACTTTACTCCCTGTTTTCCCCTAAGGGGAATATCATTCTATTATTATTTTATACACACAGTAGAGACAAATGATCTTTGCACGAGACTCCACCCTAAAAAAGGTGTGATGCAGAGGTATTATGAGATGTTTATCAAAAAGCTGTTGTGTCTGAAATATCAGTTTCAATTCACAGCAAAGTGCCTGTGCCAAGGAACTGATAAAACATCAACTCTATTAAACAGCAATATGCTAATGTGAAAGATCTTGATGGAATATCAACTCCAGTTCAGTCTTTCAAGACTTCTTTGAAAACTCACCTCTTTCATGCTTCATACCACTAACCGCTCACATCTTACCTTAAATCCACATGCTTCTGTTTCAGAACCTGAATCATGGATATGTATAATGCTTGCGTGTAAGCAAGGGTGGTTGAAATGGGATTGGTGCATGCGCGCGCATGTGTGTGTGTGTGTGTGTGAATGCCCATTGATTAGTATGTGCGTGCTCGTGTGTGTGTGTGTGTGTGTGTGTGTGTGTGTGTGTGTTTCTCTATTAGTGTGTTTGTTTGCGCAATAACGTAGCTCATGAACTTTGATTTCCCTTACAATTTTGTAGTAGTTTCTTTTCTTGGTAAAGGTCAAGATGCGCCACGTTACCTTTTCCTATTATATTGTAATATTGTTTCAAATTTTGTGGTTATGAACAGGGCTTTGTTTAAATAATACTATTTTATGTATATTTGATTTGATTGTAGTGAGTCTTATTTGTATAATGTTAACTTATTTGTGTTTTATTGTATATTAGTGTAAAGCACTTTGAGCTCCATGCAAAGGGAGTAAAGCGCTATATAAATGTTCAGTATTATTATTATTATTATTATTATTATTTCCTGCAATGTGTCAATGCCAAGTTTCTTGCAGCAACCCAGTCTCCTCCTGAACTTGATGTCAGGCATGGGGTAGGGGGGGAGTTGGGGACAGTGTCAACAAAGACGTGTTCTTTATAACTTGTTCTGTGGATAATTGATGTGTGTGTTGTTGTTTTGGGGGGGGGTCACAGTAATTGTTTTACTGAGTAATGCCTGTAAGGATATATCTAGTACCTCTCAGTAATACTCGCCATGGATTCTTTTATGTTATGAAGTTTACAGATTGGATCTCAGTAGTTCTGACAACGAGGTTTTGTAATCTGCCTTGAGTTTAGGGACATACACATATTGATATTTCATATTTCAAAACTAGATTTATTAGTTTGATACATGTTTCCAAGCAGGCCTAACTGATTGCGTAAATATGAGTAATGGAGAATATTCGTTGAATACTACAAGATACAGTAAAGTGAGAAAAACATATCTGTCCCACAGAGAAAATTTATAAAAGCTATCAAAATAACCCCTGCCTAACGTACACACGGGGGGGGGGGGGGGGGGGGGGGGCGGTGTGACTGTATGTGTGTGTGCGCATGCATGTGTATATATATGTATGTGTGTGTGTAAAATATAGAGACAGTGAGTTGGGGGGGGGGGGGGGGGGCAGACAGAAAGAAAGAGAGAGAGAGAGAGAGAGAGGAGAGAGAGACTGTGTGGGCTTGAGTGTGTGCATGCATGTGAGAGAAAGAGAGATAACTGAAAGAGATACATATACAGGCAGACAGAGCATTGCATAGCATTGTGCCCCCGTCTGTGTCCTCGATTTAGCCTCTATGTACCCACGTCTCTATGTGTCCACATTTCTACATGTCCAAGTCTCCATGTGTCACTGTCTTTTAGCTGTCTGTCTCTTTGTTTACAGTAACCCTACCCCTATCCCAAACACTAATCTTTACCCCTAACACTTACCCTACTCTGCGGGGGCGTGTAGAGACGGGTACACATGGAGATGGGGGCATATAGAGACAGGGACATATGTAGAGAATCGAACACACAGAGAAGGGGACACAATATGAAGGGGTCACATTGAGGCGGCGAGATATAGACATGGGGACACAATGATGCGAACACATAATGATGGGGTCATAATTATACAGACAGGGGCTTAAAGAGACGCAAACACCTAGAGAAGGGGACACAATGACAGGGACACACCGACACTGTGACATATAGAGATGGGACACAGATATGGTGGCATATAGGGATATGGGTGTATGGAGACGGGGACATACATGGATGGGGACACAATTACGGGACACACAATGTCATGTTGATATAGAGATGGGGTGCATCGCACTTATACCTACAGAGATAGCACAGTTCAACATAGAAACGTCTCTCTCTCTCTCTCTCTCTCTCTCTCTCTCTCTCTTTATGTTGTTCTTGTTCTTTGGAATTGTTACACTTGATTGTATTTACTTTTGAACCATTTGAGTTTGTTTTGTAATTTATTTATTTATTTATTCACTTCATATGTCATTATTTTAGAGGACCTGATGAAAATAAGCTCTTATTTCTGCTTACTCAGTTTATCCTCATTAAAATTTTTGAGTTTGAGTTTTGAGTTTGAGTCTCTCTCTCTCTCTCTCTCTCTCTCTCTCTCTCTCTCTCTCTCAGAGAGTTATGTCCACACAGCAAAGGAGTCTGTTCTGATCGGTGGAACTGGAATTGATTTTGTGGAGATTCCGTGCCCAAATGGTTGGCCCTGCCTCCAATCTTCTATAGCCAAGAGAGCTTTTTCAAGTGTTAATAATTTAAAAATTAGAATATCCAAAAGCCAGCAACTCTCCAAAGCTGCATCACCAAAAGCAATTGCAAAATCCCTCTCCGTGTAATCACCCAGACTGGGGCTTAGCATGATTATTATCATTCTTGAAAATCAATCGCAATAAAGCTTTTATTATGTTTATAATTATTGTATAACCTGTAGTAGAAGTTAAGACCATTCTAACCAACTAACTGCACGATTTAATCGATACGTTTTATGTGTGTCGTGTCAAGCATTCTGAGCTGAGTAGAGGCAATGGATAATATTACTAAGTAGACTATTAGATCTAGAAGCGAAACGAAAAGTAAGCGAATAGATCTGCAATGTAAACCGGTTGCGTTTGAATACTTCCAACAAAAATAGAACGGTCAGTGGAAGATGGACTAATAAGATAATGTTTTCTGACGGTTGAAATACCAATAGCGCATTAATTGTAATGTTTGCCGTTCAGTTCCAACAGTTTCATTTGTGATTTAAATCTATTACAGTGATCAAAGAAAACAAAATGCAACATTCTACAATCGAATGAATTTAATGAATAGATCTACACCTAAACACATGGGCGCTTACTGTTTTAAGAAAGTTTATTTTATCTCCCTTTTCGGGGAAGAAAATAGTTCGTTTTTAAAACGTCAAATGCTCTTTATTGAACCCTAGTTGGAGGTTAATAATAGTAAAATTACATTATTTTCGATTTCTACCAACATTCTGTGACAAAATAGAGAAGTGCACAAACATAACAAAAAAATACCTCAATCATACTTCATCATTAAAATTTATTTATTTGAAGAAACCCATGAAAACCATGAAGAAACCCATGCATATAACAAGTCAAACATAGTATTACTTTACCTACTCATCTTAGCATGCACAATTTAAAATGTAAATACATGTACCCATGGCAACATGAAACCTATTCCTACATTCCATTATTCATTTTTAGCATGAACATATTAAAAAGTAAACACACACTCGTAACAAAAGCAAACCTAGTCATATTATTTGCAAGCGAATACACATATTAAAAAGTAAATACTGCTCATAACGAAATCAAGCCTAAACCTACTTTCTAGTCCTCATCTTTAACACGCACATACAGTGGAGTCCAACTATAACGAACTCGCTTTTAACGAAATTTCGCGATTAACGAACTGACTTCAATTTCCCGGCAAATGCCCTTCTATTTGTCACTTGCAAAGCCATGGCTATAACGAACAAAAAGTCCTTTTGAAATAACGAACATCCGCTTTTTACGAACTCATGTTCTACGCCCCAGGATAATTTTATTTACTTGGAAAAATAGCCTATAACGAACTCAGCCTGTGCGATGCGCTGCAAAAACCTAGGCCTTCAAACTCCAAGCTAGAACGTGTTGTCAAGAGGAAGGAAGTTGGAAAATATGAACTGCACATGCGTGAACTCATTTAGATTCACACTGGGTCGTCTGCTAGGCCTAGGCTTCCTACAGATCATTCGGTTTCTCAAGGTCGCTTTACAATTCGCGCTCAAAATAAAGATCGAAAAGTTCGTGAAAGCCTATAACAAACTAAATTTGTGTGATGTGTTGTCACTTAATGGACAAACTTGTTGAAAAGTGCCAAAACAGATCAGCGTCAGACAACACTGCTGAACTTCTTCAAGCCTTGTACATCCCGTGATTAAGACAGACGATCCAAACTGGTCAAGTTTATGTTTTCGGTTATCATTGGTGAGTGTTTGAACTGTTTTTGTTTTCAACATACATTGTACATGTACATGTATAACGAAATCCTGATACAACGAACTGAGTCTGTGTTCCGTTAAAATTCGTTTTACCCGGACTCCACTGTAAGTAAAACTTAACTCATCACAAAATTAAAACTAATCCTTATTTTACATACTCGTAACATGTACACATTTTGAATTTAAAGCCGATACACATAATAAAATCAAGCCTAAGCCCATTTTACATACTAATCTTAAAAATACATCAAGCTTAAATGTAAGCACATACACATGACAGAATAAAACCAAATCCTATTCTACATACTCATCTTTAACATGCACGCATTTTGGAGTAAACACTTATGCACAACAAGATGAAACCCAATCCTATAATAATAATAGTAGCAATAATAATAATAATAATAATAATCAAAATAATAATAATTCATACAGCGCTAAAACTCCATATAGTAGTATGCTCGTTGCACGTTACAAAAGCAACAATGAAAGATGAGAAACATTAATTAAAATCAGCAAGAAAGTCATACCACCAACATTCGAATACAAAGAAATAAAGTAACGAAATAACATGATTTTCACTCACAAAGACATCCACCCTCGTTCACCAAGCACTGTCACTCTCTCATAACACATCACACTCACAAAAACTAATAAAAATGTAAACAAGTAACCGGAAGGAATGCACCAATTAATATGTGCGTACACACGGCCCATACTCTCTCCCTCCCCAACCCTCTCTCTCTCTCCCTCCCCCTCTATCCCTCTCTCTTCTCTCTCCCTCTCTCCCTCTCCCCCCTCTCTCCCCCCTCTCTCTCTCCCCCCCTCTCTCTCTTTCCCTCTCTCTCTCATCATACAGGATCCCCAATACAATATATCAAAGACACTTTTCGTTACATAAATATAAACATTCTGGCTAAATCACAATAAACAAAATAAAATAATATAAGCCTAAAGAAAAAAGAAAGAAAAAAATGTGTATACTAAATAATTATTTATGACACTAAGCACACACTCGCGTGCGCGCACACACACACACATACAGGCGTGCGCATGCATGCGCACACACACTAAAGAGAGAGAGAGAGAGAGAGAGAGAGAGAGAGAGAGAGAGAGAGAGAGAGAGAGAGAGACAGACAGACAGACAGACAGAGACAGAGATAGATAGACTGAGTGAGAGAGAGAGAGAAGCATATCTAACACACTCATCTTTAACAATCATAACATTATAAACACAGCCGATAAACACTGATACATGACAAAGTCGAGCCTAGTTACTTGTAGGCCTACTTCGCATATTCAACTAAAAAATAAACTTAAAAGTAAGCACACACACACACATTATAAAATCATAGTAAATACATATCCATAACATCATCAAACTTAATCTTACTTTATATAAGTATTTATTTATTTATTTTTAGCATGCACAATTTTGTAAATTAGCATACACACACTCGACAAGAGAGAGAGAGAGAGAGAGAGAGAGAGAGAGAGAGAGAGAGAGAGAGAGAGAGAGAGAGAGAGAGAGTTGCAAAAACTGTAATGCATGTATACGAAGGAATAAAAAGAAGGGGAACAAAATAAATGTAGATGAAAAACAGGAGAGATGATGAGACACCACTAACTGACGAATGAGCAAAATAGGGCATGATGTGAAAGTGATGAGTGAAAGCGATCAATTTGGACAGTCGTCGGTTTTCTACAAGCCTACCACAGCCTGCAGTGTACCGTTCAGCCAGTTTGAAGCCACGACAGACAGAAAGCAGCATAGCGGCAGACCACTGTAGCACTGCAGTAATGCCCCACTGCAGCGAAGTTAACGGAAGAAAGTGCCAACTCTGCAACGAGTAGGCCTACAGGGCCCAGCCAGCCAGCAGACAACAAAAACATTGACCAAACCCGCCAACAAAGAAGAAAAGCCACAGAGACACACAAGAAGAAGACCCAAGACGCAGAGAGAGAGAGAGAGAGAGAGAGAGAGAGAGATTAGAACAGCATAATAAAAAAGAATGTTCCTTACAAAATAGGTGCTCATTCCCTTTGCATCCCTATGGGCCACTACGTGAATGGGATGACAATGCTTTGCATTTTTGTTCCTCACGCTGAAGCCAACATAGGATGATATATAACTCTGATCTCCTTTTTTTTTTTTAAACACCAAAAAAAACCCACCACCCGTTGCATGGGGTGGGCCATCGAACTGCAGTCATTCCCTTTCACGTTCCGGCACATCCCTGGGCGGCAGAACGTCGAGGCGGATTACCTCAGCAGAGCGTTCGAGTAAAGGCTGGACTCGGACACAGCGCTTCGCGTGCTGCTGTGCTTTGAGGGGGGGATGTGTCATGGGCAGCTCCCGTGTCTGAACACACCCCAGTTTTCCCCTCTTCCAACTCTACTCGTTCTCAGTATAACCTCGTGTCACGGGCAGCTACCATGTCTGCATGCAGCCCAATTTTCTCCCTCATCCAGCTCTACTCGTTCTCCATTCCATCCTTTCACTGTTGTCACGCTCGTTGACAAAAGCACGTGTGAGGAATAAAGAGGAAGGAGAGGATGGTTAAGAGAGCGAGTGTGTGTGTATGTGGACGTGTGTTCGTATTTCATTTTTCTTTAAGAATTGATTAAAACTGATTCAAACCATGCATGCTTTTGTCGTTTTTCTTTCCTAAACCATGTTTTGTGTGAAAAGATTCGTCTTCCGGCGATGCGAAGAGTTCAGTTTTGAGAGTTGTTGTAGGGCCCTTTTTAGTCTAGTTCGAATCAGTTGCGATTTGGGCACTCCTTCTGATATCATCTATCGGAAGAAATCGGGGACGACCCTAGGGACGAGCCACGACTCGTGAAGAATCTTTTCTGCAGTTCGGTCAGCCTACCAGCCGTGTTAGTGTGGTAGACATCAGCCCTGCCGACTTGGGAATCACCAGCCTACCAGCCGTGTCAGTGTGGGAGACATCAGCCCTGCCAGCTTGGGAATCACCAGCCTACCAGCCGTGTCAGTGTGGGAGACATCAGCCCTGCCAGCTTGAGAATCACCAGCCTACCAGCCGTGTCAGTGTGGGAGACATCAGCCCTGCCAGCTTGGGAATCACCAGCCTACCAGCCGTGTCAGTGTGGGAGACATCAGCCCTGCCAGCTTGAGAATCACCAGCCTACCAGCTGTGTCAGTGTGGGAGACATCAGCCCTGCCGACTTGGGAATCATCAGCCTACCAGCTGTGTCAGTGTGGGAGACATCAGCCCTGCCAGCTTGTGAATCACCAGCCTACCAGCCGTGTCAGTGTGGGAGACATCAGCTCTGCCGGCTTGGGAATCACCAGCTTTGTTTGGCATGGGAACACCAGGTCTTGGGCGATTTTCGCCGATGCTCAGGGGCCTTGGTAACGTAGTCATTACATAGCAGCCACCGGGATTTGTGTCCCTGGAATTTGTACTTATCCTAGGAGCTGTGGATATGGGTCCAGTCTCAAGTGAAAGACGCACGGGGCCTTGACCAGCGTCCCAGACCCGAAGCTCCATGTTGGGGAGGGTGGACTGAACGAGAACCTAATCTACCCCTTTCTCGTCACTGAACTTTGTGCCTCGTTGGCAGGACTGCTACACTGCTACATTTCGCTTCTTACGGTGATTGACATTTTATAAATGAGATCTTGCCTTCAAGAGTAAAGTTTTCACTTATCATTTATTTAAAAAAAAACAATTCCGAGGACGTAAGGGCTTTATGGCTCATGCTGATAGTTAGTTTTTATAGTTAATTTTTTGTGTGTGTATTATTAGTGCCTTATGTTCATAGAACTTTAGAAGTGAGATAGCGTTAGTGTTAGTATTGTTGTTTTTGTGGCTAAGTTGCCTGGCCTTAACTCTTCTGCTGCCGTCGGCAGGTTGAACCGCCCGGTTTACTGTATACTGTTGCTAGCCATGGGCGGGTTTGACTGCCAGATACTAGGGAAACCCCGGTGTTCTCCTTTGCGCTATTTATATGAAGTGACATCACATCCTTTACTTCTGTGACATGCGCAGTTCGCTCAGCGAAAGCACAATCTTCCGCCATCTGCATTTGTAGGCTAAAGTTTGTAATTTTCAATCGATTTTCGTTGCGTTTTCGACGATGGAAACTGTTGACTTTTGGCGTGAACCTCTACAAGATGGCGACAGTGACGACTAAGCATTTACTGTGGAAGAAGTGGCAGAATATGAACTTAGGCGAATCAAAAAGAGCATCGAAAGTGTTGAAACGATCTTGGGTTTGCAGCAGCAGATCGACACAGGTAATTTTAGTGATGATTTGAGCGAGTATTTTTTTAAATGAATTTTTAAAGTGATTGTGTGCGAAAATCAGTGCAGTGGCAAAAATTACTTGGTGCGCAACAGTAAACAGTCTAAGTAATACTTGGTAGTAGAAGAGTTAAGTTATCATTCGCATCTTTTAGCTTCATAGTTGGTCAAATTCCTCGCTGCAAAGTGTAAAGGGAATATGTAACTATTTGTACAAAGGCACTGCTTCGGCGGAGAATATGGAACCTTGATCTATTCTATTGTGTTTTAGCAGACTCGTTGAGTCTTGTGGTGTATAATTGCCTCAGTGTATAATTGCCTCACAATTTTGCCGCAGGGATTTGCGGAGGGGCAGGTCTTGGTGTTTATTGAGGTTTTGATTTGTTTTGACTACCCTTCGAGGGATGTTTGTATTTGACTACCCTTCGAGGGATGTTTGTATTTATTGAAGGGAGAAAACAGTAAAGTTCTTTTGTTGTCAATTTTATTATTTTGTCTGGTCTAGTGTGGGTGTGTGAGTGTTTGGTTGTGTGACTCAGAAATCCGTCTACCCTTGACTTAACCCTCCCTAACACGTACTTCCTTGCGTAAAACTGCAGGAGTATCATGACACTGGGTTTGCTTCCCTTTGACTCTTGCGCATACAGAGCTAGGCGGAGGGTATTGTAAGCAACTTTGGTGGAGGGGAGTTAATTTAAGGAGTTTTCTACCTTTGTATATTTTCGCTATTTCCTCTCCTTGCCTCACTATCTCAATCACTGACTAACTTTGTCCTACTGGCTTCTTCCAGGGCCAGAACATACTGTACCATTGGTTTTCTTGTTTCAGGACAATGAATTTGTCCTATAATTTTTCCACCCAAGGTGCATCAATTAAAGGTGCATCAATTAAAGGTGCATCAATTAAAGGTGCATCAATTAAAGATAGCAAGTGAAGGAATGAGCTTGCGAACGTCAGAGAGAACACAATATTGTATTCCTGTCTGTCGTTTCTGACTGTGCTACATGAACTGATAAAGAAAAAAACCGTTGCAGACAATTTGGCTGGGGTCACAGCTGTTCCACCCCATACAAAATCAAGCTATTTAGTTCAAAGACTGAATTTAGAAATCTTAGATAAAAAGTGCACCAAGCTTTTGCTTGTAAACATATTTGGGCTGTATGTTCTTCATCGTATTTTTAATATATTTCTTCCATCGGATTCATGGTAAAAACTTATTTTGTTGAGCAGTATCATACAACATATTTAGTAGAAAATGTTCTTGAATAATACACAAACATAAATAAAATTGCCCATGAGTGAACACCTAGCAATATCCACTGAAAATAAGTAATTTAGTCACATACTACAACATATTCGTGATTGTAATTTATGAAAAGCAACTTATGGTAAACTAAAGTTGGCTTGAAACAACTTCTGAAAAAATAGATAAACTAAATGTTCCTCCCGAAACAGCTGTGGGGTAGGACAAAGGGAGGATTATTTTTGCTGGCAAGAGATACTAAAATAAATCATTATTGGTGACAAGGACTGCAGGCTTGTCTGTGTGATCGGCGTTTGTTAAGATTCAGCCACTCCAGCTGTTCCAACCATTCATAGAAGGAATAAATGGGAGGATTAACCTAGAAAGGAGGGGCAAAGAAGGGATCAGTTCTTAACGTTTGGCATATGATCAATAAATGGCTTCCAAACTAAACTAAAGAAAACCACAAATATACTGTAGTTTACTGACTATAAGGTGACATTTTGTTTCCCAGACTGAGACCCCGGCGCCTTATACTATGACTGATAATATATAGTAAGAAAGTGTAATAACAAAATGTGAATTCAATGTAAAAAGTTTTGGGGTGCAACTTATAATAAGATGAGCCTTATAATCCGAACAATAAGGTAATTAAAATCCAATTTTTGAGCAATCCTGTTTACAACCAGACACACACGTGGTTTCTGAAAACAGAGATAGTGCGTATTTACGCATTAGAACTCTCAAATTACCCCCTAGAATCTCAAACCATGCGTGAGATTTACATCAAATCTGAAGTACAGGGTAAGATGGTGATTCGTGTGTTAACAGTCAATTTGTTTCAGTAGGCTACTGACATTGCTCGTATTTGCTAGGGCTATCTAGGTTGGAATCACATGCCATGAACATGGCTCTTAAAGCTTGGCTACAGTCTGCGCGCACACACATATGTGTGTGTGCGCATGTGTCCATGAGTGTGCGTTGTATGGATGTGCGCGTGCATGTGTGTGTCTGTGTGTACAGGTGCGCGAGAAAAGTCGGTGGAGTTTGTCCCAAGTTTTCGTTTTGACCCTTTACAATTTTAAACAGAAAACACCCCTTAGAACTGTAAACAGGGGGTGAACGTACCCCTTAAGAGAAAAGAAATCAGACACACTGCACACAGACAAACCCAACCTGAAGGCAGCAGCCTGTCTTTGGTGATGGTGATGATGGTGTCAGCAGTGCTGCCCAGTGCAAGGGAGGGTTGAGGGGGAGTTGAGCTCTGCCTTCTGTCCGCAGTGCTGCCCAGTGCTCCAGTGTGACCCCTCTGGCCAACGCTGGTCAGCGCTTGTCTAAGCTCCTTTCCAAATCATAAACAGCCAAACAACAAACTGATTAATCTTACTATTTCACCATTTCATATGTGCAATCCATCAGAAATAACAAGCTTTGATATGTTTTGTGTGGGTTTGTTTTAGGGGGGGTTCCACTCAGATGCATGTTTCTGAGTGGTGTTTGTTGAAACTCTTTTAAAATCACAAATAGCCAAGCAATATGTTGATGATACAACAAACAAACAACTACACGACAAGTGTAAAGTGACGTTATTTTATTCACAAGAGACAAAACAAAACTACTGGATATTTTCGGCGAATGCGCCTTTATCAACACAGACAAACAATTAAACAGCAAATATAGCAAAAGGAGCAAAAAGCAGGCAACAAAAGGAGCAAAAAAAACAAGATCAAAATAAAAACAATACTTCCCCTCTACAGTCCAATGCGTAAATTATACAACAAAGTTGAAACCAAAGAGCAAGGCTGTGAACACAAATCAGGGGAAAAAGAAAAAGAAAAAAAAAAATGTTTTGAGGTGAGAGAGGTTGGGGACAGTGAGTACGCAATCATAGATGGCAGAAGTTGGAAACAAGGGTCAGTTGGCGTTGAGTAAGGGGTGGGGAGGGGGAGGTTGGGTGAAGAGAACAAATCTCGTGCTAAAGTGGACACATGTAACAGAAGCTGACATTACATTGCAATTGAAAAATGAAAACGATAGAGAGAGAGAGAAGAGAGGGGGAGGGAGGGGGGGAGGGAGGGGGGGGGGGTCGCCGCCTCGCGCATCAAACTCTAGTCTGACCCCAAAGTGGGTTGCCCCACCCTGGCACCGAGGGGTTCGGGGGAAAACAGAAGTTCTCCGAGAAAAAAATATGTTGATGAACCAAATCATTTCACAAGGTTCTAAGCTGGACAACATATCATGGGAAACAAGAATATCCTGAAATCTGATGTTTGGGGAAAGGGGGTGGGGGTGGGGTGAATCACTATGTATTCAGAGAATCTTAATCTAAATCTTTCCATAGCACTATCCCTCTGTATATTAAGCAATGTTGTGCGATGTGCTGGAAGAAAAATAAAACTGAAAACCCCCCACCAAACAACAGAGAACCAAAGGAACTAAAAATAGGGGTATGCCTTTCATTTAATTAATACGGTCAGGCTGGTCCGGCTACCGATTTTAATGGCCACTTTTTGCTGGGGAGGGTGTGATAGATTTTGAATGAGAGATTGTTGAGCTCCCACTTGAAGTGTGTCAAGCTGGGAGCCTCTGCAGCAGATGCTGGGAAGGAATTTCATACAGGAATAAAGAAAGCAAATAGACTTGTTCTAAATTACTAACCAATAGAGGTGGGGAAAAAAACCGGTTTGAACCGAAAAACCGGTCTTGAAATTCCGCGGTTCGAAAAACCGGTTCGAGTTGCTGTGAACCGGTTTTTTAAAACTGCAAACTGAAAGTAAGTTTTTCTTAGAATAACGCATTCTTTTCGAAGAACAACACTGAATCTCAGCGCAGATTGGGTGTTTGTAAACCAAGAGTAGCTGTTTCTAGTTGTCTGGTGTTGTAAGGAGCAAGTATGGCCAATGATTAGGCCTACACCACAGTAACGAACATTTGGAGGCATTTTCTCCTGAGAGAAAAAAATCGAAAGAGTGATGGAGTGATTGTAGAAACTATTGCACCAAGAGAATTGTGAATGGAACAACAATAAAACAATGTCTTTTGAAGTTTATTTAATTTCATTTCTATAAATTCTTATGCTAAGAAGATGAGCAAATATGTTCGAAAAAAATTGATATACACACACACACACACACACACACACACACACGCACACGCACACACACACACACACTCTCTCTCTCTCTCTCTCTCTCTCTCTCTCTCTCTCTCTCTCTCTCTCTCTCTCTCTCTCTCTCTCTCTCTCACACACACACACTTATGGGCATCTAAAGTAAATCCCCAATGCCCCACATGGCCGAAAGGCCGGAGAGGGCGTAAAAACCCTATTATCACACATATCACGCTTCATAAACTGCTTATTAATGTACATTCAGTAGTTATTGTTCGATTAAAATGAATGCGCTTACTGAAGATATTGTCTAAAAGTAGAATATGTCATTACTGTTGTAAGAATGATATAGTAGCAATAACAGCTTTTCTCCACCCAAACCTGGGACTGAGAGAGAGAGAATGTGTGTGCGTGCATGTGCGTGTACAAGCGCGCGTGTGTGCGGTTGTGCGCGTGTGACTGTGTGTGTGTGCGCGCGCTCGTGTGTGATATTTTTCCTTGCATTGTGAAAGATTTTCTCTTCTCATTTTGTTTATCTGTTCAGGTACATAATTAAGATCAATTATATTTTGTATTCCTTATCCTCCCGCTACATATTTGATTATTCTCAAAGCTAGTTCATTGCGTTGTGAATGTGCCACCATCCTTCACACTCCAACCGCCATATGACGTTTTGTTTTTGCTTTGGTTTAATTATTTTCCCTATGATTATAATATTTTTCAACTACACCCCTACCCTCAACTTCCTTTGACACGGGCAGATGGCCCCGTCATTAAAATGTTTGTTGGAGTTGAGCCAAGTTTTTAGTTGAGTGTGTGTGTATGTGTACGCGCGGGGGTGTGAATATTCTGACAAACACATATGTTTGCATAGGTGAAACTACTGATGCAAGTACTGGTTACAAAAACCGGTTCCAAAAGACCGGTTCGGGACGAAAAACCAGCCTGTGCACATTTTCCGTTCAAAAAAATGAATTGCAATGCAATTAACAAAAAGACGCTGAAATAAGATATAGCACAAGTATTAAAAAAGAGAAAAGTGGCAGTTTGTAAGCCACTTTCCTTCTCTCGCTCACTTCCACGGGCCCAGTCCAAAGGAGTAACGGTAATTACTGACACCTTCCTTCACTGACCTGCCAATTGACCGTGTCAGCAGGGTAGACCACGATCCTGACATCCCTCAGGCTGGTGGATGGGTTGCCCCGCATGAAGAGGTCGATAGCCTGCTTCATGGATTGTGCCACTTGGTGTAAGGGGTAGCCCAGGGAGCCAGTGCCCAGCAAAGGAAAGGCTAGGGAGGTGTAGTGATATGTGCTGGCTTTCGTTAAACACTTCGTCACTGTGTCCATCATAACCTGCTCACAAATAACTGTCAGTGTTATTAATCAATCCCTCACATGGATCAATCTTGTCAGAGGACATCATAGGTCATTTGACCAGTTCGAAGAAAATATAATAGGTCATTTTCATAAAACGATACGTCATAATGCAAAAAAAATATGAAAGGAAATACAACTTGAGCCATAGTTTCACAGACTGCATGTTCAAAGAGGAACATGAGAACACTTTTTTTTATTCTTTTTGTTTTATTTTATTTTATATTCTTTTTTTTGCATGAGAAAAGCTAGTACAGTACTATGCAATGTAAAGTAATAACAGGGTAATTATTATTTATAGTCCATTGCTTCACCTAAGTCAGTTTGATCACTATGGAATCAGTTGCAGCGCACATCAAAATCCGTAAAGTTGCTCACAGACATGAAGTAAACATAGTAAGTCAAACTGACCTCTTGCCTGCAAAAACAATAGGTCATTTCAAAATATTATCAGTCAATGACTGATGACCGGTGCTAAGAATAATCCCTGCCCTCAATTAATGTATGCCTGTCTGAGAGAGAGAGAGAGAGAGAGAGAGAGAGAGAGAGAGAGAGAGAGAGAGAGAGAGAGAGAGAGAGAGAGAGAGAGAGATTTAGAGCGAGAGAGAGAGAGAATAGGAAAACATCTGGCCTACTTTAGTTTCACTTCGAATACCTCCGTGTGTCTGGCCGAACACCGTGGCCATGCGAGTGATCGACACTTCAAGTAGCCTACAACAAGCATCGTCTCTGCCCGAGTCAAATCTTTGACACTCAGCTCGGTTTCATTGTTTGTAGCGAAGAAATTTGTTATGTTCTGGGTGTTTTTCGGTGCAGCTAACGCCGATTGCGATGCGTGTTGTTTGATTCAACATGCCGTTGTCAATCATCGAGTCCCCCGTGTGCCGTCGGCCCCCAACTTGACAAATCACATCGGCATGGGTGCTACTCCCCAAAATGAAAAATACTGAAAGGCCGGGGTCCAGGGGCCGCTGAGGCCCCTGGCGGGGTACAGGGGCAGCTGAAGCAAAAATGCAATTGCAGAGATCGTTTCCATAGCTCTCCTGCAATCTGGGAATGGGTGAGGAACAGATTACGATTTGACATCATAGTTCTGTTGGCAGACGACAGTTGACACTTTGTAAAGTGACTGTCTAAGTTGCTGAGACATGACAAGTCACATTACCTTTTTACAAGAAATACAAAAGATCTATGGTTAAAATCATATTTTCATGACTAAGATTTTTACTGACATTTCAGAAACACAACTATAAAGTTATAAAGCCGTTCAAATAGAAGATAATAATTAGATCATAAGTGAAATACGATGTCAGTGGATCCAAACATGACTCTCAATTGAGTTTTTCTAAGCAACATTTTTAACATATTCATACGTTTAACATCATAAATATCATTTGGTGAATTGAAATATAGTTGTAACTTACCTTTCTGTAAAGTTTGTAGCTTTCATGACACAAAATTCATGCTGATAATGTTGAATTTAATTCAAATAAGTATGTGTGAATATGACTTGGATGCCATTTTTGTTGTTATATTTTCACTTCCTGTGGTTGGAAGACCCAGATTCAAAATGCCCCCAACCACAGTTAACAGATCAACTTTTTGTTTTTTGACAAAAGTTTTAAAATACGAAATTTCCGTCTCAGCAGAAAACTTAATTTACGGATTTCCGTTTATACGGAAGGTAGTAGCACCCATGCATCGGCACACGGTGCACGCAATCTCGCGTTCTGCCTATCCGCACTACAGAAAACTTTCTGTGTATTGTGCACGGTATGCTTGAGAAGATATTGATTCACTTCTTCTTCAATCTTTCTTGATATTTTTTTCCATGAAATAACTTCGCAAACTGAATCACTGTCACCCGACTGAAGACTTTCTCTCGCCGCCATTTTGGTCATGCTAATGTCGGACGGCGCATGCACGAGAGCCCTACTTGCCGCGCGCCTATACGAACTTCAGACGAACCTATATAGAGGTAAGCGGACCTCAAACGAACCGTGCTAGAAAACATACTTTGCGGTAACAGAAAATCGTAGAATTTGGTTATCAACCGTAGTTCCGTAGTTTATAGTCAAATTCCGTAGCAACTACGGAAAAGCCGTAGGGGTAGGCAGGTCTGTAACCACTATGCTATTAAAGACCCTTCCCTATTCCCTATTATAAAGCTCATTGAATATCAAAGAATGAGTCTTTAATTTATAGTCTCTTTGCCAACTTTGATATTAGATAGTTTAAAAAAAATAAGACTGACTACGAAACATTAAAAGAAAACGTTTACAACTCTATCTCTGTGATCTTTAATAATAATAATAATACATAGTATTTATATTACAAAATAATGGAATGATTGTGAGCCCCCCCCTTTTTTTTCTGCCTATACATGTATATTGAATTTTCTGGGCTTCTATTTTGTTTTTGAAATGAAATGATGCTCAGAAATTAAAAAAGAAATTGTCTGCAAAACGAGACTTTGACTGAGTCGAACTAGGAAATGAGGACACGGATCTAGAATATAAAATAAGTGCAATTGCATGATGCCGATGTCCATGCGCTTGTGTTGGGTGCATGAATGGAACAAACATGTGGTTGAACAAAAGACTGTTCAAACTAATTTGTAGTTCCAATATATTTTTTGGACGTCAGAGTTATTTTCAACGTCAGGCAACATGTCACAAAAACACTACGTCACAAGTAAACTAAATCACAATAGCGTCAGAATTGAACTTCATCTTGTGAGATCGTCAAACACCGCGCTTCAAACAAAAAATACCTTCAATTCCCGATTCAGATGAATTGGAGACAAACAAGATACAGCCAAAAAAGGTGAGAAAACCTTATTCTTCAAACTACAGTACTCAACAAAAGTGTATTTGTCGCTGATAGCAGATTAAAACGATTTTTCAGCAAAACGAGATCCTATTCATCCTCTAAACAATCTGGAAGCAATAGTCAAACATGATGGACCACACACACACACACATTCTAACCCATCTCTCCAGTGAGTAACCTGCAGATCGGAGGGGTTGGAGAAGCAGCTCAATGCAACGTGGTAGATATGTCGGCAGTTCAGGCCGTGACCCCTGGTGCGTGCCACTCCTCCGGTCCGAATGCCCCCCGGGTATTTTTCCTGGCACTCCTTGATCAGGCTAGCAGCCCCTTGTGGCCCCGCAGCTTTCAGAATGGAGGAGGACACGGCGCCCTTTCCAAGGTCAAGGTTCTTGGAGACTGAGTTCACAATTGCATCCACCTGTGAGAAGAGAAAAATAATTTTAAAACTAGTGTTATGACGCTAGATTGCCAGCCACGTGGCAGCATTTTCGTCTGCAGTGCTTCACCTCGCAGCTGGTAGCTTTAGAAGGACTTCTAAGACATCATGATGATAAGTCTCATACTAATTCGATGTGAATACAGGCCCAGGCACTGGGCATCATTTTCGGCTCCAGTGACCTTGACCTTTGACTTTCATTTTCGAACTTGGCGTAGATACCTTAGTCCAGAAGGAAACAATCTCTAAATGGCCTAAAAAAGGATTTAAAAAAACCTCTTGATGGCTAATTTCTGTTAACTGATATTGATAGCATGATGTTTTAGGAGTAATATGGCAAAATATATCCTCTGTAAACTTGATCAATATGAAGATATAGCCATTTACAGATAGCAACCGATTGTGAATGTCTGTACCTCTTATTCTTGTACTGTGCTAAACTTCAGAAACATTTATTCTAAATGAATAAAATGGTAAAATATGTTATTTCATGCTTCTATTAATATAACTGATGGCAATTGAGCCGAGTCAACCAAATGAATGTAGCACAAAATAAGAATATTACCTCATTTAAGGACAACAAATTAATTCCTTGCAATATGAACTGTAGTGCTACTAATAACTCACAAACAAACTTAGTTTTTAACATATTTCTGACCGCAGCCGACAGTTTGTTGGCTTGGCCTTGTTACAACTGTAGACCACAGCCGACAAACTGTCGGTCTTTACACCCACTTTCGGTTTTGGCTGTTGCTACAGTCAATAGAAGTAGATAGACCTTTAACAACTGAGAGTTTCAAAGGGAAATTACTCTCTAAACTTCCGTCTAACTGGCACATGCTTCAAGACATCGCAATTTCATCAAAATCATGGACAAAATAAGTTTTTTCACAACAGAAGAAGTCATCAATGAAATCTTCATGGATGAACTCAGCGAGGAAGATGACGAAGAATCGAGTGACGCTTCGAGCAGCGATGTTGACAATGATTTAGATGCAAATGTTGCCGAAAATGAGAAAAATGTCACTGCAGCAGACGACAATGTCCAGCAGAATGAAAATGCCCATTCTTTGTTCATCAAATGGTAATCAAAACGCTCGTGGTCGAAGCATACGAGGGCGTGGCAGAGTTGCGGGAAGAGGTCGAGTTACGCTTTTTCCTGTCAAGCACCATCTCTTTGGAATTCTCTGCCTTCTCCTCTCCGACACTCCAACTCAGTCTCCTCATTCAAAACCTCTCTTATGTATACAAGAAGTATATTTTAAACGACATCCCCTCTTTTTTATTACCCTGAATGTGTGAAAGGCATTTGAAGAAGTGTTTGTAGGCCTCTGTCACTCCACTCCCCCCTCCCTCTCTCTCCCTCCCTCTCTCTCTCTCTCCCTCCCTCTCTCTCTCTCTCTCTCTCTTTTTTCCAGAGGGCTGGATGTAAAAAAAAAAAAGCATGTTATTGCTTATTCTATTACCCTCTATAAATAAAAATTCATTCAATTCAATTCAATTCAATTCTTAAAACACATCTTTTTCCTGCTGCACCCTAAATATTTGATCAGTTGTCTATCGTTGTGTGCACGTGAGGGAAGATTGAATAAGAGGTTTGTGCTGTGTTTTGTGTGTGTGTGTGTGTGTGAGTGTGTATGTGTGTTAGTGTGTGTGTGTGTGTGTGTGTGTGAGCCTGCATGTGTGCACACATGTGTGCTTGTGTGTGTTTTGGCTTTGTGGGTTGTGTGTGCACGCATGTGTGTGTGTCAAGTCAAGTCAAGTCAAGTCAAAATGATCTTTATTGACGATAAAGGAATAAGTTAAACAAAACTTTTTTTCATCCTGTCGTCATAAAATAAATCAGAAATACAACTGAAGCAAACAAGATGAAAATCAAAAACTGTAAAAAAAAAAAAAAATCAATTAGCATTTGAAAACATGGAGAAAAAACATGGAGAAAAAAATCCCACATATTATGTTCCACATGCACAATATAAGGAGAGAGAGAGAGAGGAGAGGAGAGAGAGAATACGAATGTTTTTATTGAGGGTAAAACAGATAAGCTGGGTAGCTTTTTTACACTATTGCCCTCAAGCAAATAAACAACAATTAATGAAGAAAATGATTAACAGAAACGTAAAAACAACAACAAAACCGGCAACAACAGTGACAAAAATATACAAAGTAATATAATACAAGGCAAAAATGGCCACACAACAGCAATTCAAAATTAAAGACCCCCACCCCACCCCACAAAAAAACCACACCAAAAAACAACAAAAAACACCTCCCAGTCTCTACCCCCCCTACCCCACACTCACACCCACAAGCACCCCCCACCCCACAAACCTATGCACACATACATACATGCATACAAATTCTTATATTATGTACATGTACATGTATATCAGTTCACATAAATCTTAAATGTTCTCTACACCTTGTAATATCATTTGAATGTATATATAAACATAATTAAACGTAAGGTAAAATAAAAATAAACAGATTTATAATTGGTCCATCAAGTATTTATGATATGCCTTTCTGAAAGATGACAAGCTCGGTTTCTGTTTTATGTGGTTAGGCATATCGTTCCACAATTTTGCTCCTGAGTGGACTAATGAGGACATGAATAGATTTGTTCTAGGTCTAGGCGTACGAATAATCGACTTCCCACGAATGTTATATACTGGGAATTTTTTTTCTGATAATATGGTGTTAATTTATTCATAATTTTAAACATAAACACAGCTTTGTTATGCTTACATTTGAGATGAAAAGGCAGAATATCTATTTTTTTATAGTCACATGAATCAAGGGAGGAGGATGTTAATAGAATAAGTTTAAGGGAACGTCTATAAATACTGTGAAGTGGTTTTAAACAATTTTCACTTGCTAAGTCCCAACATGTTGACACATAGTCCATGTCTGATTGAATATATGCATGAAAAAAGAGAGTCCAGGAATGCTGGTCTAGAAAGTGCTTAATTCAATTCAATTGAAATGTTTTTTGTGATAGTTTCTTGGACAGAGGTGAAACATGCTTTGACCACGAGAGATTATTATCAATAGAGAGAGAGAGGAGAGAGAGAGAAGGAGAGAGAGAGAGAGCGAGAGAGAGGAGAGAGAGAGAGAGAGAGAGAGAGAGAGAGAGAGAGAGAGAGAGAGAGAGAGAGAGAGTGAGAAAATCACACAAAATTACAAATGCAGAAACACACTCGCACGTACACAAGCACACACACACACAAATACACATACACATACACACACACAGACACACACACACACACAATTCACATTTTAGGCGAAAAGAAAAGGCATATCAAGAAAACAGTCACATGAATGCGTACCGTAATGTTGCTTCGCCCTAAAGTGCATAGCAGCACATACACAATGTGCAGAAGATATCGTCTCTTAAAAACCAGAGTATGAGCATATGTACAAATAATTCCATGTGTGTGTGTCTGTCTGCGTGCGTACGTTGTGTGTGAGGGTGTTTGTGTATGTGTGTTGGTGTATGTGGTCAGTCCATGCGGCTCGGTTGCTGTGGCTTACTGAATGGGGGATGAACGAGTTGGTGTCGATAAATGTGTGTGTGTGTGTTAGAGAGAGAGAGAGAGAGAGAGAGAGAGAGAGAGAGAGAGAGAGAGAGAGAGAGAGAGTTGCTATCTGCATGGTTGGTGTCATTCTAGAATGCTGTTTTTGTTGTCTATTTGTTGATGAATAATTGATTGCACTTTGGGCTCATCTGAGGTAAAGCGCTATATAAATGTACTATTATTATTATTAGTAGTATTACCAGACCCCCACTGACCTACGTTTGGTCGGATGATGACACAGATACCCCCCCAACTGAACCACAATTCAAAGCAAGCCCAGGAGTGAAAGCAAACATTCAGTCTGAGTCGTCTGCTGTGGATTTCTTCAACCTTTTTGTTGATGAAGCCACACTGAAAAGCATGGTTCATCAAACCAACACGTATGCAAAGCAGATCATTGCTGCAAAAGGTGAGTGATATGTGTGTGTGTCTGTGTGTGTGTGTGTGTGTGTGTGTGAGCCACTCAGTTAGTTAGTTAGTTAGTTAGTTAGTGTGTGTGTGTGTGTGTGTGTGTGTGTGTGTGTGTGTGTGTGTGTGTGTGTGTGTGTGTGTGTGTGTGTGTGTGTGTGTGTGTGTATGCATGCCAGTCAATCGTGACCAACTATGACTGCTAGATAGCAGAGGAGGTGACTGACTATTTCAGAGTGTGTGTGTGTGGTACATGTATTTACAATCATTGTAGTACAACAAACATTGTGTTGTTTCAGGAGACCAGATGAAGAAGCACAGCGTGCTGGCCAAGTGGGTGGACATGACGCTGAAGGAGATGAAGGTCTTCCTGGGCCTGCTTTTCAACATGGGCCTTGTCCAGAAACCAGACATCAGGAGCTACTGGTCAACTAACCCCTTCCTTGCTACCCCCATCTTTGGCAAGACGATGAGCTGCAACAGGTTTGAGGCCATAATGACAGCCTTCCACTTGAAGGACAACACCCTGCGTCAGCAGTCATCTGTTCCATGAGCTGCCTTTATGCGTCGTGTCTCTGACCCAGCTACAGTTCACCTTGGACCTCATGGAACAGATGACTGCTGATGCAGACCGCCCGGCAGCCTTCATGCGTCATGTCTCTGACCCAGCTACAGTTCACCTTGGACCTCATGGAACAGATGACTGCTGATGCAGACCCCCCGGCAGCCTTCATGCGTCGTTTCTCTGACCCAGCTACAGTTCACCTTGGACCTCATGGAACAGATGACTGCTGATGCAGACCCCCCGGCAGCCTTCATGCGTTGTGTCTCTGACCCAGCTGAGAGACTGAAGGAGAAGCATTTCCTGACCCGCATCCCCCCAAAACCAAACAAGCAGGACCCCAACAGAGTGTGTTGTGTGTGTTCTGTGAGGAGTGCAGACAAGAAAACCTATGCCCACAAGAAAGAAACAAGATACGAGTGTGTGAAGTGTGACAAGGGACTTTGCATGGTAGGTTGTTTTGAAAGGTACCATACACTGAACAACTTCAGGTTTGCTCGTCTCTTGGAGAGTGAGTCGGAGAGTGACACAGAGTAGAAAACAAAGCAGCTGAATCTTGTACATAAAGCATTGGTGTTTTGAGACACAGTGTACTGTTGGCAGACAATGTGCAGAAAATGTGTGTAGGCAGCTTATTTACAGTGTATAAAACTTTACTTTATTTTGTTGGTGTGCGGGTGTGTGGTGTTTGCGCTTTTTTAAAACTATTTTTGGTGGAGGTACCAATGGATTATACAGTTTCCAGTGAAGATTAAAATACTAGGGTATCATGTGGGTTTATATTGTGCTTGTTTTTCTCTTTCATGTCATTTGTTTGCATGACATTGTGTTTGTGTGCATGCAGCATGATATGCAGTTATGTTGTTTTTTATATTTTATTTTATTACTAACATATAATTAACACCCTAGCTTTCTCCTTTCTCTTCTCAAATTATGCTAAACATGTCCAACAATCATTTCTGCACTATTTTGCAAAGTGTCAATCACATCCACTCAGAAACAAGCATGAGAGAGCACTTTCCATGACATACCCTGACTTTTCCTGCACATGCCTAAAATTACTTGGTCCAAGGGGAGGCAATCCGTACACATTACTATGTAACAGGGTGAGGGGATAGTAGGGGGTGAGGTAGGGTAATGGAGGGTGTAGTGGATCTTTAAGGGGACAGGGAAAAGGGAACATCCACCCCAAAATCAGGTTCGACACCGGTCTCAAAAGTAGAAATTTTATTCACGTAAGGACAGCACGCAGGGCATAGGTTCCTTTGGATATAGCATGACAGGAGCTGGCACACCTCAAGCTCAGCTGCTGGGTCAGAGTCAATAACTGATCTCCTCTCAAAGATCCCCAAACTTGAAATGAAAGTGAGTGAACTTGTTTTGTAAACACATAACCTGATTGGCTATGAAGGTCATGTAATGGCCTTCAAAAACTAAAATTGCTTTTCTACTAATTAATATTACTTATTACTATTTAGTCCAAGTTATAATTTATAAGCCTAACTCCTATTACTACATAACTTTAATAATTATACTTTAATTTAGGAAATAATGTTTTACGCCCTCTTTGGCCTTTCGGCCATGTGGGGTATACTTTAATTTATTTATGTATTTAACTATTTATTTTAAACTTTCAAAACCCCTACTGAAACAGTCAAGCAACAGGTGGCCAGACACCACAAGTGCACAATTAACAAAAACCTTTAGCTCCACCCTCTTACAACTAGATCAGAATAGTGTTAAACCTGAACTGTGTAAGTGTTACATATCAAAACTGGGTCTAGACATCCTTAGTACCTATCTGCATGCAAAATTTGAGCATCCTAGATCCCTCCGTTCAAAGTTTATGCAAGGTGCTCAGCAGCATTTTCGGCTCCAGTGACCTTGACCTTTGACCTTCACTCTCGAACTTGGTCTAGATATCCTTAGTACCTATCAGCATGCAAAATTTGAGCGTCCTAGGTTCCTCCGTTCAAACGTTATCATGCCAGGTGCTCAGTAGCTTTTTTTTATAGCTCCAGTGACCTTGACCTTTGATCTATCATTTTCTAACTTAGTCTAGATATCCCTAGTACCTATCAGCAAACAACATTTGAGCGTCCTAGGTTCGTTCAAACATTATTGTGCCAGGGGCTCAGCAGCATTTTCAGCTCCAGTGACCTTGGCCTTTGACCTATGACATTCGATTTTGAATGTGGCCTAGGTATCCTTAGTACCTGTCTGCATGCAACATTTGAATCCTCCTATATGTTCCTCCATTCAAACATTATCGTCATCATGTTAATATAGTCAGATAGTCTGGAACAGAATTCTCTGAAAACATTACCTGCCTCGTGGATGGTTAAAATACAGAAAGTCACTGGGCGGGTCATCCCCCGAAGTTGGAGTGTGGCTGACCACATGGCGGGGTAATCAAAAAAGGTCACACACGTAATGTTCTCATCCCTATAGCTGGTGCATTTGTACCATAGTGTTCAAGTGCTTCGGCTGTTGGGATGATCCCTGGAGTCTTTAAGCCAGGGTATGACAACAACAACATGGATGCAATTACACAAAATGAAAAAAACCCTGAAAGGCCGGGGTCTAGGGGTAATGTCCCCCTGCAGCTGAAGCAAAAAATGATTTACAACGGTATTTTAGTTTGCTTTTTCCACAATTTATACAAATGCTTATTTTAAAGTGTTTAAAAAAACTACAGTAGACGCACAGAGATCGTGTTTGACAAATTAAAAAAATAAGGAAATTTTAAAAAAGAAGGAAATTCCTTTTCTGGCAAAATTCAAAAACAGGAAATCCTTGTATGCCAGCTGGGCGGGTCAGGAGGCACTCTGGTTTTTGTTGTGTTTAAAAAAAATAATAATCAGATTATTTATTGGTTCAAGGCGACAGATGACGTGACACCAGCGTAAGGCCAGCCCAAACAGCGAGGGAAAACACAGAAAAAATGCTCTGGTTAATGTGTTTGACTCATACACAACTATGTATGGGTTTGAAATGTGGGGATGGGGGGTGGGGGTAGGGGTGGGAAGGAATAGGGCATTTGCACTGTACTTGCAGGCGATCTTGAATTTCACTGATGAGTTGAATTTAAAGAGTTGAATTAGAAAGGTCAGCGTAACTCGGGCAGAACGAGTGTTAGCAAATTAGTAGTCTAGTATAGAGAACGAAGAGTCGTGGAAAATGCCATATTAAAACACGGGCCAAGAACAAGAGGAACAGAAAGGAAAAGACAATTCGTAGGGACAGAGAGAACAAAAAATAACATAAAAGCAAAAACATACAAAAAGGATCAACTGGCCCCCCTCCCCCGCTTTGATCCTGATCGCTTCTCGGCCTTTTGGCTAAGACAGTGATTCAGGAACATAATTTTTTTGTTTATACCATGGTTGGTTTGTTCAGCCCGTCGTACATGGCGAAAGCCGATACGCGACGTTAAACTGAACTTCCATTCCATCCCCTCCCCTTAATACACAGTGCCCTGTTTCATGTGGAATGGGGGACTAACAAAGTAAAGCTCTACTCATTTTCATGGACTTACAGACTGCTTGGCTATCTCCCCAGAGACGAGTGACACTCTGTCAGTGGCGTCTGCGCTTTCCCTCTGGGGCAACACTGACCGGGCTGCAGCAGCAGGAATGGTGCTGTGGGTCTCTGAAACCAGTGTCCATTTCCTGGTAACATTTTGCACCTTCCTTTGTGTTTCACTGACCACAAGGTGGTCCTTTTTTCCCTGGTTGACATCCATGCAATGACGTAAAACATTGTGAGTGACTACAGGTATAACAAATTCCAATTTTAGTTAAAATAGATGCAATATGCCTTATAACTCATATTCTGTAAAAAAAAAAGTGATCTGGCAATAAACCCCATGTTCTATATTTTTTAAACTCATGGTTAATGTAAATTTTTGAATAAACCTCCCAAAAGAAAAAAACAAAACAGTAATGATCAGACTAAGCTAGTATGAGAATCTGCTATATAAGGAAGAGATAATAATAATAATAATAATAATAATAGATACATCTTCTATAGCGCTATTCTCCTAACACAGCAGGACTCACCGCGCTTCACATGGGAAAAAAAAGTAAGTTTACACACAAAAGATATTAAAAATACATGTACTTAAAAAATTATTATTTAAAAAATCACTTTTTTCACACCCTAATAAAACAAATCTTTTTTTGTTTTAACAAAAAAATATCTTTACAGGGTTGATTGACAGTGGATGGGCAGACATAAATTAACAGAGATATTGGTAAAGGTAAAGATGTGCCACCCCCCTGCATTTCTCGGTTAATTCTATTTTTCCGTTTTTGCCTTTCTTACCATACATAAAGCTGTATTTTAGGAACATTGTTTTTTAGCTAATAACCTTTTTGGAATACTAACCCTATCCCTAACCCTAGCCCTAAACCTACCCCTACCCCCCACTATGTACTGCAGTACACCGCGATTTGTCACAGTTGTGGTTCGTTGCGTTTTTCCGACTTATAGGGTGGGGGTTAGAGTTAGGGTTAGTATTCCAAAAAGATAATTTGGTGAAAATGTTCCTAAAATACAGCTTTATGTATGGTAAGAAAGGCAATAACGGAAAAATACAATTAACCGAGAAAATGTAGGGGGGGTGGCACATCTTGACCTTTACCGAGATATTTTCTGAAAAGGTGCGTCTTCAGGCCAGTTTTGAAAGAAGACAGAGATGGAGAGCTGCGGACAGAGAAAGGGAGATTGCTCCAGATGTGTGGTGCTTGGAAACGAAAAGATCTGTT
This sequence comes from Phymorhynchus buccinoides, assembly GCA_017654935.2. Lineage (NCBI taxonomy): Eukaryota > Metazoa > Mollusca > Gastropoda > Neogastropoda > Raphitomidae > Phymorhynchus > Phymorhynchus buccinoides. The sequence continues at coordinate 51,456,986 of CM065695.1, read as the reverse complement.
TCCAACTGTTTTGTACTTGGTGACAGGTTTGCAGAGAAGTTTTAGGTTGCTTGATCTGAGGTTGTGTTCTAGTATGTAGGCAGAGAGGAGAGAAGAGAGGTAGTCAGGAAGAGTGTCTTCGAAATAATGATAGGCAAGAGTGGCCACTTTATAGTCGACTCTCGCGTCAACAGGGAGGCAGTGCAGCTGTCTCAGCAGTGGTGTCACTGAGTCAGTCTTACGCTTTCTGAGCACAACCCTGGCAGCAATGTTCTGGACTCTCTGAAGACGCTTCACAGAAGAAAGAGGGAGACCTGCAAGAACTGCATTGCAGTAATCCAGCCTGGACAGTAAGAAAGAAACAGCAAGCTGAGTAGCAGCTTCAACTGAGAGATATGAACGAATAGAACTCAGTCTTTCAAGATGGTAGAAAGTTGACGACAGACAAAAGAAATATGCTGATCAAAAGAAAGTGTTTCATCCAGGCAGACACCCAGATACTTTACTGATTTCTGAAAAGGTACAGAATCATTTGACAAGGTCAAAGGATCACGCTTTATCGCCGACAGACGATTGTGATTCCCAACAGCTAAAAGCTCAGTCTTGTTCTCATTTAACCTGAGTCTGTTTTTATCCAGCCAAGAGATAAAAAAAGAAATTGAATATGGAAACCAAGACAATAAAAACATCTAACAAGAGCGTTAAAACGCTAGACCAGCAGCCATACAGCATTTTCAGGTCCAGTGACCTTGACCTTTGACCTTGATTTTTTACCTTGGTCTAGATATCCTTAGCTAGTACCTATCTGTTGAGTGTCCTAGGTCCCTGCATTCAAACGTTATTGTGCCAGGTGGTTCGGCAGCATTTTCGGCTCCAGTGACCTTGACCTTTGACCGAGATATTTTTTAGCACCTATCCGCATGCAAAATTTCAGCATATTTGGTCCCTCCGTTCAATCGTGTTAACATATATATAGATAGATAGTCAGCCAGGCCCGGAATCCACTGGAAATATTACCAGCTCTCTTTGTTCGTGGCTGGTAACAAAAGTAATATAATTGATCACCCTAAGCTATGAGCCTGTATGTAAATAAAGAGATGAAAGCAGAAATGAGACACAAAAAAGGAAACCAATATGATAAGTACATCTAACAAAAATAAGTGTAACATTTCTATTCACCACAATCTAGTGATTTAGACTAGAGTTTAGGCTTTATACTCTTCTTCTTCTTCTCTTCTTCTTCTAGTAATGTCCACCTGCCGTTTATCGGCAATTATTAACATATACAGGGGTTAAAAGACGAAGATGCGCAGCACGGGATGAGATAGGATTTGAGAAATATATTAGATAATAGAAAAGCGTTTGTTGTTTACAATGATATTGAAAGGATATGAAGAATTTTTTTTATGTTTTGCGTCCTCTCGAGAGTAATTTGGTTGGGTATTTTATAAGTTACCCCTTCTTCTTCTTCTCTTTGGGGCCAATGATCATTAAACTGATCATTCTGCCAGAATTCAGATAGATAAAAGTTCAGATAGATATTAAATATTAGATAATCATTTGTTGTTTTATGATATAAAAGATATGAAAAGGTTAACTTGGAGTATTTTGTAGGATTGAAATGAGTGGGGGAGGGGTTGAGTACACTTTTAGTGACATACAAGATAGAAGGAGTAAGTCATGCACGACGCTCGGGCCCCACATGATGCATGCAGAAAAAGATATCTGTTTGAGTCATGCACGACCGCTAAGCATACCCAGTTCAGCCAGGAACACCCGGGCCCCACACGATGCATGCAGAGGGGAATATGTACATGAATCATGCGTGACCGCCAAGCAGGACCCACATGGTGCATGCCCGAAAGTGAGATGTTTTTATGTGCAGTGCTTCAGCACCCTGGAGGTGAAGGTGCTGAGCGTGGGTGACTGGACTATTTCAGGGGGAAACTTATTCCAGTCACAGACGGTGCGGGGGAAGGAGTACTTTCTGTAGTCTGTCCTTGAGGTGATCCGCTGGTATTGTTGACTATGGCTATGTCTTTTGTTTGTAGGGGGTAAGGGCTCTTCTGTTTGTACGGGGTAAGGGCATCAAGGCAGAACATCGTACACAGGCTTGTCTGTTCAAGATTTTGAAGAGCATGGACAGTCCAGCGGCTCGGCGGCGTTCAGCTAGTGATTGCCACTGCGGCTGCTGTACCATAGCACTGACACTGGAGGTGTTTATGTGCCGGTTGAGAACGAACCTTGCAGCTGCTGTACCATAGCACTGACTCTGGAAGTGTTTCTGTGCCGGTTGAGGACAAACCTTGCAGCTCTTCGCTGGACTTTTCCAAGTTCCGTGATGAGCCTGTTGGTGTGTGGATCCCAGACTGGGCTAGCGCATTTTACAACAGGTCTCACCGTGGACTTGTATGCAAGCTCTTTTGTTGTTGCAGAGCACACCTTCAGGTTTCGTCTCAGGAAGCCCAGGGTTCTGCTGGCCTTCGCACAGACAGCCTCAATGTGGGCATGCCATGAGAGGTCGGTCTGCAGTGTGACCCCAAGGTATTTTGCCGAGAACACTCTCTCAAGGCCATGGCAATGCAGGCTGTAGCTGGAGTTGGCATTGAGTGGCTTTTTGCTGCGCGTCAGAGGCAGCTGGCTACACTTGGCGAGGTGGAATGCCATGTGCCACTCTCTTTACGAGTCTTCCAGTCTGCGAAGGTCCTCTTGCAATCCGGCCGGGTCATCATTGCAAGTGATGAAGCGATACACAGCAGTATCGTCAGCAAAGTCGTGATGGAGATGAGATTTTGGAGGGTAGGTCATTGGTGTAGGTTAAAAAGAGGCAGGGACCAAGAACAGTCTCCTGGGGTACGCCGGACTTCACTCGCACGTAGCTGGACTGTGCTCCATCGACCACTACTGCCTGCCTTCGATCGCTGAGGAAGTTTGCTATCCAGCTGCTGGTTCAAGGTTCAAGGTTTTTATTTCCAAAAAAGCCCCTTGGGGGTACATGGAAAAACAAAAACAAAAAACAAAAACAAAAATATATAAACAATGAAAAAAGAAAAAGTAAAATAGAACAAACAATAAACGGACAAACAAACCTTTGACGACAACAACAACATACAAAAACAAACAAACGAAAAATCAGAAAACATAGATCAATATCCAGTCACACCCCATCCAACTAAACCACGACATACCAAATTGTCATATCACACATCACTACAATCAAACCTTTTACATATCAGTTACACTGATGTCAGTATGACCCCCACATGGTAGGCAATCGAACCATCATCATGAAATTCATTGAAATAGTGGCATAATAATATATAACCAAACAATATATTAAATTTACAAAGGCAATGCGCACACCAGCACACGCACATTCATGCTCTCTCTCTCTCTCTCTCTCTCTCTCTCTCTCTCTCTCTCCTAATACACATGTTTACCTACATGTGCGCACAAATACACACGTATGCTCATACACATACGCACACATACGTACACACACGCACAAGCACATCCATAATGATACAATAGACAAAGAGCAATGAAATGTGAACAATCAGTGGCTATGCATAATAACTTTAACAAATTTTGCTACATTTTGCAGAGTTTTCTTATTACGTGTTGTAAACAGTTTGTTGAACTTAATAATATTAGGGTGTTTGTAATAAAAAGGCTTCAACAACAGTTTTCTGCTATTGCTAAAGAAATTACAATTGAAAACAAAATGAAATTCATCTCCCAAATCATTTGATTCACACTTATTGCACATTCTCTCTCCATGAACAATTCCCTGAAAACGTCCTTGCTGAATAGGTAACCTGTGATTTAATACTCTAAATTTGAGAATACATTTGGCCTGGTATTCAGGGAGAATGGTCAAGTATTTTTCTAACACAAAATTTTCTTTAAATATTCTGTAGTTCGTGTAAAGTTTGTTTGTGTTTAACTCAGCCTGCCAGGTCTGGACAAACTGGTCACGCAGACGCCGATTTATTTGTTTTTTGAAAGAATGTTGACTGAAATTAATATTATACTGGCCAAGCCAAAGATCACTGAAACCCAAAGAATTTAACGTAGTATGTACTGTTTGAAGAAAATTAGCTTTATACTCACCAGAAACATATAACTTCAAAAGAAATCTATACATGATACTAGAAAGATTATCATCATTAGAAGCATCCCTAAGTTTAAACCAAAAATTCAACATACGACTTTTTGCAGAGATCTCTATAGGATAATGACCTAACTCGCCTAGAACCATATACGTAGGCGTAGATTTGTTTAAGCTCAGCACTAATTTATAATACTTTAATTGCATTTTAGCTGCCAAGTCGCATAATTGGGGACACCAAACTTCACAACCAAACAATAAAATAGGGGCTATCATTTTATCAAATAAATAAATCTGTACGTCAACAGGTAACATTAGCTTCCTGCACTTACGCAGTACTGAAAACATTGCTCTAGAAGCTTTATCGTACAACTTCCTCTGTGCTAACTTAAACTTATTGTTATAATTAAATGTTAATCCAAGATACTGGAAATCGAAAGTGACTTCTAATTTACAATTGTTATACCTAAATTCTGGAATTTTTCTTATTTTGCCCCTTGAAAAAACAACCACTTTTGTTTTAGCTACATTTACTTTAAGTTTGTTGTGAGTACAATAACTATACATAGCGTCAAGTGCATTTTGTAAAGAGGCAGGGGATTCAGCTAAAATAACTGTGTCGTCCGCATACAAAAGCAGAAACATATTAAAAAGCTTGTCTACTTCAGTTTCGTTTACATGCATCTGCATTGCACTGACCTTCAAGGATTCTAGTTTACCTGTTTTATTTCCAATATACTCCTTCATATCATTTAGAAAAATAGAAAACAAAAGAGGTGATAAATTTTTGCCTTGCCTTACCCCAGTGTTGCACTCATAAAAAGAGGACAAATCACCATTCCATGAAATACAGGACTTTGCTCTGGCATACAAATTTTTGACTACTCTTAATATGTCTCCTCTAACGTTGATATTCATAATCTTTTGCCATAAAAGTGCACGGTTAACAAAATCAAAAGCTTTTTCGTAATCAACAAAGACACAATATAATTTCTTCTTTTTAAAAAGAAAAAAATCTATAATTGCATGTAAAGTGAAAATATGATCATTAACAGACAAACCTTTCCTGAAGCCTGCTTGTTCTTTTCCCAAAATGTTATTGAAATTTAAGAAGTTAGTCAGGCGGGTATTTAGCAAACTTGTGAATAGCTTACCAAAACAACTAAGAAGAGAGATGCCCCTGTAATTATCAGGGTTATCAGTGCTACCTTTTTTCTTATACATGGGCTTAATAATACCTATAGACCACTCATTGGGCACTTTTCCACTTTTTAATACTACATTGAACAATTTTGTAAAAATTCCTAACATTTTTTGAGAAGCAGATTTAATAAATTCATTTATGATTTGATCAATTCCGCATGCTTTATTATTTTTTAATTTACTAACTGCTTCTTTTACTTCAATTTCAGTAAATGGTGTGCTTAAAAAACTAGTATTAACCTCGTCATTGAGCAAATCATCAGTATCGTCAGGTTCAGTCGCATTAGTCGTATCAGTGTTGTCATTGAACTGTTTGAAATATTCAAAAAACATATCACAAGTAATTTTGCTATAGGTTTCGTTTTTATCTTGAGTCGATCCATTTAATAATTTCCAAAAAGCTGAAGGGTCAGCACTTTTTAAGTTACGTATTTTTTTGACCAGATGTGACTGAAACTTTCTGAATGACTTTGATAATTGACTTTTATAGTCTTTGCTAGCTTTAGTTTTAGCTTCTTTCGCAGGTTCATCTTTACTGCTTCTAGCAAAATTCTTAGCATTAAAAAACTCTTTTCGTTTTCTCTCACAATCCGCATCAAACCACTCACAATGCTCTGCCTGTCTTGTTACCCTACTTTGTTTACCTTTTCTTTGCAATTTATCTTTTTAAATGCCAGAATCAGTTGCTGCAGACTTCAGTATGCTGCATACGTTATGATAAAGGTCATTTATATAATCATCTGATATAGGTATTTCATTCAACAGAATATTATCTAGCAAACTATCTAATGAATTAATAGAGTTGTCGTTAAGCAAATCAACATAGTCATTTACTTTCTCTTGGGACCATTTAGGTCGTACAGGTGCACTTGTATTTTGTGTGCCATTAATATCATTTTCAACGTGTGTGTCTTTGTCATTTGCAGAACATGATCGCCTTACAAAACTAACAGATACAGGACAATGGACATCAGAAAAATGTTAATCAAATGGATGTACGACAAAATGACAAAGCAAATGAAAAATAGCTTGTGAAACAATGACATAATCAACTACACTGACTGGTGCTTCCTCAGATCCCGTAGTGATCTTGTGGGTCAGCAGGCTGTGGTTCACACGGTCAAAGGCTTTTTAAAAGTCCATGATGATGACGTCAGTCGAAGTACCGCTCACCAAAGCTGCAGAGACTTCTTTGATAAATTTGAGTAGCTGGGTCTCGCAGGAGCGGTTCCTCCGAAAGCCGCGCCGTTGACTGGACAAGATACCGTTCGACTCCAGGTGCTGCATGATACTGCTCACCAGGATATGCTCCAGGATCTTGGAGGGGATGCTGGTGAGGGAGATAGGCCTGTAGTTTGAAGCCTTGCAGTGTTCTCCCTTTTTGAAGACAGGGGTCACCAGTGCCACTCTCCAGTCCTCGGGTACTTCGCCAGTGCTGAGTGAGGATTGGAAGAATGTTGACAGTATGGGAGCGACCTCTTTAGACAGTTCTTTGAGCATGCGGGGGGCGATGCCATCTGGGCTAGCTGCTTTGGTGGGGTTCAGGCCGGCTATGTTTTCCACACCCGTAGTGCTTTGACAGAGACCATCTCCAAAATGGTTCACCTCCCACCCCCACAGACTTACACACACACACACATCTAGACATATTTCAATAAACCTACCTTTTGTCGCTGAAGGATGCTCACATGCTGCAGCCTGAGAGTGAAAGGGAGAAGGCTGCAATACCTGTTGTTAAGATTGAGAAGAAAACAATAGGTAGTTGGTATGATCCTTTGGAAGATAAAGGTTTGGTTGAAATAGAGAGATGGGGGGGGGGGGGGGAGAGACAGAGAAGGGAGAGAGAGAGAGACTGGCAGACAGACAGAGACAGATAGAGGCAGAGAAAGGGAAAGAAAGATATAGAGATACAGATAGACAGTCTGTATCAGTGTATGCGTTTTGTGAGAGAGTGATAATGAATGTGTGTTGAGTGAGTGAATGAGTTAGTACATCTCGTGCATGTGTCTTTTAGCCAGGGAACGACAACAAAAACAAATTTTATCAAGCCAATATACAAACATCTACAAGTTACAGAATAGGTACAACTGTGCATGCTCACACATACATGTATACATATGTATATACATCACACACACAGAGAAACACATGCGCGCGCAGACACAAACACACGCGTGCGCGCGCACATACACTACACTCAATTTAATTTAAGATAAATTGAGAAAAAATGGTTGATATAAACATCTGTTTAATCATTCCAAACTCCATTAATTTATAGACCTATGAAGCACACTCAGCAAGAAACACAGGCAAAGATTTAGTTTACTATCCCCACCCTCATAACCCTCCATCAATTTTAACATTAAAAAATGTCACATCCTAACATTCTCAAGATAGGAATGGGTTTAGAATCAGGATAGCGTTATTGTCATGAAAATGAAAGAACCAGACTTAGAGAGATTGAAAGTTGTAAACGTGTGTGTGTGTGTGTGTGTGTGCAAACACAAGTATAAACATTATATTGAATTATATTGGATTCACAGTTAGCACACACACACACACACACACACGCAGAGAGAGACAGAGAGTGTAAATGAAATGAGGCTCACGGATGGCAAAGTCAATTGAGATCAAGAAGGCTCTTTGAAAGGAGTACAATGTTTAGCAAAGTTACTCATATAATACTCTCACACCTCTTCAAACAGGCAGACACAAAATGTACACAAACTCACCACAAGAAGTCGATCTCTCACTAGATCTAGTCAAGCTTCAGCTGCTTTTGTCATGGAACTTCTTGGCGAAAGCACATTACTGGCCATAGTTATATATCCAAATGTTGGCATGTTCAATTACTGTATGCTTTCGTACATCAGAAAACTTCACAATCTGATTGTGTTAAAAAAAATTGCTGGTTAAAACGAATGGATAATAGACTATCTCAGTATCTGCTGCCAGTTGATTACAGCTGAATAGCTCTTTTGCACTACTGCTCTTGACTGAAGAGCTAACGTTTTTCACCGTCAATTGGTCTAGATATCTTTAGTACCTATCAGCATGCAAAAATTGAGCATCCTAGGTTCCTTTGTTCAAACGTCATCATGCCAGGTGCTCAGCAACTTTTTTTTAGCTCCAGTGACCTTGACCTTTGACCTACATTTTCTAACTTGGCCTAGATATCCTTAGTACCTATCAGCAAACACCATTTGAGTGTCCTAGGCTGCTTCGTTCAAACATAATTGTGCCAGGGGCTCTGCAGCATTTTCGGCTCCAGTGACCTTGACCTTTGACCTACATTTTCTAACTTGGCCTAGATATCCTTAATACCTATCAGCAAACAACATTTGAGCGTCCTATGTTCTTTCGTTCGTTCAAACATTATCGTGCCAGGGGCTCTGCAGCATTTTCGGCTCCAGTGACCTTGATCTTTGACCTTGAATTTTGAACTTGGCCTATCTATCCTTAGTACCTATAAGCATGCAACATTTGAGCCCTCTAGGTCCCTCTGTTCAAACGTTATCATGCCAAGGGCTCAGCAGCCTTTTTGGCACCAGTGACCTTGGCCTTTGACCTATAACATTCAATTTCGAATGTGGCCTAGGTATCCTTAGTACCTGTCTGCATGCAAAATTTGAATCCTCCTATGTTCCTCCATTCAAACATTATCGTCATCGTGTTAATATAGTCAGATAGTCTGGAACAGAATTCTCTGAAAACATTACCTGCCTCGTGGATGGTTAAAATACAGAAACAGTCACTGGGCGGGTCATCCCCCGAAGTCAGAGTGTGGCTGCCCATGTGGCAGGGTAATCAAAAAACGGTCACATGTAATGTTCTCATCCCTATAGCTGGTGCATTTGTACCATAGTGTTCAAGTGCTTCGGGTGCTGGGATGATCCCTGGAATCTTTAAGCCAGGGTACGACAACAACATGGATGCAACCACACAAAATGAAAAACCCTGAAAGGCTGGGGTCCAGGGGTAATGTCCCCCTGCAGCTGAAGAAAGGCCGGGGTCCAGGGGTAATGTCCCCCTGCAGCTGAAGACAAAAATGATTCATGAAGGTATTTTAGTTTGCTTTTTCCACAATTTATACAAATGCTTATTTTAAAGTGTTTGAAAACTACAGTAGACACAGAGATCTTGTTTGACAAATTAAAAAAAGAAGGAAATTCCATTTCTGGCAAAATTCAAAAACAGGAAATCCTTGTATACCAGGAAAAGTTGTACCCATGCAACAACTGGGCGGGTCAGGAGGCACTCTGGTTTTTGTTGTGTTTTAAAAAAAAAATCAGATTATTTATTGGTTCAAGGCAACAGATGACGTGACACCAGTACTAGTGTTAAGGCCAGCCAAAACAGCGAGAGAAAACGCAGAGGAAAATGCTCTGGTTAATGTGTTTGCCTCATACACAACTATGTATGGGTTTGAAATGTGGGGATGGGGGGGGGGGGTAGGGGTGGGAAGGAATAGGGCATTTGCACTGTACTTGCAGGCGATCTTGAATTTCACTGATGAGTTGAATTTAAAGAGTTGAATTAGAAAGGTCAGCGTAACTCGGGCAGAACGAGTGCGGGCAAATTAGTAGTCTAGTATAGAGAATGAAGAGTCGTGGAAAATGCCATATTAAAACACGGGCCAAGAACAAGAGGAACAGAAAGGAAAAGACAATTCGTAGGGACAGAGAGAACAAAAAATAACATAAAAGCAAAAACATACAAAAAGGATCAACTGGCCCCCCTCCCCCGCTTTGATCCTGATCGCTTCTCGGCCTTTTGGCTAAGACAGTGATTCAGGAACATAATTTTTTTTTATACCATGGTTGGTTTGTTCAGCCCGTCGTACATGGCGAAAGCTGATACGCGACGTTAAACTGAACTTCCATTCCATCCCCTCCCCTTAATACACAGTGCCCTGTTTCATGTGGAATGGGGGACTAACAAAGTAAAGCTCTACTCATTTTCATCAACTTACAGACTGTTTGGCTATCTCCCCAGAGACGAGTGACACTCTGTAGGCCTTGTCAGTGGCGTCTGCGCTTTCCCTCTGGGGCAACACTGACCGGGCTGCAGCAGCAGGAATGGTGCTGTGGGTCTCTGAAACCAGTGTCCATTTCCTGGTAACATTTTGCACCTTCCTTTGTGTTTCACTGACCACAAGGTGGTCCTTTTTTCCCTGGTTGACATCCATGCAATGACGTAAAACATTGTGAGTGACTACAGGTATAACAAATTCCAATTTTAGTTAAAAGAATGTATCATGCCTTATAAGTTATATTCTGTAAAAAGTTATCTTGGCAATAAACAACCCATGTTTTATATTTTTTAAACTCATGGTTAATGTAAATTTTTGAATAAGCCCTAAAAGAAAAAAACAAAACAAAGATCAGACTAAACTATGAGAATCTGCAATAAGGAAGATATAATAATAATAATAAATAAATCTTCTATACCACTATTCTCCTAACACAGCAGGACTCATCGCGCTTTACATGGGAAAAAAAAGAAGTTTACCCCCACACACACACACAAGATATTCAAAATACATGTACTTAAAATTATTTAGAAACAAATTCACTTTATCGCACTCACACAACTCACATTTAAAATATCTACATAAAGCACAATTTTTTTTTTTTTAATACAAAAAAAATCTTTACAGGGTTGACTGACAGTGGATGGACAGACAGAAATTAACAGAGATATTATTTGAAAAGGTGCGTCTTCAGGCCAGTTTCGAAAGAAGACAGAGATGGAGAGCTGCGGAGAGAGAAAGGGAGATTGTTCCAGATGTGTGGTGCTTGGAAACAAAAAGATCTGTTTCCAACTGTTCTGTACTTGGTGACAGGTTTGCAGAGAAGTTTTAGGTTGCTTGATCTGAGGTTGCATTCTGGTATGTAGGCAGAGAGCAGAGAAGAGAGGTAGTCAGGGAGAGTGTCTTCGAAATAACGATAGACAAGAGTGGCCACTTTATAGTCGACTCTCGCGTCAACAGGGAGCCAGTGCAGCTGTCTCAGCAGTGGTGCATGTCACTGAGTCAGTCTTATGCTTTCTGAGCACAACCCTGGCAGCAATGTTCTGGACTCTGAAGACGCTTCACATAAGAAAGAGGGAGACCTGCAAGAATTGCATTGCAGTAATCCAGCCTGGACAGTATGAAAGAAACAGCAAGTTGAGTAGCAGCTTCAACTGAGAGATATGAACTAATGAACGAATAGAACTTAGTCTTTTAAGATGGTAGAAAGTTGACCGACAGACAGAAGAAATATGCTGATCAAAAGAAAATGTTTCGTCCAGGCAGACACCCATATACATGACTGATTTCTGAAAAGGTACAGAATCATTTGACAAGGTCAAAGGATCACGCTTTATCGCCGACAGACGATTGTGATTCCCAACAGCTAAAAGCTCAGTCTTGTTCTCATTTAACCTGAGTGTGTTTTTATCCATCCAAGAGATTAAAAAAAAATGAATATGGAAACCAAGACAATAAAAACATTTAACAAGAGCGCTAGACTACCAGCCGCCCGGCAGCATTTTCAGGTCCAGTGACCTTGACCTTTCACCTTGATTTTTGAACTTGGTCTAGATATCCTTAGAACCTATCTGTAAGCAAAATTTGATTGTCCTAGGTTCCTGCGTTCAAACGTTATTGTGCCAGGTGTTCGGCAGCATTTTCGGCTCCAGTGACCTTGACCTTCATTTTTTTAATTTGGCCGAGATATCTTTATGACCTATCCGCATGCAAAATTTCAGCATCCTTGGTCCCTCCGTTCAATCGTGTTGACATAAATAGATAGTCAGCCAGGCCCGGAATCCACTGGAAACATTACCAGCTCTCTTCGTTCGTGGCTGGTAACAAAAGTAATATAATTGATCACCCTAAGCTATGAGCCTGTATGTAAATAAAGAGATGAAAGCAGAAATGAGACACAAAAAAGGAAACCAGTATGATAAGTACATCTAACAAAAATAAGTGTAACATTTCTATTCACCACAATATATGGTAGTGATTTAGACTAGAGTTTAGGCTTTATACTCTTCTTCTTCTGCTCTTCTTCTTCCAGTAATGTCCACCTGCCGTTTATCGGCAATTATTGACATATACAGCGATTCAAAGACGAAGATGCGCAGCATGGGATGACATAGGATTAGAGAAATGTATTAGATAATAGAAAAGCATTTGTTGTTTACAACGATATTGAAAGGATATGAAGAGAGTAATTCGGTTGGGTATTTTATAAGTTCAGATAAATATTAAATAATAATCATTTGTTGTTTTAAGATGATATAAAAGATATGAAAAGATTAACTTGGCTGAGTATTTTGTAGGATTGAAATGAGTGGGGGAGAAGTTGAGTAAATGTTTAGTGAGATACAAGATAGGAGGAGGAGTAAGTCATGCACGACGCTCGGGCCTCACATGATGCACGCAGAACATATCTGTTTGAGTCATGCACGACTGTTAAGCATACCCGGTTCAGCCAGGAACACCCGGGCCCCACACGATGCATGCAGAGGGGAATATGTACATGAATCATGCGTGACCGCCAAGCAGGCCCCACATGGTGCATGCCCGAAAGTGAGATGTTTTTATGTGCAGTGCTTCAGCACCCTTGAGGTGAAGAAGCTGAGCGTGGGTGACTGGACTATTTCAGGGGACAGATTATTCCAGTCACAGACGGTGCGGGGGAAGGAGTACTTTATGTAGTCTGTCCTTGAGGTGATCCGCTGGTATTGTTGACTATGGCTTTTGTTTGTAGGGGGCAAGGGCTCTTCTGTTTGTAGGGGGTAAGGGCATCAAGGCAGAACATCGTACGCAGGCTTGTCTGTTCAAGATTTTGAAGAACATGGACAGTCTGGCGGCTCGGCGGCGTTCAGCTAGTGATTGCCACTGCGGCTGCTGTACCATAGCACCGACACTGGAGGTGTTTCTCTGCCAGTTGAGGACAAACCTCGCAGCTGCTGTACCATAGCACCAACACTGGAGGTGTTTCTGTGCCGGTTGATGACAAACCTCGCAGCTCTTTCCTGGACTTTTTCCGTGATGAACCTGTTGGTGTGTGGATCCCAGACTGGGCTAGCGTATTCTACAACAGGTCTCACCATGGCCTTGTATGAAAGCTCTTTTGTTGTTGCAGGGCGCACCTTCAGGTTTCGTCTCAGGAAGCCCAGGGTTGTGTTGGCCTTCGCACAGACAGCCTCAATGTGGGCTCACCAAGAGAGGTCGGTATGCAGGGTGACCCCAAGGCATTTTGCCGAGGACTCTCTCTCAAGGCCATGGCAATGCAGGCTGTAGCTGGAGTTGGCATTGAGTGGCTTTTTGCTGCGCATCAGAGGCAACTGGCTACACTTGGCGAGGTGGAATGCCATGTCCCACTCTTTCCCAGTCTTCCAGTCTGCGAAGGTCCTCTTGCCATCCGTCCGGGTCATCATTGCAAGTGATGAAGCGATACACAGCAGTATCGTCAGCAAAGAGTCGTGATGGAGATGAGATTTTGGAGGGAAGGTCATTGGTGTAGGTTAAAAAGAGGCAGGGACCAAGAACAGTCTCCTGGGGTACGCCGGACTTCACTCGCACGTAGCTGGACTGTGCTCCATCGACCACTACTGCCTGCTTTCGATCGCTGAGGAAGTTTGCTATCCAGCTGTTGGTGCTTCCTCGGATCCCGTAGTGATCTTGTGGGTCAGCAGGCTGTGGTTCACACGGTCAAAGGCTTTTTAAAAGTCCATTATGATGACGTCAGTCGAAGTACCGCTCTCCAAAGCTGCAGAGACTTCTTCGATAAATTTGAGTAGCTGGGTCTCGCAGGAGCGGTTCCTCCGAAAGCCGTGTTGTTGACTGGACAAGATGCCGCTTGACTCCAGGTGCTGCATGATGCTGCTCACCAGGATATGCTCCAGGATCTTGGAGGGGACGCTGGTGAGGGAGATGGGCCTGTAGTTTGAAGCCTTGTAGTGTTCTCTCTTTTTGAAGACAGGGGTCACCAGTGCCAATCTCCAGTCCTCGGGTACCTCACCAGTGCTGAGTGAGGATTGGAAGAATGTTGACAGTATGGGAGCAACCTCCTTAGAGTTCTTTGAGCATGCGGGGGGTGATGCCATCCAGGCCGGCTGCTTTGGTGGGGTTCAGGCCAGTTAGGAGCTTTTCCATACCTGTAGTGCTTTGACAGAGACCATCTCCAAAATGTTTCACCTCCCACCCCCATAGACTTACACACACAGAGAGAGACATATTTCAATAAACCTACCTTTTGTCACTGAAGGATGCTCACACGCTGCAGCCTGAGAGTGAAAGGGAGATGGCTGCAATACCTGTTGTTAAGATTGAGAAGAAAACAATAGGTAGTTGGTATGATCCTTTGGAAGAAAAAGGTTTGGTTGAAATAGAGAGACGGCAAGAGAGAAGGTTGGGGGGGGGGGGGGGGGGGAGAGGGGGGGGGGGGGGGGGAGAGACAGAGAAAGGGAGAGAGAGACTGGCAGAGACATAGACAGATAGAGGCAGAGAAAGGGAAAGAAAGATATAGAGATACAGATAGACAGTCTGTATCAGTGTATGCGTTTTGTGAGAGTGATAATGAATGTGTGTTGAGTGAGTGAATGAGTGAGTACATGAGCTTGAGCATTGTCTGTGTGCATCTGTGCATTTCTCTTCTGTCTGACAGAGGTGCAAAAAGCTGTCAACAAATCAAGAGAGGGGATGTACTTTGGGCAAAGTATTTTTCATTCTGAACAAAATATGGCATGAAGATTTAGTCACCTGATTTTTTTTTTCTTTCGGAAAATCTGATTATTTGTTGTTTTTCTTCTTCAATCGCTCAGACATTTCCTGTCAATTATGAGCACAGATGCGTCATGCTGCCGTTATGCACCTAACTAAGAAATAGTTAGGTCCAGCAAGTCCGACTTCGGCTGATCTGATTTGTTGATTGGTTTGGATTAAAACACATCTGGGGAGCTATATCAACCAGTTATTATGCTAGTAAACTTTTCTGCAGCTGGGAAAAAATCAAAAAGTAATAGCCTGCATATCTATTAATCTAGCCCCGCTTTCCTTTTTTGGTGCATTCACTTTCTCTATTTTATGTAGAATAGGCCTTTTTGGTGTATTCTGTAGAGCCCCCAAATACGACAGAACAGTCAACAATGACGGGAAAGAAAGAAGGAAAAGGAACTGTACATGGACAGATCTACAGGCAATGTTTTTCTCATTCAGTCCATAGCTTAAAAAATACGCTTTGGACACATTTTGGTTTCCAACAAGTATCAATTGTATTACCAAAAAAAAGTAGAAAAAAAAACAAGCAAACTGTTAGCAGACAATGATGAACAGTTCTTACCTGCAGCTGGCTATCCTCTGGCTGGAGAGACAGCGCACATTGGCAGCTGAACCCAATCATCTTCAGGTCCTGGTGGCAGTCCGACATCAGCAGCTTGACCTTGCTGGGGTCTTCAACATTCTCCTTGTGGCACAGGATCTTCAGGTTCAGGTCCACCAGCTGTTTGTGGACCTCCTCCAGGCCCTTCTTGGTGCCTTCAACATGGATATGGTCCCTCATGTCTGGCAAGGAAATGACCACCTGGTGGAACTTTAGCTTCGATTCCATGTCGTGAAGCTGCTCCCTGCAAGTCATGGACACCAGCTGCTGTCGGCTCGGGGAGAAGCAGACGCGCAGTGAGTAGATGGTGTTTTGGGCGAAGAACGCCTCCACCTTCTTCTTCACCTCTTCCTGAATGCTGTTGATGCATGCGATCCAGACTTTACGGCTGTCCTCGGATGGAGTGATGAGAAGGACGCCTGGGGGGTGTTCTCTAGTCAGCTCTGCCACCACACCCGCCCAGCTGGGCCTCTGGAGCAGCTGGGAGGACTCATGGTTCAGGGGGGTGCAATGCTCCACCACGGACTGGTTGATTATAAGTACAGCCTGCCTCAGATCTGTGAGGCTTAGGGCAGAGACCCTGACTTCATCTTCAAAGCCCACTTCCCAATCGGAGCAGATATTGCTGCCTTTGAACTTATGGATGATGTAGCTTTTGGTTTTTTGAGAAACAAGGACTTTCTTGCGCATGTCGCTCATGGTGATTTTCATTTCGATCACTTTGACAAGCAGCTGGCGCATGTCCACTTGGGCGGCCTCCACATCTTTCAGCAAGCCGTGGAACACAATACACTTTTTGTTCTTGTTGATGTTTATCTTCAGGCCCTGGTACCGCGTCTCTGCATCCCTGAGGAATCTTTTGGCCAGGAGCAGACCCAGCCTGTCTCTACTCATGGGTATGGGAACATTCACCTTCTCCATGTAGCGCTCCATCTCCTCCTTGGTTGTGATCAGGGCCTGCGCCTGTTAGATGAGGAGAATGGCAGATTGAGACCAGGAAGGGACAGTAAAAAAACCACCAATAGTAACCAACAAGGTCATGAATATTGAAAGCCTTTATAGCCTTCATAAGCTCCTGTGACGTACTAAAACCAGAACCAGAACTGGCAGAAAGATTTCTTTAAAATTTAAAGATTTTTTTTGGGCGTGATTTTGATTAATAGATTGCATCGAAATTTATTATTTTATAGGCGTGCAACCAGAACTTAAGTGAAATCCGTTCTTTAAAAAGTCCATATTCAAAGAGGGGACGTTGTATAGGCTGCAAGTCCTTGGATATGAAAGCCTGTCCCTATATACCCACCTACCTGCAGGGCCGGACCTGGGTCACATTAGAGGGGGGGGGTTACAAACAAGGGCGGGGGTCTGGGGGCCGGCGTAGGCCCCCGGTGGGATCCAGGGGCAATGCCCCTGGTGAGGGTCAACGCTCCCTGAAGCTGAAGCATTTTTAACAAAATGAAGTGCTAAAACTCCCTTTAAATTGTACCTTAGAACAACAAAGCAGTAAGTATGACCATCTGTCTTTCGTTTTTTCTCTTTCTCTTCTTTTTGTTGTTGTTTTTGGTAGGAGGGGGGGGGGGGGGTACGGAACCCAGGTAACACCACCACCCCCACCCAACCACCCCCACCCTGGATCTCGCCCTGTACCTAAGAACCTTCCTAAGATGCCTACCCTCTACCAAATTTGATTAAAATCCATTCAGTAGTTTAGGGCCTATTTGCTCATGTTTTGTTGAGAAAATTGATATACACAAACAGATCATGCACAAACAATTGCAACAAATAAGCCCTCCTCTGGCGGGCTAATAAAAGAGAAGGGGCGTAAAAGGACCGCGAGGGCACTACCATGAGTTTTACCTGTTATAAGTTTACCACATTGATGAAGCGGCCACTGTTTGCTTTGACATGATGATGCGCCCTCCAAGTTCCGTAGCGATTTATCCTCAGAAGTGGCTAGAAGTGGCATCTGCGACGTACCCAGACAGAAACAGAAACGGTTCGTTTCACAGAAGTTTGATAGGCCTTGCAGGCGCCGTGGCCAGTTGGTTAGTCACCGCTCGTAATCTAAAGGGTTCGAACCCAGCTGGTCACGGTGTTGTATCCTTGGGAAAGATACTTTACTCCTATTTCCTGGTCCTTCGGATGAGACCTAAAACTGAGGTCCAATATGCGAATGCACGCACAAGATCTAATACCGTCTAATATCACGAGAAGTGAATACTGTAGACGTTAAATGAAAGACACACACACACATGCACAAGATCTTGCGCGCACCTTAAAGCCCATTCCACTATTCGGTACGAGTAGGCCGTGTGTGCCGGTGGAATGGATGACATGAACTCACAAAGCATGCATCATGTGCGCCAGCAGCAGTCTAAACGAAAACTTTGGGCGTGGGGCGGGATAAACCATGACCTGAATAATGAAGATCGCCTAAAGTGGTTGAAGTTGCCTAGTTTATAATATAGGAGAGTCAGAGGTAACATGATAGAAGTTTTTAAGATTATGCATGGATTATATGATTCCTCAACTACTACTCAGCTCTTTGAATTATCTAATCATGTTACAAGAGGTCACAATTTTAAACTAACCAAAAAGCAAACCAATACCCGTCAGTTCCACTCATATTTTACAAACAGAATAATAAATTTATGGAATAGTTTGTCCCATAATACTGTCAATGCACCATCTGTAAATGCCTTTAAGTAGTAGTAGTAGTAGTAGTAGTAGTAGTAGTAGTAATAGTAATAAGAAAGAAAGCTTATATAGCGCACATTCCAGCTTAGCTGCTCATGGCGCTTTACAAAAAAACAAAAACAAAAAAACTAAGTAATTAGGGACAAAACAAGCTGTGAAGCTTTTTAGGAGTCCCATCATTTTAAACATTGGCAGGTATTGTTTTGGTCAAGGTTTGTACAGATAAAAAAAATTCCTATGAAAACAAATCAATCAAAGCTTCTAAATATACTAACAAATTTTGGAAATTCATCAAGACGATTTTTGAAGATGTTAGTATTTGGTGCACATTTTAACTCAAAAGGAAATTCATTCCACATGTTAGCAACTCTGTCACTGAAAACATTTTTTCTAATATTAGTATTACACCTTTTGATATATCTTACCATCAGAATTTCTTGTCAAACTATACTGTGGTGATTCAAAGAATTTATCCCATGATAAATCAATAGGGTCATTAAGTAAGTTTCAATAAGATCCCCCCTAATTCTTCTTCCCTTTAATGAAAACAAATTGAGATACAAAAGTCTATTTTCATAAGACATATTTTTACACTGCTTTACAAGTTTAGTAGCTCTGCTTTGAACTTTTTCTATTGATTTTGACTGGTACTTATATCTTGGGGACCAAATGATATTGCCATACTCTAAATGTGGCCTTACTAATGCTTTATATAATTTATTGAAAATATCACAGTTCATACTTATAAATGTTCTTTTGATTAGACCAATCATTTTATTAGCCTTATTCAGGGCCGGACCTAAGTTTTTAAGGGGTGGGGGCTAATTCATCGAAGGTGCGAAGCACCAAGACCCCTAAGGGGGTCCGGGGGCATGCTCCCCCGGAAAATGTTTAAATCCGAGAAGCAAAATAGTGCAATCTGGGCATGAAATAAAGGACTAATGCCATTACTGTTCACACCCCTACTGAAACATGTTTTGAACCATTAAGTACAGTGATCACGGTTTACTGGTAATTATCAGTAGAATACTGATAGCAAAACCAAACCACAGAGAACAATTTGAGCTGTCAGTCCCAGGGACTGACACATTTTTGCTAGGACTAATAAACTGTTTAACAGAGGCTTTAATATTGGAATTTTCACTGGTTTTCGTTTCCCTGGGACTGGTTTTGACACCGGTTGTTGAGGGGCATTGTCACTGATGGGACTGGTTTTCAAATTTCCTAGCACGATCACTATTAAGTACCTATCAACTGGTGGTGCTGATGAGTGCATCTTCACATGTTGTCACAGAGTATGATACATTGTTCTTGGTCATGGTATACTCAATATGGGGATTATTTTTTCCAGCATGCATAACCTTGCATTTATCAGTATTAAAATACAGATTTCATTTATCACTCCATTCTTGTAGATTAGTTAAATCCCTTTGAAGTAAGTAACTATTAACTGATTTACTGAAAATCTTTGTATCATCAGCTAAATATCACATTGATAAGGAATTACCAACACTAATAGTTTTCTACCAATTTGGACATACTTAAATTGTAAAATTGAGTGTTAGTTATACACTAACGTCATAACTACACCACAGGCCATAAAGTGTGAGCATGGTGGTTGCTTCGTTCTGAACTGAGTGGAATTTGGAATTTATTCTCCACCTTACAGATTTTTGTGGCTTCAACGAAGTCATATTTAATAATAATTTATATTCCAAATTTTAGTTTATGTAATGCTTATCCTGTAGGGTGAAAAGATTAATTGCCTTATAACCTTACAGTTGAGTTTTCCTGTTCTCGGAAATAGTACTCACTTATTCTTAATTCAGCCACTTTGTTGTTACATGTGTTTACTTTCACTTTGATTTCGTTTGGCACCACTATGTTAACCCTTGCATTAAATCATTGGATTAAAAAACTGTAATTACGATGAGAGACTCTAAATATGCCAAGTCTAGAATACCGCCGGCTAAGAGGTGACATGACAGAAACGTTTAAAATCTTACATAAGTAGTAATACTATGACAGTCAAACTACTAACAATTTGTTCACAATTAATACTTCCATTACCAGAGGCCATCCCTTGAAGATTAACAAGCCATTTACCAGGACTAATACCTATGCACATTTTTTCACCAACACTAAGTAACTAACAGGTCAGGTCAGGTCAGGTCAGGTATTTGGACGACCAGGCCTTGCAGCCTCTCAATGCGTCCTTCCTTTTGGTTAGTGTTTGGCAATTGCTGTGGCGGTTTTTAGCATCCATATTGATGCACTAATCATGAACGTACTTTAACAGGGCAATTTTTGGATCACTGTCTAGGAGGTTTTTGAATTTGTTAGTATCTGAGGTCAGTTTAGTATGTGCAGGGAGGTTGTTCCAATATTGGGTGACTGTTAGAAAAAAAGTTTTTTCTAATGTTAGTTCTGCTGTACCTGGTTAAACAGTTATTATTAAACAGTAACACAGTTATTAATCCTTGGAATTCCTTAACCAGTAATATAGTAACTGCAGGAACACTCAATAGTTTTAAGAACATGTTAGATAGACACTGGGAGGATTATAGCTTTTACTAAATTATTTAAATATAAGAAGCAATACGGTACCGCGCTTTGATGCGCCCAGAATATTATAAAAAAACAAAAACAAAAAACAACAACACGAATGACTTGAAAAAAGCAGGCAAAATGCTAACTAAGCCTATATGCCGTACATCTGATATGATAAAGTCACGGACCTACATATCTAATGTATGTTCGTGGATAAAGTCAATCAAGCTCTGAACAAAGAAATTACACTATCGAGGGCAAAAGGCTTCGCACATAACACATAAGGCTATAGGCTATAAGCCTTTTGCCCTCATTAGTGGTAATGTTTTTTGCATCAAATATCAATTGTTTTTTAAATATTTTATTTGCCCGTGGATTTATTTTGGCTTGAGTGTATACTAACACTTAGCTTTGTTTTTCATATACATCCAAATTGGTAGAAAAAGTATATTTTAATAATTCTTTGTCAATACGATTTTTAAATGCATTTACTGAAGGTGCATTGACGGTATCAAATGATAAATTGTTCCATAAATTTGTTATTCTATTAGTAAAGAATGAATACATACATATACATACATAGGATGATGTCCGACTGCAGGCCAGCCTAGGCCTCTTCTGTCGGCTCCGAGGTAGTATTTACTTTGATAGTTTGATCGTGGTCGGCATTGTGTTTGAAGGGTTCGTCCCTCCACAATTTATCCAGGCGTGCTTCAAAAGATTGAACTGATGGCGCATTCACTACATTGGCTGGCAGATTATTCCACACATCTACACTACATATCATATCATATCAGTTTAGGCTCTGTAGGCTTATGAAGCCTTTTGCCCTCTAGATATTTTTCTCAAATATAAATATTTATTTTCCTTTTTCTTTTTGTTTGCCCGTGAATTACTACGGCTATTGTGTATTTGTTTTGGGTTGGGTTGGTGGTTTTTTTGTGTCTTTTTTTTTTTTTTTTATTTTTTTTATTTCTCTCCAAATTTGTGGAGTACATAATAGTATTAAATTTTTTGTCAATAAGATTTTTGAACCTATTTAGTGATGATGCATTTACAGTTTCATTAGAAAGATTGTTCCATGCAGTTATTACTCTGTTAGTAAAAAAGTTTTGAGCTGAACGACTGTTATTTAGTTTTTTTGTTAATTTAAAATCATGCCCTCGTGTTCTCTCCTCGTCAGTTAAAGTTAGTAAAGTTTTAGTTGTGTTAGGATCATAGAACTTATTAAGAATTTTATACACCTCAATCAAATCGCCTCTTAGACGTCTGTATTCCAAACTAGGTATTCCCAAATACTTTAGTCTGTCCTCATAGTCCATATCTCTGGTTCCAATAATTGTTTTCGTAAATCTCCTTTGGACACCTTCTAAATGATCAACATGTTTTCTCAAAAAGGGACACCAGACAGGATTTCCATACTCTAATAAGGGGCGTACTAATGTTTTATAAAGAGGTAGCATAATTTCCTTTGATTTATTAGTTATTGTTCTGATTAGTAGACCAGCAGTACGGTTTGCCTTTTTAACAGTATCGTTGATGTGTGGTTCAAAAGATAGCAATGGATCAACTATAACACCAAGATCTTTCTCCGCATTTGTGCTCACAAGAACCCTTCTGACACCACCATCATTCATAAAATACTCATGCATTGGGGTTTTTTTCCAAGATGCATCACCTTGCATTTTTGACTATTAAAATTCATCAGCCACTCCTCTGACCAATCAACCAAAGAGTCAATACACTTCTGAATTTTTTCTTTTGATTTCATATTATCATTTACTGTGGAATAGGCTTTTGTATCATCTGCAAATATTTTAACTTCACATTCAACCTTTTCTGGCAAGTCATTTATATAATAAATAAAAAGGGTAGGGCCAAGGACACTTCCCTGGGGAACTCCACTTGTAACTTGTATTTTATCCGAACAAGAATTATTAACATTGACATACTGAGTACGTCCATGTAGAAAATCTTCAATCCAAGACAACAGGTTGCCATTCACACCATAACCTCTTAGTTTATGTACAAGTCTCTGATGTGGCACAGTGTCAAAAGCCTTGCATAGATCTAAATAAACTGCATCAACGGGCACACCATCATCCAGCGAGGACATCCAATCATTAATCGTCACTAACAACTGTGTGACACATGAGCGACCTTTAGTAAAGCCAAACTGGTCTTTTGAAAGCAGATTATTTTTTGTCAAATGTTCACATAAGGCGTCACGAATAAATCCTTCAAAAACTTTACAAACAATTGACGTCAAACTCACTGGACGATAGTTGCCCGCAAAACTTTTGTCTCCTTTTTTAAAAATTGGTTTAACCTCTGCCTCCTTCCATCTTGCTGGCAATGTACCCTCTTTAATAGTCCTATTGAACAAATAGGTAAAAGGTAAGGCTAGTTCAGATGCTAATTCTTTAATTATTCTGGGATGAATTTCATCAGGCCCAGGGGACTTGTCAACCTTCAAACCCTCAAGTGCTTTTTGCATTTGGTCTTGACTCACAGTTACTGAATCAATAACAGAGCTACATTTAGTGTCAAAGTTAGGTAATGAACTATCAGTTTCTCGGGTAAAAACATTACTAAAAAATACATTTAAAACTTCAGCCTTGTCTCTGTCACACTCAGTATAAGTGCCATCTTCTTTTTTAAGTCTAACTATTTTGTCTCTAGGTTTAGTTTTATTTGAAACATAACGATAAAATGCCTTTGGATTATGTTTAGCTTGATTAGCTAGTTTGCGTTCTTTGTCTTTAATATGCTTTCTAAATGCCCCTTTTACTTGATTTCTTGCTCTGGCATATGTTTTATAATTTTCAATAGTTCTATATTTCTTATATGTTTTAAAAGCTTTTCTCTTCTTTCTAATCATATCAAGAAGTGATGATGGAATGGGGTCTTTTTTATTAGTATGTGTATGGGTAGGAGATATTTTGACTCTTGGGACAAATTTATCACAGGCTTCTGTTAACACATGACTAATGTTACTCCAACAATCATCAATAGATTTATCAACATCTGCAACCCCCGTCCAGTCGACTGAACGCACAAATTTTCTCATATCGTCATAGTTTCCCTTGCCTACTAAATATTTAGAAGCACCTGGTGCTGACTGATAGGTCTTAGTAATTCCCAATGTAAAAAATAAAACACAGTGATGGCTCTTACCGAGTGGAGGAAGGTACTCCACCTCTGAAACAAAGTCTTCATAATTAGTTAAAATAAGGTCTAATATATTAGCCTGTTGTAAAACTCTATAATGAGTAGGTTCTGTTACTTTTTGAAACAAATAATGCTGTTGGACTGTTTCTAAAAATTTACTGGATGGATGATGCTGGTCACTGTTTCCAATTTCCTCTTCCCAATTAATCTCTGGGAAATTAAAGTCTCCCATCAGAAGAACATGGTGTGAGTCATATTCAGTAAAAACAGAATCAATAAGCTTATTTAAGTTTAAACTCTCTTGATATGAACTGTTAGGGGATCTGTAAGCAACAATACAGATGAAGGATTCTTTATTTGGCAAGACAATCTTGCATACAATACATGGAGAGAATATCTTCTCAAACTTGTCAAGTCGCACAATATCTAAGTCTTCCCTGACAAACAAGCATACACCTCTTCCTACGGCAAACAAAAGAGTTCTTTCTTAGGTTTAAATTTATCCGGTGTTTTGCCACTTTGTATTGATGACCACGAGTGTATTGCTCTGAATTATGCAGTGGTATAAACTTAGACACCTGGCTGTCGTATTTTCCAGTAAGAATTTTATACATTTCAATCATGTCTCCTCTTGCTCTTCTATATTTTAGTGTTGGTAGCCCCAGTTTCCTCAGTCGTTCTTCATAATTTAGGTCTTTCAGTCCTGGTACTAGTCTTGTCGCTTGTTGAAACTGTCTGGTGTTGGTTAGTGTTTTGGTTAGTTTAAAATTGTGTCCCCGAGTAGTATTATGACTAGATAAGTGGAAAATATGTGCAGTAGTTGAGGAATCATACAAACCATGCAAAATTTTATAAACCACTATCATTTCTGTGAAGACATCCCCAATCTGAAGAAGAAGAAGAAGAAGGTTATTGCTATATCACCTGCGGAAATCTACAAAGGAAAGCCTTCCGAGTCCGATGAGCCAGGAAATCATTCAACAGCAGGATTCGTCCCCGTAAAACTGTAGTCTAGGCTACGGCTATACCTCCGGCTCGTCCTTTTCTTTGAACGGCAAACTAGGCTAGGCCTAGGCCTATCTACTTTCGGTTAAGAAAGAAATGGGCCAATAGTTTGGGCGGCTTTCTGTC
This sequence comes from Phymorhynchus buccinoides, assembly GCA_017654935.2. Lineage (NCBI taxonomy): Eukaryota > Metazoa > Mollusca > Gastropoda > Neogastropoda > Raphitomidae > Phymorhynchus > Phymorhynchus buccinoides. Next base: position 51,431,768 of record CM065695.1, on the reverse strand, counting down.
ACGTGAACTTTGACTAGACCGTCTAGTAGCTAGAAACTTATGATGATGATGATGATGATGATGAAGAAAAGTCCGTGATGATGGGACAGGAGTTCGTGACTATCTAATGAAAACCTTACTACTACATGAAACGACTACTATTTTTTTCAGCGGTTAGTCGTATTACTACTAACCGCTGAAAAAAAATTGTGGTATTTTCATGGGTTAGTAGCATAGCATAAGCATAGCATAAATGGCACTATAGGCTATTTTGTTTAGCCTTTTGCCCTCTAAATATGTTTTTTGATTTTTATTTGGTTTGGCTTCATTCACTGATGACTACTAAGGCATCTGTGTTTTATTCATTTAAATCTGTATATTAACTGAATACATTTTGTTTTGGAAAAACTTGTCTATGATATTTTTGAATGAATTTAATGACTTTGCATTAACTGCTTCATCGGGAAGGTTATTCCATGCATTTATTACTCTATTAGTAAAAAAGTTTTGTGCTAGTCTGGTGTTAGTATCTTTTTTGTACAGCTTAAAGTTATGGCCACGGGTTCTATCACCCTCACAAAGAGTTAGTAGGCTGTTAGTAGTGGAATAATCGTATAAATGGTGACATATTTTATAAACTTCAATCATATCACCCCTGAGCCTTCAATCATATCACCCCTGAGTAGTAATACTAATTATAAGTTTTCATCATAATAGTAGCTTGGCTTTACGACTATGTAGTGAAATGATCCCTGTGGGAAATTATGTCCTCCCCCCCCCCCCCCTCTCTCTCTCTCTCTCTCTCCCAGATCTTGTTAAGATTAATATCAAGTTTTAAAGTAACCAGACATAGTACTAATGCAAGCAAGAAAAAATGTTGCCCAAGTAGATCTTGCGTTCTAGTAAAGGATTTTTCTTTTAAATCCCGTAATCAAACCAGTACAAAGTCAAACTTAACCATGGGGTCTTTAAAATGTTTCCATGTCAAATCAGAGCACAGGCGCTATTTACAACTGTGGCGTGTTTGACCTAGTTATAGTATAAAGAGATATACTTTAACTAGGCCAAACACGCCACAGTTGCGCCTATGAATCAGTGCCATTTCTTATGTCACAGCAGGGATGTATAGGACTGTACATCCCTGGTCACAGTTATGATCACAGAGAGAGAGAGAGAGAGAGAGAGAGAGAGAGAGAGAGAGAGAGAGATACAGAGAGAGACATACAGAGAGACAGAGAGAGAGAGACACAGAGAGAGAGGTACAGAGACAGACAGAGACAGACAGAGAGACAGAGAGAGAGAGAGACAGAGAGAGAGACGAGAGAGAGAGAGAGAGAGAGAGAGAGAGAGAGAGAGAGAGAGAGAGAGAGAGAGAGAGAGAGAGAGAGAGAGAGAGAGAGAGAGAGAGAGAGAGAGAGAGAGAGAGAGAGAGAGAGAGAGAGAGAGAGAGAGAGAGAGAGAGGGAGAGAGAGAGAGAGAGAGAGAGAGAGAGAGAGAGAGAGAGAGAGAGAGAGAGAGGACATAATTCCCCACAGGAATCATTTCACTACATAGTCGTAAAGCCAAGCTACTATATGATGAAAACCTTAGTATTACTACTAACCCATGAAAATACTACTTTTTTTTTCTTCAGCGGTTAGTAGTAATACGACTAACCGCTGAAGAAAAAAAAAGTAGTCGTTTCATGGGTTAGTAGTAGTAGTAAGGTTTTCATCAGATAGTAGCTTGACAGACTGAGTCGTAGAGCGGAGATGATGAGATTAGCGTCCAATTGGTCGGGGATCCATATGGACGATGTTCTTGAAGACGAAGTCTGGCCGTTGAGATGATGATGATGATGAAGAAAAGTCGGTGATAATGAGACAGGCGAGTTCGTGACATAGCAGACGTCGTCGTGGTTGATTCCTGGCGGCCAAGGCAATTATTCTGTGTATAGATATCTTACCTACATGACCGAAGTCCCCAGTTTTCATACACAACAGAATCATCAAAAAGATGATGGCGGTTGTCTACTGAAAGATAGTGAAGATAAACGGGTGCTGGAACCTACAGATGTTGAGAAAGATCTTGGGGTGTTTGTGGACCCGGGCTTGACTTTCGAACCTCACATAAATAATACTGTATTAAAAGCCAACAGGATGTCCGGTCTGCTTGTTAGCACTATTACTAACAAATCAAAAGTTATAATGATTCCTTTATTTAAGGCTTTGGTGAGACCTATATTACAAGTATGGCAATCCCGTATGGTGTCCACATTTGAGAAAACACATATGCTAGAGGGAGTTCAGAGGAGGTTTACAAAAATGATTGTTGGTACAAATGATATGACCTATGAGGAAAGACTTATTTATCTGCGGATACCTAGCCTAGAGTATAGAAGGCTCAGGGGTGATATGATTGAAGCTTATAAGATATTGATGTCACCATTTATACGATTATTCTACTACTAACAGCCTACTAACTACTGTGAGGGTGATAGAACCCGTGGCCATAATTTCAAACTGTACAAAAAAGATACTAACACCAGACTAGCACAAAACTTTCACTACCAGAGTAATACATGCATGAAATAACCTTCCCGATGAAGCAGTTAATGCAAAGTCATTAAACAAAAATATATTATAGACAAGTTTTTCCAAAACAAAATGTATTCAGTTAATATGCAGATTTAAATGAATAAAACACAGATGCCTTAGTAGTCATCAGTGAATGAAGCCAAACCTAACAAAATCAAAAAACATATTTAGAGGGCAAAAGGCTTAACAAAATAGCCTATAGTGCTATTTATGCTATGCTATGCTAAGAAGAAGAAGAACACGTTGCGTACCCAGGACGTTGCGTACAGCAGGACTCGCGGTTTTATCTTGAATAAAGGTCAAGGATTCGTCGTAGGATAATAGGATTTTACACCCTCTTCGGCCTTTCGGCCATGTGGGGCACGTCGTAGAATGGAAAATGGTGCTTTACGTCCTGAATGAATATTGAGGCTTTACGTCCACTCGACCTGGAACAGACACATATGGGACATTTGTAATACAAAGATGGTGGGAACAATACCGGAGGCAATGCCCGGAGGCAGTGCTACTCCAGTGAAGTCCCGATTTTTTTTAACAATACAGATAGATGTAGCGGTAACCACGCCTCGATTAAACCTCATCGGTTATGGTACCGCCACAATAGTATAAGACAGGTGCGTAGACACGTAGGATGGAAGTTCAGTTTAACGTCGCGTATCGGCTTTCGCCATGTACGACGGGCTGAACAAACCAACCAGGGTATAAACAAAAATTTATGTTCCTGAATCACTGTCTTAGCCAAAAGGCCGAGAAGCGAGAGAGAGAGGAAATTAGAGTTTTTACGCCTTCTGGGTCAAAGGACCATTTGAGGCATTTGAAATTATAAAGATTCCAGAAAAAAGTGGATTTTTTGAGTAATAAGATATAGGGGAAGACGGGGTAAAAAGCGCATGGGTGGGTAAGAAGCCCACCCCAATTATCTCATGAAATAAAGAAAATTTCAGTCAAATTTGCCCATGAGACGAATGCTAGACATTAACGCTCGTCTCATGGGCAAAAATGACTGAAATTTGCTTCATTTCATGAGATAATTGGGGTGGGCTTCTGAGACTGAAATTTGCTTCATTTCATGAGATAATTGGGGTGGGCTTCTTACCCGCCCATGCGCTTTTTACCCCGTCTTCCCCTAATTTTGAAATTATAATTTGCATGTTTTTAAAATTTAGTAAATTACTTTAGAAAAGAAATTAAAGTTTTAATATTTTTAGGGCGCACAAGTCTAAAGTTTTAAAATTTATGTTTGTAATAAAATATTTTGTTTTGTAAAAGATATTTGGCTGTTTGCTTTAAGTCCGGCAGATTGAGGATACCACGTAATGCTCTAAAAATAGAACCGAAAGTTAGCTATCCTAATATTTTCGAAGAAAAGATGACCTTATCCAGACTGCACCCACACACACAACGGAAGCTCAGCCAAACAATAATGTGTGGGGCTAGCGGTATGCCGCCGCCACAATAGTGCCATAGACACGTAGGCTAGTAGACATGCAGGTGCGCATCTTTTTATGCCACGTAATGTTCTAAAAATAGAACCGAAAGTTAATCTATCCTAACCTAACCTAATATGTTTCGAATAAAAGATAACCTTATCCAGACTGCACCCACACACACAAGCCCAGCCAAACAAGAATGTGTGGGTCTAACGGTATGTGGTACCAAAAGTATGCTTCCGAGCATGCAATGTTCATTGAAACAGTTTTACAAAAACCTGTCTGAACACTATAAAAGCCATATAGTGAACCCATTTAGTTCATAAATTTTTGTTTATACCCTGCTTGGTTTGTTCAGCCCGTCGTACATGGCGAAAGCCGATACGCGACGTTAAACTGAACTTCCATCCACTTCTCAGATTCTCAACAACATTACACCCAGTAGGTCTACTAACAGTCAAAATGTGCATACATGTATCATCGAAATAAAAATTGAACTTCCCAGGAATCGTGCTAGTCATGCTCCCAGAAAACGTTACACCTTGTACGGGTTTTCCGGTTGGGTGAGCATGAGTGAGGTAATCGTTGCCGAGAACAAAACCTCCAAATAAACGTGCTCCCAAGAATCGCGAGCTACCCGTAATACTGAGCAACCCAGTAGCAATTAAGTCCCTAATTCCAACAATTATTAAGGTGTAGCTTGGCCCATATCATTTCGCAGTCACTGTCTAGCTCTGGGACTGCCTACGACACAAGGGAGTTGTGAACCAGAATTATTGATAAACACGTACACCTCCGCCTAGCGTGCCCCTGTCCTACCTGTAGGCCACATAGTCCCTGGGGAAGGCATGGGTGAAACCACATGGCAGGAATCAGGATTTGGGCTTTGTTATTTTTCCTGAAATCAGGAATTCGCAATACTTAATTGAAAAATAATTACTCTGGAATGAGGAAAAAAACCTTATTTTATTGTTTAAGAAATGAAAAGTGTCTCTAAATGCTCTAATTTTATTAGTAAACAAGAGGCAAAGCCTGCAAGGCTCACGTCTGATTTTTATTACTATAGCAGGCATGGGAATTCCCATGACAATTCCCATGCCTGTATAGAGAGAATACTGTTATTTAGACACTTGTGCATCTGAAAACAGAATTAATTTTTATTTTACTGTGTAAATTAAAATTATTTCTATGCACCCCTACCCCTTTCTTTAAAATTTAATTATATGTATGCGCATGTAACATAGTGGAGCCCTATTTTTATTTTTGGCAAACAAGTAAAATTGAAAAGCATATTGACCAAGCTTTCAGAAAAAACAGTGACCAATCCCCCCACCCCACCCCCCCGCCGGGGTAAGGGGGGTCTACGGACACCTGTAGTAGGCCTGTGTGTCTAAGCCTCTTACTCTTAGAAAATTAATAATTGAAGTTGCGTGATCTGTTACTGTTTTAAACTGATTGTTCATGCGATGAAAACTTGTTCCACATCATTTACATTTCTGTAAGATATTTTATATTAGTCCTAATATTTTATTTTCGTTTCGTTAATTCCTCCCCCCCCCCCCTCTGCCACAAAGCAAAGGTCAAGGTCACAGCCAGCAAGCTCATCCATGTTTATCTTCCCCTGTACAGTCTTTGCTCATGGTGATCAATCGTCTAGGCCTAACAAAGGATTCGTACGTCGAAGGCAGTGAAATCGAACCCTGGATTTTCCGTATATTTTTTTTCAAGACTGAAATGAATGTGGGCTAAATGTTAAGTACGTCGTCTTGATTATGAGGTAAGGCATGGACTCTAGGCCTAGGCCTTGTTGCCGGAAGTGCAGTAGGCTAAGTTATGCGCAGAGATGATGTGCAAATGAACACGAACAACCGTTACTCAAAGGCGCAAATAAAGCTAAACAACCGGGCCGTCAACGCACACACTCGGTACATCCATTTGTTACAGAAAATATAAGTTGACGACGTTAAAATGTACCTATTTGTACACACCTGAAGTCTTGTGTTTCTTTTTAAAGAGCGTTTTTGTATATCTAATGGAGAGTCTTCTTTCCAGTATGTATCTCCTACTCGGTACAACACAACAGTTACAGTAATCTCTGCAACAAATGATTTTCTTTCTTTTGTTCCTTACCGATGTATCTGACTGCTTTGATCGCCATGACTTGAAGGCTCACGTCAAAATCAAGTATCCTGCTAACTTTAACCCTCTAACATGTTATGTTTTTTTGAGAAAATGACAACGTTAAAGTTTCAGTGGAGAGTGAGAGTCTTCTTTAGTTTGAAGAGTGTGACTGAGTCAAGGTTAAAGGTTGCACAACAGTAATCTCTGCAACAAATGATTATCTTTATTTTGTTCTTTATCAATGTATCCGACTGCTTTGATCGTCGTGACTTGAAGGCTCACGTCAAAATCAAGTATCCTGCTAACTTTAACCCTCTAACGCCTTATATGTTTAGAGAAAATGACGTTAAGGTTTGAGTTAAGGTTAAAGGTCGGGGCCACGGACGCAACACACACACACACACACACACACATACAGACACACAACCGAACATGTACGATACTATAGACTCACTTTGTTTTAAAAAATGACGTGAGCCAAAAATGTACCAAAAGAAACTCCACCACCCCCGACCCTAGTGACAAACAACTCCGCCCCATGAACCCACCAAGGCAGCCCGCCGGAACCTTAGCTTTTCATTTTATCCAGGTTTCACCCTTGGGAAGGCTTCACTAGAGGTGTTTGTCTGTATTGCGTGCAGCAGTAGATCTGGGCCAGCTATCGGTGGGCTCGACGCTGGCGTTGTGGTGCCGGGGTTGTGGTGCCGTTTGTCTTTCACGGTCTTCATGGTAACGAGTTCGCAATGGAGTTTATGCATCATGACGACTCTTGCTGTTTCTCTTCTTTGTTGAAGTGAGGGCCACTTCAGTTGCTCGAGCATAGATGACACGCTTGATGTGTTTCTGAAGCGGCGTAATATGAATCTTGCAGCATATACTTCCCCCAGAATCAATTAGTATACCGGAACCCTTGTAATGCATCGTAATCGTCATGAATATGATGACTGTCAAGTGTGCTCGCAGTTTTACGCAGAGCTCCACAAGTGAGAAAGGTTCTGAGGAGGTAGACTGTGATCTGAGATTCGAGGAACTCTCCGGAAGGAACTCACACCAGACCACTCCAGTCAAAATTACAATACAAAAGGGACATTTATTTTGCAAACAGACAATACCAATCAAAACAATAAAAAAAAAACCCAGTTATATTCAAATATCAAATGCAATAACTAACACTTGGGCTTTAGCTAACGCTCAAGGCAACTTAGATTAAGTCGTCTTACTACTTCTTCTCGTGACCCCATTGATCAAGACAAGCACTTGTATGCACCACTTTCACAATTGCAAGACAACTAAGAACAAATTCATTTTATACACAAATTTCAAATAAACTAGAAGAATGAACACTTTAACTTAAGTAGTAAAAGAAACAAATGAAGGAAATTTAATTTTGTCTTTATATTTTCCTTGGTAGTATAATAGGATGTTGCTGGCAGTGTCTCTCCTTGTTCTGGGATTCTCGGAATCCTGATTTATCTACCCTTAGCAGTCCGGTCCAAGGTGGGTAGAAAATGTACTTTACACGAGTTCTCTTTTTCAGAATTGTCACATTCCTTAATTTATTACAGTACTTAGCTTTGTCACATCAGCGCACAACGAAGAAGCTGATACCCTGAAGAAAAGTAGAGGACTGAACCAAGAAGTCCGCTCAGATGTCTTCAGACTGCAACCGGCAGCTCTCTTGGGCCGCCCAGGCCACTCCTCAATCCCTCAGCGAAGAGGGGGGTTAGCGTTGAGCCACAGGTCACACACATCGTCCAGGCGAAGCCATCCATGAGACGCCACCGAAAAGACGAAGAAAAAGAAGAGAAAAAGAAAAGAAAGGCCTGGACCCAACCAGGATCAGTCAACTATTCACCACGGCGGCAAACAATTGTGTTTACATGTCCCTCAAGGCACCAAGGAAATTTGAATGCCAAAAAGGCATAGAAGAAAAAGTAATGAATTTGAAAAGTGAAATTGCGAAAAATTAAAGTGTTCAAACTTTAACAATTTCACTACTGACAAATTTATGAACATGAAGTCAATTTGTCTTGACTTTGTGAATAAATGTACAAATTAAAATGCTTATAGTAAATTTCGACTGGAATTATATTTTCTTAAAATTGGGAATAAAATTGGTCCTTCGCTCACAATTCATTATATTAGGACCAAAAATGAAAGTACGAGTGGTGCCCCTTTCTACATGCAACACAATCATTTTACTAAAGCCAATCCTAACAAATATATTCACACGCAAGCATACGCACTCACGACGCTCGCATCACCCACCCTTCAATGTGCACGTAACCATACCATATCATTCAATGCGCGCGCACCAAATATTCAGCTACAAGCAAAAAGTGATTAAACGAAAACGCGACATGCACAGGCACAAATATCATTGCATTACAAAATACATTAACACATCTTTTACACAAAACACAAATTGTGGCCCCAATGGTACGACCAGAACAGGGCAAGGCAAGATAGCGTATAGCTGCAGTATGGCCAATAAATTATTCCCCTTTGGAGTAAATAAAAGTGAAGTAGGAAAACGGAAAACAAAAAGCGAGAACGATAACTCCAAAGGCTAAACTGAATACACGACGAATAAACAGGTCAATAAATGAACACAGAAATGATTCTGTTAATCTATAAATTCAAACAAGTAAATTAAACAAGTTTACAATACGATACTAACCACTACCCCAGTGAAGACGCTATTTACAACAACGGCCCGGCGTAACTTCAACGAAGAAGGACAAGCTGGAACCGCGTTCCTTGAGCACCCAGAACGACTCAGGGTCTCCTTGCTGTACGACAGCACTAGTGACTACAGCAGGCGGGGCTGCTACTAACGTGGAGGCGATCCACCATACATGTAAGGGTGCGACCCTTACAGGAGAAAAATCAACAGCTTTCTGTCTAACAATTCCAATCCAACAAGCGACACACAGAACAAATTGAAACAGTGTTCACAAGTTTATTATAAAGAAAAAGGAAGAAAAGTATTTAAAGAAAAAGAAAACGGGTAGCACGACATACACGTACAGAACACACGCATGCACACGAGAATATTCTGTCGCACACTATCAATCTAAAGCAGGAAACTGACACGCATAGATCACGCATAGATCACACATTTCGTGCAGAAGAGAAAGTGACAACAGGAGGAGGGTTGGTTTCTGAAGCCATAACGTTGCAGAGCGTTAGCTTTTCTCGCTATAGCGTCTGCCACGTGACAATGACGGAGGATGTCAAAGGAAAGAAGAAGGTGACTGCCAGGTCTGGGGGGAAAGGGAAGAGTTCTAGATCTGACCTGATGGGGAGACTTACCGCACCTTAGCAGAGCGTTGCATGAGAACATCTGGACGCCATCAGGCTCCAGAAAAACAACACACGTTGCTCTCCGTTTTCGACTTCCTCACCACAGTACTGATATATCAATCTGTGCACTCTAAACTGAGAACCGTAAAGGCAACACTTTCAGAACATTTCTGGCAAGCTCTCTCATTGATCGTTAGCTGGGTACCCTCCAACCCCCGGGGCATCAGTGTGCGACCCCTGTCAATTTTGTGTGTGTGTATGTGTGTGTGTGTGTGTGTGTGTGTGTGTGTGTGTGTGTGTGTGTGCGTGCGTGCGTGCGTGCGTGCGTGCGTGCGTGCGTGCGTGCGTGCGCGCGCGCGTGCGTGTGTGTGTGTGTGCTCAGATTGTGGCCTAAATAATCAAACCACTGTCTGTTTCTCTCCCTCTTGCTCCCTCCCCCCACCCCGCCTTTTTCTTTCCACACACACAATGTAGTCGCTTGATTTTGAACTCACTTTTCTTTCTTTTTTTCTGCTTCTTCATTCATAAGCCCATCCAGCTCTCTATTTCTCTCTCTGCCTCTGCCTGTTATGTGCTCATCTCTCCCATTTACCACCATCCTCCTTCCCCATACCTGGCCTTATCCCTTTTGGTCCATTGTCTGTCACTCACCTGCCTGTCACCCGCTGAAGAAGAGCGACATTCGAAAGCTTCAAATGTCTGCTTCATCTGGTCAGATCTACCTCTTCACTTTTGGGCCTCTGCATTAAACAAGGTTGTCGCTGAGTACGTGATAGTAGGCCTACTCTATACATGTTATCTATCGCGGGTTGCCACCCACAGTTCTACACTTACTGCACACTTTTCCTCTATCTCTCCCCCTTTCCCCCCTTCTTTTCTAATAATTATTGTTTAAATGCATTGAATCCCACCCCACCCCGTGTGTAGCGTAATGGAGAGATGATGATGAAAGGTGAGAGTAGCGTCCAACCAGTCGTAGACTCTTATGGACGATATTCCTGAAGACAGCAGGGTCTTCCCGGGGATGAAGTTGATGAAATGGCGATGAGGCGAGACGTGACAGCCGTGGATGATTCCGGTAACATCGCGGACCCTTGAACGTTGGGGTTCGCCGCCTGAAACTGGATCAATCGGACGGAGTCGGAGTCTGGACTTAGGGTGGAATCTGCATCGTCGTCGCGGGAAGCATTGTGAGACAGCCCGTATGTTGTCGAAGCATTGTGAGACAGCCCATTTATATGTTGTCGATCTCAATGCCCGCTATACTTGTCCATGACTGCTGGTTGCTAGTCCCTCTCCAAATAAAGGCCGTCTTCAGGACCACTGGGCGGCCTTCTCCATACCAGGATATACTGGTGTTGTCGACACACGGCGGGAGACACAATTCGCCGGAGTCAAACAGTCTCTGCAGGCAGAAGTGATTCCCCCCCCCCCCCCCCCCCCCCTCCCCGATTTTCGGATATTAGAAAACTCGGATATAAGAAAACAGAAAATTATCTCCCTTCGATTTTCTTATAAGCAAAAAAGCGTTACCCAAAATTGCATCAAGGTACAGTTTCTTTAGATAACGGTCGCCGCGCGAATAACGCTTACGTACGCCAAACGGGGCCTGAGAAACAATTTTAGAAAACGTTTGCGGAAGAATATATTACAAGCGGCTCTTGTCTGATTGGTCAATTTCTATTTTTATTATTTTAACCAAGCTTTAATGGACCAATCAACAACAAGAAATGTATTCGCCCCATGCTAGTCACGTGATAGTTCGCCAAGAGATACATTGGGAGTAGCCAGAAAACGTTTTTGGCAAACGTCGGCGAAAGAGATGTTTCTTAGTACGGTTTTTGCCGATTTGCGCTCACGCTACGTAACGTTAGCCCTTGTGAAACGGCCCCCAGATGCTGCCAAAATGAAATAATAATAATAATAATACTGAACATTTATATAGCGCTTTAATTACTCCTTTTGCAGGGAGCTCAAAGCGCTTTACTTAGACAATAAAACACAAATAAGTCACTATACACATAAGACTCACTACAATAAAATAAAATAAACATGCAATAATATTATGGCAAAGCCCTGTTCATAACCACAAAATTTGAAACAATATGACAATATTATAAGAATTTCGTTTGCCTTCCGTTTGATAGGAAACCAGGTGGTACCAATTGCGTGACAGGTACTGTATCAATAAAGCCTCCCCAATACTTTAATTATTTGTTTCGCATATTTGCAAAGCCTACTGATTTGGTTCAAAGTTAAACGTGACAAAGAGCGACTGTTGCAAGGCAGATTATTATCATGCTAGTGTAAACCACCCTTTCAGACCTACCCTAGTGGGGCAGCACAGTTACAGAAAGGGTGTCGGGTTCGGGGTAGATAGGTTAGGATTTCTTTTAAAAAAGGTAGAGAGAGGAAAGAGATTTTAAGAAGAAAGAATTGAAGAGGGTGAAGGAGTTCGGTAGACTTTCACAATGAGGGATACACAATAAACCAAAGAAGACAATTTTGAATTTTCACTCTTTAGTCAATCTACTAAAGTACAAAAAGAAATAAAAGTAAAAGGTAAGTTAAAGAAAAGGATATCATACAAGGAAAGGAAAAGAAAAAGGAGTCTAGCAACAATGCGACCTGTAACAACAATGACATAACACAAGCATACAACAACAGGCTCACAATGAACTAGAATAATAAAAGAATGTTACGATCAACATCCTTAAACAATAACATGAAAATCAACGATGAACATAATAGGGATAGGCACTTCACAATCACAAAGGCCAAGGTGATTAAAGCTTTAACAAAGGCTTAGGCGTCCCCCCCCCCTCTGTGGACAGTCAGACTGGCGCCTGTTGTCCACTCAAACCGAACTTGTAAATCTACTTAGGGGAGAATTTCACACACCCTGGGGACATCCGCATCTATAGACCCGGGACAGACAAGGAAATAACCACACCCACATACAAACACAAGTACAAAAGCTTACGTGTTGCATACACACACACAACCGCATAAGCATAACTAGTACACTTTTTACAAGGGTGAACACTAGGATTATACATTATCATCTAAAATTGATCATGCTGTATTTTCGTTTATACTAGCGCAACGATGAGTACCAGTAATGTCTAGTACCGGTAACGCCAAGTACCGGTAACGCTGGGTACCGGTTTCGCCGGGTCCGCGAAATATTAAAATATTACTTTTGTCTCTCTCCCTCCTTCCATCTTCTTCTCTCATCGCGTTCCACCCCCCACCGCACCTCCTCGATTCGCTTCCAGTTTGGCACACAGATAGTCACTGTCCCCTGGTCCAAATGTGTAGGCAATTGGTCCAGAAATATCGGAGATACGGGCGCCGAGAGGCCGGTGGATCCGCGTTTCGCGCATTTGCCAAACCGCGCAAATGACACGGCTGCCTTGGTTACCGTTGTCATGGCCACGTTAGGGCTGATAGCAAATTTGAAGCGATTCGGTCGAAAAACAGCGGAGTTATAAGGCCCGTTCTGTGTTCCACACGGACGTGACACGCACACGCACACACACACACAGACAATTGGCGTTTAATAATATGACTAGCACAACGCCTATTGGTAATACCGAGTACTGGTAATGCCTAGTACAGGTAATGCCAAGTACCGGTAATGCTGAGTAGCGGTTTTGCTGGGTCCACGAAATATTATATTATTACTGTCTCTCCTTCCTTCTATCTTCTTATCTCATCCTGTTCTACTCCCCACCGCACCCCCTCCCCAACCATCCTCCGCCCCCCACCCCCTACACCCCACCCCCACCCATCCGCTATTACTTTTGTTTCTCTCCCTCCTTCCATCTTCTTCTCTCATTGCGTTCTACACCATTGTCCTTGTTGCTGGGACATTTGTATCATTGCATGGCACTACACCATTGTCCTTGTTGGTGGGACATTTGTATCATTGCATGGCACTGCACCATTGTCCTTGTTGGTGGGACATTTGTATCATTGCATGGCACTACACCATTGTCCTTGTTGGTGGGACATTTGTATCATTGCATGGCACTACACCATTGTCCTTGTTGGTGGGAGGACATTTGTATCATTGCATGGCACTACACCATTGTCCTTGTTGGTGGGAGGACATTTGTATCATTGCATGGCACTACACCATTGTCATTGTTGGTGGGACATTTGTATCATTGCATGGCACTACACCATTGTCATTGTTGGTGGGACATTTGTATCATTGCATGGCACTACACCATTGTCCTTGTTGGTGGGAGGACATTTGTATCATTGCATGGCACTACACCATTGTCCTTGTTGGTGGGAGGACATTTGTATCATTGCATGGCACTACACCATTGTCATTGTTGGTGGGACATTTGTATCATTGCATGGCACTACACCATTGTCCTTGTTGGTGGGACATTTGTATCATTGCATGGCACTGCACCATGGGACATTTGTATCATTGCATGGCACTGCACCATTGTCCTTGTTGGTGGGGGACATTTGTATCATTGCATGGCACTACACCATTGTCCTTGTTGGTGGGACATTTGTATCATTGCATGGCACTACACCATTGTCATTGTTGGTGGGACATTTGTATCATTGCATGGCACTACACCATTGTCCTTGTTGGTGGGGGACATTTGTATCATTGCATGGCACTACACCATTGTCCTTGTTGGTGGGAGGACATTTGTATCATTGCATGGCACTACACCATTGTCCTTGTTGGTGGGAGGACATTTGTATCATTGCATGGCACTACACCATTGTCCTTGTTGGTGGGAGGACATTTGTATCATTGCATGGCACTACACCATTGTCCTTGTTGGTGGGAGGACATTTGTATCATTGCATGGCACTGCACCATTGTCCTTGTTGCTGGGAGGACATTTGTATCATTGCATGGCACTGCACCATTGTCCTTGTTGCTGGGAGGACATTTGTATCATTGCATGGCACTACACCATTGTCCTTGTTGGTGGGAGGACATTTGTATCATTGCATGGCACTACACCATTGTCCTTGTTGGTGGGAGGACATTTGTATCATTGCATGGCACTGCACCATTGTCCTTGTTGGTGGGAGGACATTTGTATCATTGCATGGCACTGCACCATTGTCCTTGTTGGTGGGAGGACATTTGTATCATTGCATGGCACTGCACCATTGTCCTTGTTGGTGGGAGGACATTTGTATCATTGCATGGCACTGCACCATTGTCCTTGTTGGTGGGAGGACATTTGTATCATTGCATGGCACTGCACCATTGTCCTTGTTGGTGGGAGGACATTTGTATCATTGCATGGCACTACACCATTGTCCTTGTTGGTGGGAGGACATTTGTATCATTGCATGGCACTACACCATTGTCCTTGTTGGTGGGAGGACATTTGTATCATTGCATGGCACTACACCATTGTCCTTGTTGGTGGGAGGACATTTGTATCATTGCATGGCACTACACCATTGTCCTTGTTGGTGAGGACATTTGTATCATTGCATGGCACTACACCATTGTCCTTGTTGGTGGGAGGACATTTGTATCATTGCATGGCACTACACCATTGTCCTTGTTGGTGGGAGGACATTTGTATCATTGCATGGCACTACACCATTGTCCTTGTTGGTGGGAGGACATTTGTATCATTGCATGGCACTACACCATTGTCCTTGTTGGTGGGAGGACATTTGTATCATTGCATGGCACTACACCATTGTCCTTGTTGGTGGGAGGACATTTGTATCATTGCATGGCACTACACCATTGTCCTTGTTGGTGGGAGGACATTTGTATCATTGCATGGCACTACACCATTGTCCTTGTTGGTGGGACATTTGTATCATTGCATGGCACTACACCATTGTCCTTGTTGGTGGGAGGACATTTGTATCATTGCATGGCACTACACCATTGTCCTTGTTGCTGGGAGGACATTTGTATCATTGCATGGCACTACACCATTGTCCTTGTTGCTGGGGGACATTTGTATCATTGCATGGCACTACACCATTGTCATTGTTGGTGGGACATTTGTATCATTGCATGGCACTACACCATTGTCCTTGTTGGTGGGACATTTGTATCATTGCATGGCACTACACCATTGTCCTTGTTGGTGGGACATTTGTATCATTGCATGGCACTACACCATTGTCCTTGTTGGTGGGACATTTGTATCATTGCATGGCACTACACCATTGTCATTGTTGGTGGGACATTTGTATCATTGCATGGCACTACACCATTGTCCTTGTTGGTGGGAGGACATTTGTATCATTGCATGGCACTACACCATTGTCCTTGTTGGTGGGAGGACATTTGTATCATTGCATGGCACTACACCATTGTCCTTGTTGGTGGGACATTTGTATCATTGCATGGCACTACACCATTGTCCTTGTTGGTGGGACATTTGTATCATTGCATGGCACTACACCATTGTCATTGTTGGTGAGGACATTTGTATCATTGCATGGCACTACACCATTGTCATTGTTGGTGGGACATTTGTATCATTGCATGGCACTACACCATTGTCCTTGTTGGTGGGACATTTGTATCATTGCATGGCACTACACCATTGTCCTTGTTGGTGGGAGGACATTTGTATCATTGCATGGCACTACACCATTGTCCTTGTTGGTGGGACATTTGTATCATTGCATGGCACTACACCATTGTCCTTGTTGGTGGGACATTTGTATCATTGCATGGCACTACACCATTGTCCTTGTTGGTGGGAGGACATTTGTATCATTGCATGGCACTACACCATTGTCCTTGTTGGTGGGGGACATTTGTATCATTGCATGGCACTACACCATTGTCCTTGTTGGTGGGACATTTGTATCATTGCATGGCACTACACCATTGTCATTGTTGGTGTGGGACATTTGTATCATTGCATGGCACTACACCATTGTCCTTGTTGGTGGGACATTTGTATCATTGCATGGCACTACACCATTGTCCTTGTTGGTGGGAGGACATTTGTATCATTGCATGGCACTACACCATTGTCCTTGTTGGTGGGAGGACATTTGTATCATTGCATGGCACTACACCATTGTCCTTGTTGGTGGGAGGACATTTGTATCATTGCATGGCACTGCACCATTGTCCTTGTTGGTGGGAGGACATTTGTATCATTGCATGGCACTACACCATTGTCCTTGTTGGTGGGAGGACATTTGTATCATTGCATGGCACTACACCATTGTCCTTGTTGGTGGGAGGACATTTGTATCATTGCATGGCACTACACCATTGTCCTTGTTGCTGGGAGGACATTTGTATCATTGCATGGCACTACACCATTGTCCTTGTTGGTGGGAGGACATTTGTATCATTGCATGGCACTGCACCATTGTCCTTGTTGGTGGGACATTTGTATCATTGCATGGCACTACACCATTGTCCTTGTTGGTGGGAGGACATTTGTATCATTGCATGGCACTGCACCATTGTCCTTGTTGGTGGGAGGACATTTGTATCATTGCATGGCACTGCACCATTGTCCTTGTTGGTGGGAGGACATTTGTATCATTGCATGGCACTACACCATTGTCCTTGTTGGTGGGAGGACATTTGTATCATTGCATGGCACTACACCATTGTCCTTGTTGGTGGGAGGACATTTGTATCATTGCATGGCACTACACCATTGTCCTTGTTGGTGGGAGGACATTTGTATCATTGCATGGCACTACACCATTGTCCTTGTTGGTGGGAGGACATTTGTATCATTGCATGGCACTACACCATTGTCCTTGTTGGTGGGACATTTGTATCATTGCATGGCACTACACCATTGTCCTTGTTGGTGGGAGGACATTTGTATCATTGCATGGCACTACACCATTGTCCTTGTTGGTGGGAGGACATTTGTATCATTGCATGGCACTGCACCATTGTCCTTGTTGGTGGGAGGACATTTGTATCATTGCATGGCACTACACCATTGTCCTTGTTGGTGAGGACATTTGTATCATTGCATGGCACTACACCATTGTCCTTGTTGGTGGGAGGACATTTGTATCATTGCATGGCACTACACCATTGTCCTTGTTGGTGGGAGGACATTTGTATCATTGCATGGCACTACACCATTGTCCTTGTTGGTGGGAGGACATTTGTATCATTGCATGGCACTACACCATTGTCCTTGTTGGTGGGAGGACATTTGTATCATTGCATGGCACTACACCATTGTCCTTGTTGGTGGGAGGACATTTGTATCATTGCATGGCACTACACCATTGTCCTTGTTGGTGGGAGGACATTTGTATCATTGCATGGCACTACACCATTGTCCTTGTTGGTGGGAGGACATTTGTATCATTGCATGGCACTACACCATTGTCCTTGTTGGTGGGAGGACATTTGTATCATTGCATGGCACTGCACCATTGTCCTTGTTGGTGGGAGGACATTTGTATCATTGCATGGCACTGCACCATTGTCCTTGTTGGTGGGAGGACATTTGTATCATTGCATGGCACTACACCATTGTCCTTGTTGGTGGGAGGACATTTGTATCATTGCATGGCACTACACCATTGTCCTTGTTGGTGGGAGGACATTTGTATCATTGCATGGCACTACACCATTGTCCTTGTTGGTGGGAGGACATTTGTATCATTGCATGGCACTACACCATTGTCCTTGTTGGTGGGAGGACATTTGTATCATTGCATGGCACTACACCATTGTCCTTGTTGGTGGGAGGACATTTGTATCATTGCATGGCACTGCACCATTGTCCTTGTTGGTGGGAGGACATTTGTATCATTGCATGGCACTGCACCATTGTCCTTGTTGGTGGGAGGACATTTGTATCATTGCATGGCACTACACCATTGTCCTTGTTGGTGGGACATTTGTATCATTGCATGGCACTACACCATTGTCCTTGTTGGTGGGAGGACATTTGTATCATTGCATGGCACTACACCATTGTCATTGTTGGTGGGACATTTGTATCATTGCATGGCACTACACCATTGTCATTGTTGGTGGGACATTTGTATCATTGCATGGCACTACACCATTGTCCTTGTTGGTGGGAGGACATTTGTATCATTGCATGGCACTACACCATTGTCCTTGTTGGTGGGACATTTGTATCATTGCATGGCACTACACCATTGTCCTTGTTGGTGGGAGGACATTTGTATCATTGCATGGCACTACACCATTGTCCTTGTTGGTGGGAGGACATTTGTATCATTGCATGGCACTACACCATTGTCCTTGTTGGTGGGAGGACATTTGTATCATTGCATGGCACTACACCATTGTCCTTGTTGCTGGGAGGACATTTGTATCATTGCATGGCACTACACCATTGTCCTTGTTGGTGGGAGGACATTTGTATCATTGCATGGCACTACACCATTGTCCTTGTTGGTGGGAGGACATTTGTATCATTGCATGGCACTACACCATTGTCCTTGTTGGTGGGAGGACATTTGTATCATTGCATGGCACTACACCATTGTCCTTGTTGGTGGGAGGACATTTGTATCATTGCATGGCACTACACCATTGTCCTTGTTGGTGGGAGGACATTTGTATCATTGCATGGCACTACACCATTGTCCTTGTTGGTGGGAGGACATTTGTATCATTGCATGGCACTACACCATTGTCCTTGTTGGTGGGAGGACATTTGTATCATTGCATGGCACTACACCATTGTCCTTGTTGGTGGGAGGACATTTGTATCATTGCATGGCACTACACCATTGTCCTTGTTGGTGGGACATTTGTATCATTGCATGGCACTACACCATTGTCCTTGTTGGTGGGGGACATTTGTATCATTGCATGGCACTACACCATTGTCCTTGTTGCTGGGAGGACATTTGTATCATTGCATGGCACTACACCATTGTCCTTGTTGGTGGGAGGACATTTGTATCATTGCATGGCACTACACCATTGTCCTTGTTGCTGGGAGGACATTTGTATCATTGCATGGCACTACACCATTGTCCTTGTTGGTGGGAGGACATTTGTATCATTGCATGGCACTACACCATTGTCCTTGTTGGTGGGAGGACATTTGTATCATTGCATGGCACTACACCATTGTCCTTGTTGGTGGGAGGACATTTGTATCATTGCATGGCACTACACCATTGTCCTTGATGGTGGGAGGACATTTGTATCATTGCATGGCACTGCACCATTGTCCTTGATGGTGGGAGGACATTTGTATCATTGCATGGCACTACACCATTGTCCTTGTTGGTGGGAGGACATTTGTATCATTGCATGGCACTACACCATTGTCCTTGTTGGTGGGAGGACATTTGTATCATTGCATGGCACTACACCATTGTCCTTGTTGGTGGGAGGACATTTGTATCATTGCATGGCACTACACCATTGTCCTTGTTGGTGGGAGGACATTTGTATCATTGCATGGCACTACACCATTGTCCTTGTTGGTGGGAGGACATTTGTATCATTGCATGGCACTACACCATTGTCCTTGTTGGTGGGAGGACATTTGTATCATTGCATGGCACTACACCATTGTCCTTGTTGGTGGGACATTTGTATCATTGCATGGCACTACACCATTGTCCTTGTTGGTGGGAGGACATTTGTATCATTGCATGGCACTACACCATTGTCCTTGTTGGTGGGAGGACATTTGTATCATTGCATGGCACTACACCATTGTCCTTGTTGGTGGGAGGACATTTGTATCATTGCATGGCACTACACCATTGTCCTTGTTGGTGGGAGGACATTTGTATCATTGCATGGCACTACACCATTGTCCTTGTTGGTGGGACATTTGTATCATTGCATGGCACTACACCATTGTCCTTGTTGGTGGGACATTTGTATCATTGCATGGCACTACACCATTGTCCTTGTTGGTGGGAGGACATTTGTATCATTGCATGGCACTACACCATTGTCCTTGTTGGTGGGAGGACATTTGTATCATTGCATGGCACTACACCATTGTCCTTGTTGGTGGGAGGACATTTGTATCATTGCATGGCACTACACCATTGTCCTTGTTGGTGGGAGGACATTTGTATCATTGCATGGCACTGCACCATTGTCCTTGTTGGTGGGAGGACATTTGTATCATTGCATGGCACTGCACCATTGTCCTTGTTGGTGGGAGGACATTTGTATCATTGCATGGCACTGCACCATTGTCCTTGTTGGTGGGAGGACATTTGTATCATTGCATGGCACTACACCATTGTCCTTGTTGGTGGGAGGACATTTGTATCATTGCATGGCACTACACCATTGTCCTTGTTGGTGGGAGGACATTTGTATCATTGCATGGCACTACACCATTGTCCTTGTTGGTGGGAGGACATTTGTATCATTGCATGGCACTACACCATTGTCCTTGTTGGTGGGAGGACATTTGTATCATTGCATGGCACTGCACCATTGTCCTTGTTGGTGGGAGGACATTTGTATCATTGCATGGCACTGCACCATTGTCCTTGTTGGTGGGAGGACATTTGTATCATTGCATGGCACTACACCATTGTCCTTGTTGGTGGGAGGACATTTGTATCATTGCATGGCACTACACCATTGTCCTTGTTGGTGGGAGGACATTTGTATCATTGCATGGCACTGCACCATTGTCCTTGTTGGTGGGAGGACATTTGTATCATTGCATGGCACTGCACCATTGTCCTTGTTGGTGGGAGGACATTTGTATCATTGCATGGCACTGCAGCATTGTCCTTGTTGCTGGGAGGACATTTGTATCATTGCATGGCACTGCACCATTGTCCTTGTTGCTGGGACATTGGGGATCATTCTGCCAAACCCTAACTTTGATCGCCTCAGCATCTGTATCATTAGGTCTATGCATTTCAGTTTTACATGAAATCCTACTTCCTGGAATATTGTGTTTTGGGCTTTCCAAATGGGTAAGCTTGACATACCGGGCATTAGAGTCAAACCATTTCTCAATAGGGTCAAATTTCATTATGATTAGATCAGTAGCTTAGGCTGAAAGAGGCTTCAAGTTCAACCAAAGAAGTTGGCCGCATTCAAATAATGACATACAGATACAGGAACACTCAGAGTCGAATGTTGCAATTAGTCAGGTCAGGTCAGGTCAATGAGGACATCTAGGCCTCGCGGCCTCTTGCGTGTCCTTTCAAATTAGTTTTTGTGTGTATCTGCTCTGTGACGGGTTTTGATGGCAATCAGTCATGCTGTTATTAATTTTAGGATCTTTGTCCAAGAGGCTTTTAAACTGGTTAATAGTATGTGCACTGCATTCCCGTTCCACAGACATCAACAAAGGTCAAGGACCTTTATTTTTTAATTTACAAGCGCGTTTAACAAAGAAGGAATAAATAAATAAAGAAAACCAAACAAAAGATAACCTCCTTGGCGGAGGGCGGAGACGGAAAGAAAAACGTTTTGATGCGAGAGTAACTTCCCCTACTTATAGAACTCTCTTGTCATAGAGGGCATTTCTTCACGGAAGACCTTCGCAGCTGACGCAAGATTTGCACGTTTCATCGAGGAGTGTGTAGGCCCAGTGTCTGAAAGATTTAGCTGATCCACGCCTGTAGAAAAGCGTACAGCGTATTTAATTTGAAAGAGAACTTATTCTTTTGACAATTGAACGACTTGGAATCGACAACAACATGGCTGATGATGAACTGGTGAGTGAAAGAAAAATGCCCGGTTTCCTGGTTTGCTATGTAGGTACAGCTGTGTCAAAAACTCGGTTAAAATGGCGTCATTTTGATACACGATCATCGTTTGAAGTGGTTCTTGCGGCTTGTGTTTTGTGTTTTAGGCTTTCTAATGTACACTGACTAAGGCCAGATCGTTAATATTTTCTTTTCTATTTCATTCAATGGCAGTTATTTGTTAATTTATTTTTTTAGAGCCAAGACATGCCCACCTTTTGGCTTTTCTTTCCCCACGTGTGACTGGAACGAGCTGCCCCATGAAGCTGTGCAGGCCAAGACCATCGGCACCTTTGTGTTGATGGTCTCCAAATAAATATCCAGACACCCCTCTCCCCCCCCCCCCCCGTTCTTTCCCCCCCTCCCCCCCTACCCCCTCCCCTGCAGATTCCCATCAAGCTAGGCGTTTTCCTTTTGTCTGTCCTCTCTTCTCTTTCTTTAATCTTCGGCCTCCTAGCCCTTTCTTCCGGCATATGTGGATGAACCTCCCCGGTTCTGTGGCATAATAATCAGTGTGTTGATTGTGGCTACGTACTGCGAAGAAGAAGAAGAAGGCGCTCTTTCGCAGATCCACAATTTCTACAGTGTCAGGGAAAATAACTTTTTAGTAAGGCCTACATAGTACATGGATTAGTGACTTTGTTTAATATTTCATCACATCACTGAAAGTGAAACAAATCATATTAGACTGATAGTGATACTTTGAAAAAAATGTCAATCATTCAATGATACATTTACAACATCAGTATTGCTGGTTGACATTTTTTCAGTAAATTTCTTATCAAATACTGAAATAGGGGTGAAGTCAATGGCTGTTTCGCAGTTGTAACCGAGGGAGCCTAATCCGATTACGCTACACCCTGGACACAATAAGTTGAATAACATCTGTCAAATACCTGGGAGTCAACATCCAGGAAGATCTCAGTTGGGGTACACACATAGAGAGCATAACATCAAAAGCTAACAGAATTCTGGGATTCCTGTGGTGAAACCTCAAGATCTGCTCCACAGAATTGAGGGAGAGAGCTTATCTGACCTTGGTCAGACCTCTACTCGAATATATACCAGTTCCGTTTGGGACCCTTACTCCTGGAAGAATGTGGAAAAAATTGAAGCAATACAGAGAAGGGTGGCTCGCTTCGTTCTCAACCGCTACCACAACATCTCCAGTGTGTCTGAAATGCTTGAGCAGTTAGGCCTTAGGGTGGCCCACACTCGAGCACCGCAGGAAGAAGGCTAGTCTGACCATGCTGTATAAGATCATGCAGGAAGAAGGCTAGTCTGACCATGCTGTATAAGATCATGAACAGCATTGTCACAGTCGACAACACCAGACTGAGCCCAGCACCAAGACGCCAGAGAAGAGGACATACCCAACAACTGTCCACTATCCAGTGCTGAATGGACTACAGAAGATGCTTTTTTTTCCCTCGGACCATCAAAGACTGGAACACATTGCCAGATGAGGCGGTGTCTGTCGCTACACCCAGCTCGTTCCAGACTATTGTCTAACCACTGTAATTAGTGTAAATACCTTCTTTAAAAACAACAAAAATTAGCTTAAGGGTTCCTGTTCCTGCTGATTGAGCATCATGCCGAGCTTCCAGTCTTGGCTGGCTGGTCACTGTAGATAAGGTTTTGATTTGTTTTTGTTTTGTGTGTGGCCTTTGGACCTCGACCATAACAGTATAAACAAATCAAATTGTTGAATGTGGATACTTAATGGTAGAAGAAGATCACGAACTTCCTCACAGACGCCAGGCAGAACTTTGTAATCGAGGGAGCCCGATCCGAATACGCTTGTTTGAAATCCGGTGTCCCCCAGGGATCGGTGCTTGAACCCTTTCTATTCCTCGCTTACAAAAAAGTTACATAAAATGTATTATTGTAAATTACCTGCCAGAGCAAATGACCTCACCAACACGATTGTTTGCGGATGACACAGCGCTCTATAAAACCATGGATCACTTCCCAACAAGACCAATTATAAAGGCACCTGCAACAGGATCTCTCATCATCTGACAGACTGGGAAAGAAATTGGGGTATGGAATTCTACGTGAAAAAGTTTACTTTCCTACCTGTATACCGCTTGCGTAGCGCACCACTCCACCATACACCACAGATCTGCATGGCCACAGTGACTTGAGTGAAGTATCTCGATATCACCATTCAGAAGGACATACAGCTGGGACTTGCATGTTGAGGCCATAACATCAAAGGTTAAACAGAATGCTGAAATCAATTCTCATTGCGACTGTTGTTGGCAAATTTTCACAGGCTGTTGTAGCCAGTTGAAGTCAACCCTGCTTGAAAATGCCAGTTCTGTGTGGGACCGGTGGTTTGGGAGTCGGTGTTAAACCGCTTTCACAACACCTCCAGTTATTTGACATGCTTTCTCATACACGGTTAGGATGGCCCACACTTGAGCACAGCAGAAAAGGCTACCAGGCTTACAATGCTTTACAAGATCTTGAACGGCGTGTCATTTTTCGACAACACCAGACTGAAGTCAGCACCATGTCGACAGCCATTGTCTATTCAAGTTTGGTGGGTACTCTTAAATCTGATGTTCCCTCAAAACAGCTTAAAATGGGTCTATGCTCCCTCAGGTTCTGTGTTCCCTCAGGTCTACAAGTATAGTCCTCAAGTTTATGTTCCCTCAAGCCAGACAGTGGATAGCCTTCAGGAGAATTCCAGCCTTATCTGATGATGGCCCTAGAGGATCTCTCATTTGACACCGTGGGCAAATCTGTTGAGAATTTGTTCCTCCCTTCTTTTTTGTGTGTGAATTTCATCTCAGAGGTTGAATTGAAAGCCGAGAACATGAGGAAGACAGCTAAGCATTACTTATCTAGGCTTTAAAGTAATATCCTTTGAACAAAAATCCAGACCAATAGTGTTTGGTTGTGCTTTGGAAGTTCTGTTTCAGTGCTTTAGTTTTATGAATTTAAGGTGGTAATTTTTTAAAATATTATTATTATTTCTTATTTTCAGATCCCATTTGAACTGACCAACAGGACTGAAAAAGAAGAAGTACTTGACTCTTGTTTGACCTGGATGCAGCTATGAACGAGGATGGTGGGGCAGACGGCTCTCCGTCTGTGGCTCCGGAGTCCAAGGTGGAAGACACACCAGCTCCAGCCGTGGAGGAAGGTAAAGCCGTGAAGCCTACATGGCTACAGTTGTTGGCTGCCGACAATTGTCTACCAGACTACAGGGAAACCCATTTAGTAAGAGTACGGTTTAAACGAGAGCCATTGTTAACGAGTGGTTTCAACACCAGACTGAAGTCAGCTTTTTCCTCGTTAAAGATCTTTGTTTCCTCAAATCTCTCGCTACCTCAGCAACTTGCTTAAAATGGGTCTATTGCTCCCTCAAGTCAAGTGTTCCCTCAGGTCTACAAGTATAGAACCTCAAGTTTATGTTCCCTCAAGCCAGACAGTTTCAGCCTTTAGGAGAATTCCAGCCTTTCTGATGATGGCACAAGAGGTCATTTGAACTGTTGAGAATTTGACTCTCCCCTCTTTTTTGTGTGTGAATTCTCATCTCAGAGGTTGAATTGAAAGCCGAGAACATGAGCGAAGACAGCTAAGCATTACTTATCTAGGCTTTAAAGTAATATCCTTTGAACAAAAATCCAGACCAATAGTGTTTGGTTGTGCTTTGGAAGTTCTGTTTCAGTGCTTTAGTTTTATGAATTTAAGGTGGTAATTTTTTTTAATATTATTTTTTCTTTCTTTTTTTCAGATCCCATTTGATCGGCATTAAGAAGAAAATGAAGAAGAAGATACTCCCTTTGACCTGGATGCAGCTCTGAACGAGTGATGGTGGGGCAGACGGCTCTCCGTCTGTGGCTCCGGACATCTAAGGTGGAAGACGACACCGGCTCCAGCCGTGGAGGAAGGTAAAAGCCGTGAAGCCTACATGGCTACAAGAGTAAATTGGCCCTCTCCCCTGTTGGCTGCCGACAATTGTCTGTTTGACTATGTTCACATTTATTTCATCAAGATTAATTAAGAGGAAAGTAATTCAGAAACAAAACATAGGTATGGGGACTTTAACCCTTTCGCCGCCAGCCATTTGTCAGCCAAAAAATACTATTAAACTTAACTGAGTCAAGAAAAACAAATATCTTCAATATTGCGAATTCCTCTGTGACATATATAACATTAGGTCTATCCTTACCTCCCAACATTAAGAAAAAAGGGTCTTTGGATAACAGGCCCTGAATTGATGTCATTCAGTGACATGGGTGTTAAACCATTGTGGTGCTAAAATGCGACATTGGCGGTGAAAGGGTTAAGCGTTGATCCCGTCATTGTTGTTTTACATATTCATTAGTCAGGGTTTGCTGCTTGCACGAGTTTTAGTCACTCATCAAAGCGGAGTGAATGTACACTTTTCTTGGGATCATCATCCAGAAAACTCTTTTGTTACTGTTGGTGTTGGTGCCATTTTTGTGGTTAATTCTAGTGCGTTCCAACTCTGAACAACTTGATTCCTAAAACTAGTAGAAAAAATCAAAGACAATTTCATTTCTGAGTGTCAAGTTTGACAGTAGAACCTCCCTTATAAGACCTTCAAAAATCATCCAAAATGAGGTCTTATAAGTTATATAGTTATAAAGGAGGGGTCTTATAACTAATATAAGGGAGGTAATTGTAATACTTACAAAGAAGGGCAATGTCTCAGAGAAGTAGGTCACATGTGGGAGGGAGTCTTATAAAGGGAGGTCTTAAGGGAGGTTCCACTGTAGCCTTCATTGATTCTTCATTTGTGTCACTGAATTATTACCATAGTCTTTGGACTATAAAGGCGCACCCCCAAACTTTTACACTAAATTATTATATTCCCTAATCCCTGGCCTTAGGCCGTGTACACAGTAGACGCGGAAATCCCATGCACAATCCGTAAATAAGTAAAAGAAAGAAGGAAAAAATAAGCGCACGTGTCTGTATTTCCCCTAATTCGTCTTACGGTCTATTTCTGCCCTTCTTTCTTTTACCTATTTATGATTTTCCGTGTGTAACGTCTGCGTCAAATGTGTCCCCGCCCTTACTGCGTTTTTCAAATAAAGCGCAGGGGTCTCACTTTGTGACCCCTGACCCCCTTTACCTATTTATGATTTTCCGTGTGTAACATCTGCGTCAAATGTGTCCCCGCCTTTACTATACTGTTTTTCATGTTATAAAGCGCAGGGGTCTCACTTTCAGTCTGGGAGAAAAGTATCTCCTTATAATCCCTAAAATACGGTACATTTTTTAAAAAGAAGTTAATGGGATAAATCAAGTTCAAGTTCAAGTATTCTTTAATATCTCCAAAGGACAAAAGAGAAATTCATGTGGACATTTTTCCTCTGAGTAGTATGACATAAAACTATAACTTGAAAGAAAAGAATGATGAATTTGAAAAGAAAGATGAACTCAAAATGAAGTGCTCGGCGAGTATTCAGACGTGAGATTTTTCAGGAAATTTCCTGATTTTAGGGCTGTTCTTGAGATAAGTGTAAATCCACTGAGTGGGGGGGTGGGGGGTGTAGACTGGGAGCGGCTGATGGAAGCATGAACAAAGTAATCATGTCCCAGTTGTCACTCAACTCCAAAAGCCAATCCAGCATGTTTGAATCCCATTCATATAAAGCCCACTTCCAACAGCCACTTCATTACTGTTCATTTCTTGGATCAGGATCAGGACAACCAGGGGCCTACACCGGTCCCTGGGAACTTTTCAGGAAATTTCACTTTCCTCTGGTCTAATGTCTGAGTATTGTGTGTTACATACAATATAGCAAAGTACTCTTGGTAGGTTGGTTCAGCTTTAATATTATATACCTTGCTGTGCAAAAACACTTACTGACTTAGCAAATGCTGAGACTAACAAAAAGTAACATGTTCAATAACATCCTATAAGACAGCTGCTTATGTTGTTTTTTTTAAATATTTTTTTGTTTACCATTGGTTGGTCTTTTATGATAGCAAATAATCTGTTACAATCATGCAATAGAGCTGAGGTGTTACTGATATAATGTTGCAAATGATTGCATCATTTGATCATTTTTATCCTGATGGTTATTTTTATGCTCCTTGATCATAGCTTATTAACAGAATGTAGCAGGTGGAATGTGTGCTTTCATCAGACGGGTCAGTGTGTATAGACCAGGTCTGCTACCCTGCAGGCGTTGTTTCATTGGGAGTTTCCATTGTAGTGTTTATGAAGAAAGATGAAGGAATATTCGATCAAGACACAGAGTGAGTTCTACTGTACTTTTCTTGCCTGTTTTATTGAAGGCTGGGGTACCATGTTTTTTTAATTTTCAAACTTTGGTGTCAGTTATAATTTTTTTCAGGTTTCATGCATTAAACAACCCATTGAATCTATGTACAGTATTTTTCGGATCATTAGGCGCTGCTGTGTATAAGGCGAATAGGGCAATTTTCAAGAAAAATCTGAAAAAAATTAAAGTAAAAGGCGCCCTCGTTTATAAGGCGATACACACCTCGCAAAAGAAAGTCGAAGTTTGAAGCCCGTACACGTCCTGTAAACGCTTACCGACCACCATTACTGCTGTCATAAACGAGAGTTTGCTCCCTTCTCAAATAATCGAACTTCCGTTTTTGCGACTTCCGGTTGTTGTGTTTGGACTTTTCTTTGCGAAAAATGGTAGAATTATGGCATTTTAAGCTCTACAACGATGCTTTTTACATCCAATGAAGGGTTATGGCATCAGTTGGACGGTATCTCGGATGATAATAGGGATTTTGGAGCATTTTAACGTGAGTATTCGTCGTATCAGCGACTCATTACCACTTTCGATGTTGTGACTCACAGTAGAATGTACTGAGTACGGCAATCGTTGCCTCTCTTCTCACGATTTTGTTCACTAATAGGGCGCCCTCGTTTATTAGGCGCATGGGTCGAAATCGGAGAAAAAAATATCGCCTTATAGTCCAAAAATTACAGTAGATGTTTTACATTGCTTCTCTCTTTGCTTTTTGAGTTTTATGTGAGTACTGAGTAGTAAATTGCTTCTCTCTTTCCTTGCACACTAGACTTGGACTGGTGTTATAGATATTTTGGTATTATGTGAGTACTGAGTAGTAAATTGCTTCTCTCTTTCCTTGCACACTAGACTTGGACTGGTGTTATAGATATTTTGGTATTATGTGAGTACTGAGTAGTAAATTGCTTCTCTCTTTCCTTGCACACTAAACTTGGACTGGTGTTATAGATATTTTGGTATTATGTGAGTACTGAGTAGTACATTGCTTCTCTCTTTCCTTGCACACTAGACTTGGACTGGTGTTATAGATATTTTGGTATTATGTGAGTACTGAGTAGTAAATTGCTTCTCTCTTTCCTTGCACACTAGACTTGGACTGGTGTTATAGATATTTTGGTATTATGTTGTTGTGTTTGAAAATTGAGGAAAACTTTTACACAATGACAAAGAGCAAAGATGGCTGTTCCATTGAAGCTTTAAACCCAACATGCTATTGTAAATGCTATGCTAATTTCTTGTGTTTGAGTGTTTGGCATATTTTCTAATGACAAAGTTCGTGAACATTTATGACAATATTGTAACAAAGTTCAGAATCAGTTTTGTAAGTCAATACATCAATACATGTGATAATGTTGCCTGTTTCAGAAACGCTGGATCTGGACTTTGGTGGGATGAAGAAAAAGAAAAAGAAGAAGAAGGCTTTCGACATGGACGACGTGACAGATGCTGTGCCGGTGAGTGTGACATGACATTTTTTTCTTCATTGATTAGAAAAGAAAATCTGATTGTGGTGGCACGAAAGATAAAGTGTTTTGGACTTGATACATGAAAACATGGATGATGCTGTGCCAAGAAGTGTGACACAGCATTTTACTTACCATATTTTTTTATAAGGCGCACCTTTGTATAAGGCACACACACCTAACTCATCCAAGGAGACTATAAGGCTGGGTCGACTCGTTGTTGGGACTGACAGAGAGAAAGAGAAAAGGACATGACTTTTAGTCACCAACACAGAACTCCTCATCCAAGGAGAACCCAGTGTCCCTCCCACCTTCCCCTGCCTGGGTCGACTCGTTGTCCACTCCAAGGAGAACCAACCAGAACTCCTCATGTCCCTCCCACCTTCCCCTGCCTGGGTCGACTCGTTGTCCTGGGACTGACAGAGACAAAGAGAAAAGGACATGACTTTTAGTCACCAACACAGAACTCCTCATCCAAGGAGAACCCAGTTGGATGAGGAGTTCTGTGTTGGTGACTAAAAGTCAATGTCCTTTTCTCTTTCTCTCTGTCAGTCCCAGGACAACGAGTCGACCCAGGCAGGGGAAGGCGGGAGGGACACTGGCTTCTCCTTGGATGAGGAGTTCTGTGTTGGTGACTAAAAGTCAATGTCCTTTTCTCTTTCTCTCTGTCAGTCCCAGGACAACGAGTCGACCCAGGCAGGGGAAGGCGGGAGGGACACTGGGTTCTCCTTGGATGAGGAGTTCTGTGTTGGTGACTAAAAGTCATGTCCTTTTCTCTTTCTCTCTGTCAGTCCCAGGACAACGAGTCGACCCAGGCAGGGGAAGGCGGAGGGGACACTGGGTTCTCCTTGGATGAGGAGTTCTCCTTGGACCTGACCAAGAAGAAAAAGAAGAAGAAGAAGATCGACAAAATCGACGACTTTGAGGACCAGGACGAGAACGGAAAAGACGACAATGGTAGGTTTTGCTGAAGTAAAACCCCAATGCCCAAATACTGATGATGTTTCGGAATTTATTAGGTTTTTCCTTTGTCGAACACAATCATGGACTCTATCAAAATGGTTGGTTTTATGTGTGTGTGTCAGTGTGTGTGTGTCAGTGTGTGTGTGTCAGTGTGTGTGTGTGTCTTTGTGATGAATACCATTGAAAGCTTGAATGTTTCAGAGTAGCAGCCTGTTGAGCAATGAAATAATGCTCAGACTGTCGAGTCTTAGTGATCTTTCTAATTGTCTAAGTACTTTCTTGTTATGACATTTTGTGCAAGCTCTACTTGTGAAAAGTTTAAAGAGATTAAGAAAGAGTGTTTGAACTCTTCCTACTAATCCTAGATTTCAGAGATTTTTGTTCTAATTTCTTTTCTTTTTCTTTTAAGGGGGTGGGGTGGTTTTTCTTTTGTTGTTGTTAATGTTTCAAAGCAAAGACATTGGAGTTGATTATGTAAGAAAATATGTGATATTGCATGAGGAAAACAGACATAATAGAACTTTGGCATAAATTGAGATGATGTTTTTACAAGATGGAGCAAAGCTTCCTAGTCAATCCACAGAAAGCAGAATTGAGTTGTCTTGTCTAGTTCTGATTTTACAGCCAGTCGAAGTTTGGCATTCCAGAAAAATCGTTTGTTGACATCCGACATAAAAGACAAAATTTTACCTCTGTTTCTATGGACCTGATTTAAAAAACAATCAAATGAACAAAGAAATTGAAAATTGTCTTGCATGTGGGGATACTGGTAGAACACATAAAAATAGACGTAAATGTCCTTCATAGAAAATTGTAAGCCTTGTAACGTTACTACACTGCCTTTGACAACAATATGGCATCACCATGCTGTTTTCAACATTCCCTAAGAGAGACTTCCGAAACAACCAAGTTCAAAATGCCCCCAAATCACTTGTGGCAGATTTTTAGAAAATGATTTTAAATAGAAAAAAACACCCAACAATTGAAGTTCAGTTTATGGTCAAAATAAGAAAAACAGAAATCAATGTGAAACTGAAAGAGTTGCACCCATACATGCATGAACAAATGAGGTTGATCTGAGATGGTGACACTGTTGTTGTCTCCTTGCAGATGACCTTGGAGATGACATGGTGGACGGGTCAGGTGGCAGAGCCTGGGGGTCCTCAGACAGAGACTACACCTATGACGAGGTAAAGGGCTCGTGTTCGCTTCTGGCCTTTAGCTCTCTTTCGCCGCCAGACATTTTGTAGCCAAAATATTCCATTGAATTTAACTGGGTAGAGAAAAAATGTATCTGCCATATTGGGAATTCCTCTGTGACATGTATAGCATTAGGCCTATCCTTACCTCCCAAAATGAAGAAAATAGGGTCTTTGGATAACAGGCCCTGATCTGATGCCTTTTAGTGACATGGGTGTTATATTGTGGTGTATAAATGCGACATTGACTGCGAAAGGGTTAACATACTACCATAATTTACGGACTACAAGGCGCACCCCCCAAATTTTACACAAAATTCAGATGTTATTGTTATATAGTTTCTTACTATATATTATCAGTCACATCGTAAGGGGCAGGGGTCTCAGTCTGGAAAAAAGTATCGCCTTGTAGTCTGTAAAATATGGTATTTACAGAGCTCTAGCGGTGGATTTTGCGATAGTTTGTGTGTTGTCTGCCCTTACAAAATATCGTGAGTTGTTGCACAGGATTCTGTGGAAGCTTCTTCCTTGTTTCGTGAGTTGTTGCACAGGATTCTGTGGAAGCTTCTTCCTCGTTTCGTGAGTTGTTGCACAGGATTCTGTGGAAGCTTCTTCCTCGTTTTGTGAGTTGTTGCACAGGATTCTGTGGAAGCTTCTTCCTCGTTTCGTGAGTTGTTGCACAGGATTCTGTGGAAGCTTCTTCCTCGTTTCGTGAGTTGTTGCACAGGATTCTGTGGAAGCTTCTTCCTCGTTTGGTGAGTTGTTGCACAGGATTCTGTGGAAGCTTCTTCCTCGTTTCGTGAGTTGTTGCACAGGATTCTGTGGAAGCTTCTTCCTCGTTTCGTGAGTTGTTGCACAGGATTCTGTGGAAGCTTCTTCCTCATTTCGTGAGTTGTTGCACAGGATTCTGTGGAAGCTTCTTCCTCGTTTGGTGAGTTGTTGCACAGGATTCTGTGGAAGCTTCTTCCTCGTTTGGTGAGTTGTTGCACAGGATTCTGTGGAAGCTTCTTCCTCATTTCGTGAGTTGTTGCACAGGATTCTGTGGAAGCTTCTCGTTTGGTGAGTTGTTGCACAGGATTCTGTGGAAGCTTCTTCCTCGTTTCGTGAGTTGTTGCACAGGATTCTGTGGAAGCTTCTTCCTCGTTTCGTGAGTTGTTGCACAGGATTCTGTGGAAGCTTCTTCCTCATTTCGTGAGTTGTTGCACAGGATTCTGTGGAAGCTTCTTCCTCGTTTCGTGAGTTGTTGCACAGGATTCTGTGGAAGCTTCTTCCTCGTTTCGTGAGTTGTTGCACAGGATTCTGTGGAAGCTTCTTCCTCGTTTCGTGAGTTGTTGCACAGGATTCTGTGGAAGCTTCTTCCTCGTTTCGTGAGTTGTTGCACAGGATTCTGTGGAAGCTTCTTCCTCGTTTCGTGAGTTGTTGCACAGGATTCTGTGGAAGCTTCTTCCTCGTTTCGTGAGTTGTTGCACAGGATTCTGTGGAAGCTTCTTCCTCATTTCGTGAGTTGTTGCACAGGATTCTGTGGAAGCTTCTTCCTCGCTTCTGTCCCGTCAAGTGATGGGTTTGTTGCTGTGCTCAATGCCATTTTGGTTTGTTGTTTTAAAATATGCATACCAGAACAAAATCAGAATTGTGTGTAACATTTGGGGGATGCACCTTGTAGTTGTAATCAGATGCACCTTATAGTCCGTAAAACATGGTGGGGTATTACGGCTATGTGCTAGATTTATGCAACATGCGTTATAATTCCCTCCAATCTTGAAAAATGTTTGTGGAAAGTTGTGATAATTAATTTGACTTAATATCCAGAGTTAGCAAAGCACCGCAGACTGAACAGGCATGGGAATTGTCCGCGAATTCACGGATTTCCGCAAAAAAAAAGTGAAATTGTTACTAAATACTTCGTTTTTGTTATTAAATACTTCAATTGGGGGGCTTTTCAGAATTTTTTGTCTCTGACAATTCCCATGCCTGCTGAAGCAGCTCTTAGAAAACTCGTTTGTATCTTCAGAGATGAGATTTTCCCTCCAATAGAGCATTTGCCACGCGCCGGTGACCTTGAATTTCACTGAGTTGAATTTAGAGAGTTGAATTAGAAAGGTCAGCGCAACTCGGGCAGAACGAGCTCGGGCAAATTAGTAGTCTAGTATAGTGAACGAGCACTCGTGGCAAACGCCCTATTGGAGGATTTCCTCCTTTTTGATGGCCCCAGAGGTTATTTTTGAGATCAGTGTAAATCTGTTGAGAAAATGTGTGGGGAGATCGGGGGTGGTAGGGTTAGGTTTTGTGTTGAAGCGAAAATGCGGTGAGCATGAGAAGTTCAATAGATGTGCTGTTCTCAATCGGTTCATTCTGTCTCAGAAAATCACTAGCCCTGAGTGAATGGTCTTCATAATTACAAAAATAAATTGTAGGATCAAGGAGATTAAAACGCAAACGTTCTTCAGCTTCAGGGGGATTTGCCTCCTGACCCCCATATGGGGTTTTGCCCCTGGACCCCAACGAGGGCCTATGCCGGACCCCAGACTCCCGCCTCTTCTTTCCTCCTTTTTGTTTCTTTGAGAATCTCATCTCTGATGTTACGAGTGTCGAATGATGTTGTGAAGCTGAGACGAATGGTGAATGTGTCACTGACTGCTGTGCGGTGCCTTGCTTCCAGCTGCTGACGCGCGTGTTTGACATCATGAGAGAGAAGAACCCAGAGATGATCGCCGGGGACAAGAAGAAGTTCGTCATGAGGCCCCCGCAGGTTTTACGTGTCGGCACCAGGAAGACCTCCTTCGCCAACTTTGCTGACGTCTGCAGACTGTGAGTTGAATTCTCTCCACATTTACCCCTTCTCCCCCGTGGGGATACCGGGGGCTCTTTTGAATAAATAGTTCCCACACCTTCTGGAAGTTCTGTGCTTGTAACTTCCTCTTATCTGTCACTCTCTTTGACTCTGCCTTTTCCCTTTGCTTACTGTCATCTACTATCTTTCTGCCTTACCGGTCCATTCTCCTGCCTTTTTTCACGAAACACTTTCAAAAACATTTCCTCCGGCCGAAGTCAGACTTGCTGGGCCTTACTATTTCTTAGTTAGGCGCATAATGGCAGCATGACGCATCTGCGCTCATAATTGACAGGAAACTGAGCGATCGAAGAAGAAGAAGAACCCCTTCACTGCCGCAGAAAATTTGAGAAATTATCAATTTTCTTATCATAAAATTTAACCCCTTGACTGCCAGAGAAAATTAAAGAAAAAAACATTAGGCAAATCATGCCATGAAAAAGAGAACTGATAGAGCCTGTCTGGCGAAATTGTCTGGGGATATTACTCTCTTGACTGTTAGAGCAAAAGCCAGCATATCAGGGTTATTCCTTTTCATCTGATGATGTCATCAGTGATGTCATCAGGTCAGTACGTAATACTTTGGTGGAAATCAAGGGGTTAATAGAGACCTGTTAAACTCAATCTGAGAAAATGGTCTAGAAGTATGTATTTTCTGACTCGTCTAAGCCAAAAAGCAGCCTTCCAGGACTATGCCATCAGAAGTTATGACATCACCAATGACATCACACACCCCGCCGTAGACAGGGGGCAGGCAGTGAAAGGGTTAATTGTTGTTTGTGTATACAGGCATAGTAGACCTCCGCGAAACGTGGAAAATCCGCGAAACAGTTTGAGACAAAATAAAATGCGTTGAGGTGGCGTGGAAAAGTGAAAATTTCACTCATTTGTTGAATTTTATTGCCCTGGGCCCCCGGTCATTTTCCTTGAAAACCACTTTGCCCCCACTACCATGCCTGGTGTAGTGTTGATAGATTTCATTGTCTTTAGTCATTGTTGCGGAATGTTTATTTATAAAAAAAGTTTATTATGAATAATTATTTTTCATTATATATCTTTTTAGTATTTTTTGTCATGGTTAGAGTTATGCTGCTCTCTCTCTCTCTCTTTCTCTCTCTCTCTCTCTCTCTCTCTCTCTCTCTCTCTCTCTCTCTCTCTCTCTCTCTCTCTCTCCCCTCTCTATCTCTCTCTCTCTCTCTCTCTGAAAAAGACTGAACGAAAAATGTAACACAATTACAAGTGTTGGCTTGTTGGTGCTGCTAAACTTGCACTGGTAACCAAATTGAACATTTTCTGACTCCCATTTCGCTTCCACGAATCTTAGGGGTTTTAACATCACTTTATTATATCGGGATTGAACATGAATATGAATGAATATTGACGGGTTTTATTAGTGTTTGATCGTTTTTTATTGTTTTTCACAGATTGCATCGTCAGCCCAAGCACGTGTTGGCTTTTCTGTTGGCTGAATTGGGTACAAGGTGAGTCCACTTTTTGTCATACTTTTTTTCATCGTTGATTTGTTCACACGGCATGAGCAGTCAGTGAGGAACTTCAAATTACCGTAATTCACGGACTACAAGCCGCTTCGTAATATAAGGCGCACCCCCTACTTAAAAAAAAAGAAAAAAAGTAACACATAAGCCGCGTTGAAGCATAAGCCACGGAAGCGTGGCGATGCACGATGTCCGCTTCCGGTTGAGTCTAGAGTTGATCGCGGGTGTGTTGACTGCCAAAAGTCGAAAGTGTCAGACCGCGAAACAGATCGTCATTTTGTGAAAAATATACTGAAATCAAGGTGATTTTGTTTGTCATCAACCGTGAACAAGGCCACAGATCAAAGTTCTGAATCAAGAATGCCACCAAGTTGAGTTTACTTTCACTTTCGGTAACGTTTAGGCCGCGGCACTGTTCTAGCCGCTAGGGGGAGTAAAAAAAATGTTGCGGCTTGTAGTCTGTGAATTACGGTATGTTTAGTCATTTGATTTTCGAGCCATTTCATGGGCTTGTTTGTCCTAGATTTCTGTATTCTGTTGGCCTTCTGTCTCTCTATTGTTTGTCTTTGCCGAGTCATTTTACAAGGACAGGAGAGCTGTAGTGTAATCCTTGAATTATTTTCCCACTATTTTTGTGTTGTTTTGTACTAAAGGTTTTTGTTTTAGTCAGACATTTAATGCATGTTTAGTGTGCTCATTGGTGGGTAGGTGTGTGTGTGTGCACGCGCTTGTTCATGTGTGTGTCTGTCTGTGTGTGTATGTATCTGTCTGTCTGTGTGTGGGCGCATGCAACTGCAGATTTGCATGCCTGTGTGTTTAATTAAGCCACTTTAACTTTAAACTTGTGTTTAACTTGAAGCCACTGAGTTTGAATGTTGTTTATTTTCTGTTGTGCAGTGGTTCAGTGGACGGTAACAACCAGCTGTTGATCCGCGGGAGATACACACAGAAACAGATTGAAAACGTCCTTAGGAGATATATCAGTGAGTAGAAATAATGATAAAATACACACAGAAACAGGTTGAAAACGTCCTTTAAAGGAGATATATCAGTGAGTAGAAATAATGATAAAATACACACAGAAACAGGTTGAAAACGTCCTTAGGAGATATATCAGTGAGTAGAAATAATGATAAAATACACACAGAAACAGGTTGAAAACGTCCTTAGGAGATATATCAGTGAGTAGAAATAATGATAAAATACACACAGAAACAGATTGAAAACGTCCTTAGGAGATATATCAGTGAGTAGAAATAATTATGAAATACACACAGAAACAGTTGAAAACGAGGAGATATATCAGTGAGTAGAAATAATGATAAAATACACACAGAAACATTGAAAACGTCAGAAATAATGATAAAATACACACAGAAACCGGTTAATAACGTCCTTTAAAGGAGATATATCAGTGAGTAGAAATAATGATAAAATACACACAGAAACAGGTTGATAACGTCCTTTAAAGGAGATATATCAGTGAGTAGAAATAATGATAAAATACACACAGAAACAGGTTGAAGACGTCCTTTAAAGGAGATATATCAGTGAGTAGAAATAATGATAAAATACACACAGAAACAGGTTGAAAACGTCCTTTAAAGGAGATATATCAGTGAGTAGTTGTGATGCTGTGATGCCTTTCAGGATCTTATGTTTTAACCCCTTCCCTGCCCTGTCCCGTGTCTACTACTATGTGGTGTGTGATGTAATTGATGATGTCATAACTTTTGATGTTATAGTCCTGGAATTATGTTTTTTTTGTCTATGCAAGTCAGGAAAGATATATCTCTAGACCATTTTCTCAGATTGAGTCGAACAGGTCTTTAAATTTTATAATATGAAAATCGATAATTTCTGTTTTCCTCTGTCAGTGAAGGGGTTAAGCAGAGAACGGAGTTTTTGGCGCGGGTGTTTGCACTGCTATGGCCTTTGCTGGGTCTTTTTTGCCATTTGTAATCTCTAGAAAGCTTGTCTTTTATCAGAAGGAAAACAAGTATAGTAATCCTGATTGATATTTCTGGTATTGCATATAGATGGGGAAAGGAAAAGTTCTGGGGTTTTTTGGCTTATGATAAATAAATTATGAATGTAAAAATGAGTATTAATTATGAATGTAAAAATGAATATTAGGAATGTAGAAATCAATACGTTTTGAACTAAATAAAAAAGTTGAAATTTTCTATGCAGTTAAAAAAAAAACCTCTTATGAAAACTGTACTTCTACTTCTTTAGAAATTCAAGTTGAGCCATTTGGGTTTATACGTAAGGGAGACATCAGTATTATGATGCAGTCAGTGTCGCAGAAGCCTATTTTAATGTTCATTTTTTTTTCTCCAGAGGAATACGTGACGTGTCACACGTGTCGGTCGCGTGACACCATCCTCCAGAAGGACACGCGTCTGTTCTTCCTTCAGTGCGAGACCTGCGGTTCTCGCTGCTCCGTGGCTTCCATCAAGGCCGGCTTCCAAGCCGTCACCGGCAAGCGAGCCGCCATCCGAGCCAAAACGGCTTAACAGAGGGGAAAAAACCACAGTTGGCAATTCGCATTGCGACGTAACCCCAGCTATTTCTACCGCCATAGTCGTCTTCTTTGCTACCAACTATTGTTTTTGTGGATTTGTAATGCCTTTAAAATTTATGTTGCCACGTTGTTTTTTTATTGAAGCGATGTTTTTTTTGAAAAATTTCATGCTTTCTGTTATAAGATTCTTTGGCAATTCTTGCCTCTGTTTGTTCTTGAAATCTTTTGATGCAGTTAGTTGTGGTTTTCTTTAGATGTTAAAATGCCGGTTTCTTTCTTTTTCCTCTTTTGTTCTATTGTGAAACATCTTGAACAAAATGGTGACATCTTTGAATACTAGTGCAACATTTCTTCCTAGTTTTGTTCCCTTTTTGGTGTAACTTTTAACTTCCTTGAAATTTCGGTTTTGTTCTTGTTAAATTCTGATTCAGCCTCTTGGCCCAATACTAGCTATCTGTAATCCGGCAGTTTGTTATGTAGAGTTGTATATCTGAAAGTTTCCCGTTTAAACTAAAGCCTTGTTTTTTTTTGTTTTGTTTTTTTAAATTAATAATTTGTGTTGCCTTTTAGCTTCATTGCAAATTCCACAAATCTTTGAAGGAGGGAAAGATGGCGGTAAGAAAGGTGGAAACTAAATTTGCGCTGCAAGCATTGGTTTGCATGGGGTTTCTCTTGCTTAGTTCTTTTACAATTTGTACTTGTTTTTGTGAGAGCGTTACTGAATGCCCGCCCTGTGTTCTTTGTGGCTAATGAAAGGAAGAGAATGTGCTGTGTGGTAGTGGGTGAATGAAGTGAGATTTGTCGAAAAGACAACCGTGAATGGTGTCGTTATCAAATGATAACGCTGTGTAAGGGGTGATTGGAAGAGTGCATGTGCGTTGGTAAAGGGTATAATGATGATGAACGGTTTAAATGCTTGGCCATATAATGATATATCACATCATAGTCATTTCTTTCTCTCTAAGCGTGGCTTTGAAAAGGTTAATTCGACGTAGGTTTTTCCCCTACCTGATTTGTGTGTTGGTACTGCAATACATTTTAAGTTAACGTACTTTGGAAATCTTTTGCTGTTTTATTTTTGTATTGACGTAATGTTGCAGCCTGTTTTAATGATGATAAATCTTTTGTCATGTCGTAATACTTTGCAGAATGAGGCTTGCTTGCCCCAAAAAGCATTTGTAGTAGTACATTACTATGGTTAACATTTTGTGAACTTTAATTGATCTGTTCAGCTTGTATGGATTTTGTTTTGTAAAGATTTTTAACCAGACGACTTTGTGTAAGATCACCTTGCGTTATACTTATCTGTCCTTTATTATTTATGAAAAGTAAACAAAAACTTTTAATAGGTAACATATTTCAGATTTCCAAGTATTAACATTGCAAGTTCCTAGTCTTCATTGTGTAAATAAACACCAGCATTCCATATTTTTCAATAATGATTAACTACATAAAGGATATTTTCGTAATATAGTTTGCTCAGAACTTTACAGGTTTAGGTTTTAGCAGAATTATGATATAGGCATATACCCATACAAAGTTATCTTTCCGTAGTATGTCAATGAAAATGATTGGTTTAAAAAGTCTATATATTATAGGGCGGGCTTTGTTCATTCATGTGGGGAGAAGGTGTGTACATGTCATTTTGACGCATGTTGGAGACTGTGAATGAATGTGTAGAGTGTGTGGTGTGTTGTTTTCTGTTTTTCTCTCATGGAAGGGTGTGTGTGTGAACCGTGTGATTTGTTGCCTTGGTTGGTAGTATCTGTGATGGTACCAGTTGTATGAATAAACAACACAAATGAAAATAACTCAGGTATATGTGTGCTTTGCACTTGAAAATATGTGTGCCTTGCACTTGAAAACCACACTCAAACTCACTCTTCCTGTCTCTCTCCCTCTCTCAGAAACACACAATGACATGCACACGCAAACACACGCATGCACGCATACACACAGTATCTGTGATGGTACCACAGACCTGTTTACTCTACTCTTTTGGAGTAGCATTCTACTCAATTCGGACCTCTACTACTCTTCAGAATTGAAAATAATGCTCTTTACTGCTCATTTTCAGTGAACATTGTTTGATGGTTTAATGAATAAAACTACACATTTTGCACCAAAACTGCCCATTTCAGCTATCCAGACTACTGAAGACTTGTGTAGGGGGTAAACAGGTCTGGTACCAGTTGTCTGAATAAATAACACAAATGAAAATAACAGGTATGTGTGTGCTTTTCACTTGAAAATATGTGTTTTGCACTTAAAAACTACACTCAAACTCACTCTTTTCCTCTCTCTCTCTCTCTCTCTCTCTCTCTCTCTCTCTCTCTCTCTCTCTCTCTCTCTCTCTCTCTCAGAAACAAAGACACACACACACGCACACACTACTACACACTTTCACTTTGTCTAACACACAGACACACACTCTGTTTCTGGCACACATACATTCTGACTTTACCACTCTCTTGCTTGCTTGCCAGTGAGTGCACACACACACACATTTGTACTCATATTCTTGCTGTAATTATCCTGGTTTTAGGACAATACAAAACTAATAGAAACAGCAAGTATTCACAACAGGACAAAACCATTTGAACGTTGCGTCCATATTTGATGTTAATGCTGTAAAGTGGACTCCTGCATGAGTGGAAAACATTGTCAGTGAAATTCAAGAACCTCATATCTCCTGTTTTTTTAGTTACATACATAGTCAGCTCACTAATTTTTCCCACCACATTCCACCAAAAGCTCGTATATCTAACGACTTTCTATCTGGAATAAATGAGGTGTAAATTGAAGAAAAAATCGTAAGTCTCAAATTCAGATCTACTTAAGGACAAAAACCTTCGTTCTTTTCAAGTATTAATTTAAAAAAATTGTTTAACAAAATGCAGGACTAAACTCACAATGTCGTGAACAACATATTCATCATAGTTCAATTGTGGTCAACAGGGTTAATTTTGATTAAAAAAAATTCTTCATTTTTCTCAAAACTACCAAACTTGAGATACAAGGTTTCTGAATTCCTTTGACGTTATAGAAGAATAGTTGGATGTGAACTTTAATGTATTGATGTGTGAAGTCTAAGATTCTCTGTCTCTGGCACTTTCCCAGTTATTGAACATTGTCCATCATTATTTTGTGTTCGAAAAACTTGTTTCGGTTATAATCACAAGAATAATGGATGATTCAAACTCACAGCATCTATGATTTAAAAATTCACATAATGGGTGAATA
The DNA here is from genome assembly GCA_017654935.2 of Phymorhynchus buccinoides. Lineage (NCBI taxonomy): Eukaryota > Metazoa > Mollusca > Gastropoda > Neogastropoda > Raphitomidae > Phymorhynchus > Phymorhynchus buccinoides. The sequence continues at coordinate 51,389,655 of CM065695.1, read as the reverse complement.
ATACAGTGCAACCTCCCTTATAAGACCTCCCATTATAAGACTCCCTCCCACATAAGACCTACTTCTCTCAGACATTGCTCTTCTTTGTAAGTATTAAAATTACCTCCCTTATAAGACCTCATTTTGGATTATTTTTGAAGGTCTTATAAGGGAGTACTAAGTTGATGTTTAGACACAGTGCATTGAGTACAAACGATGTAAGGAATAAACGGAAAGTCTGTTGAACTTTCATTTGCTTAAATCTGTAATAGTTTATTCGCAAGTAAGATTTTTTCTTCAGCCAAAATATGACTACATGTGTGTATAACATCTATGTACATTGAAAATACTCAACAATTAACAGAAAATACATTTCAGGTTGTAAAACAACATTCATTTATTTTAAAAATATCACAGCAATTAAAACCCCCCACATACATATAAGGTTCTAAAGCGACATTCATCTATTTTTAAAATACAGTAATTAACAAGAAATATCACATAAATCAACTGGTTTTTAATTACAAATACACAATGGAATAATGAAAACTATTTGCACCCACCCCCAATCCTTCCGTCTTATCTCATGTCCCATATGTGCCTTCCCAGGTCGAGAGGACGTAAAACTCAAATTTACGATTCCATCTTATCTCTACACCCCACCCCCTGAAGCTCTGCACTCTTCAAGTTCAACTCAGAATTTATGTCCATTGTTTACCGGCAAATATATTACGGTTTTTACCCCCAACAAGTATGTTATTATATATAAACAAGAGGCAAAGCCTTCAAGGCTCACTGGCTGTGTTTTGGGAGATAGATATAAAAGCCAAATTGTTACAGAAAGGGTATGGTTTCTATACTGGACTCATCAGCTTGATGTGATATACCACCCTACAAAATATTAAGCGAATATGTGCAATGGTTCATGTGATACTTTTGACAGAAAAAGTCAAGGTCATCATGGCCCTCGAGGTCAACAAGACCGTAGCATCCCTTATGATCTTTAGCTAGTCTACCTGCTTACCAAATTTGGGGACTGTATCTTCTAGGATATAAAAGATATGACCAAAACAAATAATTGATTATGTTCAAGGTCAAGATTAAGGTCAAGAGAGTAAAAATCACCCTATATCACCTTAGGCTAATACACCAACATGCCAAATTTGGGGACCATAGCTGCGAAACTGAAAGATATGGCCAGGACAAAAATTACATGTTAGAGGTCAAGGTCGTTGGTTAATTTTGTTATGCAAATGATGTTTCTCGAAAGCTTGCATAGACATCTAAATGTATGCAAAGTTTAAGCAACGAGCACCTCATTGATCCCGAGAAAAAGCCAGCGTTTAAGTTACCACAGACAGACAGACATCCACACAGACACCCGGAAACCCGAACAAACATGATAATATAGACTCACTTGGTTGACACGAATGAGCCAAAAATATGGCCGAAAGAAAAAAAGTAAAATAGAAAATAACAATTTGATGATTTTGTTCAAAAACCACAGGTACATGTATTGACTTCCAGTGCAATGGTTTGGTATACTGTCTCGGTCTGTGACTGCGCATCTGAGGACTGCGGATAAAACAACTTACTATAGTTCTACGGCAATTAGTGTTTATTTTTAAAGTGAGATCCTCATAAAATGCCTTGTCAGCTGGCCATTTCTTAAGGTCAATGTGCACGTTGTTAGTTTTTACGCTTTCCCCATGACAACACAGTGTATATATACCAGTAATGATATCCCTAACTTATCACTGTACGTGTTGACAAGGGGAAAGAATAAAAAAATAACAGCGCATACTTTGAATATATGACTTAAAAATGACTTTGTCCTAACTGTACAAAGTACTTGGATAGCAACTCGTTCAATGGCTTCTTTTACTAAAAACTCCAAACATAGTATAATTATCTTCACAAGACTTGAGACAAACGGTTGAATGAATGTTAATGTTTAACGTCCTCTCGGTTGCGAAGAACCATATGGGACATGTCTTTGAAATAAAGTTGGAGAAAATAGGGGGAATAATTTATGGAAATACTGTAGATTTATCATTTTAATTGAGTATAAAGTAAACGGTTGTGATACTGAGGACACGTGACATTATTTTCTGGAAACTATGCAGCCAATCAGATGTGTCCTTTCATAATAATTGTACAGCCAATGGGAAAGCGTTTTGTGGAGAGTTTCGACCAATCAGGGGCAGGTAGGCTATGGGATCGATGGTGAAGATGGAGAAACCAATCAGATGCATCTTTTCATAATAACTGTACAGCCAATGGGAAGGCGTTGTGTGGAGGGTTTCAACCAATCAGGGGCATGCTCTGGGGTCGATGGTGAAGATGGAGAAGCTTTCTTTGGCCATGTCTCTCTGCGTGTTGAGGATGTAGGTCCACGTGGCTGAAACAGACGATCATTGAGAGACACTTGAAACATAGATTATCAGGCTTTTCATGGCCCTTTTCTCAAATGGCTTCTATCATTGGTTCATATTAGGCTGTAGTAGGGGCCAACAGTAACATGAGAGCTGTACAATTATGATTTTCTACAGTAATGGAAAATCATGGTAGCTTAGTATTGTGTGGAAAACTATGACTCTCAAACGAGGGGGCGTTGGCACTGGTTCTGGTGCTGCAGCCAAAGGAATGGGTTGGTCTTTGGGGACCTTCCCCAACGCCAGCAGTCCTCAAATCCTTTTGGCAGAGAGTGGAGATGTACCCTGGGTAAGGCATCTCCACAATAAACAAATTCTAGCCCAGCCTGCTGGAATAGCATCTGCACCATCTGCTATCTGGCAGTCATGATCGGAAACGACTGACTGGTATATACATACATCGTGTTTTTAGTACAGTCAACAAACCACCATCAAAACCATGTTCACCATCACTATATGATGATCACTCATCATCATCATTATGGTGATGATCACTCATCATTACCATCACCATCATCAACAGTCACAGAGCTACAGAAATGACAGAAACATATTCCAGAACTGTATATATTATAGTTGGTAAAATGGATCAACGGGCGTTTGTTAAAATTTAACAGTGATAAATGTAAAGTAATGCATTTATAACAACACCCCCAAGCATATAGCATAATTATTGTAACCCACTCTTACGTAAAACACAACAGGGGTGAACACAAGGTCATGGGTTCGGACTTTTAATTCTCCTTTATAAAGACAAAATTGACAATGGTGGAATATAAGGCGTGGTGGATACACAAATACTAGACAAGCTTGCACTCGGATCAGACAAGTTCAAAGAGAGACGGACAATACGATGAACAGACGATAACAAATGTGACGATCGGACGGAAATGATGATGGTAACGATTGATAATGATCGGTGCTCTCTGATTTAAAGAACACCAGGCTTTGTGCTGGACAGGCAATGGTTTTACAACCTGCCTGTTTCATGTCAGCAAGCCAAAAGACAGGACACCATGTGATGGGACAGGAAGGAAATAGGAAAAAATTCTTACTCTCTACCAGTTTTGCAATTCAAACCCAATGGACTAAAGTAACTTTGTAAATTCCTTCCCCAAAAGTAAAATAATAACCCTATAACAAAAAAACAACTTATAAAATATTTATATTAATAATGGATCAATTTCAATGGGAACTAGTTTTTTCTTGTGCACTATTTTCTTGACAGTAATTCGGCACCAGGTGCTTACTTAGACTTTAGTAACCTGTAGAAATTTTGACCCCTACCCGGTTAAAATTCTACAGGGTTACATTATTATGATGTCGATGGTCGTCAGTTCATTACAATCCATGACGTTTACAAAGATCTAGGATGTTGTTGTTGTTGCTGCCGTACCCTGGCTTAAAGACTCCAGGGATCATCCAACAGCAGAAGCAGTTGAACACTATGGTACAAATGCACCAGCCAGGGATGAGAACATTACGTGTGCGACCGTTTTTGATTACCCCGCCACGTGGGCAGCCACATTCCGACTTCGTAGGATTTTGGAGAATGATGGTGTTGTGCTAGGAGCTTGCCATGGCTAAAGCCAGACAATCCCCGCATAACTATGCAGAGCATAACAACATTTTGATGTAGCCTTGGTGTTCTAGCTTATGTCAATTGGTCTGACACAGCCTCATAATGTAATGAGAGGCGTCATGTTTCATCAACAGCCAATCTCCCCCCACCCCCACCCCCTTGTCCCAGTAGTGTCCTCTCTCAGCCTCTTATTCACCACTACATTTCCCTACCCACTACCCCCTATCCAACTAAAGAGATCACGATCTTTCTCAATCTGATACGAGCCAGAGAGAGGGAGAGAGAGAGAGAGAGAGAGAGAGAGAGAGAGAGAGAGAGAGAGAGAGAGAGAGAGAGAGAGAGAGAGAGAGAGAGAGAGAGAGAGAGAGAGAGAGAGAGAGAGAGAGAGAGAGAGAGAGCGAGCTCACGGTCTCTCTTAATCTGCGCCAGATGGGCTGGATCCTTGAAGAGGTGGACAGTGACCATGGTGTCCTGTGGCACGTAGTGTCTCCTCAGCAGCTCTGCCCCCACGGATTGAACCACGAAGGGCTGGGCCCCGTGGTCCAGCAACAGCTTGGCGAAAGGCGTGGCGTAATACTTCTTGTAGTCTTCGTATCGCGTGTTGGCTTTCAGCTGAGCTTCTGATATCATGAAGGTGTTGTAGGCTGAAAAATATAACAACATTTAGGAAACAATGGGCAACTTAGGACGCGCATTTTACCGCCAAGGGGGAATCGAACCAATAGGGGCATAGCGCATGATATTCTTAGTTGGGCATAGTGAGGGGGAGATGAGTCCCTCCCTCTCTCTCTCTCTCTCTCTCTCTCTCTCTCTCTCTCTCTCTCTCTCTCTCTCTCTCTCTCTCTCTCTCTCTCTCTCTCTCTCTCTCTCTCTCTCTCTCTCCGCCAAACTAAGAATATCATGCGCTAAGCCCCTACTGGTTTGATTGCCCCCTGGCGGTCAAATCAACGTCCTAAGTTGCAATTCAAGAAGGAATTGTGGGGTGGGGGTGGGGGTCATACTCCAGTTTCGTGGCGAAAGGCATGGCATAGTATCTCTTATTGTCTTCGTATTGCATGTTGGCTATGTCAGGGGTGTGTGTGTGCCTGAAGCCTGAATTCAGGTAGTTTGATGCAGGTTCAGGCCGTGGTCTGCCTGAAGACAGGGCTCTTCTCCTGCTCTTTCTGCTCTTAAATTGACCATTATAGCAAGGGTTATGATGGAAAGTTCAGGCAAACGCTTTGGTCACCGCTTGCGCCCATGCAATCAGTATGTTGAGCTTCTGATATTATGAAGGTGTTGTAGACTGAAAGGGAAGGTGTTTCGATGAGGATTTGAGTCGTAGTACAGCTTTGCGAAAAGCATGGTTGAATATTCCTTGTACTGTAGTCTTCATGCTTGATGTTCAGATCATGGACAAAAGGTGCAGACTGCACGGGCCTAATGTAGGCTATGTTAAAGGGCTGGCTACACTGCATACGATTCGATTCAATACGATCCGATGTCACATTTGCGAGGCATGATTGACGTGAAATTCTACTGTCTAAATAAATCTGACGAAATCCTATTAGTTACGTTTACTATTATTTCAATTTGTAGTCTCCCGTACAGGAATCTGATAAAATATCTTATTTTTGTATGGGACATTTCATTTGATTTGTGTACTGCGGTCTACATGAGTATAGTGAACGAAAACAGTAGACTAATTTTTAAGTTGGGGCAGTGGATGGATTCCTCGTGCCTCCATACGGGGAGCTGGACAACCCCGCCCACTCCACGAGTCTCCCCCCCCCCCTCCGTGGGGATACCGGGGGGTCTTTCGTAAAAATACTTCCCCCACCTTCTGGAAGTTCTGTGTTTGTAACTTTCTCTAATCTGCCACTCTCTTTGACTCTGCCTTTTTCCTTTGCTTTCTGTCATCTACTATCTTTATGATTTATTGGCCCATTCTCCTGCCTTTTCCCCAAAAAATATTCCAAAATAATAACTTTTCTCCTTTGAGCTCCTCCGAAATCGGAATGTGTCGGTTGTACCGGCGCAGCAGGGAGACCAATGAAAACTGAAAACGGACACATGCATACTTTACCCATTATGGCCTTTTGGCCAGGGAACGCAGAAGAAGAAGAAAAAGAAGAAGAAGAAGACGACGAAAGTATTTCACTAACGTGAATCATGACTCATACGTACCTTACCTTTTGCCTTATGGCCCATTCTCCTGCCTGGGAATGAAGAAGAAGAAGAAGAAGAAGAAGAAGGAGGAGACATAAGCATTTCGCTAACGTGAATCATGACTCACATCATCGTCACAATCGTATGGTATTGGGGTCAAATCGTATGCAGTGCGGCTGGGCCTTAGATCTAATAGATACACAGGGCTTCTGATCTTTGGCCCCCCTCCTAAGGGGTACACGCTCACCCCCTGTTTAGAATGTTAACGGGTATTTTCACCCCCAGCTGCACATTTTAAGGGGTAAAGTCCAAAACATGGGAGAAGCTCCATCGCCTGCAAATCCCCCCACCCCACCCCACCCCATGCTCAATGAGCTTTCAACGATTTGGGCTTTCTGCGTGATCCAGTAGAACT
>CM065695.1:51358096-51360596 GCA_017654935.2 Phymorhynchus buccinoides | reverse complement strand
AGTCATTATCAATAATAACCCCTAACACTTTATGGGAGGAAACTTCTTCAATTACTTTATCCTTGACATACAATGGAGGAAACACAGAATTCATCTTTGTTCGTTTTTGTCTTGAGGTTACATACATACATTTTGTTTTTTGTGCGTTAAGAGACATGTGGTTCAACTCCGTCCACTCAATTAATTTATTAACATTAGCCTGCACATTTTCTGTTAATATAGAAGGATTGGTATTATTAGATTGCAATGAGGTGTCATCAGCAAACATTTCACAGCAGCATTTAACACACAAAGGCAAGTCATTTATGTATATAGAGAAAAAAAGTGGTCCTAAGACTGACCCTTGGGGGACGCCAAACTTAATAGGAAGTAATTTTGACCTCGATGAATTAATTTCAACAAGCTGTTGCCGATCACAAAGAAACGACTCGATGAAACGCAAAGCACTGCTGGTTAGATTGTAATGTATTAGTTTTTTTCAATAAAAGAGTGTGATTAATAACATCAAATGCTTTAGCAAAGTCTATGAATAAGGCACCTGTAAATTCATTGTTATTTACATTTGAGAGACATCTATCTACTAATTGTATAAGAGAAGTGTGGCATGAGTGGTTTTCTCTAAAACCAGACTGACTCTCATGTATCAAATCATAACATTGTAAATGAGAATGTAAATGTTTTTGAACGTGCTTTTCAAGTGGTTTAGATAATATGCTTAAAATGGAGATAGGTCTGTAGTTAGCTGGGTTAGATCGATCACCACATTTGTATAAAGGTATAACTTTAGCTTGCTTAAATTTGAGTGGAAACTGATTTTTATCTATGCATAAGTTGTACAAGTAGGTGAGGGTGTCTGCAATAGCAAATGAAACGGTTTTCAATATTTTGCCATCCATTCCATCTAAATCTCGACTTCCAGATTGTTTTAAGTGTAAAAGTTCATATACTACTTCATTGACTGAAATGGGCGGCATAGAGAAAGTTGAGGTTATGTTTTTTGATCGACAGAATTCTTGCAGTTCTGATAAACCATTTTCATTGGATTTGTCGTTTAATATTATTTTATTAGCAACGTTAGTAAAATGAGAGTTAATGTCTTCTGGAGATATTTCATTTACTGGATTTTGATTCTTAGAGTTAGCGTTAGTTAATAAGTTAATAGCTTTCCAAACTGATTTTGGATTTTGTGATGAAGAGATTAAATCTCGAAAATATTTGGTTTTTGCTTTGCGCTTCATTGAGTTGACTTTGTTTGTTTGTTGCTGGATTTCCCCCTTATCCTTTGATGATAATAAACTTTCTCTTTTGTATATTTCATATACAGAATATGTGTATGTGTGTGTGTGTGTGTGTGTGTGTGTGTGTGTGTGTGTGTGTGTGTGTGTGTGTGTGTGTGTGTGTGCGCGTGTGCGTGTGCGTGCGCGTGCCGCGCGTGCGTGTGCGTGCGTGTGTGTGTGAAAGTCAAAGTCAACATTTATTAAATTTTCAGATGGTACATTGTGTGTGTGTGTGCGTGTGTGCGCGCTCGTGTGTGTGTGTGTGTGTGTGTGTGTGTGTGTGTGTGTGTGTGTGTGTGTGTGTGTGTGTGTGTGTGTGTGCGTGCGTGCGTGCGTGTGCGTGCGTGTGCGTGCGTGCGTGCGCGTGTGCGTGCGTGTGTGTGCGTGTGTGTGCGAGCGCGCGCGTGTGTGTGCGCATGTTTCACGGTGTATGTGTGCGTGTGTCCGTGACAATGCATGTTTGCGCGCGTGCGAGTACGTGTATGTGTACGCATTGTGTGTTAGCATATTATATGGGTATTGGTCGATGTTGTTATCGATCTAGCAGGGCACTGATCGAACAGAGATCTAAGCTGGTAGAGCAGGGTGTGTGCCAATGTACATGTTGTATAATCTACCTGTGTTGGAGCGCCTTGTATAACCTTTAGACTCGTTGTGCTCGTTCTCATTTGTTTATGTTGCTGCTTTACTATGTGATTCTCAATTTTTTTTAAAATCGCTTAAAGGGGTACCCTGACGGATGAGTTATTGAAAGAAACACGTCCGGATCAACAGGAAAACACCCTGTACAGAGATTGAAGCACTCACTTTGCTCTGGTTTCCTAGAAATCAAACCGTCAAATCGGCGATTCCTCCTTGGCGGAGATACTGGAAGTCAAATTCTTTCACAGTAAGAGAAGGCTTGTGCCGTCTCTTTTCTAATGGCCGCCTGCGTTTAGACCAAATAATTTGCACGAATGTTTTGCAATACAAGCCTTTTTGTTCTTTTCATTTTCTTTTAAATTTTATACAGATTATCTAAAGGAGTTTCGCTCACAACTAAGGAAACAGCTCCAATTTGTTTTTACTGCACTACAAAAAAAGAACTGTTCAACCACAATGAGTGACCTTCACCCACCCCATCCAAAATGGCTACTCTCTCCGGCATCTCCGCCATGGAGGAATCGCCGTTTTGACGGTTTAATTTTTAGGAAACCAGAGCAAAGTGAGAGTTCCGGTCATTG
>CM065695.1:51338096-51348096 GCA_017654935.2 Phymorhynchus buccinoides | reverse complement strand
TTCTAAAAAGTATGCTTTTATTTCCCCCTTCTTTGACAGTATAGTTAGTTTTATTCTTTTCTCTCCCCCCAAAAAAACACACAACAAAACAAACAAAAACAAAAGAAAACAAAACAACAAAAAACAAACACGAAAAACAACATCAAAAAACAACAACACCAAAACCCCACCAACATACACAATTGGACGGAATGAAATTTTTAAAGCTTAATTAGCCAAAGAAACAAGAGTTTGGCTGAGCGGAGCAACAAACCCTCAGACACATATGGGACATTAGTAGATATAAAGATGGTGGGAACGATCCTGGAGGCAATGCCCGGAGGCAGTGCAACTCCAGGAAAGTCCCGAATTTTTAACGATAAGCCAAACATATTAACTCGAGAGCTCATAATTATTACTCTAAGGCAATTATACCAGCAATGGTGCAAACTGGTTTTCTAGAAGTGATTCTGTGCCATTATATGCAAGGCCTTGAGTGGTGTAACAACAACAAAAGACAAACAATTACAACACCCCTTCGGCCCATTAGGAGGCAGAGGGCTAGGGAAATTTAGATAAGTAATCAGCATACATCTACAAAAAAACATTTATCACAAATACCAAATTTTGGAGTAGGCTGGAGTAGGCACGTGATAAAATGGGGGAAAGTAGATTAAATCAAAGGGAACGAAGCGATTGCAACATTTTTGTAAAATCTGAATGTCTTCCCTTGACTCTCTGGAGTTGACCTGATTCGAGCAGGAAAAAAACATTTATTTATTTATTTTGTTAATTCTAATTCTTGGAGAAGTTTCTTACACAGTTAAAAAACCACCAGTTTTATGTTAAGATGTGTGTGTGTGTGTGTGTGCGCGCGTGCGTGCGTGCGTGAGCGCACACGTGTGTGTTGTCTTTCCATGATATTGGATAAGTGACAAACTTTCATGTTTATCGAGGAATAGTATAGCAAAAGACGCATTCGTGCAAAAGATGTATACTTAATATCTATTGATTCCCCTCAACCTACTAAACTGACAGACCTGTATTTTCCATAACATAAAAAAATGGCACAAACCATATACAAGTAACTATAGCGCTTTTATAATGATACAGAGTTTGAGCCTGAGAGAGAGAGAGAAAGGGGGGGGGGGGGAGATAAAGAGAAGAGAGAAAAAGAGAGAGAGAGAGAGAGAGAGAGAGAGAGAGAGAGGGAGAGAGAGAGAGAGAGAGAGGCCTGTTATTAGCTTTCAATACAAAGGTAATTATCTATTGGTTATTGCCAGAGAATTGCACATGAAAGTAACAGAGACAGACATACAGACACCGAGAGTGATTTGACAGAAGAGAGACAGAAAGGGGAGGGGATGAGGACAGAGAGAGAGAGAGAGAGAGAGAGAGAGAGAGAGAGAGAGAGAGAGAGAGAGAGAGAGAGAGAGAGAGAGAGAGAGAGAGAGAGAGAGAGAGAGAGAGACAGAGAGAGACAGAGAGAGAGATAGAGAGAGAGACAGAGACAGAGAGAGAAAGAGAGAGAGACAGACAGACAGAGAGAGAGAGAGAAAAATGAAGACAGACGGACAGACAGACAAACAGATATAGAATAGACAAACAGAGAGACCAATTGAGACAGACCAAGACAGACAAAGAAAGGAGAGGCGAAAAAGAAGCATCATATAATTATATCAGAAGCATCATGATTTAATAATTATGAGTAAACATACAATTCATCAACAATTACTTTCATTAGTCGAATCCATTCCCATATATGACGTCTTCTTAACACTGCCTACGTCACTACTATTTTTCATACGTATGCATGACGTCATCGTTCGGGTCTCTTCATTCCTGTCTAGGTCTCTACATTTGGTCAATGGTTGACGAAGGCATCTAATTATTGAAAGCCGAAAATCCCCAAATTTAACCGAAAGCTTGTTGCTTTGTGGGTTTTTAGAAAATGCAAATATATAAGTGTATATTAATCTAATATAAAAAGATAAATATTGCTCTTTCCCTTGCTGTAGGCTACTTCTCTATAACCCTACACAAACCTATTGTACAATAATATACACATATACAAAATGTATACAATGCGTTACCCCTTTTCACCTTGTCTACATGATAAATATGTTTTTAAAAAAATCAAGCTCATGCATCACAGAATTATTATAATGTATGTCACCAAAACGTCCTGACATAATTTTCTCTAAAGCACAGCGGAAATGATGCTACCACTTCCGGCGGGTGTGCGGGTGTCGCCATTTTTAGCGCAGGCAAGGCGGGCCGGTGATGTTGGAATCGATGGTGAAGACCAGGGACACTGTTTTGCAAACTTCATTGCGCATGTAGCGAAGATGGGTGTACAGATCTGCAAGGAAGAAACAGAAATTAATGATGCTTTATGGATATTCATATTGCGCATATTCTCCATCCCATATATTATAGTCTCTTAGCCATACAACTGGATGCTATATCTATGCCTGTTTTAGTAACTGCTGAAATTTATTTGCTTTTTTGACTGAAGGTCTGAAATTTGTGAACAGAAATGCACAAACGAAAATGAACGAATTCCAAAAACAATAAAGGCTCACACTATGGTTGTTGTGTACCTGGAATCAACTGCATTGTCAATTGACCAAGCAGCCTTTTGACCTTTCACCTTAACAGTCAACATATTGATTGATTGATCAAATGATGCTTGACCAGCTAACCACCCAACCAACCAGTCAAACCAACCAACCAATCAACCAACCCACCAACCAACCGGCCAAACCAACCAACCAACCAACCAACCAACCAACCGGCCAAACCAACCAACCAAACCAACCAACCGGCCAAACCAACCAACCAACAAACCAACCAACCAACAAACCAAACTGGCCAAACCAACCAACCAACCAACCGGCCAAACCAACCAACCGGCCAAACCAACCAACCGGCCAAACCAACCCACCAACCAACTGGCCAAACCAACCAACCAACCCACCAACCAAACCAACCAACCAACCAACCGGCCAAACCAACCAACCAACCGGCCAAACCAACCAACCAGCCCAACCAAACCCAAGCAAAAACGAAATGAAAAGGCAGTATTCTGATTTCTGAATTACGCGCAGTAAAAACTCTTAATTGTGAGCATAAAATGTCATGAAACAACATGAACCCTATCCTATCTTAAACTGAAAGCATCAATCGAAACTCAGGGATTAAGTCTGGAAGATTATCTCCAACTGATCCTCATCTTTGAATGTGCTAACTGCATAGAAAAGCATCAGCGAAAGTGGTAAATTCCGCTTGTTTGAAAATCAAATATTGTGACATAATAATTATATATAAAAAAGAGTAAAATTTAAAACCCAGAAATAATTAATCCTTTCTGACCTTGTTGGAAGATTTTCTCAAACTGGTCCTCATTTTTGAAGGTGTTGACCACGCAGTAAGCGTCTGCGTTGTGCGAGATCCAGGACTCCTTGAGGCGGTACAGCTCGGAGGGGTCCCTGAGGAACACCAGGCCGTGGTTGACCTGCTGGTCGTCCAGGAGAGGGGCCACTTTGTCGATGAACTCCTGCTGCAGGAAGGACTTGCTGCGCACCTCGTGGAACTCCATCCAGTTGAAGGTCAGCTTGCCGCCTGAGGACAGGTCTTAAAGGGTCAATGATGATAATAATGGTGGTGGAGGTGGTGGTGGTGATGATGATGATGATCATGACCCACTACCCACTCCTCACACCATACTTTCTTTCTGTCCTCTTTCCAATTAATGTAAATATTTTAATATAACTTGAAAAACTTACATCCCATCAAATAGAGGGTCGGGCTGGGTGTGGGGTGGGTGGGTAGTGTGGTGGTGGTCATGCTTTATAGTTCATTTTCACTGTCATACCATCTATGTCTCTCTCTCTCTCTCTCTCTCTCTCTCTCTCTCTCTCTCTCTCACTCTCTCTCTCTCTCTCTCTCTCGTTTCACTCACCTTTCTCCAATTTAGGCAGGTATCTCAGTTTGACAACAAATAGTTCCACCCCATCTGAAGAGGGCAGGAAGTCGTGTTGCTTCAGCTCCTTTTCGCTGTCGTACCATCTCTGCGCCATCTTCTCTGAGGGGAACAGGAACAGCGCCAGACACCAGTCGTCTCTCATCCCCCAGTCGCTACTTTCGAAGTTTTCAATCACCTCCACCTGCCAACAAAGAATAACTAATTAATTATATGGATCATAACACCTTGGCATGAGGCTGTGTCAGACCAGTTGACATAAGCTAGAACACCAAGGCTACATCAAAATGTTGTTATGTTCTGCATAGTTGTGTGGATATTGTCTTAAGCCATGACAAGCTCCTAGCATAACATCATCAGTCTAAAATCCTCCGAAGTCGGAGTGTGGCTGCCCATGTGGCCCTCAAAAACGGTCACACACGTAATGTTCTCATCCCTAACTGTGCTTTGTACCATAGTGTTCAAGTGCCTCGGCTGTTGGGATGATCCCTGGAGTCTTTAAGCCAGGGAATGACAACAACAACAACATATTGATCATAGTTACACTTTTAGGTTACCCCCTAACCGTCTCTCTCTCTCTCTTCTCTCTCTCTCTCTCTCTCTCTCTCTCTCTCTCTCTAATTTATCTTGGTCTAACCATGTACAAACTCTTTGTAAAACAATTTCCAAGAAAATATATCTTCTATGCAAAATAAAACACTTTCTAAACACAGATTCACGCAAAATTTTCTTCCATGCATACATTGATTCTCACATAAACTATTCGTCTACACTCTGGGATTCAGCAAGTGAGCAAACCCTAAAGCCACTGCATAGTCTCTATAGACGAGCACTGAAATTAGTCTTACTAAAATCATCGAGTCTTACTCAATCCGATTATGTATCATTAGACATTCTCCCTCTTCATTTTAAATTAAGATATAATAAAGCAATATTTATGTTCAAAATTATGTCAGGCTATGCTCCTCCTTCTTTACAAGAAAAATTTCAATTCAACATGAAACATCTTCCTCATAGACTGATGTTACCTCTTCCCAAATTAGATTTATTCAAATCTAGCTTACAATATGCAGGAGGTCTCCTTTGGAACGGCATTTCTTCCCAATTTAACGTTCATGTTTGCTTAAACACATTCAAAAAAAGATATCATCAAATACTCATGAACGAACACTCTAGCTCATAATATCCAAGAATGTCTACTTAATAGTTTTTTCTTAATATCTCATTTGTTATAATACATGCTTATGTGTTAAGTCTTCTTTTATGTACATTGTATTTACTATGCATTATTTTTCCTGCATATATTGCTTCATTTCTTCCATTTTATTCTGTTCTTTTATTTTGACCTCCCTCTCTCTGTATCTGTCTGTCTGTCTGTCTGTTCTTGTCTCAGTCTCGTTAATTGATGTAATTTATTTTATTTATATGCCTTGATTGCGACCTTGATTGAGTTTTTTTCTTGTATTTTGCGATGTCTTTTTTTTCTATTTGTATTTATTTTCAATTTATTTTCTTTTGGTTCTGAGGGCCGGATGAAAAAAAAAAAAAGCCGGTTATTGTGCTTATTCCGCTTTTCCTCAATAAAAAACATTCGTTCGTTCGTTCGTTCGTTCTCTCTCTCTCTCTCTCTCTCTCTCTCTCTCTCTCTCTCTCTCTCTCTCTCTGTGTCTCTCTCTCTCTCTCTCTCTCTCTCTCTCTCTCTCTCTCTCTCTCTCTCTCTCTCTCTCTCTCTCTCTCGAACCCCTTACATATATATATATAATTTGTGCATAGACCTAAGAACAATACCCTCTGCCCTAAAAACAGCTAAAGTTATCCCAATACCCAAAACAAACGATAATTCTGACCTAAGCAACTTTAGACCTATTTCACTTCTGTCAGTGCTATCAAAACCCCTAGAAAAACACGTCCACAGTCACCTATCTAAATATCTAGAAAACTTCAACCTCCTTCATCCCCTTCAGTCTGGCTTTCGTAATCATCATTCTTGTCACACAGCTCTTGTCCGTTTGTGTGATTCTTGGCTCTCAGCAATAAACAAACATCAGTTAACTGGTTCCGTCTTTCTTGATCTAAGAAAAGCCTTCGACCTTGTCGACCACACAATACTTATCAACAAATTATCACACTATCTCAGAAACCAGCACTCCCTAACATTCCTTTCATCATATCTGGATAATAGAACGCAATACGTTTTTTGTAATGGCGAGTCCTCTTCTACAGGCAAGGTGAAATGTGGTGTACCCCAGGGATCTGTCCTCGGTCCATTACTGTTCTGTATTTTCATTAACGATCTTCCATTGTCTATATCCAACCCAAATGTTTCATGCGATCTTTTTGCAGATGACTCCTCCCTGCATTCCAGTTCGGAAAATGTAACTAACATCCAAAACTCTCTTCAATCAGGCTTACATGATGTATCTAAATGGTGCAAGGATAATTCTATGTTAATTCATCCCAAGAAAACAAAGTGCATGGTTGTAACCTCCCGTCAAAAGCATCAACTAACACGCCATTCCCTTAACCTAACTATTGATGGCAACGATATCGAACAAGTTCATGAACATAGAGTTCTAGGCGTCATACTTGATGACAAACTCAACTGGCAATCACATATAAATCACGTTAGAAATAAACTAGCACGCAACCTATTCCTTCTCAAACGACTTCAATCCTACCTAGACCTAGACGCACGTAAAATGTTCTTATATGGCCACTGCCTCTCGCACATCAACTATGCATCCACTCTATGGTCCTATGCTGCTAAAAAACACCTAAAAAAACTAGCATCGCTCCACAGAAGAGCGATCAACTTAATCCTGCCAGATCCATCTCTGTCAACTTCAGAAAAGTTTCATAATCTTGAAATTTTACCACTTGAACACCAGTTACAGTACAACACAGCTGTCTTAATGTATAAAGTCCACAGTAACTTGACACCCCAGTACCTAGAAAATCTCTTAACTCCTTCCACATGTAGTTATCGTTCTGATAAATATGTTCTTCCACGCACCCGCATTGACCTTTACAAAACAAGCTTTTCCTTTTCAGGGCCATATGCTTGGAACTCACTGCCTTCAGATGTAAAGGCATTTTCGTCAGTATCAAATTTCAAATCTAACTTACGGGGGCATCTTCTTAATCCCATCCATTAAAACTTCACTATCACTTAATGCACCACACACGAGCCATTTTGTCTGTTTAGACTAATGCTGTCATTTTGTTTCTCTGATTATGTTTGCTTGGTGTTTTTTTCTTTTTCTGTTTGACATTAGGCTACTTGTGTCATTATGCTTTTATGATTACTTTTACTTTTTATTTGATTTACATTAGCCTAATTGTGTTATTATGATGCTATTATTATTATTATTATTATTATTATTATTATTATTATTATTAGTAGTAGTAGTAGTAGTAGTAGTAGATGAAGTAAATTGCGGTGGAAGTCATTTTTTTTTTTTTCTTCATTTATGTTTTGTTTGGTCGGTTGGTTTCTGTTTTGCTTGTTCTTATTACTGATGGTGATGTTCTGCGTACCGTGATATTGCTACATTACTGTGGCACTCTAGTTGTAATAGTAGTGGTAGTGGTAGTAGTAGTGATGGTGATGGAGGTAGTGATAGTAATTGTAGTAGTAGTAGTAGTAGTAGTAGTAGTAGTAGTAGTAGTAGTAGTAGTAGTAGTAGTAGTAGATGATGAAGTAAGTTGTGGTGGAAGTCATTTTTTTTTAAATTTTTTTTTCTTTCATTTATGTTTTGTTTGGTCGGTTGGTTTTCTGTTTTGCTTGTTCTTATTACTGATGGTGATGTTCTGCGTACCGTGTTATTGTTACATTACTGTGGCACTCTAGTAGTAATAGTAGTGGTAGTGGTAGTAGTAGTGATGGTGATGGAGGTAGTAATAGTAATTGTAATAGTAATATAATAGTATGTAGTAGTAGTAATAGTAGTAGTAGTAGTAGTAGTAGTAGTAGTAGTAGTAGTAGTAGTAGTAGTAGTAGTAGTAGTAGTAGTAGTTGTAGTGGTGTGGTGATGGTGGTGGTGATGGTGGAAGTAATAGTAATAGTTGGTGAAGACGGGGTAGAGGGTCCATGGGCGGGTGGAGGGCCCGTGCCGGTTGTCTCATGGAGTGGGGCGGGTTTCGGTCGGGTTTGTCCATGAGACGAATGCTAAACATTAACACTCGTCTCATGGGCAGAATGTGACCGAGATTTGCTTTGTTTTGTGGCATAGTTGGAGTGGGCTTCTTACCCGCCCATGGTTTTTTTGCTCCGTCTAACACTAGTAGTAGTAATTGTAGTAGAAGAAGTATATTGCAGTAATAGAGGTGTTTTTAATCTATTACCTTGTTTAATTGGTTGGTTAGTTTTCTATTTTATTTGTTTTTATTGCTTATGTTGATGCTCTGCCTGCCATGTCGTTGCTATATTACTGTTTGTTGTTATTTTTTGTTGGCGATGTTCCTGTGTCTCAGTGTTCATTTATAGTATTAGTTATGTATTGTATGCTTAAAACCAAGGACAGAATGGAAGACTAGGCCCAGCCTAAATTCTTTTCCTTGTAAAATAAAGTTTCTGAGTTCTGAGTTCTGAGTCTCTCTCTCTCTCTGTCTCTCTCTCTCTCTGTCTCTCTCTCTCTCTCTCTCTCTCTCTCTCTCTCTCTCTCTCTCTCTCTCTCTCTCTCTCTCTCTCTCTTCTTTTTGCTGAGCTATCTTTTCAAAGGGAAAATTAATAAAGAAGAAATGCATAGGACCTACACCAATCCTATCTTTGATCCAAGTCGTTGTTTTCTTAGCTTTTCTTCTGAAAACGGATTGCCTTAATATTTGGTATTTCGTATTTGCTATATTCTAGTCCCAGAGACTTATCTCTGCGAAATTCGGGGCTGCTCTCTTCCGGAGAGCGCGTCGCCGCAATCGCAGCGCCTACCACCTTTTTGTGTGTAAGTGTGTGTGTGTGGGGGGGGGGGGGGGGGGGGCAGACTTCTAGCTATCTAGCAAATCTAGCTATCAATTTGGTCATACCAGGCAGCGGTATTTCTCCCTCTTTTTACCGGCTTTCAACTGACGTGTGATTGCTATGTGCGTAAAGCGCACGGGTCAGACTAGCTTTAAGTCCCCATCCGAAGGACTCGACGTTCAGTTCGATTTTCCTGTCGAACTAGAAAGAAAGGGCGAGGCCGGGATTCGAACCCGGGTCACTCACGCTGCGGTCGCGCATTGAAATCGGCAGGCGAACGTCTTAACCACTCTACCACCTTGCTACCCTTCACGTGCCTTTAATATTACTGTGTGTTCCAACCAGTCGTATCCGACCATGACCACCACACAGCAGAGTGGGAAACTGCTGTTGTGGGGAGTTCCTTTGAAATGTGTTTAGAGTGGAGAACATTTGCCAAGGGCACATCCCCACCCTCTCGGCCAAAAAGGGTTTTGCTTTATGTAGGATAGGAATAGTGCTGTAAACTATAAGACTTCGTTTGATTTTTGTTGTTTTTGTCATTTTGATAAGATTAGCTTTCAGACCGTCAGATTTTGATTGACGTATGGTTGTATCCAGTGTCAAAAGTTGACAATTATTTTCTAAATTCTTGGAACATTGTGAAGATTGTTATATTTCACTGACCTTATTCGTGACTCCAAGGCACCTCCCCTCTGTGCCCGGTCTGCCGATTCGTCCCAGCATGCGGACGATGCAGTTCCGGATGGAGCGGTCCATGGCCCCTTTGTATCGCATCACCACCATCACTTGGCCGTTGGCGGGGGTGTGCTGACAATCAACATCATATATCAACAGTTATTGCAATAATAATGATAGATCCTCTCTTCTTCTTCTTCTTCTTCTCCTGCGTTCCCAGGCAAAAAGGCCATCATGAGCAAAGTACGTATGTGTCCGGTTTTCAGTTTTCACTGGTCTCCCCGCTGCGTACAGCCGACACATTCCGATATCGGAGGAGCTCAAAGGAGAAAAGTTGTTTGAAGATTTTTTTTTTAAAAGGCAGGAGAATGGACCAATAAGTTAGAAAGATAGTAGATGAC
>CM065695.1:51325596-51328096 GCA_017654935.2 Phymorhynchus buccinoides | reverse complement strand
ACATACATGCACCCACACAGAGATGAATACACATACATGCACCCACAAACAGAGTTGCATACACATACTTGCAAACACGCATTAATATACAGATACACCCACACGCAGGCTTTTTCATATTTTCATGCACATACACGCATACACAGAGACAAAAACAAACATGCAGGTAGGCACATTCGCAAATGCACACACAAACACACACGCGCACGCACGCACGCACATATACACGCACACACACACAAACAACGCACACAAATACACACGCACACATGCATGCGCGCGCACACACACACACATGCACGCACATATATACGCCCACGCGCGCGCACACACACACACCCCTATATATATACACACACACAAACACACACTAACACACACATACAAACACAAACAAAACACACACACACACACACACACACACACACACACACGCACGCACAAACACACACACATGCACACACACACACAACATACACACGCACACGCACATACACACGCACACACACATACACACGCACACACATATGAAACAGGCAGACGCACGTACGTACGTATGCATGCACACAAACACACACACATGCACGCAAACAACAACATACAGTATTCATACTATAGTATTCATACGGCGCTGAATCTTGATACAAATCAAATGAAAGCGCACACACACGTTAGCATTCATAGCGCATTCAAACAAAAACGCAATACAAAGCGAACACACACACACATACACGCAAGCACACTAAAACATAAAACACATAGAAGTATATAATCTCACCAGTATGCACATGCACTCAGTGACAGAAACCCCTGAGGTTGAATAATTGCATGAAAATGGTATTGATTTTTCGCGAGAATATGAAGCGTGCATTGCGGAATGGATGTAATTTAGGTATATCGCAAGCAAGAGAGAAGGGGGACAGACAATGTGTGTGTGTGTGTGTGTGTGTGTGTGTGTGTGTGTGTGTGTGTGTGTGTGTGTGTGTGTGTGTGTGTGTGTGTGTGTGTGTGTGTGTGTGTGTGTGTGTGTGTGTGTGTGTGTGTGTGTGTGTGTGTGTGTGTGTGTGTGTGTGTGAGAGAGAGAGAGAGAGAGAGAGAGAGAGAGAGAGAGAGAGAGAGAGAGAGAGAGAGAGAAAGAGAATCTGAGAGTGTGTGTGTGTGTGTGTGTGGTGTGTGGTGTGTGTGTGTGTGTGAGATAGAGAGATAGAGAGAGAGAGAGAGAGAGAGAGAGAGAGAGAGAGAGAGAGAGAGAGAGAGAGAGAGAGAGAGAGACAGAGACAGAGAGAACAGACAGACAGAGACAGAGAGAAAGAGTGTGTGGTGTGTGTGTGTGTGTGTGTGTGTGTGTGTGTGTGTGTGTGTGTGTGTGTGTGTGTGTGTGTGTGTGTGTGTGTGTGTGTGTGTGAGTGAGTGTGAGAGAGTGAGAGTGAGTGTGTGAGTGTGTGAGAGAGAGAGAGAGAGAGAGAGAGAGAGAGAGAGAGCAGAGAGAGACAGAGAGAGAGAGAGAGAGAAGAGAGAGAGAGAGAGAGAGAGAAGAGAGAGAGAGAGAGAGAGAGAGAGAGAGAGAGAGAGAGAGACAGAGAGAGAGAGAGACAGAGAGAGACAGAGAGAGAGAGAGAGAGAGAGAGAGAGAGAGAGAGAGAGAGAGAGAGAGAGAGAGAGAGAGAGAGAGAGAGAGAGAGAGAGAGAGAGAGAGAGAGAGAGAGAGAGAGAGTGCACAGCCATGAATATACACCCGGTATATGTATCCTATGTGTATATTGTGCATGCATACGCATGTTAGTGTACAGCAGGGACTTAGTATATAGCATACAAAAAACCACTGCTTATCATCTGTTATTGGTAAAACAGTAGGCCTACCCAATATTACTAATGAAACCAAAGCTGGTTGGTAAGTACGGTAATCTCTTAGGAAAATTCAATGGTTAATTATACCCTCCCCCCCCCTCCCCCCTCCCCCCCAGGGGGGGGGGGGGGGGGGGGGGGCTGTTGACATGTGGATTAGTAAATCGCATAGAACGGAATGTTGGAATGTTTTAAACTTTGGTGTAGTTTTTTTGGGGATTGTTTATTTGAGAGATATGGGGAAGAGAGGCGTGCACGCTCTCACACACACGTGCGTTCGCGTGTAGTGTCTATGTGCGCATGGATGCAAAATTTATATGTTTTTGAATACGTGTGCGTTGCGTGCATCTGTCTGTGCAGGTACGTGTAGTTGTGCGCGCTTATCCGAATACTTCTTTTTTTTGCTCGCGCGTGTGTGTGCGCGCGCGTGCGTGCGTTTGTGTGCGTGTGTGTGTATGCGGGCGCGTGCGCGCGTGTGTGACATCAACTTTCAGCGAATAGAGGAAGCTACTAGATTATACTATTCTGGAGGGTTGGGTTGGAAGTTTGGTTTATAGCCTGAAACCCTTACCAAGGACACATCCCCATATACACACTCACTCTCTCTCTCTCTCTCTCTCTCTCTCTCTCTCTCTCTCTCTCTCTCTCTCTCTCT
>CM065695.1:51303096-51323096 GCA_017654935.2 Phymorhynchus buccinoides | reverse complement strand
CGTGTGTGTGTGTGTGTGTGTGCGTGTGCGCGTGTGTTGTGTGCGTGTGTGCGCGCTCGTGTGTGTGCTTGTTGTGTGGTCTCTGTTGTGTGTGTGTGTGTGTGTGCAGGGGTGGACCAAATGATTCGTGAAGGGGGTTTCCGCCGGCGTCCAGGGAGTTGCATAAGTTCTGGATTAAGGGACAGTGCCCTTTGGGGGCCCAGGGGGCAAAGCCCCCGGACGGCGTTTGCAATTTAGTGATTATTAAGGTAAAAATCGAGCCATGTTCTTACTTTTCAACCTTGTATAAGGTGCATCTTGGGGTAGAGGGGGGTTTCCGGACCCCCCTAAAAAAAAGATCCGCCCCGCATGTGTGTGTGAGTGTGCGTGTGTGTGTGTGTGTGTGTTGTGTGCGACCGTGCGTGTGTGCGTGCGTCTGTGCGTGTGCGTGCGTGCACGTGCGTGCACGGGCACCTATATAAGTTCTTGATGACATATAATGAAGATTTGAACAAATACCTGCAAGTGTAGACTACATGCCGTGCATGTGCTTTTGTGTCTATGCGTGAATGCATATGTCTGCATTTGTGTATAAGCATGTGCGTGCTCCTGTACATATGCATGCACTCGCGTGCCTTTTGTCTGTGGTTGTATTCTGAGTGTGAGCCTAAGAGTCTGTGTGTGTGTATGTGTGTGTGTATGTGTGTGTGTGTGTGTGTGTGTGGTGTGTGTGTGTGTGTGTGTGTGTGTGTGTGTGTACGCGCGAACACGCACACACACGTACACGCACACGCGGCCACGCGCGCGCCGCGCACCACACACACACACACACACGCACGCACACGCACACACGCACACACACACACACACACACACAACACACACGCACGCACGCACCACACACACACACCACACACACACACACACACACACACACACACACACACACACACACACATGACACAGTCTATAATAATCTAAGCTTAATAACAATATCCAGTTTAGATGACTGTCAGGATTTAAAACCAACAACAACAAAGAATTTGAAAGATATATAAATATCACACTTTACTATTCATAAAAATCTGTATGATTGCCAATGATTGGCAGGCCTACATATCCAGATTCCCATGCACCTAAGGGAGAAAAACAAGAACGACAACTCAAAGTTTCCTTATTGTCGCACGACGTGACTCGTGTCATCCCAGTGCCTTGTATCTATGCGCTGTGCGTCCTTGACAACCAAGCAATACGCTCACACAGACAGGAACACTGAGATACAGAGACACACTCACACATGTTCGCGCGCAACGCAAGCACGCACGCACGGCACACTCACACACGCACACACACATACACACACACACGCGCGCGCACATACATACACACAAACACACACACACACTATGTGAGCATGTATGCCCAACGCACGCTTTGACAGATAGCCCAATATGGCACACAAACACACACACACACAACACACCACACACACACACACACCACACACACCACACACACACACACACACACACACACACACACACACCACACACACACACACACACACGCGCACGCGCACGCAGAGACAGAGACACACACCTACACACACACACACACACGCCCACGCTGCGCGCAACCACACACACACACACACACACACTCAACACACACACACACACACACACACACACGCACGCACGCACCGCACGCACGCACACGCACGCACGCACACACACGCACTCACACACACACACACACACACACACACACACACACACACACACACACACACACACACTATCTGGGCATGGGTGTCAACACACACTTGACAGACAGCCCAATATGGTACGTTACCTTTTGTAGATACTGTGTTAAAAAAAGTTTGTTTTTGTGTGCGTAAGAAAGAGGCGGAAAGGGTGGGGGTGGGGGTAAAGGGAATATAAATGGGTATGTGAGGGGGAAGGGTTGTGCAGCCAGCTTGACGTTGCCTTCTTGGTTGCTTGCATTAGAAAGAAAGAAAGAAAGAAGGAATAAAAGAAGGAATAAAAGAAGAACAAGGAAGAAAAGGTGAAAAAGGGTAAGAAAAAGAAGACAAGATGACAAGCTATGTAAATGCACTCCATGTGAGTCTGAAGTTTGGACAGTGTGTGTGTGTTGTGTGTGTGTGTGTGTTTGTGTGTGTGTGTGTGTGTGTGTGTGTGTTGTGTGTGTGTGTGTGTGTGTGTGTGTGTTTGTATGTGTGTGTGTGTGTATGTGAGTCTGTGTGGGTGTGTGGTGACAGAGAGACAGTCAGATACAGACAGAGAGAGGAGAGAGACAAGAGAGACGAGAAGAGATCGAGTAGAGAATGGGAGGAAAAGGGCAGGAAGAGAGAGACAGAGAGAGGCAATAAGATAAGAGAGGCGAGAGATAAGACGAGGGAAGAGATGGAAAGAGAAGATTAGTTAGAGAGACAGAGAGAGAAGGAGAGAGAGGAAGAGATGGAGAGATGTGAGAGAGAGTAGAGATTAAGACAGGGAGAGATGAAAGGTGAGTGAGTGAATGCAAGAGAGAGAGAGAGAAGAGGGAGGCAGAGAGAGGGGGAAAAAGGTAGAGGACGAGGGGAAGAGAGAGAGACTAGCAGGACGAGAGACGAAGAGATGTGAGGAAAAGAAGATGAGAGAAAAGAGATGAGGAGGAAAAGAAAAGAGGATTTAAGAGAGAGAGAGAGGGAGGGATGTAGAGAGAGAAAAGATGAGTTCTCCAGATAGAGGAGGAGAGGACGGCGAGGAGAGGAGAGAAAGACGAGAGACGAGATAAGGGGGAGTGAGAAAGCAGAGGAGAAGAGAAAACTGAGAGAAAGGAGAGAAGAGAGATAAGATCGATCAGCGGAGGCCGACTCCGAGAAATCGTGAGATGGTAATAGGAGAGGAGTGAGGAAGCACCCGTCCAAAGGAGATTGAGAAGACGAAAGAGAACGAGGGGCCGAGAAAGGATTAAGAGATTAGGAGAAGAAGATTCGGTGAGATGGCTTAAGAAAGGAAAGAGAGGGAGAAAAGAAGAAGGGATAGAGAAGAGTAGTGATTAAGAGGGAAGAGATTAGGAGAGGATTAGGAGATTAGAGAAGACGTTAGAGAGAGGAAGGGGAGGAGGGAAGTGGAAGGAGGAGATCAAAAAGGAGAGAAAGAGGAAGATAAGAATAGATGAAGATTATAGATTGAGATTTTTTTAGATTAGAGGATTAGAGATATTTGGGAAAAGAGATTGGAAAAGAAGATTAGGAGACCTAAGAAAAAAAGAAAGAGATTAGATATAGTGAAGATAGAGAAGGAGAGAGAGAGAGGATACAGTTTTGTAAAGTATCAGTGCAAGGGAAAGGAAAAAAGACAGGGAAGAACGGCACCACAGGAAACGAAAGAAGAAGAAAGAAGAAGAAAGACAAGGGCAAGAGAAGGAGATGAATACAGGCTAAGCTATTGTAACAAGCTTATGTAAAAGGCAACCCTACAGAACTCCTCTACCTATGTGAGTTAATTGGGGCATGAAGTTTAGTATGCTACAGTGTCTGTGTGTCTGAGATTTTGGACACAGTGGAGGGATGTCGTTTGTGTCTCGTCGGTTTCTACGTTTGTACCGTTACTTGGACTGGTTCAGAGATGTGGGAGTTGGAGTCCCTGAGAGTGAGTCAGAGGTATTTGAGAGTGAGA
This sequence comes from Phymorhynchus buccinoides, assembly GCA_017654935.2. Classification (NCBI taxonomy): domain Eukaryota; kingdom Metazoa; phylum Mollusca; class Gastropoda; order Neogastropoda; family Raphitomidae; genus Phymorhynchus; species Phymorhynchus buccinoides. The sequence continues at coordinate 51,319,431 of CM065695.1, read as the reverse complement.
GAGTGACTTCGTCTTGGAGGGTTGATTGGGATGTGTGAGTGACTTGAGCGTTTTGTTGTCTGAGTAGGATGCTAGCGGTATGTTTTTGTGGTGTGTTCGAAGTGTGAGGTAACGACGGGGTCGCGAGAGCGGACTACGTGAGTTTGCAGGTGGGTCGAGAGAGTCCCCCCCTGGAAGAGAGTGTTGAGAGAAGAGAGCTCGTGAGGATGTTGGAGCGATGAGGAGAGAGGAGAGTAATGAGAGATCGGTTTGGTAGTTTCTGGGAGGCGTTGACAGAGGAAGAGAGGAGTCAGATTGGCTGGAGAGACGGGATACGAGAGAGAGAGAGTGGGGGAGAGTAGGGAGAGAGAGAGAGAGGAGAAAGAGAGAGAGACGAGAGAGAGGGAGATGAGGAGAGGAGGGAGACGGAGAGAGAGACTGGATAGGAAGAGCGAGGAGAGAGCGGAGAGTGGAGTGATGAGAGATGAGACTCTCTTGATGATGCGGGAGAGAGAGTAGAGGAGATGGGTAGACCGTGAGATTGAGAGACGTCGAGGAAGAGAGACTGAGAGGAAGAGCGGAAAGAGAGAGGAGGGAGAGAGAGGAGAGAGGAGAGAGAGAGAAGGGACGAGGAGAGATATGGATGTAAAGGGAGAGAGAGAGAGAGCGACGGGACATGGGTGACCGGAGAGACACCGATGGTAAAGAGAGAGAGGGGGAGGATGGAGAGAGAGGAGAGTAAGAGAGAGGTGGAGACAGGGATGAGAGAGTAAGATGAGAGAGAGAAGGAGGAGAGAAGATGAGGGTAGCTCGACGACTTGACTGGAGCGGAGCGAGGTCTTGCAGTAGAGAGGAGATTTTGGACGAGGCTGTGATTCGGGAGAGGGGCAGGAGAATACTTGAGAGGAGTCTTGTGAGTACGGCGAGAGAGGAAGGGAAAGAGCATGAGAGGATGTGTGATCGACGAAGTTGAGCGATGCTCGAACTAGACGGAGTGGATGAAGACGAGGGAGAAGAGAATGAGACATGGGAGGAGTAAGAGAGAGAGCGGGAGAGAGAGAGGGAAGACGCTTCGAGAGAGAGAGAGAGAGGGTCACAGTTATGTTCCTATCAGTTGCAAGGTACACCAATATCCACAGTACTACAACCACAGAAACGAAGAAAGTCCAAAGAAGAAGAAGAAAAGGAGGCTTTTAAGAGACGACTGGAATAGGTTTAGTTACACAGGCATTAAGCTCACACAGTCTCTACTATCCTATGTCATTCGTAAGCAAAGCTTAGGGTGACTGATATAGAATAATCAACAATGAGATTGAGAACAGAGACCCGAGAGTCCCTGGTAGCAGCTTACTGTTCATGGACTATCAGAGAGAGAGAGACGAGAGTAGGATGTGAGAGAGAGAGCGAGAGGGAGAGCGGAGACGGATGTGAGAGGAAGAGAACAGAAGGAGCCATTTTCGGAGGGAAGAGAGCCCAGTCACGATGAAGGGAGCCAAGAGAGAGGAGAGAGAGAGAGAGAGAGCCACTGATTGAGATGAGATTAGACGGAGACTGGCGGAGAGCGATGAGAGGGAGAGAGACGGAGAGATAGAGTCGCTTGAGGATTTTGACACGATCCGATCGAAGGTGAGAGATATAGGTACCCCCCGGAGGACGATGATGTGCGGGAGAGAGAGAGAGAGGAGACAGACAGAGAGAGAGAGTTTTGATGGTGGTTTTGCTTGGTGAGTGATTGAAAAGGGGGAGTGTGAGACCGTAGTGAGCGAGAGAGGAGAGAGAGAGAGAGACGAGAGAAAACTTGAAAACTTGAAAACTTAAACTTTATTTTCCAAGGATATAGATTTTAGGCAAAGAGAGAGAGAGAGAGGGAGAGACCATGGAGAGAGATGAGAGAGAGAGAGAGAGAGAGAGGAGAGAGAGATGCAGCGAGAGGAGAGATGGGATAGAGAGATGTGAGAGAGACAGAGAGAGATAGAGAGACGAGAGAGAGATGAGAAGGAGAGAAGGAGAGAGGGAGAGGTGTGTGCGTTGTAGTGACGTGTTTGGGTGTCGTTCGCGTCGTGCGAACTGTGCGAGTGAATGTGTGTGCGCGTATCGCATCAGCTGTGTGTGTATATGTGTGTGTAATAGAAAGAGAGAGAGAGAGAGAGACAGAGGAGAGAGAGAGATGAGAGAGAGACAGACAGACAGGCAGACAGACAGGCGAACGCATACACATATACAGTGTAATTAAAAGTATGAGCAGAAGATAGGGGTGGGGTGGTGGTGGTGGGCTTCTAGCAGCTAGAAGAACGATAGGCCGGTGGGTTGGGGTGGCGGTGGGTTGGTGGGGGGTGGTAGGTGCTCTAAATTGGCATTGGCTACCCGTTTTGTTTTGACAAAATTGGTTATGGCGTCACACCCAGCACTTGGAAATAGACTTGATAACTATAAGGATACCAAATCTGAAAGGAAACACTGGGTCTTTATTAAAGAAGAGACAACACCAGGACCAGGCAAGGCAGACAGACATATGCAAAAAGAGAAAAACAAATCAAGCGTCTCTTGAATCATGTTTTAAACTAGGCTACATTTCAGATTGAAAGGGTTTTTAATGCGAGTAAGTAAACAAATGTGTAAAGAGAAAATGGAAAATAAGAAGCAGCAGAACCCCCCCCCCCCCCCCCCCCCACACTTGTTATTAAGACTAAGTCATGGTTGGTTGTAGAAGCAATTTTGACCCGCAAGTGTGTGTGTGTGTGTGTGTGTGTGTAGCGTTGTGTGCGTGTGCGTGGTGCGCGTGTGCGTCGTGTGTGTGTGTCCGTGTGTGTGTGTGTGTGTGTGTGTGTGTGTGTGTGTTCGTGCTTGCGCGTTTGTTTGTGTGTGTGTGTGAATATGTGTTGTGTGTGCTTGTTTCTATCTCTCTGTTGTGTGCTTGTGTCTACGTGCGTGTGTGTGTGTACTTGCGTCGCGTGAGTGCGTATGTGTGTGTGTGTATGTGTATGTGTGTAGCTATCGGTTACTATCTGTTGTAAGTCACTCAGAGAAAAGTGGTACAATGTTGTAAATGCACCCACGATGTCAACTGAATCTCAGTGACATAAGGGTGCGGGTGGGTGTGTGTCGAGATAAAGGCCTACGCACCTGTTATTAACATATCTTGTATGGTTGACTTCCACATTTTTCAAGTCTCATAAAAACACTAGACTTTGATTCTCTGCTGTCTGTCCTGTTTTAATTATCCTTTTAGTCTGTCATTCACGTCTTCTTCTTCTTCTTCTTCTTTCTTTGTTCGCTTCTTCTTCTTCTTCTCTGCTTCTTCTATCTTCTTCTCCCTTTTTTGTTTGTTGTTGTTGTTGATGATGATGATGATATTGTTGTTGTTGTTGTTGTTCGTTTGTGTTGTTCTTCTTCTTCTTCTTGTTCTTCTTCTTTTTTTTGTCCTTGTTCTTGTTCTTCTTTTCTTCTTCTCTCTCTCTCCTCTCTCTCTCTCCTCTCTCTCTCTATCTCTCTCGAGTCTCATCTCTCGCTATCTCTCCCTCTCCCCACCTTCTCTATAGCATGACTATCCCCCTGATCCCCCTTCTCTGTGTCTCTCTTTCAGTCTGTCTCATTCCCTGTCTCCCTCTTTCTCTCTCTCCTCTGCGCTTCGGGCGGCTCTCATCTCTATCCGAATTACTCCTCTTCTCTTTCTCTCACCTCCCGTCTCCATCTCTCTCTCCTCTCCTCTCTCTCTCCCTTTCACTCCTCTCTCTCTCTCTCTCCTCTCTCTCTCTCTCTATATCCTCTCTCTCTCTCTCATCTCTCTCACTTTCTCTCTCTCTTGTTCTCTCTCTATATCTCTCTGTGGCTCTATTAGGATTTGAAGTTCTGATGATCTTTCTGTCCTTCTGTTCTGAATCTGTCGGGTCTGTCCTGTGTGTCTGTTCTCTCTCTCTCTTTTTTTGGTCTGCTCTGTCTGATTTTTGCCCCCAAGGGCTGCTCTCTCTTTGTCTCTCGTAAACTACTATCTCTGTGTTCTTGTTTACCTTTTCTCTTACTTTCTTCAGTGCTCTCTCTCCTCTCTCCTCTCCCCTCTCCTTCCTCCTCATCTCTCACGGTCTAAAATAAAATTCGTTTCACTCCTCGTTTTCCTCAGTCTCTCTCTCGCTCCCGCTCTCTCTCCCTCTCTCTCTCTCTCTCTCTGTCTCTCGTCTCTCTCTCCTCTGTCACTCCGATCTGGGGCGAAAAGGTCCTCTCCGCCGCAGACTCTACTCTCTGTTCTCTCTCTCACTCTCTCTCTCTCCCACTCCCTCTCTCTCTCCCCGACTCGTCTCGCTGTCTCCCAACCTCTCTCAGTCTCTCTGTCTCTTTCTCACTCTCTCTTCTCTCTCTCTCTGATCACTCTCTCTTTCTCTCTCTCTCTCTGTCTATGTCTCTCTGTCGTCTCTCTACTCTCTCTCTCTCTCTGTCTCTCCTCCTCTCTCCCTCTCTATCTCCTCATCTCTCTCTCCTCCTCCTCTCGATCCTCTCTCTCTCTCGTCTCCTTGGCCTTTGCGTTCTGTGTGGTCTGTCTCTCCTATTCGTTCTGAATTTCCCCGTCCCGTCCCCTGTCTAGTCTGTTTTTCTCTCTCTCTCGTTCTCTCTGTCCTGCTTGTAGTCTGACTCTCTGCCCGCCACTCTCTGTCTCTCTCTGTGTGTCTCTGTCTGCCTCTCTCTGTGTCATTGTTTGATTTACCTTTAGTTTACCAGGGGCTGGGTGGAAAAAAGCATGTAATTTGTTTATCTCATGTTCCCTGGTTAAATAACAATTTAGTTTTGTTTTTCGTTTTCTCTCTCTCTCTCTCTCGCTCACACACACTCTCTCTCTCTATCTCTCTCTCTGTCTCTCCTCTCTCTCCCTCTCTCTCTCACACAATCTCTCTCTCTCTCTCTGTCTCTCTCTCTCTCTCGTCCTCTCTCTGTTTATCTCTCTCCTCTCTGTCTTCTGCTCTCTCTAACCTCTCTCTCTCTCTCTCTCTCTTCTATCTTCTCTCTCTCTCTCTCTTCTTATCTCTCATGTGTCTCTCGCTCTCTCTCTCTCTCTCTCTCTCTCTCTACTCTCGTCTTCTGCTCTCTAGTGTCTCTCTATCTGTCTGTCAATGTCTCTCTGTCTGTCTAGTCTCTCTCTCTCTCTCTCCTCTCTCGTCTCCTCTCTGTCTGTCTATGTCTCCTGTCTGTCTATGTCTCTCTCTCTCCTCTTCTCTCTCTCTCTCTCTCTCTGCTCTCTCTCCTCTCTCTCTCCTCTCCTCTCTCTCTCTCTCTCTCTCTCTCTCTCTCTCTCTCTCTCATCTCTCTCTCTTGGCTTTGCGTCTGTGTGTCTGTCTTCTCCTTCGTTCTGAATCCCCGCCGTCCGTCGTCTGTTTTTTCTCTCTCTCTTCTGTCTGCTTGTGTCGGACTCTATGCCCCGACTCTCTGTTCGCTCTCTGTGTCTCTGTCTGTCAACTCTCTCGGTGTCTTGTTTGATTACTTTAGTTTACCAGGGCTGGGTGGAAAAAACCATGCAGTTGCTTTTCTTCATCGTTCCCTGGTTAATAAAATTTCGTTTTGTTTTCGTTTTCTCTCTCTTCCTCTCTCTCTCTCTCTCTCTCTCTCTCTCTCTCTCTCTCTCTGTCTATCTTCTGTCTCCTCTCTCTGTCTCTCTCTCTGTCTCTCTCTCTCTCTCTGTCTCTCTCTCCTCTCTCTGTTCTCTCTGTCCTCTCTCTCTCTCTCTCTCTGTCTCTCTTCTGGTCCTCTCGTCTTCCTCTCTCTATCTCTCGCTCATCTACTCTCTCTCTCTCTCTCTCTCTCTCTCTCTCTGTTTCTCTTCATGTTTCTCTCCTTCGTCTGTCTCTGTCTCTCTGTCTGTCTATGTCTCTCTCTCTCCTCTCTCTCTCTCTCTTCTCTCTCTCTCCTCTCTCTTCATCTTCTCTCTGTCTCTCTCTCTGTCTCTTCTCTGTCTGTCTATGTCTCTCTGTCTGTCAGGTCTCTCTCTCTCTCTCTCTCTCTCTCTCTCATCTCTCTTTCTCTCTCTCTCTGTCTGTCTATGTCTCTCTGTCTGTCTATTGTCTCTCTCTCTCTCTCTCTCTCTCTCTTCTCCTCTCTCTCTCTCTGTCTCTCTATCTGTCTTTCTCTCTATCTCTCTCCCTCTCCCTCTCTCTCTCTACTCTCTCTCTCTCTCTGTCTCTCTCTCTGTCTCTATCTCTTTCCCTCCTTCTCTCTCTCTGTCTCTACTCTCTCTCACTCTCTCTCTCTCTATCTCTCTCTCTCTCTATCTCTCTCTCTCGTCTCGCTATGTCTCTCTCTCTGTCTCTCTCTTGGTCTGTCTAGGCTCTCATGTGTGTCTATGTGTTCTCTCTCTCTCTCTCTCTCTCTCTCTCTCCTCTCTCTCTCTCTCTCTCTCTCTCTCCCTCTCTCTGCCTCCTTTCTCTGTGTCTGTCTGTATGTCAATCTATCTCTCGCCCCCGTCACGGTACCTCTATATTCTACCAAGTCACAATGGAAACTTCTTTATGCATGTATTATTGAAATAGCCTTGGGGTAGTATGCTTTGTGTGTTAGGATCAATAGGAAAACACAATACCTGGATTTGCTTTTGTACAGTAATGTAACGACCAGAAAAGATGCGCTATTGGGGCAGGCTGGAAAATGTAGTCACGGCACAAAAGGATACCCCCCCTCTCCCACCCCCCCCCCCTCGTCTCTCAGTCTGTGAGTGTGTGTTTGTGTGTGAGAGATAGAGAGATATATAGAGATAGAGATATATATAGATATAGATTTAGATAGATCAGAGAGATAGAGAGAGTTATAGAGAGAGAGAGACACAGAGAGGAGAAGAGAGAGATGATTGAGAGAGAGACACACACACAGATGAGAGGGAGAGATGAGAAACAATTAACAAATTGTTATATTGAACAAATTGTTTAATCGTTTAATGGTTAGGCCTTTGGCCCATAAAAAATCACACAAAAAGTGACAGGAATAATTGTAGTTGTCATAAATAAAAAAAATGACTTAATACACAAAGACATGAATAACGAAAAGCAACAGCGAAGAGAGAGAGAGAGAGAGAATACGAATACGAATACGAATACGACTAAGAATGTTTTTATTGAGGGTAAAACAGATAAGCTGGGTAGCTTTTTTACACTATTGCCCTCAAGCAAATAAACAATTAATGAAGAAAATGATTTAACAGAAAAGTTAAAAAAAAACAACAACAAAAAAACTTTTTTTTGGCAACAATAGTGACAAAAATATACATGTAATATAATACAACAAGGCAAAAATGGCCACACAACAGCAATTCAAAATTAGGGGACCCCCACCCCACCCCACAAAAAAAAACACACCAAGAAACAACAACAAAAAACACCTCCCAGTCTGTACCCCCTCCCCCCCCCCCCGCACTCACTCCCACAAGCACCCCCCACATACCCCACCCCCACAAACCTATGCACACATACATACATGCATACAAATTCTTACATTATGTACATGTACATGTATATCAGTTCACATAAAATCTTAAATGTTCTCTACACCTTGTAATATCATTTGAATGTATATATAAAAATAATTAAAAAACAAACAAAATTAAACGTGTATTGGTGGAAACATATGTATTGTAATTCGTAAGGTAAAATAAGACTAAACAGAATTTTTATAATTGGTCCATCAAGTATTTATGATATGCCTTTCTGAAAGATGACAAGCTCGGTTTATGTTTTATGTGGTTAGGCATATCGTTCCACAATTTTGCTCCTGAGTGGACTAATGAGGACATGAATAGATTTGTTCTAGGTCGAGGGGTACGAATAATCGACTTCCCACGAATGTTATATACTGGGAAATGTTTTTGCAGATAATATGGTGTTAATTTATTCATAATTTTAAACATAAACACAGCTTTGTTATGCTTACATTTGAGATGAAAAGGCAGAATATCTAATTTCTTATAGTCACATGAATCAAGGGGAGGAGGATTTTAATAGAATAAGTTTAAGGGAACGTCTATAAATACTTGTGAAGTGGTTTTAAACAATTTTCAACTTGCTAAGTCCCAACATGTTGACACATAGTCCATGTCTGATTGAATATATGCATGAAAAAAGAGAGTCCGGGAATGCTGGAGATGGAGAGAGAGAGAGAGAGAGAGAGAGAGGAGAGAGAGAGAGAGGAGAGCGAGAGATGAGAGAGAGAGAGAGAGAGAGAGAGAGAGAGAGAGAGTGAATGATCAGTGTCTGAATGATTTACTGATTAGGCCTTAGGCCCATTTCAAAGAATGAGTACATAAAAGGAACATACATCCACAAAACATTAATTAATGAAAATAATAACATAGAAAGAATTACAATATAACAAGGAGGCATAAATTTGTTAAAATAGAAAACAAATAAACTCATTAATTCTATAGCCACGGAACAGATACATAATTAAGACCACAATGAAACAAAATACACGCCTTATAGTAATATCGCACAACAATAAGTTTTAGGCTGACTTGTTATACTAAAGAAAGCACATTCAATGCATATTCGATGACACATGACAAAACATGAAATTATCATAATGAATTACGGAGTTCAAAAGCCTTACACACATAGAAAGAGAGGCGCATTATTGTAGGAGAGAGAGAGAGAGAGAGAGAGAGAAGAGAGAGAGAGAGAGAGAGAGAGTTGAGAGAGAGAGAGAGAGAGAGAGAGAGACTATCTCCCCACTCCCTTTTTGTCTATTTTTCTTTCTTCCTTTCTCTCTCGCTTTCACTTTGTCCCTTGCCTCATAGAGTGCATTTCGAGTTTCTATTTGTCTTCTCTCTTCCTTTCTCTCTCTCTCTCTCTCATATGTATTTTTCTCTCTCTCTCTCTATGTCTCTCATCTCTTCTCTCTCGTCATCTCTCTCTCTCTCTCTCATATCTCTTCTCTCTCTCTCTCTCATCTCTCTCTCTCTCTCTCTCTCCCTCTCTCTCCATCTCTCTCTCTCTCTCTCTCTCTCTCTCTCGCTCCTCTCTCTCTCTCTCTCTCTCTCACCTCTCTCTCTTCTCTCTCTCTCTCCATCTCTCTCTCTCCCGCTCTCCCATAACCCTACTAGTTCCACCTCTTTCAATATTTTGCCTATTTTGCCTACACAGTAAAGGCGATTTTTCATTATTGAAACTGCGCGGTTCAATTGTGAAACTATTATCTCTATGTCTCTCTCTCTGTGTCTCTGTCTCTCTCTGTGTCTCTGTCTGTCTGTCTGTCTGTCTGTCTGTCTGTCTGTCTGTCTCTCCCTCCTCTCTGTCTGTCTCTCTCTCTCTCTCTCTCTCTCTCTCTCTCTCTCTCTCTCTCTCTCTCTCTCTCTCTCTCTCTCTCTCTCTCCTCTCTCTCTCTCTCTCTCTCCCATAAACCTACTAGTTCCACCCAATTCAATATTCTCCTTACTTTCTCATACTTACACACAATGGGAGCGAACTGTCATTATTGACACAGCGCGGTACAACGATGTAACCACCAGCTCTGTTTCACCCCCTCCACCCCATCCACCCACGCACCTGATAACAGTTCCACCCCACTTAGTATTTTCCCTACTTACTCATAACACCTACACACAATAGAATCAACCACATTATTGAAACAGGCTAAAAAATGGGGGTACACTGTTCTTTGTAATGGGATCTAGGTGGCAGTCTAGTAATTTAGACACCCCCACATGTTCACGACCCTCGACCTCAAAGTCTTCATCGTACAGTTGTATGAAAATAACCCTAGGCTGAATGAATGAAAATCCGTTTAACGTCCTCCGGTCTGAAACAGACACATATGGGACATTAGTAGATATAAAGATGGTGGGAACGATCCTGGAGGTAATGCCCGGAGGCAGTGCAACTCCAGGAAAGTCCCGAATTTTTAACGATACAGATGTATAACCCTAGTCTGATCCTAACCCTATCCCTTTTGTAACCATTTAGTCTGCTATATGATACAAGAAGAACTCTACACGTTTCCCAGAATTGCCAGAGTTGCAAATAGTGAAAAAAATTGAAGAGTGTGTGTGTGTGTGTGTGTGCGTGTGCGTGCGTGTGCGTGCGTGCGTGCGTGTGCGTGCGTGTGCGTACGCGCGCGTGTGTGTGCGTGCGTACGTGCATGTGTACAAAACACAAAAAAATGACCATTCAATTTAACGGCAAGCATGATATACAAAGACAAAGAAATGACCATTCAATGTAACGGCAGGCATGATATTCAAAAAAAAGAAATGACCATTCAGTTTAACGGCATTTATGATATACAAAGACAAAGAAATGACCATTCAATTTAATGGCAGGCACGATATTCAAAAACAAAGAAATGACCATTCAATTTAACGGCAGGCACGATATTCAAAAACCAAGAAATGACCATTCAATTTAACGGCATTTATGATATACAAAGACAAAGAAATGACCATTCAGTTTAACGACAGGCATGATATTCAAAGACAAAGAAATGACCATTCAGTTTAACGACAGGCATGATATTCAAAGACAAAGAAATGACCATTCAATTTAACGACAGGCATGATATTCAAAGACAAAGAAATGACCATTCAGTTTAACGACAGTCATGATATTCAAAGACAAAGAAATGACCATTCACATAACGGCAGGATGCACGGATTTCAGTTTGCATTTACGATTGCCATTTGTTTATTGGGTGGGGGGTGGGGGGGTGGGGGTGGGGGGTACAGCTACTTTACATTTCTTAAGCTTCTCATTCACACTTTGTTTTTATGGACTGATGAGTTTTAAAAAAACCCAGTTTCTTACAGATTGTCAAAACTCTGAAGTTGGGACCAAACACAAAAATGGCTTTTATTTAAAGCAATAGTAGCAATGAACCATCTGAAGCTTTTTCAATAGTGCATTTATATTCAGTTGGAACAATGACATCACACAACATTCTTAATACTTTCAAACGAAATCACTGGTGTGGGTTTTTAAAAAATTCTGTATCATCATCAGTTTTAAGTGATCAATGGTATCGCGTCAGAAAAGAAGAACAAGAACAAGAAGAACAAGAAGAACAAGAACAAGAAGACTGAAGAACAAGAACAACAACAAGAAGAACAAGAACAAGAAGACAGAAGAAGAAGGGAAAATGATAAAAAAGAAGAAGAGGAGGATAAGGAGGAGAGGGAGACACAGCAAATTAGCAGATATTTACTCCAAGAAATCTCATTAAAAACCCGTTCGTAGTTTTTAACAGAGATCCTGTTAGCTAACGAAACAATTATTGTTTTTAAATCTAACCAACTGACAGTTAATTTCCCAGTAAATCTAAACTTCTCAGTAATGCAAAAATCAATGGGTGATATGGTTTGCCCTAAGCTATCCAAGTACTTCATTAACATCTGAAGGCCCGTTTTGTTTGTTCTTTTAAAAGTAAATGGTAAAGTTTGTTTCAACAGACAAACAGATGGGCAAACTAACAAAGACACAAATAATCATAACCTCTCGATCTGTGATGATTAAAGACAAAACACAACAACAACACACCAACACTCAGGCTGGATATATCCCGCAAGTGTTATTCTAAATGCCCCAAGAAAAAGAAACAAACTCATAATTTGTTTTTCGTTCTCGCCATGACTGAATACATTTCTTTTTCAGACAAGGGTGAACATTGCCGAATTTTAAAGGTTCACAATAAATCTCCACGAATATCATCAAGACTTCCTCCATTTCAACCATCCGCACTTCCTGCTTGAGCCTCGTTGTAGGTTTCAGAAGAATCGTGAATTGACGTCAGATCCGATGAATCCGGTTTCGGATCCAGGTTTTCTGTCTTCTTGCCGCAAAGGCCCGAAAGATTTTCCCTCATCACCCCGAGATGGCGCCATATTGTGCTAGCGTCCAGGATTAAGATACCTGCCTGTCAACAATAGAAAGATAATACAGTTTGTAAAATCAATAAATAATAGTATTTTAATGTTTAAATCGATAATAGTAAGCAAATAAATGAACAAGTGTGTGCGTCGCCGAGCGGCAGACATGACCTTTGCCCGTTACACCCCCTTACCTCCCCTCCCACCACATCTCCTCTCCCACATCGTCTCATCTTATTTTAGACAGATTAATTAAGACAATAATCTAACGAACAAATGACGACTACAACTCGTGAAATAATGTTCAAATGGAAGCACTATAAAACTACACCCAGCTACAAAGCTATTTCATGTTCCAAAGCCTAACCATACCAGAGAGCTTATATATAGAGAGGGGGAACTTAACTCTTTTCCCTATTAGAGAAGTGAGGCCAACCGCCCTGGTTATCTTTCCCTGCAGGTATGAACCTGTAAGTAAGGAGGGCAACTCAAGTGTTCAAATTTCAATGTGAGCCTCAAAGAGTTGTCTTTTCACGAGTCATTACAGATCTGTAATGCCATCTACATCAACTTGATCAAACAGTGGGTAATAATCACATTTCTTCCCGCCAAGAACGATAATTTGTAGCAGAAAAGAACATAGCCCATTGTTTTTTTAGTCATCATAATCATTGTTCTTGAGGGGGAAATGTGAATATTACCAAACTCTGAAGAGAAGAAGATTCCTCGTTTGAGTTTCAACATGATATCGTATGTCAGATGTAGCCAAGCCCTAAGCAGTTGATCTAAGACTGTTCGTCAATGTTTTATAGGCTTCTATGCTCGATTTCTCAGCTTCTTTACCTTTTTTTTTTTAATCTTGCTTAAATAGTTTGAACCTTGCATTCCAACATGTGGTTGGAACAGTCGCTTCGATTCAGAATCAAATTTCGATGGGGGCCACCATTGTTCCTACCTGTACGGAAAGATAACTCTTTAGGGTCGTCATCACCCTACCTTCAAGTTGGCTATCTCCCCTAAACTATCTCTGACCATACACAGAAGCCAACTGAGCACTGGAGATATAAATAAGATCAGGAATGATCAAGGCCTACTGTGTTATTATCTTAATGCCAATAAGCCTGAACATCAAACAGAGAGGCATATGAATCCTATTGTTTCAGATGAGATCAATTGGTTTAAAGAAATTGGTTCCCTCTCTCTCTCCTTCCTCTTTCTCTCTCTCTCTCTGTCTCTCTCTCTCTCTCTCTCTCTCTCTCTCTCTCTCTCTCTCTCTCTCTCTCTCTCTCTCTCTCTCTCTCTTTCTGTCTCTCTTTGTCTTTGTCTCTCTGTGTATCTTTGTCTCTGTCTGTCTGTCTGTCTGTCTGTCTGTCTGTCTGTCTCTCTCTCTCTCTCTCTCTCTCTCTCTCTCTTCTCTCTCTCTCTCTCTCTCTATATATATATATATATATATTTGTCTCTCTGTCTCTTGTCTCTCTCCTCTGTCTGTCTCTCTCTCTCTCTCTCTCTCTCTCTCTCTCTCTCTCTCTCTCTCTCTCTCCCCCCTCTCTCTCTCTCTCTCTTCCCCCCCCCCCCCACTCACCAACACCAGGACGAAGAACACTATAGCCCCAGTACCAACAGCAATAGCGGAGGGCCGTGTGTCATTGACGGTGGTGGTAGAATAGACAGGACTGTCCTTCTTCTTCATCATTGGCTCTGTTTCAGTTTGGCCCGTGGCTGGCGCTGGTGGAGGTGTACGCAGAAACATAAATGAACAAAATGTTACTGTAATGTGGTTTTTTTGTTTTGCTTTTTTTTTTAATGCATGTGAAATTTTTAACACTTTCGTGAAAGTTTGTCAATGCATATAGCGATGGCTTGGAATCAAAACGGACTATCTTTAGATAGTCCATTGACGTATTATTGGATTTATTACAAAAACTAATAACTTGTATCAAACAATGACTGCAGAAATATAAAAAGTTTTTTTTTTTTGCTTTTTATATTTCAGCAGTCTTTTTTTTTATATACAAGTTATCAGTTTTCGTAATAAGTTCAATAATATGTCAATGGACTATCTAAAGATAGTCCGTTTTGACTCCAAGCCATGGAATATTTTTTTATGATATAGTTTTGGATACCGTACTCATTCGTGCACATAAGATTACACAAAAATAAGCATACAAGCACTTTAATCAACCAGCCAATTAATCACCCAACCAGCCAACCAACTAACCAGCCAATTAATCACCCAACCAACTAACCAGCCATTTAATCACCCAACCAGCCAACCCCTAACCAGCCAACCAATTAATCACCCAGCCAGCCAACCAACTAACCAGCCAATTAATCAACCAGCCATTTAATCACCCAACCAGCCAACCAACTAACCAGCCAATTAATCACCCAGCCAGCCAACCAACTAACCAGCCAATTAATCACCCAACCAACTAACCAGCCAATTAATCACCCAACCAGCCAACCAACTAACCAGCCAATTAATCACCCAACCAGCCAACCAACTAACCAGCCAATTAATCACCCAACCAGCCAACCAACTAACCAGCCATTTATTACCCCTACACACCCAACTCAACTTTTCGAAAACAACACCAGCACAAGCAAAACACAGAGAAATAGCAGTTTGTGGTCAGCATAAGTATGTTTGTTTGTTAAAGCACCATACAAACAAACAGACAACGAGTGCCAAGTGACGCTAAGTTATTGCCGAGACAAAGTAAAACATGATATGTGAACAAAATTATACGCTTTTGTTTCAAACAACACTGAAAACAAAACAAGATTTGCCCTCTTCACAGTCAAGTAATCTCCAAACATGCTTTTTAAAAATAATTCTCCATGCGACGAAAATGGTGTTTTACGTCCTCTTGGTCTGAATCAGACACATATGGGACATTTGTAAATACAAATATGGTGGGAACAATATACTGGAGGCAATGCCCGGAGGCAGTACGAAACCAGTAAAGTCCCGATTTTTTTAAATTAATACAGATAGGTGTAGCGGTGACCACGCCTCGGTTAAACCTCATCGGCTATGGCACCGCCACAAGTAATTGACAGTATAATTTTCCATGCACAGGCCTACACAGAATGAATGAAAAATGGTGTTTTACGTCCTCTCGGTCTGGAAAAGACACATATGGGACATTTGTAGATACAAAGATGGTGGGAACAATACTGGAGGCAATGCCCGGAGGCAGTGCAACACCAGTAAAGTCCCGATTTTTTAAACAATGCAGATATGTGTAGCAGTAACCACGCCTCGGTTAAACCTCACCGGCTATGGTACCGCCACAAATAGTGAACACAGGCCTACACACACGTGTGGACACAAAGACAGACAGACACACAGACATGTTAGATACGTGTCCAGTTGCAATCATCTATTGTTTTTTTTATAACTAACCTATCATTAGTGAAATGAATAAGGGGAAGGAACTTCTCGTAATTAACTCCCTTTTTACCAAAGTTATTTATGGTGGTTGTCAAAATAAGCAGGTCTGGGTCATCCTTTTTTGAGGATGAACTTGGGTCTGTATTGTTGTGGCAACTACTTTCACTTTGCTAGGCGAATGGGTGCCATAAATAGGGGAAGACGGGGTAAAAAGCGCATGGGCGGGTAAGAAGCCCACCCCAATTATCTCATGAAATAAAGAAAATTTCAGTCAAATTTGCCCATGAGACGAATGCTAGACATTAACGCTCGTCTCATGGGCAAAATGAGACTGAAATTTGCTTCATTTCATGAGATAATTGGGGTCTTCTTACCCGCCCATGCGCTTTTTACCCCGTCTTCCCCTAACTTAGGTAAAAAGGGAGATAATTACGATAAGTTCCTTCCCCTTATTCATTTCACTATATCCTCAGCCTCACTATTTCATATTTGCTTAACCTCTCATTACTTGACATTACATTGAAGGTGGGGACAACGGTTCAATGAAAGCTGTACATTAATTGATTTCGAAAGTAATGGAAAAAACATAGCACAGCTGAGTCTGATTGTATTTTAATATGATGTTTTTAGTTCAATTGGTGGTGTAGAGTGGCACAGTGGTAGCGCGTTCGCCTCGTGTCAAGCAAACCCGAGTTCGAACCTGGGTACAGGGGACTTTTCCTCTTACTTTGCACCAGGCCTTACGGTCTGAACGTGGATTCTTTCGGATGAGACGATAAACCGAGGTCCCGTGTGCCCATGCACTTAGCACACGTTAATCCCAGTGGCAACGAAAAAGTTGTTGTTTGGTCAAAATTTACCCACCCCATTCCTTCCTCATCAGTCACACAAACATCGCATGCAAAAATTAAAAAAAAATTGGGTGGCGCGCCTCTGGCTGCGACGCGCTCTCCAGGTGGGAGCAACCCGAATTTCATAGAGACGCCTCTGTGACCATAAATAAAATACCTAATACAATTGTTTAGTCTTTAGTGGAAGAATATGACTCAAACTATAGGGCACTGCACTGACTGCCAAAGGGATTAGATGTCCTAACGCCTGCAGTCCTAACGTCCTTTTTGGCCGAGAGAGTTCGGAT
>CM065695.1:51248096-51300596 GCA_017654935.2 Phymorhynchus buccinoides | reverse complement strand
AAAATCTTCCAAATAATGTTTCTCCTTTGAGCTCCTCAGAAATCTGAATGTGTAGGCTGTACGCAGCGGGGAGACCAGTGAAAACAGAAAACCGGACATAAACGTACTTTACCCATATGGCATGGGAACGCAGAAGAAGATCCTCTGAAATGTTCAAATCCTCCAATGACGATATAGAGCTCACTGATGCCTCAATTAAGTGTTCGCACAGCTTAACCTTTCAATAAACGTTTTATGTACATATTTTTTTAAAAACGAAGGTATAACGTGGTTCTGTGCTGTAACACTGGAGACTGGTTGGTCTTTGGGGACCACCTACACGCCCTTTCGGCCGAGAGAGAGGAGGTGCATTGAGTTAGGCTTCTTCATAACAGACACTTTGTATCTTGAGAACGGCCTCTCCACTATAAACAGATTTCATCTCAGGTTTCTGGATTAGCAGTTGCCTCCTCTGCTGCCTGGAAGTCACAGTCGGAAACGACTGAATAACACACATCACTAATCCCCTGAAATGTGAAAATATTCAGAACACTCTTGATGCTTGGTAGGCCAAGTTCACACGATGGGGTTCATACGACCGCCAGTGATCTTATGGGGAGGTTTGTTCTGGTTAGAGCTGGTTTTATATACCACTCTGTGTGTGTGCGTGTGTGTGTGTGTGTGCGTGTGCGTGTGTGTGTGTGTGTGAGCGCACGCTCTCGTGTGTGTGCGTGCGTGCGTGTGTATGTACGTGCCTGCATGTGCACGTGTGCGTATATGGTTTCTCTGGCACCCACGATTGATCCATTGATTTAGTTCCATACAGTAAAGTGTATACCTCTTTAAACCTCGGTCAAAGTTGTGTTGTCCCACCACTTAGGCAGAACAAAAGACCGATAGTTCAGCTTAAATGTCACAAACACATAGACAGTTTTGTGTGTGTGTGTGTGTGTGTGGGGTGGGGGGGGGGGGGGGGGGGGCGCTCATGGAAGTCTGTATGCGCAAGAAGCAAAACACGTAGTTTTCAGAAAAAACAACCTCATTGTCTGTTCGCATTTTAGGTGAGTAAACACAACTAGAAAAAGAAATCTAATTGTGAAAGTCATACCAGAGCTCTACGAGGGGCACTCCATATATTTTGCAATGTGGAGAACTGGCAGTGTGCATCCTCCATCAGCAGACTTAGTGTCAATCTACATGATTGCCGACTATTAAACAAGCAATAATAATAAAGAAACACACACACATACATGTAAGACGTAGATATATACATTTTGCTTTGCTCAACGGTTATGCTGATTTTTATTGATTTTTATTTTTTTCCATGTCCCGTCAACAGCTACGGTCATCTCAGGACTGTTACCGCGTAAAGTTCGACCACTTAGTACAAAACACTCATCAATATATATTACCAACGTTCAACAACCTGTAAACAGCAAAACATACAGTACAATTCATAACATGACACTTCCATTATTATACCCTATAGAACATAAGTCCACACAGTGCTGGAAACGTGGAGCCACGCTACTCTAATTTATCGGATCCAGGTTATAAAAAAACAGTAAAAAAGGATAACAAATACATACTAGTAAGCGAAAATACATAAAAAGGCTATATAAGCAAATATGCACTGCAGAATGGACAACAGGTGCCCACTCAAGTGCGTAAGGTCTCACTTGTGGACGCCAGTGTACAATAAAAAAAAAACACTTGGCATGTCATAAATTGTAAAAAGGAAAAACGTGGAAGGGTTTTATAGAAACAATGCAGGAGAATGGACCAATAAGGCAGAAAAAAGTAGACGCCAGAAAGCAAAAAGAAGAGAAAAGGCAGAGTCAAAGAGAGTGATAGAGTAGGGGAAGTTACTAGCATAGAACTTCCAGAAGGGGGAACTATTTCTGCTGAAAGACCCCCCGGTATCCCCACGGGAGGGCCCTATCCACATAAGCCAGCCTAAGCTGTTGCCCGCCTCCTACGACATGGACTTTAGGAGGCTGCTGGGCTCCTCTCTGTAAGCCCCTGCTGACTGGTGGGAAATAATGAAAATTATGATAATGGTCTCTCTCATGACATTATTCATTTTTTTCTGTTGACAGAATCTTCACATTGCAAATATATATGGAGTGCCCCTCATACTACAAAAACTCAAAGAGTGATGGAGTGTGTGTGTGTGTGTGTGTGTGAGAGAGACAGAGAGAGAGAGAGAGAGAGAGAGAGAGAGAGAGAGAGAGAGAGAGAGAGAGAGAGAGAGAGAGAGGAGAGAGAGAGAGAGAGAGAGAGAGAGAGAGAGAGAGAGAGAGAGAGAGAGAGAGAGAGAGAGAGAGAGAGAGAGAGAGAGAGAGAGAGAATGGTACAACAACAATCTCATCCTGATGCGTTCAGAGAAAAACATGTCTTTATTGAATGATGCGCAGTGCACAGGCATGAGAAAACAAACAAAACAACGTGGTCCCTGAAATGATCAATGTCACAAAACAAAAAAATTAAACAAAAAGCGTCATGGTCATACATAATACATGTTGTTAATTTTCACTCTTTCCCCATGGCAAGTCATACGCTGGTAATATCCTACCTCGCATTACACTTGTCGGTTGTAGTATGTGGACCATGTTATCTTGTATTGTCTTATCAAGTGTATACTATTCGTTATTTTCTTATTTTAGTCTGATGTTTTATTTATATTTCAATTTGTAAAGCGCACAGAGCATACTGATAGTGTGGATTGATAGCGCTATATCAAATAAAATCATTATTATTATTATTACACTGTAGTGCTAGTGGGAAAGAATGAAAAATAACAACGTGATTTCAACCGTTTAAGAAATATAAGGACAAACAAGTCGAGTTTACAATGCTCCAGTTTGTTAACATTCAGTTCAAAAGCCTTATTGCTTTCCAATGAATGTATTGCCTGGACAACAAATGATTGTGCGACAAAGATGTGCATGTATGCACACACACACACTTCTACAGCAGAATTACACTGAAAGGTTAACTGCACACATACACATGCACACACACACACACTTCTTCGACAGCAGAATTACACTGAAAGGTTAAGTGCACACATACGCATACACAAACACATCTTCTACAGTAGAATTACACTGAAGAGATTAACTGCACACATAAGCATGCGCACACACACACATCAATCCTTTGACAGTAGAATTACACTGAAAAGATTAACTGCACACATACATATGCATACACACACACACATCAATCCAACACTGAACTGTGTGCAACCTTTTTGATTGAATATTGCCCCATAGATTAGTATGGATGGAAAACTGATCTGTCACCTCTCTCCATAGACTTGAGCATTAGCTCTTCAAGCACCATGGCCGAATCAATGCTCCACACTCCCACCAAATACAAAGACATTCACTGCCAAGTACCCTGCCATGTGTTTGTTTATTTTTAGACCTTAACAGACTGTTTCTTCTGTTAAAGCAAAATGTGCACACTCCAAAAAATTGTTACTCCTCTCTTGTCGCTTGAGATGCAATGGAGTTTTTTTTTTATGGACAACCAAGAACGTGAAGAAATACATGGCTAGAAGAGTTAAACCTATACCTTTAAATTCCTAGGTGTGCATATTTCAAATACAATAAACTGGGAAGTCAACATCACATCATCCTGCAAAAAAGCACAACAGAGACTATATTTTCTACGACAGCTCAAGAAATGTAGGATAAGTACAGCAGTCTTGACACAGTTCTATCGATCTGTCATCGAAAGCATACTCAGTTTTTCATTATCTGTCTGGTATGGATCAGCTTCAGCTAAAGATAAAAGGAAACTCCATGAAGTCGTCAAGACAGCCTCAAAAATCATAGGCCACAAACTGCCATCCTTAGATAACTTCTATAGTGTGCGCATAAGACGCAAAGCTAAATCCATCATATCTGATAGCACACACCCAGCCAATCATCGGTTTCAGTGTCGCCCTTCTGGTAAAAGGTTCTGTTCTATTACGTGCAAATCAAACCGCCTGAAGAACAGCTTTTACCCCTCTGCTGTCAGAGCCATCAATACTCAGTAGGCTCACTCCCCTAGGGGAATTCTTTATCCCATTTTGCTCAGTTAAACTTGTGTCAATCAGTGTGCCTGCATACTCGCGATCTTGTGTGTGTATATGTATGTGTGTGTATGTGTTTGAAGGGGGGAGGGGGCATGTGTTGGTATAAATGTGTATGCACACGTGTATGTGTGTGTGTTGGTGTATGTGTAGGTGTGTGTCTGAGAGAAAGAGATAATCTGAGGCAGAGACTGATACATGATGATGTAATCTGATTTTGTTACCATTTTGTTTCCTCTTCTATTGGTTGTCCATCCATGTGCATGCTTTCGTTGTTGTTGGACTGTGTCTTGTGCAAAACCAAAACGATTTCCTTTGTATTATGATGCATTGGCTGATTAAAAAATCTTGAATCTTGATACATGTAGTTTAGTAGGACTTGCATAAAGCATGAAACAATGCAATGGCTTCAATCGGGACCCAGTGTCACAGGATGGTTACAGATAATTTGTCAGAGCTCATCTTGGCAAAGTAGGGACCTTATGAGCCCGAGCACAGATGCATGAACGCGCATGCATGCACGCACGCACATACAATCAATCAATGTTTACTGTCCTTTAGAAAGAAACAACAAGAAAAAATGTCACAGAACCTTAGACTTTGGTCAAGTCTCAAACAACCCCTAACCTAATAAAAATGTTATCTCTTGTGTTGTAATTTACCCCCCCCCCTCCCCCTTATTTTGAAAACTGAAGTGCGAACGAGCAAAGAATCACAGTGGAACCTCCCTATTACTAACAGCATTAGGACCTTGAAAGCTCAGCCAAAAAAGGTCATAACATGGAGGGGTCTTGATAGGGAGGGGCCTTAATAGGGAGGGGTCTTAATAGGGAGGTGGACACTCAGTCATCCGGATATGAAGGGGAAAAATGGGTGAAAATGTTTTGGGTCACATCTTAGAGGTGGAGTCGGATGGATGAGGTTTTGCAAGAAACACGTCGAGATCACCAGAAAGACAGCCTTTTCAAGGATCGGAACACTCACTTTGCTCTGGTTGCTTAGAAATTAAACCGTCAAAACGGCGATTCCTCCTTGGCGGAGATGCCGGAGAGAGTAGCCATTTTGGATGGGGTGGGTGGAGGTCACTCATTGTGGTTGAAGCGTTTTCTTTTTTTGAAGTGCAGTAAAAAAAATTATAAAAAAAGAAGCTATTTCCTTTGTTGTGAGCAAAACTCCTTTAGATAAACTGTATAAAATAAAAATAATAAAAATAAAAAGGCTTGTATTGCGAAAAGTTTGTGCAAACGATTTGGTCTAAACACAGGCGGCCATTAGAAAAGAGACGGCAAACGCCTTCTCTTTGGGTGAAATAATTTAACTTCCAGCACCTCCGCCAAGGAGGAATCGCCTTTTTGACGGCTTGATTTCTGGGAAACCAGAGCAAAGTGAGTGTTGCGATCTCTGTAACTTAAGGTGTTTTCCTGGATCTGGACATGTTTCCTGTTGCGATCTCTGTAACTTAAGGTGTTTTCCTGCTGATCTGGACATGTTTCTTGCAAAAACTCATCCGTCAGGGTGCCCCTTTAAGGGCATGCCACACGTCAACTAATTAATATCATACGACTTTACGATACGATTCAATTACGTGGTCTCGAAGAACAAATTTGTTTCGCATGTGATCGAATCGTATCATACAGTTGTAGTATAATAGTTGAGGTGTAGCAGGCCCTTTGGAGGGAGTCTCTCAGGGAAGGTCTTAACAGAGAGGTTCCACCGTATCACATCATGTGGCACTGCTAACACTTAGCTTCAAAGCAAAGCTCACAGGGGCAAAAACGTTTACAATGTTGTGCTGCACAGATCTAAACATAAAAGACCCACCAGATCACGTGTCAAAATCACGGGTTTCACGAGTTTTCCCTTTAATAGCTGGTAAGAAATCTTGTTTTGACCAGGTTTGATTCCCATACAAATGCCCCCAAATTGAAAACGAAACATCATTTTAAAGAGCAGCCTCAATTTGAAGTTGGGGACATTTGTATGTGGGTCACAGCTACCCAGAAAAAAACAAGGGACTTAATCGTGGTGTGTCTTTAATTCAAATCCGAGGAGAGAGTAAAACAAACTTTGCTTGAAGAAAAGCTTCAGAGGAAGTAACATGGTCAAAAATAATAACTTCACATGGAAAACCTAGATTTATTGCAGTTCAATACTTTGCCTTCTCACTCTCAGAGTCTGAAATGCGCAGTATCATAACATAGGTTTGTGTGCAGCAGCTTCGTAACACGGTGGAGAAAACGTTTTCTCAATTTCAAAATGAAGGACTGCTCTTGTATGAGCGTGTATGACAGTGAAATTCAACTCCAAGTCAACACATGACATCAAGCGAAAATCACTGTAATAAAAATGATAAAAAAAGAGATTTTTTGACATAACAAAAACCAAAAAAACCAAGTGGAATACAATGATGATTGGAATTCCTTTACATCAGCATGTCCATGCAATGAACAAGAGACACCCGAAGGTGCTGATGGGAGATATGATACATAACAGGAATTATAAATGGTTATCAAGGAAAAAATACCAAGCCCAAAATGCAAAAAAATAGGAATGATCAATTTACATTCATGAAAACAATGATGAGCAGCACGTGATTGCATAAATTGGAATAATGAACATGCCCTGGAGTGAAAAGAATCACATGCAAAAGCAGGAATAATCAGTACATAAACAACATAACAATCAAGTGGTACAAAATTCAGAGATAAAACAATTTTTAGTACTGTATTTTTGGGACTATAAGGCAATACTTTTTCCTAGACTGAGACCCCTGCGCCTTGTAATGTGACTGATAATATAGCAAGAAACTATATTTTAACAAATCTGAATTTTGTGTAAAATTTTGGGGGTGCGCCTTATAATCAGGTGCGCCTTGTAGTCCGTAAAATACGGTACAGATATTAACGAAAGGGTGCTGTTGAAAAGAAAACGCATCATGCAATGATGAAACAAAGCTTAGCAGTCCAAGGAATAAGTACAACAGTCAGCTTACTTTTATGACGCAGTTTTTTTAATTTTTTAAACCGTCTTCTTTTCCCAAAGGTTTAGAAATAAGAAACATAAGAAAAAGCTTCAATGCATTCTCAGAGATACACAAAATTTAGGGACAAGCGTAAACTTAGGAGATTATGAATGAAAAAAAATGCTGCTATAAAGAAAAGAAATGAAACACCCCAAAGAGGGATTGGATACATGTATACCGTAATTCATGGTCTACAAGCCGCTTTATAATAAGTAATGCATAAGCCGCGCCGAAGCATAAGCCGCAGAAAAATGGCAATGCATGATCTCAGCTTCCGTGAGTCAAGAGTTGATCGCAGGTGGTGCTGACTGCCAAAACAAAAGTGTCGGGACCGCGAAACAGATCGATACAGCATGTATTTTGTGACAAAATATACTGAATCCAAGGTGATTTTTTTGTCATCAACCGTGAACAAGGCCACAGATCAAAGGTCTGAATCAAGGATGCCACTGAGTTGAGTTTACTTTCACTTTCGGCAACGCTTAGGCCGCGGCACAGTAATAGCTGGGGGGGGGGGGATAGTTGCGACTTATAGTCCGCTGATTACGGTAAGTCAGCTGACTTTTGAAATATTACATAAAAGCAAAACAAAAGAAAACACAAAAACAAACCAGATACAGCCTGGACAGACAGATAAAAAACCACACACGCACAAAATGGTACCATTTTATACTCCTTTGCCGATCGGAGTCAGGCAAAGGGCAACAAGCAAGCAATAAAGGATGACTGAACAAGTGAACAAAAGTTTTTCGACTATCGATGTACTATGTATTTCTTTCTTTCTGGTGTTAAAGTGATGGACTATCGATGTACTATGTATTTCTTTCTTTCTGGTGTTAAAGTGATGAACTATCGATGTACTATGTATTTCTTTCTTTCTGGTGTTAACGTGATGAACTATCGATGTACTATGTATTTCTTTCTTTCTGGTGTTAACGTGATGAACTATCGATGTACTATGTATTTCTTTCTTTCTGGTGTTAAAGTGATGAGGACAGAAGCATGTAAAGAAAAACGTACACAACCGACACTGCGATGGAAGACATGACTGGAATTCCAAGAGTATTATTTCAACAGTTTCACAAAGCATCGTAACAATCACTGGTAATAACTGACATTTCACACAAGGTGAATAAAAAGGAGGAGTGTATTTTAGAGACAATAACATGCTTCCTTCTCTCATTATAAGGGGAAGGGAAGGGGTCAAAATGAAAAAGAAAAAAACACCTTTTTGTCCCCAAAATACATTTTAAAATGTAAAATAAAACCAAACACACACCCAAACCCAAAAATCTTGTCAACAAAAAGAAATGAGTATCCTTGAACATACAAGTTCCAATAAACCACTCTAAGAGAACAAGCCAGCAAACCAAAGAATTAAAACAAACACATAAGCAATAAACACTGATGTGAATAGTTACAGAACGAAATTTACACTTTAAAAAAAGAAGAAAAAACACACACAAAAAACACACTATTAAAACACAAAACTAGGGACTTGTTAAATAGCAACAGAAATTCACAAAATTCACTATTGCTTCAGCATAATAGTGACACATTATGCATACACATTTTGCATTTACATGTTACTCAATAATAGTCAAGTACGGTTATCAGCAATATAGTCCAGAATGATTGTCAGCATATACCATCATAGCACCAAAGACTGAGAAAAAAAGAGCCATTGTATAATTACTTTCAAAACAAAATAGCAAAAAATATCGATGCCATTTGAATTAGGGTGCGTCTGTTTTGTATTGCCTAGTATAAACCATGAAGCCTTCTTGATTTCTTTTATAATCAAAACATCCGACTGATTATTTGCACATGTGGATTTTAGTGAAGAAAATATTGCCGCAGTTATTTATTGCAATTTAAAAAAGATTATTGCATAGGAGTTTTTACTGCACATGCATACACATACACCTTTTAGGTGCAACATTGCGATGTATATCTTGTTTATTTTCCATGGGACACAATGAAAAAAACATCAAAAACACACTTGCACACAAAACAATAAAGTACATAATCTTTCCATTTGTCGTTTCTTCCCAACACAGATCAAAAGTTCAAACACATGTTACCAAATGTGATAGGAAGATTATGTGAAGAGGACAATTTATATCATCATGCTTCCCACATCCATTAATTCACAATTCACTATTGTCTTCAAGCCAAAGAAAACAGTTTTTCAGCGTGCACTTAAAATCTAAAACTGATGAGACATATGGTATAAACCAGGACATAAAATACATACACATGTTATTCACATAGAATTAAGTTTGTAAAGCACACATACACACACTCCCAACTACCCACCCACAAACATATATACAGAAGTAAACAATGTATATAATAGTTAAGATAAACCCCCCAAAAAAATTGGATTCTTTTCCAAGCAACACAACAGCAAATTATGCACATCATGTTATCACACTCAAATGTTGAAAAGACTGTGACTAGAAACAGACACTGAAACAACAGATGAACAACAGGACACAAGACCAGATGCCACGGTAAGTTTCTCTCTCATGGGCATGACACAGTCGCTGCCTTTCGGCTGCACAAAACAAAAGATGAACAACACAAGACCAGATGCCACGGTAAGTTTCTCTCTCATGGGCATGACACAGTCGCTGCCTTTCGGCTGCACAAAACAAAAGATGAACAACAGGATACAAGACCAGATGCCACGGTAAGTTTCTCTCTCATGGGCATGACACAGTCGCTGCCTTTCGGCTGCACAAAACAAAAGATGAACAACAGGACACAAGACCAGATGCCACGGTAAGTTTCTCTCTCATGGGCATGACACAGTCGCTGCCTTTCGGCTGCACAAAACAAAAGATGAACAACAGGACACAAGACCAGATGCCACGGTAAGTTTCTCTCTCATTGACACAGTCGCTGCCTTTCGGCTGCACAAAACAAAAGATGAACAACAGGACACAAGACCAGATGCCACGGTAAGTTTCTCTCTCATGGGCATGACACAGTCGCTGCCTTTCGGCTGCACAAAACAAAAGATGAACAACAGGACACAAGACCAGATGCCACGGTAAGTTTCTCTCTCATGGGCATGACACAGTCGCTGCCTTTCGGCTGCACTTAAAGTTTTCTCTTGTACTTGTTGGTGATACTGTTAATGTTTTCTGTGGTACGTGCTATCATTAGTACTGTGATGTCATTATTATCTGTGATTGTTACTTGCAGCCTCTAAAGGGGATCGATCATTGAGTGTACTTGTTCAGGTGTGTGTGTGTGTGTTGTGTGTGTGTGTGATAACTATGTTTTATGTCAATTACATGTGCTTTTATGTTATTTTACAAATTGTCTCTTCTGTTAGGTTATAACAATGTCTTATTTTGTCTTCATTTTTATGTGCATGCCCCAAAACAAATTTCTTCACTTGTTTGGAGACAATAAAATTGTTGAATTGAATTGAAGTGTGTGTGTGTGTGTGTGTGTGTGTGAGAGAGAGAGAGAGAGAGAGAGAGAGAGAGAGAGAGAGAGAGAGAGAGAGAGAGAGAGAGAGAGAGAGAGAGAGAGAGAGAGAGAGAGAGAGAGAGAGAGAGAGAGAGAGAGAGAGAGAGAGAGAGAGAGAGAGAGAGAGAGAGAGAGAGAGAGAGAGAGAGAGAGAGAGAGAGAGAGAGAGAGAGAGAGAGAGAGAGAATAAACTTGTAGTATTATTTGTGTATGTTTGTCATTTATCCAACAATAACCTCCAAACAACAGAGGCAAGCGCTGATGCAGAAAATTGGACATAAATGTGTTCAGAATGGATATGGCTTACTCAAAACGCACCCCCACTCTCTCAGTAAAGAAAATCGCCGCCTGCCAAAAAATACCATTAAACTTAACTGGGTAGAGGAAAAAAACTGTCAGCAATATTGGGAATTCCTCTGTGACATGCATAACAAAAGGCCTATCTGATAGCATATTACCATATCGCTCTTCTCACAACGATGAAATATAAATTCAACTGCCGCCATAATACTCAACATCCATTTATTTCAAACTCAGCAGCTTTTTTTAAATATAAATTTTAGCTACATAATATGAACTCTTGATGTATGGAACCAATTTTCAATGTCAACTCAAATAAAACTAACAGATTCTGAGCAAGGAATAAGACGCATTTACTGGGAAAAAAAGTAAAACAAACACCAATGCACACACAAAGAAACAAGGCAATGAAAAAACAACAACGGAACAATTCCAAAGATGAAGCATAACAAAAACAATACCTCAAGGAACGTTACAAGAACACATTAACTTTTTTTCTTTTTCTGGAAATTTACATACAATTATGAACATACAAAAAGCTACTTAATTCAAGCACACATACCCACACACATGTACAAACACACAATGTATATAACGAGAACAATGACCAATATCATGAGTATCTCAAAATGCCCTTCTGGACTGAAGTCATATCACTCAAGCAATATGCATGCCTGCATTATTATAATAATACCATGAAAAGCTGAAAAAACAGCTTCATCAAAGATTAACGACATAAAAAAGCACACAACTAAAGAGGAAAAATGGAACCCAAATACTCACATTCATCAACACAAGCTTAACCTCGATCAAAATCATTCCCATGCGTTTAATTATTGGTTAAGCGCATGCACACACACAGACGCACACCCACACAAACACATACACATCAATTACTCGCTCCCTTTCATAATCATATGCATATGCGCATAAAAGAAAAGGATGCATGCACCCTTACACATTGACAGACAGCTACTGACAACAGGCGACGCATTCACCATAACAAACGCATGCTTACTTACACATGCATGCGCAAACATATAAAGCGCATAACTCCAACTGACACTGAACAACCAAAAATGCATACATAAAAAAGAGAGCATATGCAGTGGAACCTCCCTTATAAGACCTTCACAAATCATCCCAGGTCTTAAATGGGAGTCAAGGTGCACAACTATAAGGGGGGTCAATTTAATACTTACAAAGAAGGGCAATGTCTCAGAGAAGTAGGTCTTATATGGGAAGGAGTCTTATAATGGGGGGGGGGGGGGGGCTTATAAGGGAGGTTCCACTGCATAAATCATTTCTGAAAATTAGTTTTGGATATTGCTCATAATCAACGTCCTATGTTTTCTTCTTTGCAAACCTTGCTTTTTTAACCAAGAAAATATTTTGAAGACAAAAAGAGCTCACACTAGGAACAGATACATTGCAAGAAAGCCTTTCAATTGGAGCTATTTTGCTCAATATATTTTGCTATCTAATAAAACATAACTATATCAACCACACAAACTTTCCAAAAAAAAAGAAGAAGCAATTTTTGTTTTCTCAACTGCGTCAGCATGGGATTAATTTGAACAAAAGTGCAGAAATAGTAGCAAGAGACATTCATTTTTTTAATTCTTCATAACAGAACAGTCTATTTTGATGATTATTTTACAAAACTAACAACTGTATGACATGAGACACAATCAACCGGTTTTCAGGTGTACTGAAATTATTCATAAAATGAAATATGCAATGAAATTACATCAAACAGGAACTAAGAAAATAAAAGGAGAAAACCAGGGTGTGAGTGTGTGTGCGTGTGTAAAATATGAAAGGTCATAAATTGCAGTCACGTTATTAACGAGATAAATGTTTTACACACACATTTGGAGTCACATACTTTTGTTTAGTTTTTACATTACTTTTGTGAACTTCACACACGCACACAAACCATATGCGCACAAACACACCCAAAATTAAGCTCCCCAAAAAGAGAAAATTGAGTATTGAGAGAGAACACTGAACAACTTTATTTAACAAGGATAAAGATTTTAGGCGATATCTTTTCTTCCAATGTGTTCTTGGTTAAACGAAAACAATCAAAAATTGACTAGAAACATCAAAAACAGAGAGAGAGAGAGAGACTCAGAGAGAGAGAGAGAGAGAGAGAGAGAGAGAGAGAGAGAGAGAGAGAGAGAGAGAGAGAGAGAGAGAGAGAGAGAGAGAGAGAGAGAGAGAGAGAGAGAGAGAGAGAGAGAGAGAGAGAGAGAGAGAGAGAGAGAGAGAGAGAGAGAGAGAGAGAGAGAGAGAGAGAGAGAGAGAGAGAGGGAGAGAGAG
Source organism: Phymorhynchus buccinoides (assembly GCA_017654935.2). Taxonomy (NCBI): domain Eukaryota; kingdom Metazoa; phylum Mollusca; class Gastropoda; order Neogastropoda; family Raphitomidae; genus Phymorhynchus; species Phymorhynchus buccinoides. The sequence continues at coordinate 51,287,397 of CM065695.1, read as the reverse complement.
AGAGAGAGAGAGAGAGAGAGAGAGAGAGAGAGAGAGAGAGAGAGAGAGAGAGAGAGAGAGAGAGAGAGAGAGAGAGAGAGAGAGAGAGAGAGAGAGAGAGAGAGAGAGAGAGAGAGAGAGAGACCTACAGATAGATGGATACATAGATGAAGAAAGAAAGAGATGGGGGGAAAATGAAATTATGCCATCTTCTAAACATCTTTTCCTGAATAGGACAAAAATGAGAAAAAACAACAACACAAAAACGATTTGCCATTTGACCTCTAAATTAATTACAAGTTAAATTTATGGGAAAGACAGTGTTAGTTAGCACCAATGAGCTTTCTCACATGTGTGATGACATTCAACAGTGTTATCGTTTTTTTGAAACTAACCCGATTGCAATTCGCACATGTAAGAACAGTTATTGCGTTTTGTAGGAAAACCCATAAAAACAAACACAGATCTCCATCTTTGACGATGAACACAACAACATTATCACTTTTCAAACGACAGATTCGCAAACCACCAATGCAACATTGCTGTTGATTTTTCAAATCAAACGACAAATCCGCTCTCATTCTCAATTCAGATATGTAACAATGTTATTGCTTTTTCAACCCAATGACAGATCAACTTTTTGATTTTCACATGTAACAACGTTTGTGCTTCCACCCCCCTCCCTGAAGTGAAGCAGATGGCACATTCATTCACAAATCCCACTTTAGATATCAACAACGTTAGTGCCTTTTTCAAAATGATGACAGATCCACACAAATTCACAATTCAACGTTAGTGACTTTTTTCAAAATGATGACAGATCCACACAAGTTCACACAATTTAACAACGTTAGTGCCTTTTTCAAAATGATGACAGATCCACACAATTTAACGTTAGTGACTTTTTTCAAAATGATGACAGATCCACACAAATTCACACAATTTAACAACGTTAGTGCCTTTTTCAAAATGATGACAGATCCACACAATTTAACGTTAGTGACTTTTTTCAAAATGATGACAGATCCACACAAATTAACAATGTTACTGCTTTTTTGGAACAAACATTTAGCAGACCCACAGTACTCACAACTCAAGTTCTGGCAACATTACTGCTTTTTTTCAAGCAAATGACAAGAACTTGCACAACTGAGACATTGCGTAAAGAAAACAAATCACATGTGAAAAAAAAGTCAACGAGTTCAGCAAGTCTTCTGCCACAATATTTACTTTGACAGGACACATCAGCTTCAAGGACGATATCACCGCACACAATTTGAAGCGATTCTGTACAGCAGTTCACACAATATTGCAAAACAGACAAAAGGAACAAAACAACACACAGACATGAACAATCACATTAGCCCTTTATCCAAAGAGTGGCGGAGGATTACAAACATTTTTCGCATTAGACACAACCAAGTTTGGGTTTTTTAAAGCAAAGAACAAAAACATCTTCTCACAAGGCAAACAAAAATGTGAAAAAAGAAGGGTCAAATAATGAAAACTACGCCTAAGCATTTTGTCATTTTCCGATGGTTCAAGGAGACCCATTCTCATTTTTGAAACAAAACTGTTAAGCCAAGAATACTTTGATGAACATTCTTAGCTTGTTTTCTCTTGAAATGAAAAGACTGAGAAAATGGGTCAGTGTAAAACAAGTAATTTAGAAATTAATGCAAACATGTACGAGTAAGGAAGAAAGCTGAATAACTGTCAAACATGTCTTTTTGTAAGTTGGTAGCAGATCGAATGACAAGTCTAACATTTTAAAGCAGATTTGGAATGTAAAAACACAACAAACAACCAAAACACGCACACACGGTATGAAACCCCCCCCCCACATAATGAAAGACAATTAATGAAATGACAAAGTTGAACACACAAGCTCAGATCGTAATCCAAACAATATGTATGATATGGTAGTTAGGTCTGTGTTGGTTAGATCTAGATATCAATACGCCTCTGTCTCTATGTCTCACCCTCAATGTGCCCCCATCTCTATCTGCCCCCTGTCTGAATGTTTAGCTCTTCTAGCGCCATGTATTTTGTGACGCTCTTGGTTGTCCGTTGCATCTCAACAGACAAGACAGGAGTGACTATTTTTTTTCATGTGTTGCTTTAAGTAACAGAAACATCACTGACTTCAGCTCTAAAAATAGACAAACACATGGCAGGGTACTTGGCAGTGAATGCCTTTGCATTTGGTGGGAGTGTCGTGGAGTGATGTACTGGGTTCTGGCATGGTGCTAGAAGAGTTAAACACGAATCGATGCATGCAATAGCGTACTCTCGTGCTGAACGGTTGTGCAAGGCATGTACGCTTTAGCGTACTCTCATGTAGAGAGAGTTAAGAAAACCAAAGTGATGGAGAGATATGGGACCCAGAGAGATGGGGAAACACAGAGACAGACACAAAACTGGTGACACATACAGACGGGGGAACCACGCTACGTCACCAATGCCTACAACTGCGGCGGCCTAGAGCGTGTCCCAAACGTCGTCTCTAGCCGGGTCTCTCAAGCGGTGTGCTCCGTCCGTTGTGGAAGCGGGGGGTCTGTTCTGGTTGGTGGTCATGTTGCGGAACGTCCTTTCCCCGTCGGGATGTTGGTGATCCTGGGGCTCAAAGAACTTCACCTCCTGTCCACATCATCCACAGAAAGCAGGGTATTAATGTTAGAAAAAATGTGCAATCACAACCAACATAATTCTTCTTCTTTGTTTTTGTTTGTGGCTCAAGCCACAAACCTATAACTCACTTTGTCGGTCTGTCTGTCTCAGTCTGTCTGTCTGTCTGTCGGTCGGTCCAAAATTGTCGCACATATTGTAAAAGAGAAAAAAATACTTGGGTATAAAGTAACATTTCAGTTGTCATATTTACAGTCCTTAGGTATGGAAAGAATTGTATACTGAACAGAGCACATGAATCTTAATTTTAAAGCGTACAAAATAATAAACATACGTAATACAGACACTGCAACAGACACGACGAGTATGCAGTGCTTCTTTCGATGAGAATAAGTAGGATACATAGTTTTAAATGTTTTCCAAAAGATATAAAAAGTTACGAAATGGTGCAGAGATAACATTCTGGTTTACAGATTAAAATTATTGAAGAGCCAGGGGAGGCGACTCAGTGTATGTAATGATTGGAGTGGTAAAAATAGACTGCACTTCAAATCGAGACTGCTCTTTAAAATGATGTTTCGTTTTCAAATGTCGCACGCCACAAACGATTGCGAATCCACGCTTGTTTTAAACCTCTAGCTAACCTGATGGCTGAACCTTACCTTAAATTTAATAATAATAATAATAGTAATACACAGCATTTATATTGTGCCTTTCGCTAGGCGATTTAGACTCAAGGCACTTTGTACTTTCGTTCACTGAATCACAGACAGATACACAAGCTTACTCCCTCATCCATACAACCATGTCTCCGAAATCAGAGGAAAAGCTTTCTGAAACAGACGGGTCTTGAGCTGGGTTTTGAAACTGGAAAGGGTTGGCTGGTGACGGAGATGGACAGGGAGAACATTCCAGACAGTAGGGGCACAATCACCTCAGACCTCAGCAGTACCCCCTCCATACCCTCTCTCCCTCCACCCCCTGTCTATGTTTTCACCTCAGATCTCAGCAGTACCCCCTCCATACCCTCTCTCTCCCTCCACCCCCTGTCTATGTCTTCACCTCAGATCTCAGCAGTACCCCCTCCATACCCTCTCTCCCTCCACCCCCTGTCTATGTCTTCACCTCAGATCTCAGCAGTACCCCCTCCATACCCTCTCTCTCCCTCCACCCCCTGTCTATGTCTTCACCTCAGATCTCAGCAGTACCCCCTCGATACCCTCTCTCTCCCTCCACCCCCTGTCTATGTCTTCACCTCAGATCTCAGCAGTACCCCCTCCATACCCTCTCTCTCCCTCCACCCCCTGTCTATGTCTTCACCTCAGATCTCAGCAGTACCCCCTCCATACCCTCTCTCTCCCTCCACCCCCTGTCTATGTCTTCACCTCAGATCTCAGCAGTACCCCCTCCATACCCTCTCTCCCTCCACCCCCTGTCTATGTCTTCACCTCAGATCTCAGCAGTACCCCCTCCATACCCTCTCTCTCCCTCCACCCCCTGTCTATGTCTTCACCTCAGATCTCAGCAGTACCCCCTCGATACCCTCTCTCCCTCCACCCCCTGTCTATGTCTTCACCTCAGATCTCAGCAGTACCCCCTCGATACCCTCTCTCTCTCTTCCCCTGTGTCTTTCTCTCTCCCTCCACCCCCTCCCTCTCATTTCACCTCAGATCTTAGCAGTACCCCCTCGATACCCTCTCTCTCTCTTCCTCTCTGTCTCTCTCCCTCCACCCCCTCTCTCTCTCATTTCACCTCTGATCTTAGCAGTACCCCCTCGATACCCTCTCTCTCTCTTCCTCTCTGTCTCTTTCCCTCCACCCCCTCTCTCTCATTTCACCTCAGATCTTAGCAGTACCCCCTCGATACCCTCTCTCTCTCTGTGTCTTTCTCTCTCCCTCCACCCCCCCCTCTCTCATTTCACCTCAGATCTTAGCAGTACCCCCTCGATACCTCTCTCTCTCTCTCTCTGTCTCTTTCTCTCTCCCTCCACCCCCTCTCTCTCATTTCACCTCAGATCTTAGCAGTACCCCCTCGATAGCCTCTCTCTCTGTCTCTTTCTCTGTCCCTCCACTCCCTCTCTCTCCTTTCACCTCAGATCTCAGCAGCACCCCCTTGATGCCCTCTCTCTCTTCCTCTCTGTCTCTTTCTCTCTCCCTTCACCCCCTCTCTCTCCTTTCACCTCAGATCTCAGCAGCACCCCCTCGATAGCCTCTCTCTCTCTTCCTCTCTGTCTCTTTCTCTCTCCCTTCACCCTCTCTCTCTCCTTTCACCTCAGATCTCAGCAGCACCCCCTTGATGCCCTCTCTCTCTTCCTCTCTGTCTCTTTCTCTCTCCCTTCACCCCCTCTCTCTCCTTTCACCTCAGATCTCAGCAGCACCCCCTTGATACCCTCTCTCTCTTCCTCTCTGTCTCTTTCTCTCTCCCTCCACCCCTCTCTCTCCTTTCACCTCAGATCTCAGCAGCACCCCCTTGATGCCCTCTCTCTCAAACTTGTGGATGGCTTCCTCCCAGCAGTTGGGCTGCAGATGGGCCAGGGGACTTTGGGACAAAGACAGCAACTTCTGAGGCGAGTACTGGGATTTCGGGGGAAGCTCTGTCACCAGACACAATAAAAACACATTTTATATAAGGGCAATATCATAAGGAATCCCCCGAAGACGGAGTGTGGCTGCCCATGTGGCGAGGTAATCAAAAACGGTCACACGTAATGTTCTCATCCCTAGCTGATGCACTTGTGCCACAGTGTTCAAGTGTTTCTGCTGTTGGGATGATCCCTGGAGTCTTTTAGCCAAGGTAAGCCAACAAACAAACACTATATCATAAGGCGTAGGGGTGGTCTCAGTTTGGACAAAAAGGTATCGCCTGATAGTAATGCCCCTTTTAAAAAAATGGTACGTACACGATACAGGAAACAAGAGAGACTTTAAGGAATTTGTGCTTTTGGTCTGTTCATTTCCGTTTGCCTGACTGTCATTCAATTTCATTTATTTACCGTTTTTCTCGGACTATTATTATAAGGCGCACACCCCCCACCCACCCACCCCCTGAAATTTTATACAAACTTCAGATTTTGTTATTATATTTTCTTACTATATAAGTATATTAGCAGCCATATCATAAGGGGCAGGGGTCTCCCCCTCTGGGAAAACAAGTAAAGTCGAAACACTTTTTTTTCAGTGTTTAGAATTTGTTTATGGTGGAGAGGCCTTGCCCATGGCACTTCCCCACTCTCTAAGCCAAAAGGGTTTGAGGACAGCTGAAAGTGGGGAAGGTCCCCAAAGGCTAAACCAATCCCTTTGGCTGCAGCAAAACAGCCAGCGCAAATGCCCCCCCCTAGTTTGAGTCATAGTCTTCCACTAACGACTAAAGCGTGTCAGGACTGTCCACCCCTAAAGAAACCCATTTACTGTACAGCTCTGACTTTAGTGTTGGCCCCTACAAACTACAGGCCAATGTCTGGCAACAGAGACCTAGAGACTAATGTCTGGCAACAGAGACCTAGAGACTAATGTCTGGCAACAGAGACCTAGAGGCCAATGTCTGGCAACAGAGACCTAGAGGCTAATGTCTGGCAACAGAGACCTAGAGGCTAATGTCTGGCAACAGAGACCTAGAGGCTAATGTCTGGCAACAGAGACCTAGAGGCCAATGTCTGGCAACAGAGACCTAGAGGCCAATGTCTGGCAACAGAGACCTAGAGGCTAATGTCTGGCAACAGAGACCTAGAGGCCAATGTCTGGCAACAGAGACCTAGAGGCTAATGTCTGGCAATAGAGACCTAGAGGCCAATGTCTGGCAACAGAGACCTAGAGGCTAATGTCTGGCAACAGAGACCTAGAGGCTAATGTCTGGCAACAGAGACCTAGAGGCCAATGTCTGGCAACAGAGACCTAGAGGCTAATGTCTGGCAACAGAGACCTAGAGGCTAATGTCTGGCAACAGAGACCTAGAGGCTAATGTCTGGCAATAGAGACCTAGAGGCCAATGTCTGGCAACAGAGACCTAGAGGCCAATGTCTGGCAATAGAGACCTAGAGGCCAATGTCTGGCAACAGAGACCTAGAGGCTAATGTCTGGCAACAGAGACCTAGAGGCCAATGTCTGGCAATAGAGACCTAGAGGCTAATGTCTGGCAACAGAGACCTAGAGGCCAATGTCTGGCAATAGAGACCAGGGGAACCACTTTAGTCTAACTGAACCAATCATGCAACCTGACACTGTGACTCACCTTGCAGTTTCTGCGTGATCAGCTGCACTCCGGCCCAGACACTGAGTTCCCCCATCTGTTGCCACACACCATTATACGCATTATCGCCATTCATATCACATATTTAATTTCATCATGAATTGTATTCATCAATATCAAGTTCAATCCAAATCGAGGATCATAAGTACAGTGGAACCTCAGTATTGAGACCACCCTACAGACTGGCCAAAATCGTCAGAAAATAGCGAGGTGGTCGCTGTACTGAAGACTGTTTTAGTCATGAATAATAATAAGGGAACAGACTGTGTAAAACTGTCCCAATTACTGAGGCGTCCGCGATACCGAGGTACCTGTTAACTCTTAGCGTCCTATACCTCACTGTCAGTCCTAAACCGCATGAAAGCGCACCAGTCCACCCACGTTGTTTAGTCATATTGCCAAGGAAGTGGGAACTCTCTAATGCAGAGAGGAAGCTTTAACGACAGCCAGAAAGCATTCGACTTCCTGTTGCAATGGCCACCATTTTCATGGAGGTCGATTGAAGGTACATTTTGATCGATTTTCTTCGCAATTTTTCTGACAATTTTTGGTCCAATAAAATGGTGGATAACAATGTTATCGATGTTTTTACCGATAAATTTTGTGCCAATCGTGCTTTTGGACTTAGTTATAGGGGCCAGAGTGACGTGACTGTTGAGACTCATGCTAGTGCAGTGCTTACTATGGTTAACTTTGACTATCGATTGGCAGAAAATCAATCAAACGATTCCTACAACCGGTCATCTGCCGAGCATTCGGACACTATTTTAGACAGTGAATTGGACAGTTTCAATGATTTGTATCGGACTTAAAGTGGTTTAACACTTTGTACAAAGCACATAGATACTTTTCACATGAAAGATTTGATCGCGAATGATCATCAGTAAGACCTACAGGTGTGCGTAACCGAACATAATTTTTACCTGTTGATTGCATCACCAAAATACTACAGAAAGGCAAGTACTGAGTTTATGTTGTGTTTTTAGTGTTTCTCTGATCATGTAAGTGACTTGTGCTTGCAATGTTTTAATAATAAACACACCACACATTGTTTTTTTAACATCTTTGTTGAACACACCTTTATTTTTTGTTGTTGTAATAATCAATCAAAATAAACAAAGTGTCAGATTGGCAAAAATAACATTGTCAACACAGAAAACAATATCATAGCAAGATTACTACAAAGATTCATTAACTTTTATTCACAAATAATTTCAATACAATATTTTGAATAAGCATACCCATTTTTTTCTCATTCTGCCAGATCCTTATAGGGTTGTGGGCTTGGCTCTGCCACTTCCTTATAGGATGCTAAGAGTTAAGCAGGGTTCCACTGTATTAAATGCAGCTCTTGTACCGTACTTTTCGGACGATAAGGCGACACTATTTTCCCCAGACTGAAACCACTGCGCCTTATAATGTGACTGATAAAATAGTAAGAAAATATTTGTTTAAAATCTGAGCTTTATGGAAAATTTGGGGTGTGCGCCGCATAACGAGATACGCCCTATAGTCCGAAAAATATGGTAATTATCAGCGTCTTTATGCAGTTTATTTTTCTACAGACTCACCAAATCGTCATAGGTTCCCGTCTTAGTCATCCGGGCGTCACAGGCTGAATTCAGCATGCTGTGAACCTCCTGAACCAAAAACCAACACCATTTTCATCCAACACACCAGCCAAATCAACTCGTCAGATTTAGTTTCAACTAAAAGTGTCCTTATCCTGTATTTGTCTGAACATTTGAAAAGCTTTACTGCCGAGAAAGATGGGGACATTTCATATTGATAAAAAAAAAGAAATAGACGTTTCAGCATATATGAACAATGAACGCTTGCCTAAAATTGCAATGTTTCGGATTTATTTTTGATCAATCCTTCCACGGCCAAAGTCACAGGGCCACTGAGACGGCCTTTAAAAACAGTGGCACACAACCTAGATATAGATGTTTGTTATTGACTATGCATCTTCAGATAGGTCAAAAGTTTTTGTGTTCGTTTTTTTTTCCTCCAAAGATGCCAACATTATTGATCATGGGACAGTGTTTCCCATACCGATAAATTGTGAGGGTCCAGGGACCCCCTGTGCAAAATTTTAATTGTCCCCAATCAACACTTAAAAACCTACTTCAATGAACACAAGCTACATAAATGCCTTGTCATGTACACTTTGCACATGCTTACGCACACAACAGAGAGTAGACTACTCGAGAGATTAAACTGGTCTGCGACAAACATGTGCGTCCTTGGGATGCACAGTGCTGAAATTAAAGAACCCCTTCCAATTTTAGTGCTTCAGGGACGCACAAATGTGCGTTATGGGAAACACTGATGGGCCATCAAGAGAAGAAGAAATCTGTCAATACGTGTACAAAATAAGGCAAAATCATATGGGTAAACAGGTCTGCATTTCCTCACATTGAGGCTACTCTAACAGGTCTCTTTTGAACCTTATGTTAAGAAAATCGATAATGCCTCAGTTTTCCTCTAGCAGTGAAGCCACTGAAGGGTTAAGCTAATATCTGAAGGGCCAGAGCCATTTGAGTAAGAGTTAAATGGAAAAAAAAAAACCTTTAAAAAGAGACAATTACCACCAGTTTCTCCATTTGAGAGCAGACAATCAGGATCTTGTAGGATTCGCTCCCTTGGCCAATCTTCAGCTTGCAGTAGTTGATAAGGTGTGTGCCCCTGAAAATATAGCAAAGTTACACGGAACAAAATAAGTATTACTCTCAGAGGTGCTCTCTCATCCTAAGATGATAGGGATGAGATGATGAAGGGTCTCTTACAACATTATAACTATATAAGTTAGCATAATAATATATGGCACATGAGCGTCAGTCTTTCACATACAGATACACACCCACCCCTAGCAATATTGACTCATCCCACAGGGGCGGATCAGTCAGTCATGGAGGGGGGGGGGGGGGGGGAGGTTACAACTGCTCGGGAAGCTGATGATACTTTGAATGTAATAGATGCAATGGAGACCTCTCCTGGGAGAATAACCTATAGCATGAAATTACATTTGTCCCTTTTCCTTTTCTTTCTTTTTTGGAAAGGGGAGAGGGGGAGGGAGTTTCTGCAACCTCAGTACCCCCCCCCCCCCCCCCCCCCCCCCCCAAATCCACCTTTGCCCAACCCCGTCACTCCTTACATCCCTTCTCCCACCACAAAATATCGATATTACAAATGCAACAACAACAAAAAAAACACCATACCTTTCTCTCTTCGGTGACGACAAACTGTCGCTTTCAGAAACGCCCCCTGGTGACTGCTGGCGATCGGCCCTTCTACCGAACGACCCATCGTCATTCTGCCTGGACTCTTCTTCAAAAAAACTTCCCACGTTGTTGAACTTCTCCGAGCTGTGATACTCCATGAGCTTGGAATATGGCGACAGGGGAAAACCGTCCACGCTTGAATCCCTGCCATCTGTCTTCTTGGCATCGAAATTTGAAGCGGGCGCCGCAGCGTTTTTGCTCATGGCCAGACCTACATGACCCCGATACATTCTCTGAAGAGGATAGTGCTTCTTGCTCTGCTGTGATGGGAACACGGAAACTCCGGCGGAAGGTTGGCTCGAATCTGACTGCTGTAGATCCTCGCTCGGAGTTGGGGTTGAAGCGTTCGAGTCGGAGCTTGACGCAGGCTGGTACAAATCTTGCAAGCTGTTTCGTTTCAAAGTTGCGTCGAGCGGGCATGCTGCGTTTGAGCTAGTAGCACAGTCTACAGCCAAGGTCTCATCGCTGGACTGACGCTTTCTCAGATTTTGCAGCTGCTGCTGCCTGACCGACTTGGATCGCTGTATCTTCTCCATAACCAAGTTGACTTCCAGCGAATTGCTCGCCCCCTCTCCCGGCTCACTGATTGAGCGAAAAGTCTTAGGGGCTGTAGAGGAGGTAGTCGACACTGTCTCGCTCCCAGCCAACTGTTCTTGCTGGTTTTGGCACTTGCGCATATCGGAGTAGATCTTGTGAAATTTGGAGAATCGGGTCGTCAACGATTCGCGTTGTTGGTCGCCGTTATCAGCGCTCACAGATCTCAGAAATGCTGGCGACGATACTGTCGTGCCAAATGACTGGCCTTCATTTTCTTCGACACTGACATGTCGTCTGGTAGTAGCAGCAGCAACGCCATAGTCGATTCCTGAGCCACTGCTGAAATAGTCGCCAGAAGGAGTTTGGTATCTGATCGCTGATTCCTGAGGCAGGCTGCACTGTGAAGTAGCCTTCGATTCGTGGGAGTTGTTGGGGTGTGTGGGCGGGGGGTGGGGGTGTGAGGTGGTGGGGTTGTCGTGGAGAACCAGGCTGTTGCGTCTCAGGTTGGCGATCATTTGTGCCGGGGCTTGACGCTGGTGCTGCTCAACTACACTGAGCTCCTAAAAAAACAAAACCCAACCACCAATAACAAAATCTTTATTTCATAATGAAAAAATGGATAAAACTTGCAAAAACAAAAAGGATAAGGAGGAGAAGAATACCGTATTTTTCGGACTATAAGGCGATACTTTTTTCCAGACTCAGACCCCTGCGCCTTATAATGTGACTAATGAAATAGTAAGAAAACATAGTAACAAAATCTGAAATTTGGGTAAAATTTTGGGGGTGTGCCTTATACAAAGGTGCGCCTTGTAGTCCGAAAAATACGGTATATTATACATTGCAGCAAAAGAGACGTAACTCAAAATTGGTCAACTTCGATGTGTTGAATTTACCAGTTGATCTAGTTGCATCATCTAAAGGCCCTTCTTAATAGGCCATTCATTTGGATCACGATCCTGGTTCGCAGGGTTCGACGAACTCTTGATCGTTCGTTCAAGAGTTCGTCATCCTCCTTGTGTCTTAATCAAAGTCGATCTAGGTTTGACAAACCTAGTTCGAGGGGGATGACAAACCCTTCGTTCAATGGTTCGGAGTTCGGACAACATGTTCTCCGAACCTGGCGATCCTTTTTTCTGATTGGTTTCTGATTGGTTGAAACCAAGAGCGCTCTTCTTCGTGAAAGGAAGTGTTTGTATTAGCGTCTATTTTTAGCTACGAAGAACGACAGAGAGATTGGCGTACACAATGGACCAGTTTCGAGCGTACACAAGTCTCGGCGCATTCCGACTGTTCATTTCTGTCTGGGTTCGGGACATTTGGTTATGAAGAGCTGTTTTGCTTCTGCAGACAAACAGAATTTGGACGCATGTTTGCTTGTGACAATCCATTTTTGCATGCGTTTGTCTGAAATCAAAGCCCAAGGGTGTAAAGTTTTGCCCTGGATGGAAGTTCAGTTTAACGTCGCGTATCGGCTTTCGCCATGTACGACGGGCTGAACAAACCAACCAGGGTATAAACAAAAATTTATGTTCCTGAATCACTGTCTTAGCCAAAAGGCCGAGAAGCGATCAGGGTTGAAATCCCTGACTGTGCACCTCAACAAGACTCGCAGCACAAAAAACAAAAAGTCTGGTGTGTGTCTGTGTTTGTGTGTGTGCTTCAGACTGATAATCATGCTATTGCATAAAAATATTACTTAATCAGTATCATGTGCACATCTGTATGTGTGTTTGTGTCAAAAAGTAAAGTGTGTGCATTTACTTCTATAAAAAGAAGCTGACCACCACCACAGAAGAAGAAGAAGAAGAAGAAGAAGTAGTACCCTGTTTATGACCTATAAAGTGATGACCACCACCACAGAAAAAGCTGACCACCACCACAGAAGAAGAAGAAGTACCCTGTTTATGGACTATAAAGTGATGCTTTTTGCCCAGACTGAGACCCCCGCCCCTTACAATGTGACTGATAATATAGTAAGAACATAGTGTCACAAAATTTGAATTTTGTGTTATTGGGGTGCACCATATAATCAGGTGCACCAGTATGCGTCACAAATTACTTGTTTGCTCCTTTTCTCAATTCTGACAAATGTTTATTTGTCAATTTCTACCTACCCACTCCTTTTACTTTAATATAGTTATGTCTAGGATGTGTGTGTGTATGGGGGTGGGGGTGGTAAATGAAGCCTTACACTACAGTTTCTATTTATGCATATTATGTGTTCATGCACATACAAGTGAGAGAGAAAGGAAGAATGAGAGAGTGTGTGACCATACATGAGTGTGTGTGTGTGTGTGTTTGAATGTGCTGCAATAGCATACAAATAATATATCAGTACCATGTGCACACCTGCACACATTGTGTGATCATGTCACAGAAGAATACTGTACCATGTAATGAAATGTGTGTACGATGAGAACATTTAATTAGAGAAAGAAACATGAGTGTCACATCAGGATGTATGAATATGGTAGCAATATCTTAGACAATTTATAAATAAATGATCCATGTACCAGCAGAATTTGTGTACATTTGCTTTGATTGTTCTCTTCAGAGGAGTAGAGCAGGGATACATTAAATCTCTAATTTTCTCAAAAGCAAGAAATTTATATAAACATGAAAGGGAAGAGTAGAGCAGGGATATGACAGTAATTATACATTAAATCTCTAATTTTCTCAAAAGCAAGAAACATGAAAGGGAAGAGTAGAGCAGGGATATGACAGTAATTATACATTAAATCTCTAATTTTCTCAAAAGCAAGAAACATGAAAGGGAAGAGTAGAGCAGGGATATGACAGTAATTATACATTTATATTGTTGTGTATATATAGACTAATTATGTATTTCGAACAAGTCATGTTTTATTGAGATGCACTTTGTTTGTTAACTAAAAACACTGCCAATCATCAACTCAATGTGTACATGTATGCAAACCAAGGCTCATGTACAAATGTTTCAGCACACTACATAAGTATTGCTTTGTGGCTATACATACACACTTGTGAATGTTTTGTTACAGTTAGCAGTAAAGAGATATTCATTGAGTAAAATTAACAACAAAATATTTCATTAAAAATTTGGAGAGATGCATATATATCCCAGGATGGTGGAACAAAAATGAGTGCAAGGAAACATGGTGTGAGTCAAACAAACAATTTAAACCTTTTACTTTTCATTTCATCTTCTATGGTGAAGAGAGAGAAAAAGTAGGAGGTGGGAGGAAGGAAAACAGAAGTACAGGCTTACTGGGTACAACTACATGTATACAAAAACAAGGCTAATTTAATTCATCAAAATGGTGAAGACCAAGCAAGAAACAGTATCAAAGTATGACTAAATTTAGTACTTGTAACATTATGTCATGAGAGAGAATATGAGTGGACAGAGAGACTTGGCACATTCTCTATGTTCTGTATGCCAGGCATGGTAATGGAGGGAAAGAATTTTTCTCTGAAAATATTATAGGTTTTGAGGAGATGTGTCTTGGTGTAATCAGTGGATTATAAAAGCCCTTTATGGTGATCAGAAAGCAGTTGCTCTTGAAATGAACATGTAGAACTGTTCAAACTTGGGGAAAGAGCATTTTCTTCAAACTTAAAGCCCCTGCTGAGATTTGTTTTTTTGCATTCACTTTTCTCCAAATTCAGAGAATTCTCTGAAAAGTACAATGTATAGTGTATAATTATGTTGTTGTTATGAGCTGTCAATCACTTTCTAATAATAGCAGTTTTTTTGTTTTGTTTTTAAAGTTGTTTAGACTAGTGGATAATGGTGTGTGTGTGTGCGCGCGTGTGTGTCTGCGTGCATGCGCCCGCACGCGCGCGCGCGCGCGTGTGTGTGTGTATGTGTGTATTTAGTAATGTACCGAGGATCAAAAGGTGATATGACAAAATGCCCTGAGACCAGAGAAACTAATAGGACAATGCCATGCCCTTGCAGAAATCAATAAGACAAAGTTCATGGATCTTTGTTAAAAAAAAATCAGACATTTTGTCCTGACAGTGAAAAACACAACATGATATTTCAATTTTAATCAGTCATTGTTCTATGACCAGGGCCTTGGAACATCACAGGTATGCGTGCGTGTATGTGTGTGTGTCAGTATGTGTGTGTATCAGTGTGTGTGTGTGTGTGTCAGTGTATGTGTATGTCAGTGTGTGTGTGTGTGTGTGTGTGTGTGTGTGTGTGTGTGTGGCACATGCAGACAAATGCTGGCTTTTAATCTTGTCAACTGTCAACTGTTTTATTGTTGTTGTTTTTGTGTGTGTGTGGTTGTAAATTCTTGACATTACAAAACAACCACAAGATTCTCAAGAACAAATCCGAATTCTAAAATACAAATTATTTATTGGTATCACATAACATTAGGGCACATGTTGATCAGTGCAATATAAACTGAGTGATTGATTGACATGGTCACAATTTTTACTTAAGTGTCATTTCTTCCCCATTGTGGGTAAACACTACAGCTGTTCTGCAGGAATAATTCTGCTGAGAATTGTTAATTAGCTGCACACTATGTCAATCACTGGTTGTCAGTATGTTAATGTGCAATCTTGCATTGTTTTGTGTCAATACAAGTCAATGTCAACACACTATCTTTCATTTCCCCCTGCATAATAAATATAGCCTTGATGTAGGCATATTCTAGTGTAGTAGTACAGCACTGTAGCTTTTATTTGTACCCTTCAAAATAAATGTAGGCCTATACCTTTTTTGTGCAAGAACACACATTATGCCAATATTTACAGATCACATCCACACCAAACACCAGGAAGAGAGAGAGACAAAGACTGAAAAGAGAGAGAGAGAGAGCGAGAGAGCACTGATATAGGCCTAGATTTGACAACTCCATGCACAGCCTACCATTCACAAACTGACAAAGTTGTCAGAATACATTATCTGTAGGCCTAGTTTGTGTTAGAATCAGAGGTTAGAATCAAAGGTAGACCTAATAATTATCTTTCAGCCGAAGCTGTGTTCCTTTCGTTTCCACACGATCCTCTAGACTAGTATCATTAAGTAGATCTGTGTGTTTCTCGGTTCATCCTTACACACACGTGTCTTTCACACCATCTTAAACTTATTTTGATTGCTGATCATTAATATTTTCCCCAGTCTGGTGTTTGATCTAGCGATAACGCGGTAGGCCTAGGCCTAAGCCGAAGAGAAAGTGAGAAAGTCAAGAACGAACATAATATTTATGACATAGGCCTGCTGACAGTAAACCCGAAACTCATCATGTCGAGTGTTCTCACGGAAACAGTCGAGGATACCGAATCCAAGCAACGATAACTCCTCCCGGCACCTTTTGACGTCAAGTGATTCTTTTCCATAGCTGACTTCGAAGACAAGCTTGATCAATATATCAGTTTAAATGATCGTTGAAATCCATATAATCGCGCTGTTGTGTGCAGCCATCTTGAATAATCTGACCTGACGACCAAGACAACTTCCGCTGAGTTCGTGGTGACGTATGCATCTCATTATAATTCGATTAAGAAGTAGGACAAAAGTTTGTCAAATCATCCAAACCTCCGAACTTGTCCGTACTGATCGTAATGGTTTGATATTCCTATTCGTACACGATCACATGTCCGGCGAACCAGGTTTGACGAACTAGAGTTCGCTCAGTTAAGAACGGGCTTAACCAAGCTGTAGAACAACAATTTGCAAAGATAAAATTTGATTGTGACGCTAAATAAACACAAAATGACGTAATTTGACCTAAAATGACCAAAATGTTGAGTTTTTCATTCCTCGTGTGAAGTGACGTCTTTCGACTTTCGTCTCTTTTGCATGCGGGCGATGTTATGTAGCATTTGTTTTAACACACTCAGGGCTGGCAGATTTGCTTCCCCTTGGTCTGTGGGGAGTGGGCGTGATTAGGTTAGGAAAATAATCACCAAAAATAAGTTATGAAGAGTTAGGCATCGATCTCTTCGGAAAAGATTTTCAACATCATGCACTAAACGATCATAAAATATCAGATTCCATACCTTCATCGTTTGTCTCCTGTTGATGAAAACAGTTAACACACAGAAAGAAGGACAATTTCACATTCTGATCTTTGACCCACTCCTACAGCCAAACTTGAAAGTAAAGTCTGCAATGATTGGTTGATTTCAAGAGAGGCAAGGTCAAAGCAAACTCAAAGTAGGTTACTATGTGGCGCTTGAAAGCTGGTTACAAGCCAGAAATCAAAACCTCTTGAAAACTCTCATGAGCCGAATCCGGTTCATTCGACCTAAAGGGTTGTGCAGGCCATGAGCCAGATCTGGCTCATTCGTCACGCGTGAGTTAAGTTCACTCTGTTTCAAATCACCTTCAAAGAAATTCCCTTGTACGTTTCATGGGGATAGTGACAATGATTGATTGATCACCTCTGTACACAGATTCATAATGCAGGGTTACATATACAGCGACACATGCGGGTGCGTACACACATACACACACAGATACACACACACAGACGCACACACACAGACGCACACACACACAGACACGAACACATACACACTATACACAAAAAAGACAACAGTGAAAATCAGACCGATTTTATATGAGAATCAGGAGACTTGTCAGTGCATCTGCAGGTTCAAAATCAATTACAGAGGCAAATGAGGGTGCACAAAAAAGACTTAGCCAATCTGTGAAAACGCTTCATTTACAGCAGACATTATCTTTTATGTAAAAAAAATCACACAAGCCTTTTTTTCCTGTTGTTTGGTGGCAGCACTATCGCCTTGGTCTACTACACCAGCGCTTGGTCTCTGCTCACCTGAAACAAACAAATAAAATAAAACGGTGAACATCAGCATTCAAAATTATCTGGGTAGAATCAAATAAGTTCACTCTAAAACATATAATACAGCACTTTTTTTTTAATTTTTACAAATACAGGTAATTTAATGGATTTGCTGGTGATAACAAATAAACAATCAATGATGATAATCAATTATCCAGATACATTTTTCTTTAATTATTATATATTATGGAACCTCCCTTTTAAGACATTGAAAAATCATCCACAATAAGGTCTTAAGTGGGAGGGAGTTAAGTTGTAATAGGGAGGTAATTTTAATACTTACAAAAAAGGCCAATGTCTCAGACAAGGTCTTAACTGGGAGGGAGTCTTATAAGGGGGAGGGGGGTGTCTTATAAGGGAGGTTCTACTGTATTTCTTTTATGTGTTTATACATGTATGCATGCCAGTCTGTTGTTTCTATCCAATGAATTCCACTTAACCAATGATTTAAGGCGTTCAAATTACAGGACTCCCCATGACATTTATAAATCAAAACAGTTAAATGTTTATGGAAATAAGTCCCCAAATCAAAAACATTAGGGAAGGCTCTGGCGAAAGTGGCATGCCTTATCAATCTTGTAGACCTGTTGCTGTTCACTGTCCATCTTAGATGTCAGAACAAGATAGTTTAGGGACAGGGGAAGACACGTCCCGCCAGCAGTCTACAACTCCCTTGTTCAGTCGCACGTCCTGAGTTCATCTTGTGGACCTGTTGCTGTTCACTGTCCATCTTAGATGTCAGAACAAGATAGTTTAGGGACAGGGGAAGACACGTCCTGCCAGCAGTCTACAAGTCCCTTGTTCAGTCGCACGTCCTGAGTTCATCTTGTGGACCTGTTGCTGTTCACTGTCCATCTTAGATGTCAGAACAAGATAGTTTAGGGACAGGGGAAGACACGTCCTGCCAGCAGTCTACAACTCCCTTGTTCAGTCGCACGTCCTGAGTTCATCTTGTGGACCTGTTGCTGTTCACTGTCCATCTTAGATGTCAGAACAAGATAGTTTAGGGACAGGGGAAGACACGTCCTGCCAGCAGTCTACAAGTCCCTTGTTCAGTCGCACGTCCTGAGTTCATCTTGTGGACCTGTTGCTGTTCACTGTCCATCTTAGATGTCAGAACAAGATAGTTTAGGGACAGGGGAAGACACGTCCTGCCAGCAGTCTACAACTCCCTTGTTCAGTCGCACGTCCTGAGTTCATCTTGTGGACCTGTTGCTGTTCACTGTCCATCTTAGATGTCAGAACAAGATAGTTTAGGGACAGGGGAAGACACGTCCTGCCAGCAGTCTACAACTCCCTTGTTCAGTCGCACGTCCTGAGTTCATCTTGTGGACCTGTTGCTGTTCACTGTCCATCTTAGATGTCAGAACAAGATAGTTTAGGGACAGGGGAAGACACGTCCTGCCAGCAGTCTACAACTCCCTTGTTCAGTCGCACGTCCTGAGTTCATCTTGTGGACCTGTTGCTGTTCACTGTCCATCTTAGATGTCAGAACAAGATAGTTTAGGGACAGGGGAAGACACGTCCTGCCAGCAGTCTACAACTCCCTTGTTCAGTCGCACGTCCTGAGTTCATCTTGTGGACCTGTTGCTGTTCACTGTCCATCTTAGATGTCAGAACAAGATAGTTTAGGGACAGGGGAAGACACGTCCTGCCAGCAGTCTACAACTCCCTTGTTCAGTCACACGTCGTGAGTTCATATTGTGGACCTGTTGCTGTTCACTGTCCATCATAGATGTCAGAACAAGATAGTTTAGCGACAGGGGAAGACACGTCCTGCCAGCAGTCTACAACTCCCTTGTTCAGTCACACGTCGTGAGTTCCAAGTCTCCACATTCAATGCGCTAAGCGCTGACGAAGCCGAGCGGACGCTTGGTGAAAGCTACGCGAGAGTAGAACATTATTTTGTTTGAGTGCAAAGGTTTAAATCTTCTTCATTAGGACAGTAAATATTACATTCACAAACAACCAATTTAGAGTTTAACCTTTTCGCTGCCAGGCATTTTCAGCCCAAAATGTTTAACTGGGAAGAGAAAAAAAATTATCTGCAATATTGGGAATTCCTGTGACAGGTATAACATTAGGTCTATTCTTACCTCCCAAAATTAAGAAAATAGGGTCTTTGGATAACAGGCCCTGGTTTGATGCCTTTTAGTGACATGGGTGGTAAACCATTGTGGTGCATAAATGCAACATTGGCGGTGAAAGGGTTAAACAACAAAGTTTACCCAAGAATCACATTGCTCAACTAATGTTCTACATCTCTGGTCCAACTCTTTGAATGATACCACAATGTGACATTTTCCCATGAACTTGTTTTCATTTTTTTGCCAAAATCCGCGAAAATCACAGAAAATTGTGAACCCTGGAATAAAACAAAGGCTCCAATGCATGAAAGAATCAGAATACAAGAAATTGTATAAACCATACCCTCAACTGCCTGGTGCTGGACTCCTCTTCGTGGCATGCGGCTTGGGCGCTGCAGTGCCTGTGTATTCAGATTGATGGGTCCTTGGGGGAGGGCCATTTTTACAGGTTCTGTAATGTCTGTCATTGTTCTTCGCCTGGAACTGTGGAAGTCAAACAAAGCACATTGTAAACTCTATATTTCAGTCTTTCACTCAGTGATGTCATAAGTTATTACGTATGACACAGGATGTAGTCCTACATGTTGTATTCTGTTCCCTTCCTTCCTGGACAAATCGTCGCCTGGAAAATAAAACTATTGTACGTCAGAATTGGTCAAAATTCGATGTGTTGGACTTACCAGTTGATCAAGGCAAGATGCATCATCTGTCAAAGCTGTAAGAAAATTAGCAAAGATAAATCACCAATGGTGACAATAAAATGAATGAAAAAAAAGGGATGTAATTTTACCTGGAATGACCGAAATATTGAGTTTGCCATTCCTCATGAATGTGAAGTGACGTCTTTCGACTTACGGCTGGATCTATGTTTTGCACATTTTGTCCTATTGAAATTTAACACTGGTATACTTGATTTCCACAAGAGCCTCTGAAGCCTATTGATTTTCTTGGTTCAGGACAATTTGTCCTACCATTTTTCCATCATCACTGTTCAGTACCTTGACCTCTGTTCACTCAAAGAAGAAAAACTTCAAAAAGAGTTTGAAATAGACATGTATGCATACAAATATGTTAATGATCCAAGACCATGCGACGTACAAGGATTAAACTTAAGAGAGTCAGTCCTTGTTTATTGAAGATAACATGGTGTGTGTATGTGTGGTGTGTGTGTGTGTGTGTGTGTGTGTGCATGTGTGCGTGTGCGGTGTGTGCGTGTGTGTATCTGAGTATGTGTGTGTGTGGTGTGTGTGCGTGTGTGTGTGGAGTGTGTGCGTGTCTGAGTATGTGTGTGTGTGTGTGTGTCTGAGTATGTCACTTTTTTTTGTGTGTGTGTATGTGTGTGTGTGTATGTGTGTGTGTGTACGTGTGTGTGTGTGTGTGTGTGTGTGTGTGTGTGTGTGTGTGTGTGTGTGAGTGACAAATGTCTCTGTATGTGCATCAGTTTGTACTGGATGTCGGTGGCTAAAACAGAAGTGTTAACTCGTTCGCATCGCAATGATTCTGAATTATTAAAAAAACTCACAAATCACTCCAGCCATACAGTGATACACACAAACAAAAAGAAAAATGAAAGAAGATTACAGGTTTTTACTTCAGGTTTAGACATAGGGAAGTGGTAGATCAGACTTCGGTAAAGGCAAAGATGTGCCCCCCTTCTTACATTTCTCAGTTCTCCCCACATTTTCACATTTGCCTTTCTTACCAAACATCAAACTGTATCTTATCAACTTTTGGAGCTAATTATCTTTGTTGAATAATGAATCGCAGTCATGATAAAGGCCATTATCTAATATTTAGGATCCCCCTTATGTAGTGCAGTACAATACATACAACAGCCGCGGAGCGTTTGTCACAGTCCTGGTTCATTGTGTTCTTTCCGTCTTGCCTTTATCTTATAGTTCTACTATCATTAAATGCATATGATTAAGTATATAAATGGATCAAAATGAATGTTCAACATAGCAAACGAAAGAGGATGAAGAACTCAATCTGCAATTATAAAAAAAGGCAAGAAAGAAAAAACGGAAAGAACCGAGACATGGAGGAAGAGGGGGGAGGGGGATCTTCACCTTTACCATAAACTTTTATATTATAAAAAAACTCTTCAGCCATTGGTTTCCCCCTACAAATGCAAAGAAAGAGGGAAAATGTGGTGTAAGGGAGCGAAGCGAGTTTAGAAGTGATCAAAGTATGGTGTGCACACAGATTTACTTCCCTTGAAGCAAATTCATCAAAGTGACAGCTTTGTATTAATTATGCACATATATGGGTGGAACGATTTGAATGAGCACAGGGCAAGGAAGGCAGCAGTCAGTTTTCCAAGACACAGGCACACAATTGATGCATCCAGTGACTGAGCCCTATAGGTGTAACCATTCATAGCCACAGTTAGGTCTTGTAACTGCACCCACTGCATTAAAAATTCACCCTGTTTGTCACAGTCAGTGTGGGTTTGTATCAGTTATATCTGTTGCAAAATCCAAATTCTTCTTCTCTTTTGGGCCCACGATCATTCAGTCAATCATTCTGCCACCCTCGGAACAAAAAAAAAGTCTGAAAAAGAGTGGGTTTGTTCCACTTGTTTAACCCTTTTGCCGCCAGCCATGTTTGAAACCAAAAATGTCTGTCAAACTAATGTGAGTAAAGAAAAGATAGTGTCTGGAATTTACTGTAAATCCTCATATGACCTGTATCAAATAAACTAAAGCCTTTCCTTATCTCCCAAAATTAACAACATAAGCTCACTGGATAACACTAACAGTAACCACAAACAGATCCTACTTTCATGCCTTTTAGTGACATGGGTGCCAAATCAGTAAATGTGACATCATCAGCAATGAAAGGGTTAAGAACATTTGGCTACTGCATGGACATAGGGGCACATAACGAAGTTTAAATGACCCAGCCAGATCGCAATCACTCAGTGGGTTTGAGCATGATGCCGTATCATTACTGGAAGCAGGATGTGAGGGGGGGGGGGGGGGGGGGGGGGGGGGGGGGGGGGGGGGGGGGTAACCTGCGGATTACAGCTGATCCTCATGCATCTGGTCACTGACAAGCTGCCCGGAATGGCATTGCAGTATTTGCACGGTCAGCAACAAACATTTATCTTCAGTAAATGTGGGCAAGTGTCTTCAAAACAAATACTAACATTGACTCTAACCTGTTCCTAACCCTATCCATAACCTGATTCTACAGTTTCACCAAACTTTGATGGTTAAAAAAAAGTTAAATATACGAAATAAGAAAATGCATTTGTTGACGAAAAAAATCGACTAGGAAGAGTTACTATCCCTGAACATGGTCGAGTGTTGCAACAACGGCGTAACTGAAACTGTAGCCTAGCCACTGAACTTCTGTCAGATACTATTTTTAGTATCAAAGTCGCACGCAAACATGGATTTTGCAGGCATGCGACTCCCGCAAAACTGCAGCAGAAGACTGCACGAAGTTTGCAAAAGAACTATCATCCCTTTCATAATTAATAATTTGCAACACCCATAATTATGTAAAGCGCAACATAAAGTGCAAATGCAACTGTCAACGCTTTCTCACTTATGCTCTTACAAAAAAATAGCCAAGAAGTCTTGTTTGAAGAACTTTTCAGGAGAAGAAGACAACCTGTTCTCAGCAGCAACTGTCCAGCAACAAAAGGCTATTTTCTAATTCTACGCAGGAGAGTCAAGCAGTGAAAAGCTTTTGAAGTGCTCTCCCCTCTTCAGGCAACTTTCGATTTCCGTGCGGTTCTCTCTCTTCTTCTACTATACTTCTTCTTCCAGCAGCTCTCGGCTTGACTTGTTCTCAGTCTACGTGCGCATGCGCGAAATTGATTTGTAATAATTATTACGTGTGTGTATGCGCACCCTCAATGTAGTAGTAGTAGTAGTAGTAGTAGTAGTAGGTTGGGACAAAACAAGCCGTGAAGCTTTTTAGGAGTCCCATCATTTAAACATTGGCAGGTATTGTTTTTGGTCAAACAAAATACATTTTCTTATGAAAATAAATGAATCAAAGCTTCTAAATATACTAACAAATTTTGGAAATTCATCAAGACAATTTTTGAAGATGTTAGTATAATTACAGTAGGCTAGGGAAGACGGGGTAAAAAGCGCATGGGCGGGTAAGAAGCCCACCCCAATTATCTCATGAAATAAAGAAACTTTCAGTCAAATTTGCCCATGAGACGAATGCTAGACATTAACGCTCGTCTCATGGGCAAAATGAGACTGAAATTTGCTTCATTTCATGAGATAATTGGGATGGGCTTCTTACCCGCCCATGCGCTTTTTACCCCGTCTTCCCCTATATGCAGTCTGGGATCCAGCTACTTTAAGCAATTTCATTGGATAACAAGCGGCCATTTTGTCTTGACTTTTTGTTTTCATTTCTAACCCTAACCCCAACCCTAACCCTATCCCTTTCCCGGGCGTTATATCCTAACCCTATCCCTGCCTAACCCTATCCCGACCTGCAGAATAGGAGTAGCAGTGAGTTCAAAACTTGAAAAGACTTTCATTTTGGCTCTTCTGAAACTATTAATATCGTCCAATGAAAATCGGAGCCCAGACTGTGTTAGTATTTGATGCACATTTTAACTCAAAAGGAAATTAATTCCACATGTTAGCAACTCTGTTATTGAAAACATTTGTTCTAATATTAGTATTACACCTTTTGATAAATATCTTACCATCAGAATTTCTTGTCAGATTATACTGTGGTGATTCAAAGAATTTATCCCATGAAAAATCAATATATGGCCATTAAATAATTTGTAAGTTTCAATAAGACCCCCCCTAATTCTTCTTCCCTTTAATGAAAACAAATTGAGATACAAAAGTCTATTTTCATAAGAGGTATGTCCCATTCCAATTTTCATTCATTCATATTTTCATAAGACATATATTTTTACACTGCTTTACAAGCTTAGTAGCTCTGCGTTGAACTTTTTCTATTGATTTTGACTGGTACTTAAATCTTGGGGACCAAATAATATTGCCATACTCTAAATGTGGCCTTACTAATGCTCTATATAATTTATTGAAAATATCACAGTTCGTACTTATAAATGTTCTTTTGATTAGACCAATCATTTTATTAGCCTTATTAATACAATTTTGAATGTGTGTGTCAAAAGAAAAATCTTTGTCAAACGTCACTCCAAGGTGCTTTTCATCTTCACATGTTGTCACAGAGTATATGATACATTGTTCTTGGTCATGGTATACTCAATATGGGGATTATTTTTTCCAGCATGCATATCGTTACATTTATCAGTATTAAAATACAGATTCCATTTATCACTCCATTCTTGTAGATTAGTTAAATCCCTTTGAAGTAAGTAACTATTAACTGATTTATTGAAAACCTTTGTATCATCAGCAAAAAAATTGCATGATGATTCCACACACTCTGGCAAGTCATTAATAAAAATAGTAAATAAAAGAGTTCCTAGTATGCTCCCCTGAGGGATTCCACTCAGTACTTTAGCGTATGATGAGTATTTCTCACCAACTCGAACCTTTTGAGATCTGTCAGTTAAGAAATCTTTTATCCAGCCATGTATATTCCCAACAATCCCATAAGATCTGATTTTCATTAGGAGTCTATTATGTGGTACACTGTCGAAAGCTTTTCTGAAATCTAGATAAATAATATCTATTGGATAACCATCATCTAATAAGTCAGTAATTTCCTCCATAACCTCCATAAGCTGAGTCATGCAAGATCTTTTGAGTCTAAATCCATGTTGACATGTAGCATATCGTTTGTTATCATTCATATGGGCTATAATTGCATTTCTAATAAAAGATTCTAAAACATTACATAAAATACATGTTAAGCTTACTGGTCTATGATTACCTGGCTCAGACCTTGAGCCCTTCTTAAAAATGGCTACAACTGTGACGTCAGCTTTTTTCCAATCAGTGGGAAATACTCCAGATTCTAGGGATTTATTAAATAATGATGTTAGAGGAATAGATAATTCGCTTGACAGTTCCTTTAGTACTCTAGGAGGAATACCATCGGGGCCTTGTGCTTTTGAGGCATCCAGTTCCTTTAATTTTTTCTCAACCACTTGGGGAGTAACTCTTATGTCTGAAATTGAAACACCACCTGAATTAACACAATCTGACAATAATGGTGAATTTATAACATCCTCATCCGTAAACACACTAGCATTGACATTTTTAAAATGATTTATTCAAATTATTTATTGATTTTCTATATTTTTTATAGGCCGGCCCCTTTTTTAATTTTTTAATTTTGTTTGGATGCTATATAAGCTTGACCTTCTTTAGTTTTTGCAGAAATTTTGAATATTGCTTATGTTTCTTTTTAACCTTTTTTAACACTTTTTGTATTTACCCAAGATGACTTTGAAATCCCAGTATATTGGTTGGCACTGTAGGTATATGATTCTCCATATTAACTTTAACCCTTTCACCGCCAATATCGCATTTTAGCACCACAATGGTTTAACACCCATGTCACTAAAAGGCATCCAATCCAGACCTGTTATCCAAAGATTCTTAATTTTCTTAATTTTGGGAGGTAAGGATAGGCCTAATGCTATATGTCACTGAGGAATTCGCAATATTGCAGAAATATTTGTTTCTCTACCCAGTTAAGTTTAATGGTATTTTGGGGCTGAAAAATGACTAGCGGCGAAAGGGTTAATAAGATTGCGGATGACAACCCAACTATCATCAACATTCAGTTCATCCAAAGTTGAATGATCAAACTTACTTAATATATTTTCTCTCATTGCTGAATAATTACCCTTGTTTAATTCATACTTATACTTTCTTTTTGTTGCTATTTTAACTCTAGGCACATACAGGTAAATAATAGAACATCATGGTCACTTTTACCTAAAGGGTCCCTGTGTGTTATATCTGATATAAGACTATCTTCATTGACAAATACTAAATCGTCCATTGTCGGTCTTTGATTTACCCTATGTCTTATAGCTCTGACCGATTGGACGCTAATCTCACCTTCTCTATTAAAACATTATTTAGTTCAAGTTGAGTTTGAGTTCTCCAATTTTCTTACCTCTTTGTGCTTACAACCTTCGATGTACGCGGTAGGATGGGGGAAGGTGGGAGGGTCTCTTTACTTGTTTAGTTTAAGGTATGAATACAAGTAAACATTTTTCACTCTTTCCCCATGGCACCGAACACAGAATTATGCTTTTCATAAAATCACATTATCACCATGTTGCCATGGGGAAAGAGTGAAAAATGTTAACGTGTATGGAGACCATTATTTAGCATCTTTCACACAAGGATACAAATCCTTCCTTTTGAAAATTCTTTCTTCTTCTTCTGTGGTGGTGACCACAGAAGTAATTGTACACACTTTAGGGGGTGACAATAGTCTAATAGAAAAAGAAGTGGAAGAGAGAAAGAGTGAAAAGGATACACACATTACACTATCAGATTTCCAAGAGAAAGGTACACACATTACAGTTTACATTATTAGATTTACATGGGTTCAACTTCAATTATAGGGAAACATCCGGTGTAGCAAACAAAATTAAAAAAACCTGGTTCCGGGCTGGGAACCGACAGCTACTAATTTTCACGTTCACCCCCAGCAAGCTGTGAACTAGCCGACCCTAGTCTCTCCATAAGGCAATGTCCAGGCCCCAACCAAAAGGACAAACAAGACCAACTATTAGAACCCTAACTGCTGGGGTGAAAAATAATTGGGAATGAGGGTGAAGGGACTGGGGTAAAGGCGCTTGTTGCAGGTTTCAGTGCTGGGTTGAGGCTGTGAGCCTCCAGGGTCTGGGATGTTGGTCCAGTTCAGGTGGCGTTGAAGCCTGGAGTCAAAGAGTGCCAGGGATGGTGCAGTGGCTACGCTTTCTGGGAGGCGGTTCCATTCAGGGATCGTGCGGGGGAAGAAAGTTTCCTGTCAGTACTGAGTTCGACACAATTTGATGTTATACGCCTGGGAGTTGGTTTGGCGTCCACTTTTCTTCTGGCAGTTCAAGTGGGGCATGCCTTGCTTTAATTTTGACGAGGCTGTCTCTGTGCTTGTAAGCTACATATAGGTGGTCAGCTAACCGGGCCTTCATTCTTCTTTGCTGCAGTGCGGGCATAACTTATGGGGTGGGAGGTAGCCTCTTGACATGGTTGGATGATTAGAGAGAAGTCAGAAAGTCAATATAAATGGTTTTAATTCGGATTCAATAAAGGTAACTAGCGGAGTCCCTCATGGTAGTGTCCTGGGGCTCGTCCTGTTTTTGTATTTTATAAATGATTTACCGGAGCATGCAATGTGGAGTGCAAGGCTAACATTTTTGCAGACGATACAAAGGCATATGCAAACGTAATTAACAGTGAAGAATCAAAACTAGAAGTACAAAGATGCATTGACAACTTGGTGGCATGGGCAGATACATGGCTAATGAAATTTAACAGTGAGAAATGTAAAGTTATGCACTTAGGTAAACAAAATCCCATGCATAAATACTCCATAAAGGAAGGTAAAGAAAGAAGAACGCTGGAAGTTACATCAGTTTAAAGGATCTTGGGGTATTTGTAGACCAAGGTCTGTCTTTTGAGCCTCTCATAAATAATACTGTACTAAAAGCAAATCGTATTTCAGGATTACTAGTCAGAACAATCACTAACAAGTCTAAAGATATTATGGTCCCTCTATTCAAAACTCTGGTAAGACCTGTTCTAGAGTATGGAAATCCTGTGTGGTGCCCACACCTAAGAAAGAATATTGATTTAGTTGAAGGGGTGCAGAAAAGGTTCACAAAGAAAATTCAGGGCACAAGCAATATGAGTTATCAGGAAAGACTGACGTACTTAAAACTACCAAGCCTAGAATACAGAAGACTTAGAGGTGATCTAATAGAAGTATACAAAATTATCCGTGGGTTTTATGACTATACTACCACAAAACAATTACTAACTCTGTGTGAGGATGAAAGAACCCGCGGACATACTTTTAAACTATTCCCAAAAAATACTAACACTAAACTTGCACAAACCTTTTTCACTAACCGTATTACTAACACATGGAATAACCTTCCAAACGAAGCAGTAAATGCATCGTCAGTAAATGCATTCAAGAACTCATTAGATCGATATTTTCATAATATTGTGTATTCAGTAAATTTAAATAAATTAGACAAATAAAGCACGACTGCCTAAGTAGTCGATCGGTAATGCCGATATAACATTAACAACAAAAAGCCGAATCAATCTAGAGGGCAAAAGGCTGAAAAGCCTATAGTGCCATGATATGATATGATATGATATATGATATGAGGAGAGTTCTCACTGTCGACACTGGAGGTTGCCTTGTAGTCCTGCATGGTCCACCTTGCCGCATGCCTCTGGACCTTCTCAATGGAGTCGATGCGGGTTTTTGTGGTGGGGTCCGATGCAGGACTAGGGTACTGTAGAACAGGTCGAACAAAGGCTTTGTATGCCACTTCCTTTGCCCTGCAACTGCAGATCTTTAAGTTCCTCCTAACAAAGCCCAGGATCTTATTTGCCTTGTTGGTGATGTTGCTCACATGAGGGTCCCACTTCAGGTCATTTGTTCAATTATTTTGTGTTCCGTGTTCTTTTTCTTCCTTCCTTCCTTTCTTTCTTTGTGTGACTTTGGCTATTCTTTCCTTTTTCTTTCTTTTTGGAACAAAAAATGGATCGGCTATGGTCGGGCCAGCCGGACCGCTTCCTACGTCCTTGGTCACTGCGGTGTGTGTGTGTGTGTGTCACACACACACACACACACACACACACACACACACACACACACACCACACCACACACACACACACACACACACACACACACACACACACACACACACACATACACACACACACACACACACACACACACACACACACACACACACACACACACACACACACACACACACACACACACACCAAGAAGGAAGAAAAGCGTGTGTGTGTGCGTGCGTGCTGCGTGTGTGCGTGTGTGTGTGCGTGTGCTGTGTGCGTGTGCAATTATTGTCAAACTAGTAGACTTAAGTAGGACAAGCTTTAAAGCTCTTTTGTGTGCGAGTTATGCTAGTACTATCCCATAACGTGGATGCGTAATTTATAAGAGGTAAGATGTGTGCATGAAAAAAGAGTTTTCTTGTGCGTGTGCGATACGTACCGAGGTCATTAATGTGTGCGTCCTTATCAATGATAACCCCTAACACTTTGTGTGTGTGTGTGTGTGTGTGTGCGTGTGTGTGCGCGTGTGTGCGTGTGTGTGTGTGTGTGTGCGTGTGTGTGCGTGTGTGCGTGCGTGCGTGTGTGCGTGCGTGTGTGTGTGTGTACTACACGCAGCATCACACGCGTTTAGTACAAATATGTATCTCTGGATTCAAACCCACGATGTTTGAAAGGGAAATCACTCTTGATTTGATGAAAACCATAGTGAAAGTCGACTGGCGACTGCCGGACTAGGGCATCGTTTTGTGTGTGCAACTTCCTCGTTTTGATTGTTTGTTGATGGGGTTACGTGAGTTTACACAGTGCAAACCAATGGTTCAAAAACAAACGAGAACGTGTGTTTGAAAATAAGTGCTGTAATGCAACAGTTAAATAGACACGACTTTTTATTTGATGAGCTGATCTGGTGTATTTTTAATTTTATCTGATTCAGTGATTGACATTGTGACGATTGTGACTTTGTCAATCAATCACAATGGTTCAATCATTGTGACAACGTGAGAGGCGCATGCATTTCTTTTTGAATTGAAGCGGTGAATTGCTTAGTTTATTTTCAGTAACGGATCTTGGTCTATTCTAGTATTCATTTGATGACTCATTGTTTGCTGACTGTCACTCTAGATAAGATCAGATTTATGTCTGTTTTAAGACCCTTAATCCTTCGATCAGGAAGTGCAGTTGTGGCCTGTCGTCAGACCAACAGTTGTGGAAGGTGGAGTAAACTACTTGGTGTTTCTGCTCCTGGTGCGATTGCTGGTCTTGGTTGTGCCTTAAACATGGTAATTAATAAATTATTGTTATTGCGTGATTATTTACTTTAACACCCTAAAGTGTGTGCATTTACTTCTATAAAAAGAAGCTGGCCACCACCACAGATCGAAGAAGAAGAAGAATGTGATTTTCATTATTTCATTCATTTTAATTGATATCTGATTGGTGTGTCAGGCTAAATTAAATCCTTTATCAGGAAGTTAGAATATCTGACTAACTAACAGATCATTCCACCAAATGCAAAGACATTCACTGTCAAGTACCCTGACATGTGTTTGTTTATTTTTAGAGCTTATGTGACTGGTTTTTTTACATTAAAAACAAAAATAAATAAAGCAACACATGTGCACTCGAAAAAATAGTTACCCCCAGGTTGTCAGTTGAGATGCAACAAACAACCAAGAACATAAAAACATATATGGCATTAGAAGTAGCATTGATGCATCAAGGTTCGAAAAGTGATAGGACAAACTGTCCTGAGACGAGAGACATCAATAGGACAATGTCCTGGTTCTTGCAGAAATCATTAAGACAAAGTGTTCTAGTGTACAGATTTTAATCAGACATTTGTCCTGAAAGGGGAGAACATAATAGGACATTTTCGTTTGTAATAGGTCAGTGGCCTATGACCGGGGCCTCGGAACATCACTGAAGTAGAAGAGTTAATATATATGTTGGCAGGCTTGGCGAGATTACATCTGTAATGTTAACAAAAAATTAGGACTTTCCTGGTGGTGCACTGCCTTCGGGCGTTGCCTCCAGGATCGTTCCCACCATCTTTGTCTCTATAAATGTCCCATGTGTGTCTGTTCCAGACCGGAGGACGTTAAATGAATTTTCATTCATTCATTCATTGGCAGGCTTGGCCTAGTTCAGACATAGCAGTGGTTTGGGAGGATTTTGGCAAAGACCTTTAGAACTATAGAAGAAAATAACTGCTGGTGTTTCTGAGGTCCCCCCAAAGCAGGGCTTCCAATCGTCCTGCAAAACAAGGGGTCCCAGGGACTCCTTCACTTACAGTATAGAGGGTCCTAGAGACGGGATAGAGTGTCCCAGTGGCATGCTAAGAAGGAATTTTTCTAGTTCATCCCTGGGACCCCCTGCACATTCTTTTAGAGGGTCTTGTACAAATTTAGTGCTTCAAAAGCCCCCGAATGGGGGTCCCTGGGAGCCCTGCAAAGGCCAACTAACTAATCCTCTTGCTTGCTCTCTCTCTCTCTCTCTCTCTCTCTCTCTCTCTCTCTCTCTCTCTCTCTCTCTCTCTCTCTCTCTCTCTCTCTCTCTCTCTCTCTCTCTCTCTCTCTCTCTCTCTCTCTCTCTCTCTCTCTCTCTCTCTCTCTCTCTCTCTCTCTCTCTCTCTCTCTCTCTCTGACCTGCAGGCAGCACTAAGTTAAGTTACTAAGTATACCAGTCTGTTTGTTTGCAGGCTCGGCCTAGTTCGGACATGGCGGCATTCCGTGAGGATTTTGTCAAGGCGAGGCACATTGTGGTGCTGACTGGGGCTGGCGTCAGTGCCGAGAGCGGAGTGCCAACGTTCCGGGGAGCTGGTGGGTTCTGGAGACAGTTCCAGGCACAGGTAATAATAATAATAATAATGAGGAAAATTTATATAGCGCCCATCCTACTATGTAGGCTACAGGGCACTTTGAGTGATCTATAATACTAATAGAAATGGAATAAAAACCTGAAACAAAAATCCAATAACATGAGCAGAAAATACACATAGCAATCAGCAACAACAACTGCTGTGACTACTAGTACTACCATTACTACTACCCCACACTTGTCATTAGTTTATTTATTTATTTATTTGTATCACATGTATTTGATGAGTGTTGAGAGCATCGTGCCAATGTTCCAGGGAGGCTGAAAGGTTCTTGAAACAGTTTCATGCCCAGATGAACCCTTTTTGTATATTGATTGATTGATTGATTTATGATTGATTGATTGATTGATTGATTGATTGATTGGTTGATTTGGCCTGAGCACCCAGAGCAGTGTCCTACCTTTTGAGGGGTGGGCCTGAGCACCCAGAGCAGTGTCCTACCTTTTGAGGGGTGGGCCTGAGCACCCAGAGCAGTGTCCTACCTTTTGAGGGGTGGGGCTGAGCACCCAGAGCAGTGTCCTACCTTTTGAGGGGTGGGGCTGAGCACCCAGAGCAGTGTCCTACCTTTTGAGGGGTGGGGCTGAGCACCCAGAGCAGTGTCCTACCTTTTGAGGGGTGGGGCTGAGCACCCAGAGCAGTGTCCTACCTTTTGAGGGGTGGGGCTGAGCACCCAGAGCAGTGTCCTACCTTTTGAGGGGTGGGGCTGAGCACCCAGAGCAGTGTCCTACCTTTTGAGGGGTGGGGCTGAGCACCCAGAGCAGTGTCCTACCTTTTGAGGGGTGGGGCTGAGCACCCAGAGCAGTGTCCTACCTTTTGAGGGGTGGGGCTGAGCACCCAGAGCAGTGTCCTACCTTTTGAGGGGTGGGCCTGAGCACCCAGAGCAGTGTCCTACCTTTTGAGGGGTGGGCCTGAGCACCCAGAGCAGTGTCCTACCTTTTGAGGGGTGGGGCTGAGCACCCAGAGCAGTGTCCTACCTTTTGAGGGGTGGGGCTGAGCACCCAGAGCAGTGTCCTACCTTTTGAGGGGTGGGGGGATTCTGGAGACTAATCCAAGCCCAGATAAAATCATAAACCCAGTTTATGTCTGTATTGATTGATTGATTGATTGATTGATTGTTCATTCATTCATTCAATGACTGATTGGTTGACTCATTGATTGATTGATTGATTTGGCACCAGAGCTGAGAGTGATGTGTCCACCTTTTATGGAGCTGGGGGACTTTAGAAACTGACAGTTCAATGACGATGACAGGTTATGATGATAATGATGATGATGCACAAATGATGATGCTGATGTTGAACAGATGATGATGATGATGATGCTGATAATGAACAGTTGATGATGATGAAGAGATGTTAACAAACAAATAATGATTGTGAGGAGGATTTTAAAACATAATGGACAGCATCACAATTCCGTAACACGTCTAAAATGACATTGCGTTTCCCTAAGAACAGTTCTTAGCAAAGAACAATTCAGAGAACAGTAACTGAGTTTAAGCAAAAAAGGTGTTTCCATTAAGTCTGGAAAATGTTCATGCGAATGCAAAGAACAATACCTCTGGAGATTGCATTTTATTCCATACTGATGAAGGTCTTCTGTTTTCCAGGACTTGGCCACCCCAGAGTCATTCCGCAGAAACCCGTCTCTGGTGTGGGAATTCTACCATTACCGCCGTGAAGTCATGCTGTCCAAGCACCCTAATGCCGTGAGAGAGAGAGAGAGAGAGAGAGAGAGAGAGAGAGAGAGAGAGAGAGAGAGAGAGAGAGAGAGAGAGAGAGAGAGAGAGAGAGAGAGAGAGAGAGAGAGAGAGAGAGAGAGAGAGAGAGAGAGAGAGAGAGAGAGAGAGAGAGAGAGAGAGAGAGAGAGAGAGAGAGAGAGAGAGAGAGAGAGAGAGAGAGAGAGAGAGAGAGAGAGAGAGAGAGAGAGAGAGAGAAAGAAAGAAAGAAAGAAGAGAGAGAGAGAGAGAGAGAGAGAGAGAGAGAGAGAGAGAGAGAGAGAGAGAGAGGGACAGACAAAGAGGGAGAGATAGCGAGAGACAGAGAGGGAGGGACACTGAACACTGAATGCTGAAAAAACTTTATTTAACAAGGATGAAGATTTTAAGCAATGTCTATTCTATTTCTTACAATCTGTCCTTGGATAAAGCGAAAAAGGGAGAGAGAGAGAGAGAGAGAAGTTTACCATTACTGATGTGAAGCGAAATTGTTGAAATGTATACCCTAAATGCTGTGACTGTGAGTGTGATGGAGAGAGAGAGAGAGAGAGAGAGAGAGAGAGAGAGAGAGAGAGAGAGAGAGAGAGAGAGAGAGAGAGAGAGAGTGCATGTTCAAGTTCAAGTTCAAGTTCAAGTATACTTTAATATCTCCCAAAGAGAAATTCAGGTTAGGTGCAACAACATGACAGAGATACAACATAACTGAAAGAACAGCAATCAGACGTGTGAAACAAAATTATACCAACCCAACCAAATAATTATAATTATAATTATGTGTGTGTGTGCATGGACTGTACGTATGTATTGGTGCACTCATTCCTGTTGTTAGTTTACATTTTCATTAATTGTTGCACGTGTCATTTTCGAGCTGAGCCTATTCATGCTGACTTTGTGCTCAGATGTCGGATGCTTTTGTATAAACCTTAGTCTTCAGGAGAGGAATCGTATGGTGTTCATCATGTTCATCTTATTTTCCTGAAAAAATATGCAGAGATGTGAATTCTTACCCTCAGATCTGCACCTATGACACTAAAAAAGAAAGAGCCAAGTATCCCATTTGACACACTGGATTTCAATTCTTTTCCAAGCCAATGCGTCACAAAATGTAGCAAAATTTCATCCAACTAGGGTTTTGGAAAAATGTTAAAGAGTTTTAAAGAGAGAGCACCCAAAATATCCAAGTGACCATGTAAAAATCTACAGGTGTATTCCATGCACTGATTCTGACCCTCTGATTTCTAAAATAGAATTAATACTGGTGTGTGTGAATGCGTATGTGCCTGTGTGGAGAGAGCGAAAATTGTTGTGCAGTGAAGAAATTGATTTAGAAAAATTGTACAATGATTTTTATCCTTTCTCGATGATGTCAAACAATAGATGATTTTTGGAAAAAAAACTAGGGGAAAGCACTTCATGAAAATGAGAGTTGATTACCTGGACTTACTCAGTCAAAACCATAGCAACCATGGCGGCATGGCGTCGAAGCTCGACCTGCAGGATGCCAGTCAGAGACTTGCAAACATTTTTTTTTTTGAAAAATAAGGGGTTGCTACAAAATGATAGAACTTGCAAACTGTGACGTAAAAATATAAATTACATCAAATTTAGAATGCCGCACTGCGTTCTACATGCTGTGTGTCTCCTCAAGCACACAAGGCGACAGCTGGGGATCTACCTGAAGGTAGAGTAACCTCCCCTGTTTGACCGATTGAATTAGGTGAGATCACTCCCACACACCATGAAATTACTCCCCTTAATTATTTCCGAACAATTCCTATTGCATGATCCTTACAAAAAGATTTAAAATGAAAAAAACCCCACCTAACAAAAACAAGATTTTATGTGCAATCACATGATTACCATAATTTTCGGCCTATAAGACGCTACTTTTGATTTTGCTGCCCTTTGACCCCTGCGCCTTATCTGCTCATAGCGACTTATCTGTACCCAAGAATAGCAAAAATACAGAATGGCAAACACCTGAAATTAATAACTTGCTTACATTATCACAGAGGTGTCATTTCTGTGCATTTTAAGCTAAACAAACCTGTGACAAATTGTTTTTAAAATGACACCAATTGCTACCGAAGAAGACTATTTATCACAGCTAACCATTTTTATTCAATTGCTTTGTTAATTTAAATGGTTTTCATCATCTTCAGAGAGTTATTCACCCTCCATTACAAATCAAAATGTGACAATCAAATTGTTGCGTGTTTTCCTCTATTTAGTTGCGCCATTTCTGTGACCAAAATACCATTTGTTCTAAGTATTGGGAGGTGTGCCTTATGCGCTTTAGCGCCTTATAGGCTGAAAACTACGGTAAACAAAGGAAACACAAACATGTACATTATTTTAGATGAATGCAGGTATTATAACTTCTAATGTATAAGAACCAAAGCTATTGCTAGGAACCATGGCTTTTTTTGTAGATAATTTGTCTGTTGATCTGTCTGCCTGTCACAGTCTGCGAGTTAATAGCCTTCACAGGCTCCTTCGACGTACGAATCCAGATCCAGATCTAGTGTCTCTGATTTGTAATATTATCTGTTGCTGGCATAGGTTCCCAGCTTTGCTGGGAAAGAATGAGCACAATTAGTGTGTTATTGTAGCACTTAAAGACTTGTAATGCTTAGCTAACATTAGGTCCTGGGATATTCATGTTGAATTCAGTTTGATCCATGACCTCAGATGGTTTCTGGCTGTAATCCCCAGGCCCACACAGCTATTGCCGAGTGCGAGGCTCGTCTGGCCAAACAAGGGAGACGAGTGGTGGTCATTACGCAGAACATTGACGAACTGCACAAACGAGCCGGATCCAACAACATTCTGGAGTTGCATGGTATGTGTGTGTGTGTGTGTATGTGTGTGTGTGTGTGTGTGTGTGTGTGTGTGTGTGTGTGTGTCAGACCTGTCTACACTAAGGTTTGACCATAGAAAACTACACATTTTTGCCAAACTACTCCACTGCACATTGTTGAGTGTGACTATGCATTTTGGAGTGTCCTGACTAGAGGTGGAAACCGGTTTGAACCGAAAAACCGGTGCTAATCTTTCGCGATTCGATTAACCGGTTTGAGTTGCTGTGAACCGTTTTTAACTGCAAACTGAAAGTAAGTTTTTCTTAGAATAACGCATTCTTTTCGAAAAACAACACTGATTTTCAGCGCAGATTGGGTGTTTGTAAACCAAGAGTATCTGTTTCTAGTTTGTGGTGGTGTATGGCTTTGACTTTGACCGAGTGTTGAGTTGAGTGTGTGTGTGTGTGTCATAAGTTTCTTTGTTGTGTGTGTGTGTGTGTGTGTGTGAATATTCTGAAAAATAAATATGTGTTTGCATAGGTGAAACTAGTGATGCGAGTACTGGTTAAAAACCGGTTCGATAAAACCGGTTCAAAGAGGAAAAAACGGTTTAAAACCGATTCAGATTTTTGAACCGGTTCTCAACTCTAGTCCTAACTACTCATTTATGAAACTGAAAAATGACTGTGAAAAGCAAATTTCCTGACTACATTGAGAGTCAATGAACCATTAAGTAAGCCATGATGAGTGTTGGCTTTGCTCTGAGAGAAGGAAAATCACCCACATGGCCTTTGTGTTCTTATGCACCATGGCATCATGGTTAATTTACAATATGTCACAGCATTGTCACACATGTTGTTTATGTGACTAAATGACGCTAAAGATTTTTTACCTCAAACTACACATTTTGCTGTAAAACTACTCATTTAGAGTTTAGGAGGTTGGCAAGTCTGGTGTGTGTGTGTGTGTGTGTGTGTGCCCCCATAACATTGATGAGCTTAACAAACAAGCAGGATCTAACAACATTCAGAATCTACATGATAAATGCATCTTATCACTAATTTTGCTCATGTCATAATACTGAATATGATCATGATATTGACTTTCATCTGACACACTGAATTCAGTCTAATACAATACAATGCAATACAATACAATGTACATTTGCACATAATGATAAATCTGTCTTTGCTGGCAGCTTGTTCACATGGGCATGCTCTGATGTAGGGATGTTGCTTGCAACAAGGATCTGCTCTGCTTTGGCTTAACTCATTCAAGTCGTTCCGGATATGGCCGGAATTAATAGATAGCTGTCAGTTTTATGCATTTGCTTCAAGGGAAGCAAATCTGTGCACACACCATACCTTGGTCACTTTTAAACTCGTTTCGCTCCCTTAGACCACAATTTTGCCTCTCTGACTTTGCTTTTGTAGTGGTTTGTTGTGGGGAAACCAATTGGTGTAGAGTTTTTCTATGTAAAGTCTAAACCAAGTACGCAATACCTTTATCAGTGGTCACACAACAAGATATGCATATTTAAGATGAGGTATAATGTGTATCTACGGTCAATATGTGGTTGAAATGCGATCAGGGCGAACGGGACAGATCATTGCAGGGTGTTGAGGCCGTGGGGGAATACTGTTTTAAGTTTGTGAAACCAGAATTTTTGTTTGAAGCAGTTTGTTCAAAACACACTTTTTTGTTTTTTTGTTGGCTGTCCCATCTTCTGGGCCGTACAGTGGCGTTGCTCCCACACCGCTCATTCGGAATCCCAATTCGCAGCTACACCCGGGTTTGTTCAAGTCGCAGAAACCGAGACCAGCAGTCCAAGGGGAGCGAATCTATGTTAGGCCATCAGGAGGCAACCAACCGAGGAGACACTGCACTGCTGCTGAGTCACTTCGGTGGAGTTCAGTGGAGCCTGTTCAGGACACCACCTACTAAGCCCCCTACTGACGACACTATTCTCTTAGTCGCGGAGCCAGCGTGAGTGAGGTCCTCCTCCGAGGGCGCCACCACGACCGTCCACCGACAGCTCCCCAGAACACACTGATCCCCATGACTTTGACCCGAACGCACCAAGGCATAGACTGGATTGGAAACC
The DNA here is from genome assembly GCA_017654935.2 of Phymorhynchus buccinoides. Taxonomy (NCBI): domain Eukaryota; kingdom Metazoa; phylum Mollusca; class Gastropoda; order Neogastropoda; family Raphitomidae; genus Phymorhynchus; species Phymorhynchus buccinoides. The sequence continues at coordinate 51,248,607 of CM065695.1, read as the reverse complement.
GAAACTGAGGTCACCATGAGAGCAGGGCATGCAAAGCCACACAATTTGAGACATTTTTTAATTTTATGATTGATGGAAAATGAGGCCGATGATAACGATGATGATGATGCTAAACACACTTCATCTAATGAAGGAATGTTCGAGTAGGTCAGGGTTGTGAATGTTGCATTACATTCACATTATAACACAATGAAAGACAAAAATAATAATTGTTAACAGGGATGTGTGTGTGTGTGTGTGTGTGTGTGTGTGTGTGTGTGTGTGTGTGTGTGTGTCTGTCTGTCTGTCTGTCTGTCTGTCTGCCTGCCTGTCTCTGTATGTGTGTGTGTGTGTGTGTGTGTCTGTCCGTCTGTCTGCCTCTGTGTGTGTGTGTGTGTGTTGCTTTTCCAGGCAATCTGTTCAAGACGCGTTGCACCAAATGTGGGGATGTGAGGGTCAACAAGGACAGTCCTATTTGTCCTGCACTGGCTGGGAAAGGGTTAGTCACTTTATTCGATTTCCTTTTGTTGTT
>CM065695.1:51225596-51243096 GCA_017654935.2 Phymorhynchus buccinoides | reverse complement strand
CCCCCCACCCCCCACACAAAAAAGTTTCAAGGGTTATACTGTGATACAGAACACAAACGCATGCTGTGGTTGTGATTATGTATATGTTATGCCCAATCCATCAAATGGGTAAAATGGTTTACAGCATGTATGTGGGGCATTGTGATAATTTGTGTCTGTGAACCACTGCACAGAATCGTATCAATTTTTTTATAGGGCTCTGCATTGTCCGTTATGAAGTGTGCGTTTTCCATGGAGCAATTATAGCGGTAGCAGGCATGTCTGTGCATCAGTCCCTCTTCTTATATGAACCTGATTTTGTTCTGAAAGGTACACGGAAGAATAGTATTTGACAGAATGTATAAAGTAATTATTTCCTCAATGAATATACATTATCAATGAACAGAAAATAAAGTCTGGGAAAAAGACTGGTATATATATGTGTGTGTGTGTGTGTGTGTGAGTCTGTATGTGTATGTGTGTGTGTCTGTGTGTGTATGTGCACTCTTGTCCTTCTGTTTTCATATCTCAGCCACTTTTCTTGTCTTGGTAACACACACACCCATTCCCCCCCCCCCCCCCCCGACTCCTCTCTCCCCATGGCAACACATTGATACTTTAGTCATATTACCTATCACTGAGTTGCCATGGGGAGAGAGTGGAAGCTAACAACGTGTATTCCGACCTTTATCAAGGGGAAAACCAAACGATAGTGATATCGGCGAATCTCTCTCTCTCTCTCTCTCTCTCTCTCTCTCTCTCTCTCTCTCTCTCTCTCTCTCTCTCTCTCTCTCTCTCTCTCTCTCTCTCTCTCTCTCTCTCTCTCTCTCTCTCTCTCTCTCTCTCTCTCTCTCTCTCTCTCTCTCTCTCTCTCAATATTCTGAATGTTTGTGGATTGTGATACTTGGACTTAGTTTTGATCACTCCCCCACCCCCCGTCCCCGTCCCATGTATTGTGACCAAAGACCAAAGGCCAAAGTGCATTAAAATGTTCAGTGTTTCTCTCTCTCTCTCTCTCTCTCTCTCTCTCTCTCTCTCTCTGTGAAAGAGATTACTATATTTCACTTGATGTAAGCTACAGTGATGTTTTTAACTCTAGATGTGTCAGGTTTTTACTTGCTAAGTTTGTGAGTGATTAATGTTTTTTAACAAAAGTATTTTAACAAACAAGCTTTGATCTTGTTTTACCTTGTGTTTTTATCCCTTTTTAATACGTGGTGAGATTTAACGTGGTGACAGCCCTGACATGACCTTTGCTGTTGACTGGGCTATAATTTTAATCTTAATCTTAATCTTCTCTCTGTGTGTGTCAATGTCTCTTCAATAACACAAACAAAAGTCATATTTTATCAACAAGCTTTGTCTAAATATTTTGGGGTCATCATAAGCATATCCATTTCACTTATCAAGATAAAAATAAATCTGACAAAGAAGGGGAAAAAAGCATTCGCTTGAATCACACTTATGTCCGCGAAAATAGAGTACACACACGCCTGTATGCATGACGTGCGTGCGCGCACGCGCACTGTGGCATCTTTACACACGTATATCAGAGGGGTGCGTGTGACACGATGGGCGACACGCACGCACACACGCGTGTGCACGCACACACACACACACACACACACACACACACTTGGAGATAACATTGTGTGTGGGTGTGCGTGTACGTACGTGCGTGTGCGCACGCTTGTGTGTATACTGTGGTTGATCTTTACACTGTTATTCGTATATCAGAGGGGTGCGTGTGAGTGTGTCCGAATGGGCGACACTGTTTAGAAAGTGAGACACAGAGGAGTGGGGGGGGGGGGGGGGCCTTTTAACTCACACTACTCGTGGATCATTGTGTGTGAAAGATGATGCTCAAAGGAGCCGTGCGTGTGCATGCATGCGTGTGTGGGTATGTTTGTGCGTATGACTTTTATGCATGCGTACATACGCGTACGTGTGCTTCGTTCATTGTGCAATTATGTGCGTCATTGTGTGTGCCTTTTAACTCAAACTACTCGTGATATTAGATCATTGTGTGTGCCTTTTAACTCACACTACTCGTGATATTAGATCATTATGTGTGCCTTTTGACTCACACTACTCGTGATATTAGATCATTGTGTGTGCCTTTTAACTCACACTACTCGTGATATTAGATCATTGTGTGTGCCTTTTAACTCACACTACTCGTGATATTAGATCATTGTGTGTGCCTTTTAACTCACACTACTCGTGATATTAGATCATTGTGTGTGCCTTTTAACTCACACTACTCGTGATATTAGATCATTGTGTGTGCCTTTTAACTCACACTACTCGTGATATTAGATCATTGTGTGTGCCTTTTAGCTCGCACTACTCGTGATATTAGTTCTTCTTCTTCTTTTCTTCCGGTTAAGTGCCCACAACCAACAATTTGATTTTTATGGCACTATTTTGGTCGAGGTCCGAAGTCGGAGAAACAAAAGAATAAAATAAAATAGTAACATAAAAAAAAAGAGAAAGAGAGAGAGCAAAGGAAAAAGAGAAAACCCTAATCTACAATGACCCAGCCAGCTGGTTCTCCCTGTGGATCCCCAACATGATGCCACATCAAAACAGGAACACCGTCTTTTTGTTTTAAATGTGTGTGTTTGCGCGCGCGTGCATGCATGTGTGTGTGTGTCACTTACATTACTCGACGTACACTCGGCGTGTGTGTGTGTGTGAGTGTGTGAGTGTGTGTGTGTGTGTGCGCGAGCGCGCGTGTATGTGGCCTAACAATAAAAGCAGTGAATGACCCAGCAGGTGTTTCGGTTGCGCTGAATTGTGCGACGTTAGGAGGCCTGGCCTGAAGTAGGTTATGAATAGAGAGTGACAAATTGAATTCAGTGTTGGAATGTTAAAGTGTAGACAGGGCTCCGTGAGTGACAGTGTTATTGACATCGACAGGTAAGTGTTGGATTTTAATGCTGTGTTCGGGTGTGTTTATGAACGGTTTGTTGTTGTCAAACTTTTATTTGCGTTAATTTCGTTTTTATTGGTTATAATTATTATCCATATAATTGTTCGTGAACATTTTCTATCCATTACTTTCTTGCAACAGACATGCGCATAGTCTCACTCTCTCTGTGTATGTCTCTCTGTCTCTCCATATAATTGTCTCGTCTCCTCTCTCTCTCTCTCTCTCTCTCTCTCTCTCTCTCTCTCTCTCTCTCTCTCTCTCTCTCTCTCTCTCTCTGTCTCTCTCTCTCTCTCTCTCTCTCTCTCTCTCTCTCTCTCTCTCTCTCTCTCTCTCTCTCTGTCTCTACTCTCTCTCTGTGTCTCTCTCTCTCTCTCTCTCTCTCTCTCTCTCTCTCTCTCTCTCTCTCTCTCTCTCTCTCTCTCTCTCTCTCTCTCTCTCTCTCTCTCTCCCTCGTCCTTATCGTTGCACATATTATTGTATCCATTGAACATTTGATTTGACTTTGTTTGTTTTATTATTCGTATTGATTTATGGAAATGCTAATTTCTCTCCAACTCTGACCACTCCCCATCATATGTATTGTGGCCTAAGGCCAATTTAAAACAATTTCAGTGTTCAGTGTCTCTCTCTCTCTCTCTCTCTCTCTCTCTCTCTCTCTCTCTCTCTCTCTCTCTCTCTCTCTCTCTCTCTCTCTCTCTCTCTCTCTCTCTCTCCTCCCCCCCCCCCTCTCTCTCTCTCTTTCAAAACGTTGTGATGCCAAATATCTACGATTTCAATCACATGTGGAGAAGAAAGAAGCTAACAAGTGTTGTGTTGTCAGTTTGGTTTGTGATTATAAAGCTACACAGCTAAACTAGGTCTATGTTTTCCTAGGCCTGTATATATTATAAGCTAAATAAACTTTTCTCTTGTAAATTATGTAGGCATAATAAATGTGGCTTACTTTAGTCTATGTATTTTTATTTGCGCAAACGCGTGCAAAGATTGTACACTCGCGCACACGCACGCGCACGCACGCACGCACACACACACACACACACACACATGAGCGCACATACATAATAATGTTTAGGGGCCTACTATTGCACACGGGCATAAGTGTGTGTATGTGTTGGCTCCGGCGCGCGCAAGCATGTATGAATTAGTGTGTACCTGTAGGCCCTATGTGTGAAATAGGCCACACTCAGTGATGATATCGTTATCTTTTTATCTATAAACGATGAAAAATATGTAGGTTAAAATATCAAAACTTCAATACAAAAAACAACAGTAGGCTAAACAGTGACGCGAACAGTTAGGCCTACATTATCAAACACGCAACGAACACACACACACACACACGCACGCACGCACGCGCGCGCACACACACACACACACACACACACACACACACACACACACACACACATATACACACACACACACGCACACACACACACACGCACACACACACACACACACACACACACACACACACACGTGTAATGTCTTTGGGACAATAGTAGCAAAACAAATCTGAAACAATTAAATCGTTTACACAAACGAGCAATACAATTAATACAGTTGAAGTCCAGTTCACTCACTAAATGTGATTACAAATCTTTAAACATGCTGCCATTTAAGGAAAGACTGTTATATAACAAATGTGTATGCATGTACAGCGTTGTGAATGGAATAGCCCCTAAGAAAATCACCCAACATTTTGTTAGCAACGAAAGCAGACATGCACACAAACTTTCTTGTACTCAGGCTGTACGGCGTGGAACAATTATTTTAGACACCCAATGAATTAGACTCTAACTTTAGAAATTTAGCACCTATTCCGTCGGAACATGTCCTTTTAATTGATACTTTACAATGTTTATACTTTGATTGTTCTTTGCTTTGTTCCATTGTGTCCGGGACTTTTGTTAATATGGGTGATGGGGGAGAAAATGAAATGGGGAAGGGACAACCATTTTCACTTCAATCTCCCATTCATTTATACTCTCTCTCTCTCTCTCTCTCTCTCTGTCTCTCTCTCTCTCTCTCTCTCTCTCTCTCTCTCTCTCTCTCTCTCTCTCTCTCTCTCTCTCTCTCTCTCTCTCTCTCTCTCTCTCTCTCTCTCTCTCTCTCTCTCTCTCTCTCTCTCTCTCTCTCTCACTCTCTCTATTTTGTGTGTGTGTATCTCTCTTGTGTCCTCCCCCCCCCATCTCTCTCTTTCTGCACTTCTCAATTTCTGAATGTTAAAGATGAGTGTGAAAAGTAGGATTGGGTTCTATCTCTCCCGTCTGTATGCGCTTACTTCCCTCTTTTGAATGTTAATAATGAGTATAGTCAATGATAATAGGTCTTGATCTTGTTATTGATGTTTTACAATATTGGGATCTTTTTCTGCATGCTTTATATTACTCTGTCTGTGCTTCTTTCGTTTTCTCTTTTTCTACTTTTATCTAATGTATTCTGTCCAGAGGGCTGGATCTCTCTCTCATGTTATTGCTTACTCTATTACCCTCTTTAAATAAAATTCATTCATTCATTCATTCATCTCTCTCAATAAAGTTATTTCAATGCGTGATATGATTAGGCTAATGCTTTGTACTTTGAAATGTTTTGTTTTGCATGTTGAGTTATTTTTCTCTCTGCTTTCGTATCTCTTTTCATTCTGAGGACTCTCTCTCTCTCAAAAGCTGTCAAGCTTACTCCTTTATCCTCAATAAAGATCATTTGGACTTGACCTGAGACACATGGTGCATTTTTCCTTGTTGAATAGGGCGCCTATCTTAATTTTTCATTCTTGCTTTGACATGAAGACAACCCAGAACTAATGACAGTGCTATCTCTTACTGGATCAAATGCAAAATTGGGAGGATATCTGAGCGAGGAATAAAGATCACTGTTCTAGGAGTTCACCCACGCTTGTGTTTGCATGTCTGCTCTGTTGAAACTGTTGTACTCCCAAACATTCCACCACTTTCTTGTAACCTTAATAATAGGTTTGATTTTGTGTCGAAATCAATATTGGGATGTGTTTTGCATGCTTTAGCTGGAAACTTTGTGTTGTGACCAGGTTTCGTTTTCCAAATGCCCCCAAATTCAAAGCGATACATGTATTTTAGAGAGAGGCCTCAATTTAAACAAAGCATTTTATTGCTTCACAGCTACCCAGAACAAAACAAGGGACTTAATCGTGGCGCGTCTGTGTGTTATTCATTTAACGTCCTTCCACTAAAAGTGATTTCAACAAAATTATATTGATTGTGCTAATGTGGTGAGTGTTGTGCATGTGCCTGTTGTGTTTGCATGTTGAGTAACAGGATATCTATGCTGCTTTCATAACTCTCTTCATTCTGAGGACAGGATTAAAAACAAAAACTGTCAAGCTTAAGAAGATATCCTCACAATGAACAATTTAAAGGACTTGACTTGAAAACACACAAAAACATGTTTCCTTCTTGTCCAGGGCGCCTATCTTAAAGTCTCATCCTAGCTTTGGTTGAAGACAACCCAAAACTAATGACAGTGCTATCCCTTAATGGATCAAATGCAAACTTGGGTGGATCCTTGAGTGTCAGTCAATAAAGATTCACTGTCCTAGGAGCACCCACGCTTGTTCCAGAATTCTGGGTATTGACTGTTTTACTCCCATGGATCGACCACATTGTCTCTACCCAGTATTCTAAACAATTATTCTGTTCTTGATTCACGTTTGTAAATGTTTATTAAGTAGTTCACTTATCATTACATTTAATACAGTTATTATAATGTTGAACGTCTGAGTTCATCAAATTCAAAGCGTTTGACATTTTAAAGATTTTGACATTTTCTTGAGATGTTTTGTTTATAATTGACAAACATTCTGTCAGATCATCGACACCATTAACAAATAACTGTGTATCTTTAAGTCTGTGTACAGTCTGTGTGTGGAAGTTCCGCGCGAAAACCCATGCGCAATCCAAAACAAATCTGGAAATAAGAAATATGAAAGTGTGCACATTACATACAGAAACTCATCCGCAATCCCATCCGCTTATTTCTTATATAAGTATGGAGATTCCGCATGGAACATGCGGGTTGCGGATGTACCCTCATTGTGCTTTGCAGTCAAGGTGGTGTCATGCAACTGCCACTGTACACGTAGGTCTGCAAGTCTTCACCAATAATTACCATCCACCTAGTCATCCACCCATCCATTTCTCCATCCACTATTCAGCCCCATCCATCCAACTATGAGCAGCGACCAGTCGTCATGGCAACAGAGTTCGTGGTCGTCACGCTCCAGCGATTTCAATTCCGGAGTGACGCCGACTTTCAAGATCATCCTAACGGGGGAAGTGGGAGTGGGCAAAACCGCCATGTTCAACAGGATCCGCCATGATCTTGACGTGACGGAGAACAAGCACGTCACTTCCGCTGCTTCTGGTTCGTTATCTGCATCTACTTTGGGAGTGGACACGTGCTCGCGCACTTTTTCCACGCGTTATGGGAATGTCACGGTATGTGGACTGGTGATGTTTGATGATAAGATTGTTTGGCAAATTCTTATGCACAAACAAAATGGTGTGTGTGTGTGTGTGTGTGCGCGTGCGCGCGCGTGCACCTGTGTGTCTGTGTGAATGCACAGACGGGTGCATGTATGAATTCGTGTGTCTGTGCGAGCACGCATGTGTGAGCCAGTGCGTGTATGCGTGCGTTAGTGAGCCTAAATACACTGTGCATGTGTGTGTGTGTGCAGTTGAATTTGCAAATGAATCTGCCTGTATGTTATGCGTGTGCGCGCATGAGTGTGTGTGTGCGCGCGCGCGTGTGTTCATGCATGTGTATGCGTGCGTGTGTACGCGCGCTCTTTGTCAGCCTAAATCAACTGGAGTATATGTGTTATGATAATAAACATAACCATAAAGGCCCCAACGTTGACATGGAGGCAAACTGGTACTTTAGACACCCCACTCACTCCATGTTTTGCACTGAAAGTGTTCAAGGAAAAGCAACATTCTGGCATTTCTGCAGCCTACACACATCAACTGGACCCGTGCGCAATCCATAAATAAGTGAAACAAAGAAGGGAAAAGATTTGCGCACGTGTTCGGCGTAAACTTGTATCCTTCTTTCTTCTATTTATTTAGGGTTTTCCGTACGGAACTTGCGCGTCTAATGTGAACCCGGCCTAAGGGTTAAGATCAGTTTATTTTCATAAAACCGTAAGAAGCAGACTATGAGATTGAGGATTATAAACAGGGGGTGTCTAAAACACGTGTATGCCGACATAGACTGTGACATTAAGGTGACTCCCCCAAATGAATGTCGTGTTGTATCTCTGTCGCCATCAGAGCTTCTGACAGTAATAAACAATTCTTGTGTTTCTTTTATTGACAGATTTTTGGGCTAAAAGTCATGCGTGAGTTATGCACAGTCCCCCATGTTAGTGGGACTTTTGTCTACTGCGTTTTTAGATTATGAATACGAATTACAAGGTGTCGTCGAGCGGCAGATATGTCCTCGGTTCTCGTTTTCTCTCCCACACCATTTCATTTTATCATACTAGAGGGAAATAATTGTATTATTTTTAGTGGCTATGCTCAGTAAAATGTCCCTCCATTAGAATGGCTTTAGCGATTATTTTGATAAAAAGTGGAAAAAACAACTTAGGCAACACCCTTTCACTGTACGAACTTTGATCTAAATGCATCCCACAGTTCTGTGGTTTTTTTAACGTGTGACACATACACAGACAAATAGACAGACAGATTGACAAACAGACAGACAGACGGTAAAAATCACACCTCGCATAACGAGGACAGTTAATCTTCTGTATTTTGTGCGGCAGTCAAAGTCATAATCGTTTGAAAAGCATTCAGTTGGCCAATAAGATAGTAGAGTACGCGATTCTGAAATCTTTTTTTCTCTCAATGATATAGGTTTTTAAAAAGTAATAATATGCAAACAAAATAAGTTGGAGAGAATGGCAGAGCAATAGAGGGGGGGGTGCGCACAAACACATTCAACATTGCCCCCTCCTAAATACTGGGAGCATCATCATTATTAGGGGAAGACGGGGTAAAAAGCGCATGGGCGGGTAAGAAGCCCACCCCAATTATCTCATGAAATGAAGCAAATTTCAGTCTCATTTTGCCCATGAGACGAGCGTTAATGTCTAGCATTCGTCTCATTGGCAAATTTGACTGAAATTTTCTTTATTTCATGAGATAATTGGGGTGGGCTTCTTACCCGCCCATGCGCTTTTTACCCCGTCTTCCCCTATGCACAAGCACACTTCTCTCCATTTCCCCTTCTCCATCCGCTTCCCTTTTGTGCTTCACTCCTGATATTTCCATGCAGTCCGCTGTTCCCAATCCTCTCTCCCCCCACCCCCCATCACTTCCCCTAGCCCCCCCCCCTCCCTACTTTTACACCCCCCCCTCTCCTCCCCCCATCACTTCCCCTAGCACCCACCTCCCCTTCCTTCCTTTTGTCCCCCCCCCTCCCCACTGTCCCCCGCTTCTTCTCCTGCTCTGCCATGCTGAGTTAGTGTGGTCGTGATATTTGTTCCGAAACCATGTTGTGTTTTCGTTGCATTTTGGTCGTGGTTCGATGTAGCACATTGTAGAGAGCAATGTTTTATGTTGTGTATCTATTGAATTAATTTGTTTGTTTGTTTGTTCCCTTTAAACATGTTGTGTATCTATTTCATTAATTTGTTTGTTTGTTCCCTTTAAACATGTTGTGTATCTATTTCATTAGTTTGTTTGTTTGTTTGTTCCCTTTAAACATGTTTGTACGTACGCTGTGTACATGCGAATGTAAGCGTATCTATGCGTAGACCCTATTCAATTTTTTTAAAAACCCACACACACACACACACACACGCACGCATGCGAGAAGTACCGATCTTTAGCCCTCAATTGGCCACATTACCTTAACATGGGTTCATCATTATGTACCTCAGCACCCATGTGAATTGTGTTCCGCAGCACCGCAGCACCCACGTCAATTATGCACGTGTGTATGCACGCGTTTGTCTGTGTGTTTGACAGTTAACCATATGGGACACAGCTGGAGTGGAGAGGTATCGAACCCTGACCCGTAACTATTACCGCAACACCCACGGGGCCCTGCTGGTCTACAGCGTCGATGACCCCTCCTCCCTCTTCTACCTGCCCCGATGGCAGCGTGACGTCATCGATGACGCGCCTTCCGGTCAGTTTGTTGACGCAGTCTCAATGAGTTCAACTTTGTTTCTATAATGCAACTTAGTTTTGACTTTATTCTTCGTGTGTGTGTGTGTGTGTGTGTGCGTGTGCGTGCGTGCGTGCGTGTGCGTGCGTGCGTGCGTGCGTGCGCACGCGCATATGCGCGTAGATATGAATGTATGTTTGCTTGTGTTTATGCATGTGCGTGCGTGTATGCGCGCACGTGTGCGTAGATACGAATGTAATAAAAAAAAGCTTTCTTGTGTCTATGCAATTGCATGTATGTATGTGCGTATGACTTGTGTGTTATTATGTGTCGGCCCATGTGTGCGTGTCTGTATGCTTACACGTGTACGTAATTGTCACACGCATATATAATGATGTAGGCCTATGTCTGCATGCGAGCGTATGTAGACTTATGTATTGATTGTGTGTGTGTGTGTGTGTGCGTGTGTGTGTGCGTGTGCGTGTGCGTGCGTGCGTGCGTGTGTGTGTGTGTGTGTGTGTGTGTGTGTGTGCGTGCGTGTGTGCGGCTGTGTGTGTGTGTGTGTGTGACTGACTTGTGACCGAGGCTAGCATGGAATCCTTCGCCTCTCAACACAACTGCAGGCTTCATTCTTTACCTCTGTATCTGGTGGGCAACAAGAACGACTTGGAACAGCAGGTGACCGAGGCTAGCATGGAATCCTTCGCCTCTCAACACAACTGCCAGGCTTCATTCTTTACCTCTGCACTCACTGGTGAGTTGTGGTGAACTGTGTTGTATTGTATTGTATTGTATTATTGTATTGTATTGTATGTCATTGTATTGTATTGTATTGCATTGTATTGTATTGATTGTATGAAAGGCTAGCATGGAGTCCTTCGCCTCTCAACTCAACTGCCAGGCTTCATTCTTGACTTCGGCACTCACTGGTGAGTTGTGTTGAACGGTGTTGTGTTGTATTGTATTGTATTGTATTGTATTGTATTGTATTGTATGCCTGTTGTATTGTATTAAAGGCTAGCACATAGTTGTTCGCCTCTCGGCATAATTGCCAGGCTCCCTTCCTTTGTTCTGCACTCACTGGTAAGTTGTATTGTGTTGCATTGCATTGTATTGCATGCCTATCGTATTACATGTTATTGTATTATATTGCATAAAAGGCTAGAATGGAGTCTTATGCTTCTCAACACAACTGCCAGACTTCCTTCCTTCTGCACTCAGTGATGAGTTGTGTTGATCTGTGTTGTATTGTGTTGTATTGTATCGCATGGTATTGTATTGTATTGTACAAAAGGCTATCATGAAGTCCTTCGCCTCTCAGCACAACTACTGGGTTTCATTCCTTCTGCAATCATTGGTAAACTGTTTAGTGTTCTATTGTAATGCATTGTTTTGCTTGATATTGTGTCGTGTTGTATTATACTGTATTCTTTCGTATTGTGTTGCACAGTCTAGCAGTCTAAATGGAAACCTTCGCATCTTACAGAACTGCCAGGCTTCCTTACTTCTGCAATCATTGGTAAACTGTTTAGTGTTCTATTGCAATGCATTGTGTTGTTTTATATTATATTTTATGTTGTATTGTACTGTATTTCACTGTATTCTTTCGAATTGTGTCACACAGTCTAGCACTCTAAATGGAAACCTTCGCATCTTACAGAACTGCCAGGCTTCCTTGTTCACCTCTGCACTCACTGGTTGCGATGTGTTGTGTTGTGTTCTTTGAGTCATTGCATCGCTGCATAAAGATTGAAATAGCGAGGCTAGAAGAGGAGGTTGCAGTGAAAGGAATAAGGGAAGGAACTCTCTCTTAATTAACTCCCTCCATTAGGGTTATCTACGACAACACCCTTTGGCTGTTGCCCATACCTTGCTAGGCGGCGTTGTCGTAAGTAACCCTGGTGGAGGGCGTTAATTAAGAGAGAGTTCATTCCCCTTATTCGTTTCACTGTATCGTTTCATAGCTTAGCATGGACTCGTTTGCCTCTTGCCACAACTCCCAAACTTCTTTTCACTTCTGCATGAACTGATAAGTTGAACTTGTTTGTATTGTAGGCCTAATTATACTTCACTGTTTTCTATTATGTTGTGTTATAATGCGGCATGGAGTTGTCTTCCCCTAATTGCCAGGCTTCATGCCTTTCTTCTGTCTTTACTGGTGTAGAGTGGCACAGAGGTATCGCGTTCGCCTCGTGTCAAGTAAACCCGAGTTCGAACCTGGGTACAGGGGATTTTGTCCTCTCACTCTGCACTAGGCGTTGCGGTCCGAGGTCCCGTGTGCCCATGCACTTAGCACACGTTAAACCCAGTGGCAACGAAAAAGTTGTAATTTGGTCAACATTTCCCGCCCCCTTCCTTCTTCATCAGTTACACAAACATCGCATGCAAAAAATATAAAAATATAATTGGGTGGCGGGCCTCTGGCTGCGAAACGCTCTCCATGTGGGAGCAACCCGAATTTTACAGAGACGCCTCTGTGACTATAAAGTACCTAATACTGTCAATTTGGGACCCGGTATTTCTGATGTATGTGTTGCGTTGTATTGTATTGCATTGTTTTAAGGTACAAATATACTGATCGAGCAAACCAAGCAGCTCTTTTACATGTGCATGTTGTTTTTCCTACCGTTGTGTATAAAATGCTCAATTCATTTAAAAAAATAAAAAATATGTTTATAAAATTTAATAGTTTTTAAGCATAAAATTTGCTCCTAAAATAATTTGATATTTTTGCTTGAAGTACATTTTTAAACTTGCCATGCCATTGTTAATGTCTTTTTTCATGTTTTCTGTTTTAATTGTTCGTGTAGGCAAAGCCTGCTCTTGTGTTGGTAGGACGTGTGGAGTCTCAAGGTCCCATCTGCACCTTCGGATATATCGGCAAAAGTTGTGGCTTAAACATCGGTTTCGTGACAATACTAATACTAATACTAATAACGAGCATTTATATGCGCTTATTCTTAAACAAGCCATAAGCGCTTACAATAATAAACACATACATGAATAACCCCCCCCCCCCTCCCACCCACCCCAAAAAAGCAGTAGAAAATACGAGAATGTCAAAAATGACTTCGCACATGCACACGCACACACACACAAACAAAAGTAAACAATAACAACAAAAACAACACACACACACACACACACACCACACCACACCACACACACACACACACCGCACAAACACACACACTGCACACAAACACACGCGCAGAGAAGGGACAAAAATTACTTTCCAAAAGAAAAGAGCAGGCTACGATTTGAAGAGAGTGGTTTTGAGGGAAGACTTCAATGAAGAAAGGGAGTTGGCAGAACGGAGAGGAAGAGGGAGTTTGTTCCAAGTAGAGGAGGCCTGAAAAGAGAAGGAACGTTCACCGATAGTCCTGGTGCGGTAACGAGGGATCTGGAGGAGAGAAGTGTCAGAGGAGGAGCGTAGCTGTCTAAGAGGTGTGTAAAGGTTCAGGAGATCAGTGAATTAGTTTGAATTAGCTTTGGTAGGGTAGTTGCTTCTCGTAGCAGAATGCTGCTTCTTAGCGAAAGTGTTCTATGCGAAAATGTGATGCAGGGTGTCTAAACCGCAACTTTACCCGGATATTATTTCTTTCTTGTGACTTACCCTGCTTTGAATAATATTGTTCTTATCTTTTTCTTTCTGATACGTGCAGGTGATGGCTTGAAGTCAGCCTTGGTAGCAATGTGTGAAGACCTGGTCTCCAAATATCGTCGTGACTCCAACTTCCTCTTCTTCTTCTCAACCTCTTTCTTCTTTTAACGTGCAGGTGATGGATTGAAGTCAGCCTTGGTGGCAATGTGTGAAGACCTGGTCTCCAAATATCGTCGTGACTCCAACTTCCTCTTCTTCTTCTCAACCTCTTTCTTCTTTTAACGTGCAGGTGATGGCTTGAAGTCAGCCCTGGTAGCAATGTGTGAAGACCTGGTCTCCAAATATCGTCGTGACTCCAACTTCCTCTTCTTCTTCTCAACCTCTTTCTTCTTTTAACGTGCAGGTGATGGCTTGAAGTCAGCCTTGGTAGCAATGTGTGAAGACCTGGTCTCCAAATATCGTCGTGACGTGATTCCAACTTCCTCTTCTTCTTCTCAACCTCTTTCTTCTTTTTGCTTTTAAGCCCTGGTAGCAATGTGTGAAGACCTGGTCTCCATCGGTGATGGATTGAAGTCAGCCCTGGTAGCAATGTGTGAAGACCTGGTCTCCAAATATCGTCGTGATTCCAACTTCCTCTTCTTCTTCTCAACCTCTTTCTTCTTTTAACGTGCAGGTGATGGCTTGAAGTCAGCCTTGGTAGCAATGTGTGAAGACCTGGTCTCCAAATATCGTCGGGATTCCAACTTCCTCTCAGACACAACCACCCAACATTGGGTGACGCCACAGCAACAAAACCATGGCGGAGGTTTGCACGTGCACGACAGTGACAGCGCAGAACCTCATGACGTCAGCAAAAAGTGCTGCTGACGTCACCACTTCATGACGTCATCAAAATGGGGTGAAGAGGATGTGGGTCATGTTACACGGTTTTAAGACATGCATCAGCACGAGAGAGAGAGAGAGAGAGAGAGAGAGAGAGAGAGAGAGAGAGAGAGAGAGAGAGAGAGAGAGAGAGAGAGAGAGAGAGAGAGAGAGAGAGAGAGAGAGAGAGAGAGAGAGAGAGAGAGAGAGAGAGAGAGACAGAGAGAGAGAGAGAGAGAGAGAGAGAGAGAGAGACACAGAGAGAGATGATCGTACATTTCAACGGAAAGCAAGGTACTGACTTAAGTTAAACACCGTTTTGTTTTAGCAAAGAAACTGCGGATCAGAAATAATATCGAGAGACAAGGCTTTTGGTAATGACCATTTTTCATGTGGTACATTGTAGGTGACTCAATGTTGCATTTTTCTTCATTTGTAAAAAATAATGTTCATTTATATACAAAATTTTGTTATTTTGTATTTGTGACACGTGTTGTCATTTATTGCTGGTGCAGGTTATTTTTTTAAATTATAAACGTAATAGGCCTACTTTTTGCAATGTTTGTAGTGATATGCTATTTATTTATCTATGCAGTAAGTTCCGTTTTACTTTAACTGAGTTTAAGTCTGGCATTTGGGGGGGCTGTTAATCATATAATAAAAAACCAAGTGTCCGTGTGTCTGTCTGTGTGTCTGAAACACAAAACGGGCCTTATAATTCCGCCGTTTTATAACTTCGCCGTTTTTCGACAGAATCGCTTCAAATTTGCTTTGAGCCCTAACGGGGCGATGGCAACGGCAACCGAATCGACCGTGTCATTTGCGCGGTTTGACAAATGCGCGAAACGCGTGTCCGCCGGCCTCTCGGCGCCCGTATCTCCCGTATTTCTGGACGGATTGCCTTCGAATTTGGAAGGTAGATGACCAGGGATGGTGACTATCCGTGTGCCAAACCGGAAGCGAATCGATTTATAAACGCGCGCGATATACGTCGCTTCACCGTTTCACAAATAACTCCGCTGTTTCTTAACTGTAGAGTAGAGTCAGTAATGTCAGACATAAACGCAACACAGACTACTAAGCAACAACAATTGCTATCTTTGTCTGTTCATGTACTGAGGACATAATAATAATAAACAACAATAAAACTTGTTTAAAAACCAGCAACAACACTTAGGCCCTACCTTATTGCAAAGCTCTAGAAATCGCTGGTTTACCTCCACAGCATACATGTGTCTGCAAACTGCACACATTCTGCTCAACCAAGGCGACCACGTGAATACTCGTGAAAGCTCAAACAGCCAAAGAACTGAAAATGAATGACGTCGCAAGATACAACCTACTCCACTCGCCTTCGAGACTCGAATGAAGCGAGGTTTGGTGACTCGATTCAACTGCGGGATTTCAAGCAGGAAATGGAAGAGAGCCTGATGGGATAGGTATGACGTGAGTGGTGACTATTTTTATTCAGCAATCGCGTCAGCAGTATGTCAGAACACCGAAACACCGAAACATCGAAGTGGACCGACACGATTCGAAAGGGACCGAAACAGACTCAAGCTGAAAACAAATACAGTTATGACCCCAAATTGGTACCAGTTACAAGCGTTAAAGCTTATTAGTATTGACTGATTTCTTCTGAATGAGTGAAGGGAAATAACCGTTGCAGAATATTTTTTCGGATAGTCTATGAACTATCTCCCTTTAGCCCAGCACACTTCTTCTTTCTTCTTCTTCATTGTGCTTCTACATGCGTCTACTAGGGTTAACGTGTGTACTGAAGTAGTTTTAAGTATATGCATGTACACACTTGCGTCTGCATACAGTGTTTCTAGGCCTGTGAGTGCATGCATGCATGTGTGTGCATCCATGTACAGCTCTGTGTACCCATGCCTGCACATTAGGTATTTTGTTTAGGTATTAGGTACTTTATAGTCACAGAGGCATCTCTGTAAAATTCGGGTTGCTCCCACCTGGAGAGTGCGTCGCAGCCAGAGGCGCGCCAGTCAATTTCTTTTTTTTTTTGCTTGCGATTTTTGTGTGACTGATGAGGAAGGGAGGGGGGTAAATTTTGACCAAATGACAACCTTTTCGTTGCCACTGGGTTTAGCGTATGCTAAGTGCATGGGCACACGGGACTTCGGTTTATCGTCTCATCCGAAAGACTCAGTGAATGTGCTTGTATGATCATGTGCGTGAGTGTGTGTGTACATGTGTACTATATAGCACCTCATATATATTATATGGAATTCCCTCGCACAACATGTTCGCTCATCTCACACTGTCTCCGCCTTTCGCTCTGCCCTTAAAACGCACTTGTTTCGGACATATTATGGTTGACTAGTGTTTGTGTGTGAGGTGGGGGGTGGGGGTTCCGTTTCATTGCAGAAATCTTGTGAAATTTTGTTTTACAATTCTTTTTTATTTCATAAGTTGCATGTTTAGAATGTCTATGTCTTGTAAACTTTCAACGCTTGTAAATGAGGTAGAAGGGAATCTTTGTTCTTGCAAAATTTGTCTATTATAATTAGTCATGTAACTGGTATGTCGATGGCAGTATGATTTTATTTGCAGTATTGTATCTAAGCTTGATTGAGAAGGTGAATGTGGTCTATGTTTCTTCTTAGAACTTTCATATTGTAACTATTTTACTCTTGTATAATTGTGAGTGTGTGTGTGTGTGTGTGTGTGTGTGTGTGCGTGTGTGTGTGTGCGTGTGCGTGTGTGCGTGTGCGTGTGCGTGCGCGCGTGTGCGTGCGTGCGTGTGCGTGTGTGCGTGTGTGTGTGTGTGTGTGTGTGTGTGTGTGCGTGCGTGTGCGTGTGCGTGCGTGTATGTGTGCGTGCGTTCAAGTGTGTATGTGTGTGTATGTATGTGTATGTATGTGTGTGCATGCGTGTGTGTGCGTGCATGCGTGCGCGCGCGCGCGCGCGCGCGCGCGCGTGTGTGTGTGTGTGTGTGTGTGCGT
>CM065695.1:51215596-51220596 GCA_017654935.2 Phymorhynchus buccinoides | reverse complement strand
TTATTAGAAACCAGCAACTACGCCCCGCTTGCTACGCTTCGCGGCATGTTTCCCTGGTGGTGGTGTTGCATAAAATATTTTACCCATGAAATAAATACTCTTTTCCTCATTCAAATTGTTTGCTGTTTGGGAAAGATTCGCCCCTAAATACATTCAGAGGCGTCTTGTGGCATGCAGGAAGAACAGAAGATTCATCAGTAAATATTGAGAAGTCAGGGATCTTTTTCTAATATTTATTATTATTTATTTTTGTCTGCATGGACGGTTGTTTTTATTGTCCGCTACTTTGAAAAAGTATGAAACTAAATGACATGGCTTTGTATATCGATTTATCAGCAAAACTGTAGATTTACACCCTCCCGCTCTATTTCTTGGTTCTTTCCGCGTAGATTGAGCACTTAAATATCTATATTTTAAATAATAGTTGACTTATTTATCACACGAAAGAAGAATGGCTCTAGTGCGCTTTTGAAGGGTATTTATTTCACGGTAGGTACTTATTTCTCATGACAGCGGTTTGCACCAGATGTTAAGCATGCCCCCCGGTACTTTCATTGGATCATGCTGATGGAGAAATGGGGATAGAAACAACAGACTTTGGTTTTGAAGCACCGCTCAGCTCAAGGCAAAGGGATTCCAACCCAGCTCCCAGAATAGCAGTGTGTGTACATGTGCATGCATGTGCGTGTGTTATTTATCTCTCAACATTATTATGAGAGATTTCAGGCCAGCCTTCTAGAATAGCCGTCGCCATTTGGCTATGCAGAAGTCATAACAGACACATCTGACTGACACTCACACTCATCACCACTTGAAACAAATTCCAACCCAGCCCTCTGAAATAGTCAGTTACCTCCTCTGCTATCTAGCAGTCATAGTTGGACACGATTGACTGGCATACACACACATACACACAGACACACACACACAGACACACACACACACACACACACACACACACACACATACACACACACACACAGACACACAGACACACACACACACACACACACACACACACACACACCTTCTCTCTCGCTCCTACTCTCTCAATTCAGGGGAAGTAACTCTCATATGTAAAGCACATATTATAACTGTACAGTTGCTTCCCTTCCATTCGTGAGTCTACCTTTGAGTGTTCCGTGGCGGAGGTCTGTATTGGAGGCTCAAAATTAATAAATTGAATAACATTGCTGCACCATAACACACCATGTACCACACAACATTTCAAGCGATTCTGTCAACTAGTTCATGAGATACAGCTCACACACGAAATATATAGCGCAAAGAAGACATTGTCGGGTTTCAAGGTCAAACTCCAAGGTTAAGACCACCACGGCTATAATTTTTCTATGGGACCGTATGGGACCCTCCCTACCCCATGATACATAACCACACAAAATGTGAAGTGAGTTGCAGGGCGAACATACAGACAGACACACACACAATTGTTCAAATATAAAGAGGCATTAAGAAGATTATACCCGTTCTATGTGTGGTTTAGGATGGTAATTTAGATAAAAAGCAAGCAAACAGAAATGGCTTGAAAAATAAATGCCGATTAAAGCAATTTCAAACTACTAGTATTTATTGCCTTTGTGTGTGTCAACCCCCCCCCCCCCCACTATCTTTCTGAGCTTCCGAGTTGCGTCCTGACAGTGCGCATTCACTGCATTATTGTCCATAAGTCATGCCTCAAAATTGTTTTTTAACCCCTTGACTGCCAGAGAAAATTAAAGAAAAAATCATTGGGCAAAAAATCATGCCATGAAAAAGACAACTTAGCCAATCTGCCAAAATGGTCTAGGGATATTACTCTCTTGACTGAGTTAGATAAAAAGCCAGCATATCAGGGTAATTCCTCTTCGTCTGAAGACATAATCAGTGATGTCATCAGGCCAGTACGTAATACGTTGGTGCCAGTCAAGGAACGAACGAAATTTTGGGCTTTACGTCCTCTCGACCTGGGAAGGCACATATGGGACATGTGGCAGTCAAGGGGTTAAATCATTAAAGAAAAATAAAGAAACAGTTTTTCATTACTATTCGGTGTGTTCATGTTTCGTTTCTTGTTGAATTTACAAACAACCTTTCCATATTTAATGAATTTAACATGTATTTGATACTGATATGTGTGTGTGTGATGACTATGACTACAATTATTCTTTAAAACACAATTTAAAAACAAATAGGATGACCCTGTCATTTCCTCAATGCTTCCTGTGTAATGATATACATGTATGTGTTAACGTTTACTTGGGAATGATTTAAAATGACTTTCGTCAATGTTTTTGTTTAATCATTTCAAGGAAGATATACCAGGGCCGTATTCACGTTGAGATAGCATGAGACTTAGCATCATGCTAACTTAGAAGCTCTTCCAAAAGTCCTATTAAATCCTACAGGACATTGGAAGAGCTTCTAAGTTAGCATCATGCTAAGTCGCATGCTATCTCAACGTGAATACAGGCCCAGGTTTCTTTATTGTGGGCATGTTATGGTGTTCTACTGTGTGTCGTTTTGATCATAGGTAGCACAAAAACAGAGCTATTTAATAGTTCGAAATTTATTTGTAGCACAAGAACGAGTCTACAATTGAAGATAAAAAATCTCCCCGTAGGGATACCGATTTTGTTTTGCAGATAGTTCCCCCACCTTCTGGAAGTTCTGTGCTTGTAACTTCCTCTAATATGTTACTCTCTTTGACTCTGTCTTTTCCCTTTACTTTCTGTCATCCACTATCTTTCTGACTTATTGGCCCATTCTTCTGCCTTTCCCCCAAAAAAAATCTTCCAAATATTTTCTTCTTTGAGCTCCTCCGAAATCGGAGTGTGTTGGCTGTATGCAGCGGGGAGACCAGTGAAAGCTGAAAAACGGACACATACGTACCTTACCCATTATGGCCATATGGCCTGGGAACGCAGAAGAAGAAGAAGAAGATAAAAATTGAAGTATATTTTTGAAGTATAAAATAATAGCAGGCCTATCAATGTTGCCAGCGTTTATATTGGTACCCGAGTACAGACAAAACACAATCAATCAATCAATCAATCAATCAATCAAACAAGCAAAAAAACAAAAAGAGGAAGAACAGAATGAAAACTGGATAAGTAGCGAAATCAACAAGTCTGTAATGGTCAACTTAGGACGCTGATTTGACCGCCAGGGGGCAATCAAACCAGTAGGGGCATAGCGCGTGATATTCTTAGTTGGGCGTAGTGAGAGAGAGAGAGAGAGAGAGAGAGAGGGGGGAGGGACTCATGATCAGAGAGAGAGGGGGAGGGACTCTCTCTCTCTCTCTCTCTCTCTCTCTCTCTCTCTCTCTCTCTCTCTCTCTCACTACGCCCAACTAAGAATATCACGCGCTAAACCCCTACTGGTTTGATTGCCACCTGGCAGTCAAATCAACGTCCTAAGCTGCTCATTGAACATAACATTTAGAAGTGTATTTCGAAAGCTTAACAATTGGTATCAAAATTGCCAGCTTTTACATTGGCACTTAATTACAGACCCCCCCCAAAAAACCCAAAACACAAAAACAAAACCAGAACCAAAAGCCGACTGACAGCGATATACAATGCACCGACGTTTATGACCAGATAGTTTACCAAGACGATTAGACACGTATTCACCAAGATGGTTTCATTGCTTACTCTCATTACCCTGTATAAACAAAAACTTCGCTCGTTTCTTACGTTCAACATTGTTGTTGAATAAAAGTGATGGGTATATGAATGAATGAATCCAGCTAGCCTAAACTAAAGGGGCCAGCCACACGTCCGTTAAAATCGCACGACTGTACGATACGATTCGATCACGTGATCTCGATGCGCCAATCACATTTGTTCTTGGAGACCACGTGATCGAAGCGTAGCGCACAGTCGTGCGGCTTTAGCGGACGTGTGGCTCTCCCTTAAAGACACACTGACGCACCACGATTAAGTCCCTTGTTTTTTTCCTAGGTATAAGCTGTGACTCACAAGCAAGTGTCCCCAACTTCAAATTGAGGCTGCTCTTTAAAATGATGTTTCGTTTTCAATTTGGGGACATTTGGATGGGAGTCAAACCTGATCAAAACAAGATTTCTTACCAGCTATAAGAGGGAAAACACGTGAAACCCGTGATTTTGACACGTGACCTGGTGGGTCTTAGCTGTACTTTCTAGGAGGTTAGGAGCACAGGACAGCAGGAGGCAGGTCAAAGTGACCTGTAGAAGATGGAGGGATGGCAGATTCAGGTGCATAGGGTGGGACATCATCTCGGGACTTTTTCTTCTTTGCCCGTCACTACTGTTTCAACGCAGTTGTTCTTCTTTGAACCTGTTCTCTGTTATTGTATTTGGTATTTGGTATTCGGTACTTGTTTGGCCACTGCAACGATTACCTTTTGCAAGAGTGAATGCTCTTGGTAGATGCTTGAGTACTGACCAAACAAGGGAGTAACTCTCGCCAATAACCCTATTTGGGACCACTTTGTGGCTGCCTTTTGCAAGAGTGAATGCCCTTTTGGATACTGACCATCAAGGGCTTTTTATCTCTCTGTCAAGGGCGCTAAAAACCCTAGTTGCAGTGGCCAATAGTCACAGAGGCGTCTGTGATCTGTGAAATTCGGGTTGTTCCTATACCTGGAGAGCGCATCGCAGCCAGAGGCGCGCCACCCTTTAAAAAATAATTGCATGCGATTTTTGTGTGACTGATGAGGAAGGAAAGTGAGGAGTGTGTGTGTGTGTGTGTGTGTGTGTGTGTGTGTGTGTGTGTGTGTGTGTGTGTGTGTGTGTGTGTGTGTGTGTGTGTGTGTGTGTCAAATTTTGACCAAATAACAACTTTTCCGTTGCCACTGGGCTTAGCGTGTGCTAAGTGCATGGGCACACGGGACCTTGGTTCATCGTCTCATCCGAAAGGCCCCATCGTTTGAGAATAATTTATTTAAGACAATTTATTTAGCCTTACACACGAGACTAAACTGTACCATGATTTGTCATTACTATTAAAACAATAATC
>CM065695.1:51200596-51210596 GCA_017654935.2 Phymorhynchus buccinoides | reverse complement strand
GCCCTTCCGGCTGAACTGGGTTTTTTAATGGTCTTAACCCAGGGTAAGCAGTAGGTCTTTCTACTTCTATGTTTTCTATTAGGTTCATGCGCCCTCCAAGTTCCGTCGCGATTTATCGTCAGAAGTGGCGTCTGCGACGTACCCAGACAGAAACAGAAACAGAAACGTATTCCAGTTTTGTAGACTGGAATGTCGATATTTGTATATTGGAAAGTAAAAAAAAAAAGAGAAAAAAGAAAGGGTTGTCCTTTGTAAAAGAAAACGCTGTTTTACACAGACACACAGACAGAGACCAACACACATGCCTTCAGTCTCTTCGCAAAGTACTCCTCTGCTATAACACTTGGAGCATAAAAATGTCCTTTGATAGGAGGAGCGCATAACTCACGCACTTAAGGTCCAGACACACGTCAGCTAAAATCGCACGACTGTACGATACGATTCGATCACGTGATCTCGAAGCGCGAATCGCATTTTGTTCTGGAGACCACGTGATCGAATCGTACCGTACAATCGTACTATTTTAGTGGACGTGTGGCCGGCCCTTTAGTTTTCAGAGCTGCTAACAGGAAGTACATGGAAATCACTATTGTCAACGAGCAGGGAGATGTTTTGTTCTGCTAGTTATTTTATTCTCCTTTGTTGTTTGATGCGTGTAGGTATGTTACCTGTCCCCCAACCTCGAATCAATCTTTTTCGCGTACCCACCCCCTCCGCTTTAGCCCCCCCCCCCCCCAATCCCATTTGCGACATCTGACAATACTGGTATCATTAGTAGACATTCTGATTGGTTAGCAACCTTGTCACGTGATGTTCTGACAACTCACTTACCATCGTCATTATTTTGCGCCGTTTTGCTCATTTCATTTGCATGAGAACGTTGTCTGATTTTAAGCTTGTCTGTCTGTTTGTCTATCTGTCTGACTCTCTCTCTCTCTCTCTCTCTCTCTCTCTCTCTCTCTCTCTCTCTCTCTCTCCTCTCTCTCTCTCTCTCTCTCTCTCTCTCTCTCTCTCTCTCTCTCTCTCTCAATATATAAATAAATAAAATACATAAATTAAATCAATGAAATACATAAATTAATAAAATACATAAATTACATCAATAAATAAAATACATAAATTACATAAAATACATAAAGTACATAAATAAATACATAAATAACAACATAAATACAATTTCAGAAGCCCCCCCCCCCCCCTCTCTCTCTCTCTCTCTCTCTCTCTCTCTCTCTCTCTCTCTCTCTCTCTCTCTCTCTCTCTCTCTCTCTCTCTCATTCGCAAATCGTTGACAACTACACATTCTTTGCCATTTTAACAAGTACAAACATCATTATGCCAAAACGCCTAGAGTGTGGCAAATGTTCAAGTCTGTTTCATACTCTTTCATCAGACCACTGATGACTCACCTAGATTCTGATTCTTTGCCATTTTTGTCATTATTTTTCTCTCTCCTTTTCTAGCAGGTATGAATCAAGTAAAGCTGCGTCACGAACCACAAAAAAGTTTTTAATTTTTTTTTTTTTTTTAAATTTTTTTTATTTATTTATTTATTTACTTATTTATTTTGGTGGCGCTATAATTTTTTTAATTCTCGTTCTGGTTTTGGGATACGTACATATGTGGAGCCTAAAAAGGCATTTGTAGAGCGCAATGATAGCTTTAAAAGGAAAAAAAAATTGTAGGACAAGAATCAATGGTGTTATGAACCTTGTTATCTTGTTGTTAGTGACAATCTAGGTCCCCTATAACAATTGATTGATTGATTGATTTATTTGGAAAAAGAAGATATTAATATTGAAAAATACTGATCTTTTACAAAGAGGAGTGAGACATGCTTGGCATACTCGATTACATGTTCAATCCCCCCAATTAGTAATGTTTCTTTTTTCTATTCAGAAGACGAAAACTGCATTAGTTTAGAGTATTCACTGACAACAAAAAGGTTTCATACAAAATCGGCCTAAATGTTAGAACTAATAGGCTAAAATCCCTCAAAAGGTAACATTCACGTCCATGTGTGTGTGTGTGTGTGTGTGTGTGTGTGTGTGTGTGTGTGTGTGTGGTGTGTGTGTGTGTGTGTGTGTGTGCGCGCGTGTGTGCGCGTACGTGTGTGTATGTGTGTGTGTGTGTGTGTGTGTGTGTGTGTGTGTGTGTGTGTGTGTGTGTGTGTGTGTGTGTGTGTGTGTGTGTGTTTTGTGTATGTATGTATGTGTATGTGTATGTGTATGTATGCGTGTGTGCGCGTGTGTATGCGTGCGTGTGTGTTGTGTGTGTGTGTGTGTGCGTGCGTGCCTACGTGCGTGCATGTCACGAAGCCAAGCACACTTATAATTTGCTGGAAGCTGACAAAGTAATTAAAGCGTGTTGTATTCAATTTGGTTTACAGAGAGAGAGAGAGAGAGAGAGAGAGAGAGAGAGAGAGAGAGGAGAGAGAGAGAGAGAGAGAGAGAGAGAGAGAGAGAGAGAGAGAGAGAGAGAGAGAGAGAGAGAGAGAGGAGAGAGAGAGAGAGAGAGAGAGACAAAACGAAACGAAACGAATTTTTATTTATACAGGGTAATGAGATAAGCATTGCTTTTTTACACTCAGCCCTGTTCAGAGAGAGAGAGAGAGAGAGATGAGAGAGAGAGAGAGAGAGAGAGAGAGAGAGAGAGACAGAGACAGAGACAGAGACAGAGACAGAGACAGAGAGAGACACACACAGACACACATATACACAGACAGACAGAGAGAGATAGAAACAGACAGACAAACAGACAGTCAGAGAAAGACAGTGATAGAGAGAGACAGAGTCATAGAGACAGGGAGAGACAGATAGAGGGAGACAGAGAGAGACAGAGAGAGACAGAGACAAAGTGAGACACAGAGAGAGTGTGTGCGAGACAGACAGACAGACAGACAGACAGACAGACAGACAGACAGAGGGAGCACGGAGACAGAGACAAGCTTCATCACAGACTGGTAGTTTTCTGTTGACAGAGACTGGACTGGTCGTACTATCTAGTAGACGGAGAGAATATAACAGGTTATCATCATTATTGTCAGAGTTTGGATGACTCTGCTTGCCTCTTCCCCTGTTTATCTCTCGCTGTCTGTTGATGAATGATGACTACTGTCTGACTTTGTCTGTCACTGTCGTCCTCTCTCTTTCTCTCCATCACTCTTCTGTCTCTCTCTGTCTTTGCGTCTCTCTCTGTCTCTCTGTCTTTCTCTCTGTCTCTCTCTCTCTTTCTCGCTGTCTCTCTCTGTCTCTCTTTCTCTCGCTGTCTCCCTCTGTCTCTAACTCTCTCTGTGTGTCTCTCTCTGTCTCTGTCTCTGTCTCTCTCTCTCTCTCTCTCTCTCTCTCTCTCTCTCTCTCTCTCTCTCTCTCTCTCTCTCTCTCTCTCTCTCTCTCTCTCTCTTTGGATCTCTCTCTCTTCTGTTATTATTTATTGATTTCTTTTGCTGTTGTTATATAGTTAATTATTATTTTTTGTTTGTTTTATTGTTGAATTTCATGCAAACGTAACCCTTGCATTGCCTCCGTGTGATTTGGATCTGCATTTTGTAGTCCAGTGTCCTCTCTCTCTCTCTCTCTCTCTCTCTCTCTCTCTCTCTCTCTCTCTCTCTCTCTCTCTCTCTCTCTCTCTCTCTCTCTCTCTCTCTCTCTCTCTCTCTCTCTCTCTCTCTCTCTCTCCAAGGAAGGAGAATATACGTTTGTGTGTTCTAACGGTTGTAGCGTGATTGACTACTTTTTAGTTCATTATGACCTATTATCTTTTGTTGATTTGCATGTTGTGGAAAAAACGTGGGGTTGTAATCTTGGTAATATATTAGATAACAGTAGTGTTAATGATGAAGGTGAAGAGAGGATAGTATGGTCTGAGGAAAATGCCAGTATTTATGTAAATGAACTGAATAAGTTTCAAGACAGCGTTCCGAAGGCCTGTGACTTACTTAACACTGATGTCAATGATGGCTTAGATTACTTTGTTAAAGCTCTGTATGGAGCTGCAGCGTGCATGATTCGAACAGTAGGACGTGTTGGGAAAACAATTGACGATTGGTTCGATCATGAGTGTCATAGAAAAAAGCAAGAAGTCAAAAGATTACGTAAGAGATTTCAAAGATGTAAAACAGAGGAAGTCAAGAAAGAAAAAAGAGTTGAATATGCGACATCACGAAAAGAATTATGGTGATTTGAGAAAAGCCAAAAAACAAGAGTTTGATGAAAAGAGACTAAATAATTAAAAAAAAATCAGCTAATGACCCCAGAGCATTCTGCAACACAAACAGTCCAGATAACTATCGAGGTATAGCGCTTACCAGTGTTCTAAGCAAAGTCTACACTTATATTTTAAACAAAAGGCTAATAAAATGGTCAGAAAGAGAGGAAAAGAGAATTAGGAGGCTGGGTTTAGAGCTAATTACAGTACCACATTTTCACCCTCTATTCACTCGTTCAGAAATACCTACTTTGTAATAAGAAATTATATGTGGGGTTCGTGGATTTTAAAAAGGCTTTTGACTCTGTCAATCGTAACGCCCTTTGGAATGTATTACGGAAATTTGGGGTTAATGGTAAATTGTACTGCGCCGTTAGAGGTATATATGACTCTGTATGAGCAAGTGTGCGTGTAAAATGTTCATACTCAGATTATTTTGAATGTCCAAATGGGGTAAAACAAGGTTGTATTCTTAGTCCGCTGCTGTTATCCTTTTTTATTAATGAACTAGCGATTGAACTATCCAAAAAAGGAAAACATGGCATACAATTAATGTCTGAAGCTGTAGAGATATTTCTGCTACTATTCGCTGATGATGTTATTTTGCTACCAGGAACGGCTATAGGACTCCAAAATCTGTTAAATGCCTTGAAATTTGAAGCGGATCGCTTAGGTTTAACTGTAAATTTGAATAAAACAAATATTATGGTATTTAGAATGGGAGGACAGTTATCGATGCAAGAAAAGTGATATTCTCAACTAAATTAAGTCTTAGATATACATGGCGAAAATAGTTGAAAAGGTAAAAGGGGTGTTATAGAAATGTTAGTCATTAAGAAAACTTAATTGCATTGATCCTTATTTGTTTTGGAAGCTGTTTGATATTCAGATTGTGCCATTACTTACTTATGCTGCTGAGATATGGGGTTTAAGTACTAATTTACAAATAGAAAAGATACATACTTATGCCATAAAACGATTCTTAAATGTACCTATTCATTCATCAAATACTGTTTTGCACGGGGAAACGGGCAGATACCCATTGTATATCAAGACGTTTGTAAAAAGTATTAAGTACTGGTTAAAATTATTAAGACTATCACATTCACGTATTTGTAGAAAAGCTTACAACATGATGCTCTTACAGCTAGATTTGAACAAAGAAAACTGGGCTCTCAGTGTAAAACAAGTTTTATCAGAGCATGGCTTTGGCATAGTCCGGATTTCTTAGGAACTTGGAAACGAGCAACAGTTCATTGCAGAATTCAAAGACAGATTAATATGTCCCTTTAAGCAAAACTGGCATTGGGATATGGAAAATAATGAAAAATACCGCTGTTTTTTCTAGCTCAAGACTGTTTTTCAGTCAGAAAGGTACCTTAACTTCATTACAGACAAATGGTACAGGATTAATTATACTAGATTCAGGTTGCGTACATTAGGTTTTAATGCCAATAAAATATGGTTCCAACATGAGACGTGTTCAGATTCGCCATGCCCTTTATGTAGATCCAGTATTGATGACGAAAAACATTTTTTATTTCATTGAGCACATCGCGCATTGGCATCTGTATAATTGACTTCGGCCTCACAACCTGAACACTTGATCACGAACTTGCAGACACCGGCTTGTCCTCGCACACGAGCTCCAAAAGCACGGATTGTCTCATCTCGGTCTTGTCTCATGTTGTGGAGCGTTACTCTTGCGACCATTATGTTTTCTTGACGGATAGCAAGTTTTCTGATAGCCTCAAGGATCTCTCCTTCGGGTTGATTGGTGAGGCTGCCGCCTGCAGATCGTGTGAGGTCTTTACGTAGCTGTTCGTCACAACACTCGAGAAGTTGGATGATCTTGTCTTGGCCAGTTACTTTGGTAGCATTCACATAGTCTGTCCATCGTGTGAAGAAGTAGACCCAGTCTTCGCTGGAGCCAGCAGTTGTGATGACGGGTCGTTTGACTTTTTCTACCTTGGCTGCTGACACAGGTCCGTGTGTATGGGTGGCACTGTGAGCGGTGATGAGCGCAGCGACGATGGCAGCGTCGAGGTCATCCGTCACATTTGTGCAGCCTGGGATGGGGCAGGCAACGGCAGGCATGGTCTCTCAATGGTTCAGCTAGAACCAACCGTGGTCATAAATAAGAACTCGGTCTCTTTGTGGCAACTGATACTTTATTCAGTCAAACAATGACCACGGTCAGAAACATAGGAAACAGAAAAGAACAATATTCATTATTATCTATTATAGCTTACGAAGAACTAAGAAATAAATCCTTCTTTTCCAGCTCAGCTGCAGCCAAAAGGGATGATGTTGCTTCTCTGCTAAAATCTGATAACGAAGAAATTATTCAATCAGTGGCTAGTTTTATAGCAAAAGCTAAAAAAATCAGGTTAACTAACATAACAAGAACAACGAATGAATAGATAGATGGCTGAAAACAATATATGTTGTTTTTGATCATTTTTCATGTTGATTATATATTGGATGGTCGGTAACCATGAATGTTTTCTTTCAGTTTTCATTTATTTTGTTTCATTTATTTATTTTACTTTTGTTTATGTTGTCGAATACTATTATTTCATTGAAAATATTCAAGTACCCCTCCCCCCCTTGTCACCAGACCCGTGTGGTAATGACAATAAAATGTCCAGTGTGCCAGTGTTCTCTCTCTCTCTCTCTCTCTCTCTCTCTCTCTCTCTCTCTCTCTCTCTCTCTCTCTCTCTCTCTCTCTCTCTCTCTCTCTCTCTCTCTCTTGTTTTGTATTAGTCTAGTTTTAGTTCCAAGGACAGATTGGAAGAATGGGCCCGGCCCAAAATCTTAATCCTTATGAAATAAAGTTTTTCAGTCTTCAGTCTCTCTCTCTCTCTCTCTCTCTCTCTCTCTCTCTCTCTCTCTCTCTCTCTCTCTCTCTCTCTCTCTCTCTCTCTCTCTCTCTCTCTCTCTCTCTCTCTCACTAATTTTCTCCCCTTTCATCTCTCTCTCTCTATGCACCTCTCTCTCTCTCTCTCTCTCTCTCTCTCTCTCTCTCTCTCTCTCTCTCTCTCTCTCTCTCTCTCTCTCTCTCTCTCTCTCTCACTAATCTCTCTCTCTCTTTCACTCTCTCTCTCTATGCTCTCTCTCTCTCTCTCTCTCTCTCTCTCTCTCTCTCTCTCTCTCTCTCTCTCTCTCTCTCTCTCTCTCTCTCTCTCACATTTTCTCCCTTATCTCCATCCCCACTTTAAAACATACATGTATACCATCTCGCCCTCCATTCCCAATTTTCTCTGACCAATATATTTTTTTTCTGAAAGTGAAAGTTCCTTGCCAATAGACCACTCACGCAAAACAGCCCCCCTCCCTGCCCCCACCCCGTCCTCTCATCATCGTTACTACACCACCCCCTTTACACTTCCAGAAAGCGTACGTCACACACACACACACACACACACACACACACACACACACACACACACACACACACACACACATACATACACACATACATATACGCACGCACGCACGAGCACGCACACACACACACACACACACGCACGCACACAGATACACACGCACGCACGTGCACTCACACACACACACACACACACACACACACACACACACACACACACACACACACACACACACACGCACGCACGCACGCGCCCACACACAAACACACACACGCACACACACACACACAGCATACGCACACACGCGCACACACACACACACACACAGCACACACACACACCACACACACACACACACTCTCTCTCTCTCTCTCTCTCTCTCTCTCTCTCTCTCTCTCTCTCTCTCTCTCTCTCTCTCTCTCTCTCTCTCTCTCTCTCTCTCGTTTCATACATTCGCGTTGCACCTTGCTCACGCGACGCACACACACACGCACACGAGCACACGCGCACACGCACGCGCTTTTTGCCAGCGATAAACCTATCAGCGATCGAGTTAGCTTAGCAGCAAGTGGATTCAATGCTGCTGGGACGTCCCAACTGGGAAATGTGACGAAGTGGCCATTGGCCAGTTTTTGCGTTTATGGATTGGGATGCTTCTGTTTCGACAAGAGCGTGCAGACATCTCGTTGAGACGAAGTTGAGCGCTTCTGCTCTGTGTTTGGGTTTTCTTACAAACTTAAAGCGACTAAAAATCAATTGATTTTTGTTTATTTTGATGTGGGGATACATGTTTTTCTTCTGTGAGTGAATTTGAGAATAAGCTACAGCAGGTTTTCATTTGTACTGGTTCCCGTCCAAATTCAGTTGGTGAGTGATCTGTTTTCCTTACCCTTTTTGTTATTGTTTGTATACATTGTTTATTTTATTTTCCATCAGTTTGTTTATGTGGTAATTGAATTGTTTGTTTTGAAACAATTATTCTAGGAGGGGGGGGGGGGGGGGGGGGGTATTGTTAACAGAGTTTTGAAGACAGGAGGATCAGGTAAATATGATCGAAAGAGCAATCAATTCAAGTTAGGGTTAGGGTTAAATCATTTTGATCAATCATTATGAATATCTACTTTTAATTGTTTGTCTGTGTTGATAAAGCCACATTCGCCGAAATATCCAGTAGTTTTGTTTTGTCTCTTGTGAATAAAATAAGGTGACTTTACACTTGTCGTGTAGTTGTTTGTTTGTTGTATGTTCCAGTGACGTTGCAGTCTGTTTCAGTGTTTTGAATATCTACTTAGCTACGTGAGTCATGCCACAAATCATGTTGCAAATATTAGATGTTAGTGGGATCCTCAATGGAAACTGTGTACAGAAGAAAACATATTTGGTTTTTGTGCTTTTACATGAACGTCAAATAAGTCTAATCTGTTTACTTTGATTATTTATAATCAATATTTACTAATGCACATAAATAAGTAGTCTAGCCAATGTAGTTTCGTGTAAATACAAAGAAGGAAAAAATAAAGAAAATGGAAAAAAAGAAAAAGAAGAAGAATTTATTGAATGACAGTAGGATTCCACCCTATATATAGGGATCTTAATAAAAAGTGACTCACTCAAAAGACCTGTTACCGACTTACCGCGTGGGTCAAAAATGGAAATCTGTCTTGTTTTCGTGCAGAATAAAGTGTTGTTTTGGTTGTGTGTGTGCTTTTTTAATTTTATTTTTACACTACTACAGTTTTGCAATAATGATTTTGTAATGAACTATCTTGTTTTCGTGCAGAATAAAGTGTTGTTTTGGTTGTGTGTGTGCTTTTTTAATTTTATTTTTACACTACTACAGTTTTGCAATAATGATTTTGTAATGAACTATCTTGTTTTCGTGCAGAATAAAGTGTTGTTTTGGTTGTGTGTGTGCTTTTTTAATTTTATTTTTACACTACTACAGTTTTGCAATAATGATTTTGTAATGAACTATCTTGTTTTCGTGCAGAATAAAGTGTTGTTTTGGTTGTGTGTGTGCTTTTTTAATTTTATTTTTACACTACTACAGTTTTGCAATAATGATTTTGTAATGAACTATCTTGTTTTCGTGCAGAATAAAGTGTTGTTTTGGTTGTGTGTGTGCTTTTTTAATTTTATTTTTACACTACTACAGTTTTGCAATAATGATTTTGTAATGAACTATCTTGTTTTCGTGCAGAATAAAGTGTTGTTTTGGTTGTGTGTGTGCGTTTTTAATTTTATTTTTACACTACTACAGTTTTGCAATAATGATTTTACAATGTTCTGTTTGTGTAACATTTCATTGTTGTTTGTTTGGTGTTTTATTTTTTATGTATTTTTTTGCTGTTTTTTCTTTACTGCGTGTACGACATATGCCTTTCTCTGCTCATCACACCCACCCCCTC
>CM065695.1:51185596-51193096 GCA_017654935.2 Phymorhynchus buccinoides | reverse complement strand
CAGCACAGGCACAGGCCTGGTCATAAAGAGGTTGCTACAGATATTGCTGTCCACTAACCCACAAAGACACAGCACAGGCACAGGCCTGGTCATAAAGAGGTTGCTACAGATATTGCTGTCCACTAACCCACAAAGACACAGCACAGACACAGGCCTGGTCATAAAGAGGTTGCTACAGATATTGCTGTCCACTAACCCACAAAGACACAGCACAGGCACAGGCCTGGTCATAAAGAGGTTGCTACAGATATTGCTGTCCACTAACCCACAAAGACACAGCACATGCACAGGCCTGGTCATAAAGAGGTTGCTACAGATATTGCTGTCCACTAACCCACAAAGACACATCACAGGCACAGGCCTGGTCATAAAGAGGTTGCTACAGATATTGCTGTCCACTAACCCACAAAGACACAGCACAGACACAGGCCTGGTCATAAAGAGGTTGCTACAGATATTGCTGTCCACTAACCCACAAAGACACAGCACAGACACAGGCCTGGTCATAAAGAGGTTGCTACAGATATTGCTGTCCACTGACCTACATACTGTGAGAGCCAAGTGGTCACTAGCTTGACGATTGTAAATAGGCGTTTTATGGATTTTGTAAAAATGACTCATACACATGGATGTACATTATAGAAAGACACACAAACATGCATGCCAGACAGACTGACAGACAGACATTGTTCACCTATCAATTGATCTGTATTATATTGACCACGAAATCAATTCGTTAGTCGTTGAATGAATATAATTCTGTTCAGTCTAACGCTTAGGCCTATTTGCGGTTTCTTTTTATTTATTTAATTATTGTTTTGAAATGTCTATCTCATTTTGAATATTCTGATGATATCAAGAAGCTAGTTATGTGAAAACTCGTTACATAAACGTGTATTTTCATTTCTGTATTAAAAAACACACCAGGTTTTCTTCAGTTTGGTGATCATTTGTTAGAAATAGCATTATAACATTAAGTGAAAACACGTAACAATCAAACCATTTTTGCTTCTGTATTTGGTACAATAATTATATTGTATTTTCAATATTTGCAATATGACGATATCACGCGAAAATACGTAATATGGAAGACTTAAGTGTTAATTTCAGCGTACAAAGAAGGCACGCTGATTCTTAGGAAAGCTCTGACGTTCACGTGTGTGTGTGTGTGGAGGTGGGTGGGGGCTGGTGTGGGGTGGTATACAGTATTCATATTAGTGGGGAGAAACAGGTTAGAAGTGTCACTCAACTGAACGTTCAGTGGGAACCTTCAACCTGTTTGCTATATCACACTGGACAGTGTATTATGACCATAAGCATCACATGACTATGTTTTGCTGGATCATTGAATTTCATTGATTTGTTTATAGTAATAAGCATTTTTAAATCAATGAAGGTGCAAAAAAAAGATATTCCCATATCGCATTCATTGTTCACATGTCATAATTAGTATCATTTAAAAAGAGAACTGAATAAAGAAATATATTTTTTTCCATTTTATGTTTAAAAAATAAATATATATATATTTGTTTTGGCAACATATCACATAGACTAAGAGATAAAAGAAAGAAAGAGCAAAACAAAAGAAAACAAACGGACAAGACTAATAACGTTTTCTACGACAGAAGAGGAATCCAGTTACTTCCCTTATTCGTTCACGCTGCAGTAAGACAACATTTGTTTTTAATGAAAAGTGATTCCCCTTGATAAATTTTAAAAACTTCAAAACTTACATAATAAATTCAATAAATTTGGATGCAATTACAAAGATAATACTTGAACATATTTTAGTCTATTATCTCTTATATCTTGTCATTATGTGGAAATATTTTCTAAGAAATGGCTATGTTGCGGGTAAAAGTAACACGATCTTTAAAAATGGTACACAAATGTTATTATTTTGTGAAATGGGAAAGCGTTTGTAACGCACTATAGATTGAGTGTCAGTCTATCATGTTAACTTGTGGCGGTGCCATAGCCGATGAGGTTTAATTAACCGAGGCGTGGTCACCGCTACAGCTATCTGTATTAATAAAAAAAATCGGGACTTTACTGGTTTCGTACTGCCTCCGGGCATTGCCTCCAGTATTGTTCCCACCATATTTGTATTTACAAATGTCCCATATGTGTCTGGTTCAGACCGAGAGGACGTAAAACACCATTTTCGCCCATAGATTGAGTGTCGTCACAGATTTGTCGATCATTTTGAGAGACCTCTAATTGAAAGAGGGATGTACAAAGAATATGAATGATGTTACACGTGATTTTGTCTAGACCTCTGCATCTTCAATTCCGTCTCTGTTTATATCTCTATACATCCCCGTCTCTGCATGTTATGTTCTCTCTCTCTCTCTCTCTCTCTCTCTCTCTCTCTCTCTCTCTCTCTCTCTCTCTCTCTCTCTCTCTCTCTCTCTCTCTCTCTCTCTCTCTCTCTCTCTCTCTCTCTCTCTCTCTCTCTCTCTCTCTCTCGATCCTTGAACATTATTTTTAATGCTACATTCGAAATTTGATTTGTATGTTTTTATTTGATTTCACTTTAAATGATTTTTAATGTTATAACTATTTGACAAGTGAGTCGCTGAGCGGCAGACATGTCCTTTGCCCGTTTCGCTCTGTACCTCCTCCACCCCTACCTACCCTCACATCTCAGCCCCCGCCTGTAATAGACCCCGTCCTCCTTTGGGTGATACACCCTTGACTGGAGTGCACATCCTTTACAGGGGTGCACACCCTTGGGCCTTAATCGGTGGGGTGCACACCCTTAACACGGAGACATGTCTGCCTCTCGGCGACATTTAAACCCCACGTGGCACATTTTGTGCTGCAATGTCTTCCACCTAGTACCTTCATTGAAATCTCAGTACCAAGTCTGTGGAATGACCATATTGGAAAGGGCGAATGTTTCCAGAATCGCGTGCAAATTATTCGTCTTGGTCGGATTTCTTATTTGATGTGTGTTATTCCCGTATCTAGCAGCATCCTCAATTTTGCCTTCTAAAAGTTGTTAAAGGGAAAGCTACCGATCCCAGGGATCGGGTGTAGACTGCTAGCCTAGTCACTGCGAACTTCTGACTCACAGTGGCTCGAGCAACAGGGGAAAAAGAACGGTTGAACCGTCTCTCTCGCCTGCCGCGATAAGAATGCCGCCTCGCGCCTCGCGTGAACGCTTTATATATGCCGGCTCTGGGTTTAAAGGGGACAGCCCTCTGAAATTATTTTATATATAAATAAGCTCTTCACCAAGTGCTGCCTTTTGCGTGAATGTAGCCATTATCATTCTCAAGTTGTTTCCCCCCCGTCACCTTCCCTCTACACTAAGCGTGCTTCAAATTTGACATACTGACACCTTCATCAGGAAAACCCCCACACCAGAACTGGATAAAAGATGACAGCCAATCAAGCAACTGGATGGCCACATTGAAAGAACCAATCAGATCTTGACAGGAAGTGGTGGCTGACTTTGGCATGCGCAATGAAACTTTAACTAGCAAAAATGTCGAACATGTTTATCCACTTCAGTGTAGGCAGAAATCTTTAGCGATGAGCAAAATAGTTTTTTTTAAATATTTGCATAGGAACGTACAGCACACGTCTTCATTGTTTGGATCATGGTTGCCAATCATTACATGGGTCTGTTGAAAGACAATCAAATATGAACGTCTGGAATTGTCTTGTATTTTGGAGTTCTGAGAGAGAGAGAGAGAGAGAGAGAGAGAGAGAGAGAGAGAGAGAGAGAGAGAGAGAGAGAGAGAGAGAGAGAGAGAGAGAGAGAGAGAGAGAGACAGAGGTCTGAAGTCTGACGTTTTTATTGATTAAGACTCTCTGCCCGTATCAATACTTTGTATCGGACATAATGAACTGTAGGCCACAGCCGTAAGAGAATGAGAGAGAGAGAGAGAGAGAGAGAGAGAGAGAGAGAGAGAGAGAGAGAGAGAGAGAGAGAGAGAGAGAGAGAGAGAGAGAGAGGAGAGAGAGACTCAACTCAACTCAACTCAAACTCAAACATTTTAATGATTAGGCCTTGTGCCCGTATCACATATGGGTAGGGGGGGGGGAGGGAGCATATAAATCATAACATAAACAAAATATATATAGGATAATAGAAAAGAATAAGGAAATGCGGCATTGCGAGTAAACATCAAAGAAATGTGAACATTCATTTGTTCAAAATTGTCACAATTACAAGAAGGGGCTGGGTAGTGGAAAGGGAAATATTTCACACACAGACACACACGCACGCGCGCGCGCGCGCACGCACGCACACACACAAACACAGAAACACGCACACGCACGAACACACACACATACACAACAACAACAACAACATACAGTATTTATACGGCGCTGAATCTTGATAGAAATCAAATCAAAGCGCACACACACGTTAGCATTCAAAGCGCATTCAAACACAAACGCAATACAACGCGAACACACACAGATAACATAAATGGAATATAGCAGAAACAGACCTAATGGCAAGAGAGAGAAGATAAAGAGAGAGGAGCTTTAATGACGGGGGAACAGGTGGGTTTTGAGGTTAGCTTTGAAAGCAGAGAGAGTCGGTCGCTGACGGAGGGAGAGCGGAAGTTTGTTCCAGGAGGTCGGTCCTGAGACAGCAAAAGAGCGCCGACCAACAGTTGAAAGCTTATACCTAGGGATCTGGAGAGAAAGAGGGTCAGAAACTGAACGTAAAGTGCGAGCTGGCGTATAGATGGAAATATTGTCACAGAGGTAAGATGGAGCAGCTTTATGAATAGATTTATAGCAAAGTGTGTTTAATTTATACTCAATTCTGTCTGCGACAGGAAGCCAGTGCAAAGAACGCAGAAGAGGGCTAACATGATCGAACTTTTTCTTCCTAAGGACAAGACGAGCAGCTGTGTTTTGAATACGCTGGAGACAAGATAGAGAAGAGACTGATAGGCCAGAAAGGAGAGCATTACAGTAGTCAATACGAGATAGGATGAGGGAAGTAACAAGCTTTGCTGTGGCTTCATCTGAGAGGTATTTACGAATATAGCCAATGCAACGAATTTGATAGTAGCAGGACTGACAGGTCTGAGTCAGGAAACTCTGCATGGAAAGAGTATTGTCCAAAGTGACACCTAAGTTTTTGACTGAGTCTGAGAGGGGAATGATATTGTTACCCAGTTGGATTGACTCTATGGAAACAGAGGCTAGTTTGTTTTTTGTCCCTACAAGCATTGCTTCGGTTTTTTCACCATTTAATTGAAGTTTATTTTGAACCATCCAATTTTGAATATCAATATAGCAGTTGTTACTTTCTGTAAGAATGGAATCTAGATCTTCAGGGGTTGTACTGTTTTGGAGTTGTGAGTCATCTGCATAGAAGTGATGTTTCATGTCGTGCTGATCGATGACATTGGCAAGAGGTGACGTATACAAAGTAAACAAGACAGGACCAAGCACAGACCCCTGGGGGACTCCACAAGAAAGCCTAACCTGTTCAGACTGACGACCATTGACCAGAACTGATTGAAAACGATCAGAAAGGTAAGAGGAAAACCAAGAAAGAGCAGGGCCCTTAATTCCAAAAGTATGTTCAAGACGAGACAGAAGAATGGAGTGGTCTATGGTATCAAAGGCAGCAGAGAGATCAAGAAGTGTCAAAAGAGAGATTTGACCAGCATCAGAAGCAAGTAAGAGGTCATTGACGATTTGAACAAGGGCTGTTTCTGTACTGTGGTTGGTTCTATAGGCAGACTGATAAGGATGATGAAGATTGTTTGAGGATAGATGATCGTTAAGTTGTTTCAGGACAGTCTTCTCAAGGAGTTTGGAGAGAAAAGGGAGGTTAGATACAGGTCTGTAGTTTTTCAGATTATTAGGATCCAGATTGTTCTTCTTGAGAAGGGGCCTTACAAGAGCGGTTTTGAAAGCAGAAGGAAACACACCTGAAACTAAAGAAGAATTGATGATGTTGGTGATTGATGGCAGAAGGTGTTGATAGATTTGTGAGAAAAGAGAGGCTGGGATGGGGTCAAGATCACATGATTTAAAATGCATTTCTTTCAAAGTAGAAAGAACTTCGGTCTCAGACACCGGCTTGAAAGAGAGAAGGGGGACACCAGTGAATGATGGGTCTGGAATAGTTGGTTGAAAAGGCATGGAGTCGATTTTTGATCGTAGATCGATAATCTTGGTGGAGAAGAAGGAGGAAAAGGTTTCTGGCAGTTTGTCAGGACTGATATTTGATGGCAGAGGACTTGATTTCTTGTTGCCTAGGAGATCAGACATGGTGGAGAACAGGACCTTTGTTGTGTTGGCTTCAAGAATTTTAGATGAAAAATAGCTTGTTTTTGCCTTGGCCAGAAGAAGAGTGAAGATGTTACGGAGAAACTGATATATCTGACGATGTATTTCTAGTTTTGAGGCCCGCCA
Organism: Phymorhynchus buccinoides; assembly: GCA_017654935.2. Taxonomy (NCBI): domain Eukaryota; kingdom Metazoa; phylum Mollusca; class Gastropoda; order Neogastropoda; family Raphitomidae; genus Phymorhynchus; species Phymorhynchus buccinoides. The sequence goes on along the minus strand of CM065695.1, from coordinate 51,186,694 downwards.
CTGACGCTCAGCCTTACGACTAGTGCGTTTACTTACTCTAAGTTCAGGCGTGTACCAGGGAGCGCAGGGACGATCGGGCACAACACGAGTGGATGGGGGAGCGTGTTTATCAAGCAAGTTACTCATAGTAGAATTAAAAGTCGAGGCAGGGTCGTCGGAAATACTCACGTTAGAAAGGAGTTCTGTTGCCTCTGAACTAAAAGTATGAATATCTATAGACTTGAGATTACGGCGTGTGACCGTACGTTTATTTCTGGGAGTTTTGGAAAGATTAAGACTGGCGAGGACGGCAAAATGGTCAGAGGAAAGGATCTTAGACACTGACACTGATGAAACAAGTTGGTCGGAATCACGCGCGATTAGCCAGTCTATGATGTGGCCCTTGTTGTGTGTAGGCTCAGTTACAAGCTGAGAGAGGGAGTGGTTAGCAAGTGAGAGGCAGAGACGCTTTGTGTGAGAGGACTGTTGGTTGTCGAAGTGAAAATTAAAATCACCTAGCACAATAAGAGGACTGCGGTTCAGAGAATAGGAGTCAAGGAGGGCTTCAAATTCGGGATGAAACATTGAATCGGTGAGATTGTTAGTTCTGCTAGGGGGAGGGCGATAGATACAGGAGAAGACAACAGATTGACCAGACATGCTAAGAACAACTTCTACAGCCTCGAAAGACAGATGGGGGAAGGGGAGGGTTGTGTTGAAGGAAAGGAATTTATCTAACACGTCCCTATACAGTACAGCGAGGCCCCCACCTAAAGAAGAACGGGGGAAGGATTTAATTTTGTAGCCAGGAGGAGTTAGCTGCTTTAGTTTAGGTTCATGTCCATTACTTTTGAGCCACGTTTCGGTTATAAAAACTAAATCAAAGTCATGCTCAAAAACATAGTCCGCAATATAGTCCGCTTTGTTCTCAGGGCAGACAGACTGGGCATTAAATACACATACACTAAAACTATCAGAGGATGGAATAGAGTTCAGTGACACAGATGATACGTCACACTGGTGGCTGGGTGCTGTAGGGGGAGGTGGAGACGGAGATCTGGGCGTTGAAGGCAGCAGTAGAGAAGCAAAGGGCTGGTTAGAAGACACATCACAGTCAGA
>CM065695.1:51148096-51175596 GCA_017654935.2 Phymorhynchus buccinoides | reverse complement strand
TTCGAGGGGGTAACCCCTCTTTTTCAAGGTACAGAACTGACAAAGGTAGAAACACCACGTAAAAAAGACTTATGACGTAGAACGATGACATTACATAGAAACTAAGCCAACTAAGCCAACTAAACTATATATATATATATATATATATATGCGATCTATGAGGAAAAATAATGAAATAGAAACAACAAGAAGAAAACCAACACCACATTTAGGCACGGTCCTCTTTATTGTATCTTCTTCTCCTCCTTCTCCTTCTCCTCCTTCTCCTCCTCTCCTCCTCCAACCCATGTTTTTTGCATGCGATGTTTGGGTGACTGATGAGGAAGGAAGGGACGGTGTGTGTGTGTGTGTGCGTGTGCGTGTGCGCGCGTGTGTGTGTTACATATTGACCAAATGACGTTTTCGTTGCCATTGGGTTTATCGTGTGCTAAGTGCATGGGCACACGGGACCTCGGTTTATCGTCTCATCCGATAGACTCCACGTTCAAACCGTTAAGGCCTAGTGTAAAGTGAGAGGAAAAATCCCCTGTACCCAGGTTCGAACTCGGCTTTACTTGACGCGAGGCGAACGCGCTACCACTGTGCCACTCTGCTCGTGGTATATTGGTGTGCTATAGGGCCTATAAATGTTTGGCATTTAGAACAAAAACCGTGTTTACCCCAGCTATGTCCCCCAAGTCTCAGCCAATCGCATTCACAAACTTCTCCCGCAATCTGTTAGATGCCCAGTTACCGAAATGTCCCACAATACCAGCATCAGCCACGCATTGGAAGGGGGTGGTGCGTCTTATTAGTAGTGGCAAGCACACAGAGCACGAGAGGTAGCAACGAAGTTTGCATCGACATTGGAGGTGGCTGGCAGCTCTTCCAGACCCCTTCCTGTCAATTAGTAATCGATGAGATTACGGACATGGTTTATATCATGGGGTGATTGGAGCACTCCGTCACACTTTCACGCGTGCACACACTAGCAAACACGCATAAACATGTGTGCGCGCGCAAACACGCACGCGTGCGCATGCACACACACAGGCGCACGTACGCGCACGCGCGCACACACACACACACACACACACACACACACACACACACACACACACACACACACATACACACACACACATACCCGCGCGCGCGCACACACACACACACATGATATATGCTCAATAAATATAATTTTAACTTGACTTTGACTTGACACGCACACACACACACACTTACATGTACACAAACATACACACACACTCATACGCTCAGAGAGAGAGAGAGAGAGAGAGAGAGAGAGAGAGAGAGAGAGAGAGAGAGAGAGAGAGAGAGAGAGAGAGAGAGAGAGAGAGAGAGAGAGAGAGAGAGAGAGAGAGAGAGAGAGAGTGTTTTAATGAACATCGCCCATGGGCCACAATTCAAAGGGACATGAGAGGTAGGGGAGTTTGGGGTTGGTGGGGTTGGGACTAGCAAAAGAGAGAGAGAGAGAGAGAATGAGAGAGAGCGAGTGCACGAATGTGCGTGTGCTGATGTGCACATTGCCTTTGTAATTTGAATACCATTGTTTACATATTATTATGCCACTATTTCACTGAATTTCATGATGATGGTTCGATTGCCTACCATGTGGGGGTCATGCTGATATGTAACTGATATGTAAAAGCTTTGATTGTAGTGATGTGTGATATGACAATTTGGTATGTCGTGGTTTTGTTGGATGGGGTGCATAATTATGTGAACCGCACCATTGTACGTGGATTAGCTGGGGTTTGATAGGATGATGTTTGTTGTGGTGATTACCGCGTGTTGTGCTTTGTTTCATTGATTGATGTACGTAATCACAGCAGTTCTTGCCGCAACCCTTCAATGTGACTGGATATTGATCTATGTTTTTTGCTTTCGTTTGTTTGTTTTTGTTTTTGTATGTTGTTGTCGTCGAAGGTTTGTTTGTCCGTTTTTTGTTTGTCCGTTTATTTTTTTTATTTTTTTTTCATTGTTTATATATGTTTTTTTGTTTTTGTTTTTCCATGTACCCCAAGGGGCTTTAAAAAAAAAAAAAAAAACCCACTTGAAAACCTTGAAACATTGCTTAAAGACTCCAGGGATAATCTCAACAGCCGAAGCACTTGAACACCACGGTACAAATGCAACAGATAGGGATGGGAACATTACGTGTGTGACCGTTGTTTGATTACCCCGCCACGTGAGCAGCCACACTCCGACTTCGGAGGAAGATTAGCGATGAAGGACCATGATCTGATGGACACTTCGCACTGACTGTGTATGCTGCAATCGGGTGGCCTTAGTATTGGAAGAAAAACTATCATCCCCATTGCTATTTTGTAAGCTTTATGGCTGAACGATTGCGTATGCGCTCTAAACGAAGACATTATTTTATTTTCCCTTGCGCATTACATTTTAAGCAGAGTTTCAGTCTTAATTATAACATAATTATTTTGGCAGGTTTATACCTACTCCATATATTAGCTCCCACCTCTCCATTCCTGTTAACTTTTAACTATTTGGGAGAAGTTGATGTCATCATACATTAAAGGTGGACCCTGACGGATGAGCTTTTGCAAAAAAACACGTCGAGATCACCAGAAAGACAGCCTTTTCAAGGATCGGAACACTCACTTTGCTCTGATTTCCTAGAAATTAAACCGTCAAAACGGCGATTCCTCCTTGGCGGAGATAGTAGCCATTTTGGATGGGTTGGGTGAAGGTCACTCATTGTGGTTGAAGCGTTTTCTTTTTTTGTAGTGCAGTACACAAAAAAAGCTAATTCCTTTGTTGTGAGCGAAACTCCTTGAAATAAACTGCATAGAATTAAAACAATAAAAATAAAAAGGCTTGTATTGCGAAAAGTTCGTGCACACAATTTGGCGGCCATTAACAAAGAGACGGCACACGCCTTCTCTTTGGGTGAAAGAATTTGACTTCCAGCACCTCCGCCAAGGAGGAATAGCCGATTTGACGGTTTGCTATCTAGGAAACCAGAGCAAAGTGAGTGTTGCAATCTCTGTAAAGGGTGTTTTCCTGGTGATCTCGACGTGTTTCTTACAAAAACTCACCCGTCAGGGTGCCCCTTTAACTCTCTTAATGAAATGTAAGGTGTTTTTCATATTGCCCGAAGACACGCACAGGATATGTATGATGATACGTTGGATGCGATAAGCTGCAGTGCATAGGGTCCAGTAGATGTTGCCTTAGTGCACAGGCACGTGGGAGTAATGGTATTATGGCGTGCGTGCGGTTGAAAGATTAATGACATCATTTTAGATAAGTCACACTACATCAGGCAAAACCTTTTATGCAATCATAATTATATGGTGTCCGTTTTTGTTTGGCAAATTATTAAAGGAGCTTAAAGGGTCGGCTACACTGCATACGATTCGATTCACTGCGATCCGATTTTGACATTTGTGAAGCATGATTGACGTGAAATTCTACTGTCGAAATAAATCTCATGAAATCCTACCAGTTATTTTCACTTTTCTCGTACAGGAATCTGATAAAATATCTTATTTTTGTATCGGACATTTTATTTGATTCGTGTATTGCGGTCTACATGAGTATAGTGAACGAAAATAGTAGAGTTGTTTTTAGACGGGAGTGTTTCATGTGAATCATGACTCACAGACATCGTCACAATCGTATCGTATTGGGGTCAAATCGTATGCAGTGTGGCTGGGCGATAGCAGTTGTATGGTGGCAAGCAAAACCCTTAGCAGAAACACTAATCTTATTATATATTACGAAGCAAACCCTTGTACACAATGTATCATTAGTTTTACATCATAATTGGAATGCCGAGTGTAGAACATATCAAATGCAAAAGGATATAATGTTGTAACTTGTATGCAAACAAATCTCAAGGAGCAGCTTGAACGGGCACACGCCAACTGGTGGAAAGCCCTCTTCTTCTTACGAATCAGTATGAAAGAATAAATAACGAATGTCGCACACACACATACACACACACACACACACACACACACACACACACACACACACACACACACACACACACACACACACATACATACACACATATACACACACACACATACACACACGCACGCACACACACACTCACACACCCACGCACGCACGCACACGCACACGCACACACACACACACACCATTTTGTTTAGATTATTCCCAAAACATTTATTCTAGAGACAGGAGATGGGAGACGGGAATTTCAGAAGAATAGTAAAGGCAAGTTCCAGACGGTATTTAAAATACCGCACCCCTCCCACCTAAACGTTCCTACAAACACAAACCACAATCTAATGATTATTGCTATAGCCATTAGCAGTACATATTTGAAGTGATTCTTTGAAATTAAAAATGAACCAATGCTCATACAATAACTTCGAAACCTCGTTCATATGTTCATACTCCTTCTTGACCCCCCCCCCCCCCCCCCAAACAACACAGACACGCGCGCACGCGCACACGCACCGCACGCACAGGATAACAACTTAACACGACTTATCGTTATGAGGAGCCTCCGTCCATATGATTAATAATGAAAGTTAAGAAACGTATGCGGTCATAAAAAAAATCACTCACCATTGTTGAAAGTCCATAAGCTGACCCCCACCCCCACCCACCCCCTTACTCTCCGCCTCCCCTGCCCCCTTTTTGCTACCCCCCCTCCCCACCATTCGATGAGAATAGTTGGAAATAGGTATGATATAATACAATAGGCCTGAACTTGTTTGTTTTTTGTTCTTCTCTGGCAATGTGTGACATAATTCATCAATCGTTGTTTTTCTTTCTCTCTCATGTTTTGGTTAGAAGTGGAAATGATGGACCGCATTTGGTAACTATTTCCTTGTCCGTACTTGGTGTCTCCCCTTCAGCTTTCACCCCAAGGCCATGGCTCTTGTATATCTAACTGCCAAGCGTTAAAGGTGGACCCTCACGGGTGAGTTTTTGCAAGAAACACGTCGAGATCACCAGAAAGACAGCCTTTTCAAGGATCGGAACACTCACTTTGCTCTGGTTTCCTAGAAATTAAACCGTCAAAACGGCGATTCCTCCTTGGCGGATATGCCAGAGAGAGTAGCCATTTTGGATGGGGTGGGTGAAGGTCACTCATTGTGGTTGAAACGCTTTCTTTTTTTGTAGTACAGTAAAAAAAATATTGGAGCTGTTTCCTTTGTTGTGAGCGAAACTCCTTTAGATAATCTGTATAACATTTAAAAGAAAAAAAGAAAAAAAGGCTTGTACTGCGAACATTTCGTGCAAACGATTTGGTCTAAACGCAGGCGGCCATTAGAAAAGAGACGACACAGGCCTTCTCTTTGGGTGAAATAATTTGACTTCGAGCACCTCCGCTAAGGAGGAATCGTCGATTTGACGGTTTTATTTTTTAAGAAACCAGACCAAAGTGAGTGTTGCAATCTCTGTAAAGGGTGTTTTCCTGATGATCTGGACGTGTTTCTTACAAAACCTCATCCGTCAGGGTGGCCCTTTAAGGTCCAGACGCGAAGCGTTTTGAAGCTGGTAAGCAAATGACCAAACCATGTGTACTTTGAAAGTGTTCCCTAACTTTGTGTGGGCGGCTCAGTTATGTTCACTATATCTGTAGTCTCCCGTACACGAATCTGATAAACATTATGTTATTTTTGTTTCGTACACTTCATTTGATTCGTGTATTGGGGATCTACGTGAGAATAGTGAACGAAAATAGTAGAGTTATTGTTAGACGGAAGTTGGCCTATTGCACGTGAATCAAACATCGTCACAATCCGCTTTGCTGTCCGCAGTAAATAATTAAGCAAGAATATAATGTTATATTATTATTTTTATTTGCTGCATTTACTTCGTCACAAACTTTACCTTGTGCTTTTTGTTTTATTTTCTTTCGTGGTATGTGCTTACCACTTCTGTGTCAATAATTCCTTGGATGGTTTTACGACAAATGAAAGAGTTTGAGTTTGAGTTTGAGTTTCGTACCGTATTGGGATCAAACCGTATGCAGTGTGTCGCGGGGCGGCTTAAAACCTGGAATCAAAGCAGTGCTTGACCTGAGGACAGACGTCTGACATGGGGCCTGATTTCTTGTAGTGGAACCTGCCGAAGATGGCCACAGCCAAGTGGAAGGTTTTGGCCGTTTTCTGGCACAGTCTCCTCCGTCGTTCCAGAGAGCCGTCGGTGCCGCTGGTGGAAGAGCTAAGGTTCCTGCAGGCCAGCAGCATGTGGGTCAGGAACTGCGTGTCGCATTCGTTGCGGTTGACGCTATAGTAACGGCCCTGAAAACGAATGAAAGACCTGTACACTACTCTTCCAGTCTCAACCATGATGCGATCCGCGCACACAGTCTTTGAAAAAAGCCAGTGATAGACTGAAACATTGACACATTTTGATCTTCTTGTTCCGTTTCTTCCCCCCTTAGATCTGCCCAGAAATGAAAGGGCGATGGTGGTGATGGTGGTGAGGACGAAGATGGTCGATATGTCTTAAACACGTATCTCTGTTTAACTGTAAGATTTGTACATGTGCATGTGATCACGTACATCGCGTATGTTGATGTGCTTTTAAGCGTGGTCTGAATTTATATTGTCACTGTATGTGATGTTTGTTTCATTGTAGAAATCAAGGACGTTGCCACATATGATTTCTCTTTTAGAGATATAAAGGTTGAGTTGAGTTGATGGTGATGATGATGACGATGATGATCATGATGATGATAAAGACTGCAGACAAGAGCAGTCATCATCACCCCCACCCCCACCCCCACCCCACCACTACCATTACATCATCATCATCATCATCATCTTAGGAATGGGGTTAATATTATGCAATGGCTATGGAAATGGACAGATCGACACTCTCATATTACATAACCATGAGAAAAAAGGGGGCAGTCTTGTGCAAAGGGATAGCATTAGGATTAACCTAGGATCATCATATAGTAAAAAGCCAACTGTCCGTCCGTCCGTGTGTGTGTGTGTGTGTGTGTGTCTGTGTGTCTGAAACACGAAACGGGCCTTATAACTCCGCCGTTTTTCGACCGATTCGCTTCAAATTTGCTGTGAGCCCTAACGGGGCGATGGCAACGGCAACTGAGGCGGCCGTGTCATTTGCGCGGTTTTGCAAATGCGCGAAACGCGCATCCCAGGGCCTTTCGGCGCCCGTATCTCCGGTGTTTCTGGACCGATTGCCTTCAAATTTGGCAGATATATGACCGGGGACGGTGACTATCAATGTGCCAAACTGGCAGCGAATCCATTACTTAGGCGCATAACAGCAGCATGATGCAAAACGGGCCTTATAACTCCGCCGATTTTCAATCGAATCGATTCAAATTTGCTGTCAGGCTTGCTGTCATCGGGGCAAATCCTGCAAGCAAATTTGAACAAAATCGAGAGAGCGCGTCACTCTCAGAGCAGCGCCAACGGGAAACGGAGCTTTATAACTCTGCCGTTTCTTAACGAAATCGCTTCAAATTTGCTGTACTCAGCGTTACCAGTACTTGGCGTTACCGTTACTAGGCGTTACCGTTTATAGGCGCTACTGGTACTCGGCGATGCGCTAGTTTTCATAAAACTGAACTAAGCAGACTTTGAGATTGATGGTCGTGAACACCAGGGGGTGGCTAAGGTACAGCATTGCCACAAAGCGAGGACGTGCTGAAATACACTTTGACACAAAGATTGAAATAGTCAGGCTAGGAAAGGAGACAGAGAAATGAATAAGGGCAAGAAACTCTCTGTTAATTAACTCCCTGCGCCAAAGTTATTTTTCAGCGCCACCGCCTAGCAATGTATGGGCAACAGCCAAAGGGAGACAAACTAACTTCATCCTTAAATATGTTACACTTAAACAACACAAACCTGGCTCATCCTTTTTTGAAGATAAAGTTATATCTGTCTCCCTTTGGCTGTTGCCCACGCTTTGCTAGGCGATGGCGCCGAAAATAACTTTGGTGCAGGGAGATTATTATCGGAGAGTTCCTTCCCCTTATTTGTTTCACACATTAATACACTTTATTAAAAAGTGGAATATAACCAGCCAACCAATAAAAACACGCAAACGAGCAACCAACCAACCAACCAACTAACCAACCAACCAACCAACTAAATAACCAACCAACCAACCAACTAACCAACCAACCAACCAACCAACCAACCAACCAGCCAACCAACCAACCAACCAACCAACCAACTAAATAACCAACCAACTAACCAACCAACCAGCCAACCAACCAACTAACAAACCAACCAACCAACCAGCCAACCAACTAACCAATCAACCAACTAACCAACCAACCAATCAACCAACTAACCAACCAACTAACCAACCAACCAGCCAACCAACCAACTAACAAACCAACCAACCAACCAGCCAACCAACCAACCAGCCAACCAACTAACCAATCAACCAACCAACCAACCAACCAACCAACCAACCAACCAACCAACCAACCAACCAACCAACCAACCAACCAACCAACCAACCAACCAACCAACCAACCAACCAACCAACCAACCAACCAACCAACCAACCAACCAACCAACCAACCAGCCACCCAACCAACCAACCAACCAACCAACCAACCAACCAACCAACCAACCAACCAACCAACCAACCAAACCAACCAACCAGCCAACCAACCAACCAACCAACCAACCAACCAACCAACCAACCAACTAACCAACCAACCAACCAACTAACCAACCAACCAACCAATTAACCAACCAACCAACCAACCAAGCAAACAACCCACCCACCCACCAACCAACCAACCAACCAAAATAAAGCTCACACAATAATAGCACATGTCATGGCGGTTGCATGAAGGAGTGAGAACTCGAATCATTTCCTTGTCGAACCCTCCTCGTGCAATCTTGGGGATGCTGCATCCGTTGGCGTGTGCTGCGCATGTTACGTCTCTGCGCGTGCGACACAACGACTTCCCGCCACACGGAAGGGAGCGAGTTGCGCGTGCGCCGTTCTTGCTGATCTCCGTTTCCGCTGCTGTCGTAGCCCAAGGTGAAGCTAGGGTCAAGGTTAGCGCGAGGGTCAAGGTTACAAAGGTGACCTTGGAGATGATGGAGGTTTCCATTCTGTGTGAAAGAGAGTGGAGGAATGATTGCTACAAGAAGAATAAAGACTGTATTGCTTCCATAAAACATTTATTTCCTCCTAAAAATTCCAATATTTCCTATAAGTTTATTTGCTTGATAATATTATTTTTATATTGTTTATGAGAGATACCTAGTGTTAAAGTATAACAACTCTGCTGCCAGATTAACCTTCTTGTCTCCTCACTCTCTCTCCCTTTCTACCCCCTCCCCTGTCTCTGTCTCTTTATGTCTCTTGGTCTGTCTGTCTGTCTGTCTGTCTGTCTGTTTGTCTGTTTGTCTCTCTCTCTCTCTCTCTCTCTCTCTCTCTCTCTCTCTCTCTCTCTCTCTCTCTCTCTCTCTCTCTCTCTCTCTCTCTCTCTCTCTCTCTCTTTACTATTGTGAACAACAGCAACCCCATACAAAGAACATTCAATAATTATGCCCCAAAAACGGATTAATAACATGACCTTTCAAACATGACAATAGAGTTTGAACAAATGAAGTTTAAAGACCCAGCACGTCACGTGTCAAAATGACGATTTTCACGTATTACCCTCTATAAATAAAATTCATTCAATTCAATTCTCTCTCTCTCTCTCTCTCTCTCTCTCTCTCTCTCTCTCTCTCTCTCTCTCTCTCTCTCTCTCTCTCTCTCTCTCTCTCTCTCTCTCTCTCTCTCTACTAGGCTAGGCTAGTAGGGCCTAGTGCGTGCGTGCTTCCACCACACTTTCTTCACTGGAGTTGCTGTCGTCTGCTAAACCTCGTTATTCTCTCTCTCTCTCTCTCTCTCTCTCTCTCTCTCTCTCTCTCTCTCTCTCTCTCTCTCTCTCTCTCTCTCTCTGTGCGTAAGCAGTCTTGCTTTCACTGGAGTTTGTGTCGTCTGCTTAAACTTGCATGTCCCAAAAAATATTATGCATAGCATACGAATAGCATGCAAAAAAATTGCATAATTTTGAAAGCCAAACGATTTTACATTAAAGTTGTGTATTATTACGCTTCTGCAAAGAGAATTATGAAGAAAACAAATTTTGTGTTGTAAGAACGAGGCGTGAATTGTATGATGATAATACCCTTGACAGGGCCTCATCCTCATTTTGGTATTTTTTTAAAAGTGTACAACCACCATTACTAAACCTTTGCAAAATCACAGAAGTGCATTGCTAAACTTTTGCAAAATCACAGCAAGTGCATTGTTAAAAATAAATAAAAGCTGCATTCATCATAAAAATGACAACAAAAATAATAAAAGGACTGCACACAACATTTTTACTCCTCGCCTTTTAGGCGGGAAAAACCTTTTCAGGGCCTCAAATGGCACACCGTTAAAGGGGCACTCTGACTTATGAGTTTTTGTAAGAAACACGCCGAGATCACCAGGAAAACACCCTTTACAGAGATTGCAACACTTACTTTGCTCTGGTTTTCTATAAGTCAAATCGGCGATTCCTCTTTGGCGGAGGAGCAGGAAGTCAAATGCTTTCACTCAAAGAGAAGGCGAGCGCTGTCTCCGCTTTTCTGATGGCTGCTAAATCGTTTGCACGAAAGTTTTGCAATACAAGCATTAAAAACAAAAAAAATTAAGGTCAAGATGTGCCACCCCCCTGCATTTCTCGGTTAATTCCATTTTGCCGTTTTTGCCTTTCTTACTAAGCATAAAGCTGTATTTCATTAACCTTTTTTTTTAGCTAATAACCTTTTTGGAATACTAACCCTATCCCATAACCCTAGGCCATTATCTAATAGGACCCCCCCATGTACTGCAGTGTACGGCGCCATTTGTCACAGTCGTGGTTGATTGCGTTTTTCCGTCTTGTAGGGTTGGGTGGGTGGTAAGGTTAAGCTTAGGGCTAGGGTTAGGGCTAGGGTTAGTATTCCAAAAAGGTTATTAGCTAAAAAGGTTAATAAAATACAGCTTTATGTTTGGTAAGAAAGGCAAAAACGGAAAATTGCAATTAACCGAGAAATGCAGGGGGGGGGGGGGGGCACATCTTTACCTTTACCCGTTTATCTAAAGGAGTTTTACTCACAACAAAAGAACCAGATCCATTTTGTTTGTTACTGCACTACAAAAAAAGAAAACGCTTCAACCACAATAAGTGAACTTCATCCACCCCATCCAAAATGGCTTTTCTCCAGTATCTCTGCCAAAGAGGAATCACGCTGTTTTTACAGTTTAATTTCTAGGAAACCACAGCAAAGTGAGTTTTCTGATCCTTGAAAAGGCTGTCTTTCTGGTGATCTCGACATATTTCTTGCAAAAACTCATCCGTCAGGGTCCACCTTTAAACATTCTTGCTACCCCCCCCCCCCCCTCCCCCTTCCCCTTTGCCAATCGCTAACTATACTAAGCTACTGTCGGCCACGCTCCACCCCACCCCTTCACTCCACCGAAGCCTTTGCAAAATCACAGAAGTGCCTTGCCAAACTTGCTAAATCACAGCAAGTGCATTGTCAAAAAAAGATAAATTAAAAAATGCATTCATCATGATAATAACAAAAACAAAAGTAAAATGACTGCACACTTAACATTTTTATGTTTCGCCTTTTTGGCAGGAAAAACCTTTACAGGGCCTCAAAACAAAGCGAAATGTATCATGTCAAATGGATTTCATTTAGCAGACGATATTCTCGGGGGGGGGGGGGGGGGGGGGGGGGGGGGGGGGGGGGGGGGGGGGGGGGGGGGGGGGGGGGGGGGGGGGGGGGGGGGGGAGTATACTGTGAAGCAAAGCTGTTCGTTTTGCTATTACTCGGATATTAGAAACAACATTTTTTCTTTCTGTATTGCTTGGCATTGTAAATTCATCAAACCCTTTCTTTTGAAGAAATACTTACGGATGGAGTTTACATTCTTCTATCCTCACGTTCATTTATCAGTTGACTATTCCTTGACCCCGCCCCCTTTCTTCTTCATCCGTGTGCATCACACGACCGTTGAGAGACTCATGAATATGCTTTAGCCTAGCAATCTGACCAAAAGCTATGGAAGCAGGGTAAGTCTCTATAGGCCTAGTACAAAGGTTAGCAGACGGACACAATCATTTGACAGTCAAAGATGAACATGAGCCAAGTTTGGTTCTTTTCAGTTTCATTCACACAACCGTAGGCTGAGCCTAACCATACTCTCGTTGTGTTTATGACTCTATCTCAAAAGTCAAAGTCTGGTTTCTCTCAGTTTCATGACAACAACCCTAGGCTGATCCTAGCCCTGTTCTCTTCAGACTCTCGATCTCAAAGTCTGATTCTTTTCAGGTTCATGACAACCCAAGGCTGATCCTAACCCTATCCTCATCGTGTTTATGATTCTCGATCTCAAAGTCTGGTTCTTTTCAGTTTAATGACAACAACCGTAGGCTGATCCTAACCCTATCCTCTTCGTACGACTCTCGATCTCGAAGTCTGTTTTTTCCCCAGTTTTATGACAATAACCCTACGCTGATCCTGGCCCTATCCTATTCATTTGTATGGCTCTCAGTATCAAAGTCTGGTTCTTCACAGTTTCACAACTACCCTAGGCTGATCGTAACCATATCCTCTTCATGTTTATGACTCGATTTCAAAATCTGGTTTATTTCAGTTTCATGACAACATGTATAGGCTGATCCTAACCGTATCATATTCATGATTGCGACTCTCGATCTCAAAGTCTGGTTCTTTTCAGTTTCATGACAACTCTAAGCTGATCCTAACCCTATCCCCTACATTGTTTATGATTCTTAATCTCAAAGTCTGGTTCTTTTCAGTTTAATGACAACAACCCTAGGCTGATCCTAACCCTATCCTCTTCGTGTTTCGGTTCTCGATGTCAAAGTCTGGTTTCTTTTAGTTTCATGGCAATAACCCTAGGCTGATCCTAACCCAATCTTCTTTGTGTTTATGACTTGATCTCAAAGTCTGGTTCTTTTCAGTTTCGTTACAACAACCCTCCCTGTCAACAACTTAAGGCTGATACTACCCTTATTCTCTTCATGTTTATGACCATCAATCTCAAAATCTGGCTTCTTTCAGCTTCATGACAATAAACCTAGGCTGATCCTAACCCTATCCTCTTCATGTTTATGATTCTCGATCTCAAAGTCTGGTTCTTTTCAGTTTCATTACAACAACCTTAGGCTGATCCTAACCCTATCCTCTTCATGTTTAAGACTCTCGATCTCAAAGTCTCTTTCTTTTCAGTTTCATGACAACAAACCTAAGCTGATCCTAACCATATCATCTACGTGTTTACGACTCTCGATCTCAAAGTCTGGTTCTTTTTAGTTTCACGACAATAACCCTAGGCTGACCTTAGCCCTATCCTATTCAATTTTATGGCTCTCGATCTCTCAAAGTCTGGTTCTTTTCAGTTTCACAACAACCCTAGGCTGATCTTAACCCTATCTTCTTCATGTTTATGACCCTCGATCTCAAAGTCTGCTTTCTTTCAATTTCATGACAACCCTTGGCTGATCCTAACCTTGTCATGTTTACGACTCTATATCAAAGTCTGATTCTTTTCAGTTTTACAACAACAACCCTAGGCTGATCCTAACCCTATCCTCTTCATGTTTATGACTTGATCTCAAAGTATGGTTTCTTTCATTTTCATGACATCCCTAGGCTGATCCTAGCCTTATCTTCTTCATGTTTACTACTCTTGATCTCAAAGTCTGGTTTCTCTCAGTTTTATGACAATAACCCTAGGCTGATCCTAACCCTACTCTCTTTATGTTTACTACTCAATCTCAAAGTCTGGTTCTGTTCAGTTTTATGACAACAACTCTAGGCTGATCCTAACCCTAAACTTTAAGTGTTTATGATTCTCGATCTCAAAATCTGATTTATTTCAATTTCTTGACAATGACTATACGTCTATAGGATGAGCCTTAACGTATCAGATTCATTTTTATCGCACTCGATCTCAAAGTCTGGTTCTTTTCAGTTTCACAACAACCCAAGTTGATCCTAACCCCTCTATTCTTTTCATGTTTACGACTCTTGATGTCAAAGTTTGGTTTATTTCAGTTTGATGACAATAACCCTAGGCTAACCCTAACCCTACTCTCGTCGTGTTTATGACTGTCTCAAAAGTCAAAGTCTGGTTTCTTTCAGTTTTATGACAATAACTCTAGGCTGATCCTAGCCCTACTCTATTAATTTGTATGGCTCTCGATCTCAAAGTCTGGTTATTTTCAGTGTCATGTCAATAACCCTAAGCTGATCCTACCCCTATCCTCTATTATTTTCGTGTTTACATTACAGGAGTACATTTTATGTACTTGTGTATTTTTATTTCTTTATCCATTTTGTCTCACTGTTTTAAAATGATTTTACGTTATAAGTGTTTTAAAATGCTATTTTATTAGTATGTGTGTGAGTGTCATTCATTTAATGTTTTTCCACTAATCGTGTGTGTCTGTGTGTGTTTGTGTGTATGCGCGTGTGTGCGTGCGTGTGTGTCGGTGTGTGTGTGTGTGTGTGTGGGGGGGGGGGGTGAATGTTTATTAATATTGAATATAATGTGCCTTTTTTGTGACTATTGTATGTACAAATTATAGTAAGTTGTTATTTTATGATGCATGCAACTGTATTTCAGTCCTATATATCTCTGTCTCTGTTTGTGTGTCTCTCTCTTCTCTCTTTCTCTGTCTGTCCCTCTGTCTGACTCTCTGTGTCTCCGTCTCTGTCTTTCTCTGTCTGTCTGTCTCTTTCTCTCTCTCGTTCTCTTTCTCTCTCTATCGTTATAAGTGTGGGTGTGAGTGTGATTTGTTAATAGTGCGGCCTGGGCGTCTTTAAGTGTCCATCAGTGTGAGTGTTTCAAGTTGGTTGCGAAAGTGTACTGTAGATTATGTCATTCATTATTTGGGCGTGATTGAGAAATTGACTGAGGGATCAGGGAAGGGGGTGTTGGTCAATGTTTGATGTATACGTTTTGTTCATTGTGTTTACTATTCATTTTAGTGATTTATGTAAAGCGCTTAGAGCTTAAAGATTAGGCGCTATAAAAGTTGTCTTCGTGTTTATTACTCTCGATTTCAAAGTCTGGTTTCTTTCAGTTTCATGACAATAACCCTAGGCTGATCCTAGCTCTATCGTCTTTGTATTTTGACTCGATCTCAAAGTCTAGTTCTTCCTCGGTTGTTTGCTTTCTGACGGCTTACAAAGATTCGCTCCCCTTGGATGGCTGGTCTCGGGTTCTGCGATTTGAACAAGCCAGGGTGTAGCTGCGCTTTGGGATTCAGAATGAGCAGCGTAGGAGCAACGCCACTGTACGACCCAGCATATGGGACAGCAATAACATTTTAAAAAGTCTGGTTCTTTTCAGTTTCATGACAACAAACCTAGGCTGATCCTAACCCTTTTCTGTTCATGTTTATGACTCTCAATCTCAGAGTCTGGTTTCTTTCAGTTTCATGACAACGCTAGGCTGATCCTACCCCTCTCCTCTTTGTGTTTATGATTCTCTATCTCAAAGTCTGCTTTTTGTCAGTTTAATGACCACAACCCTAGACTGATCCTAACCTTATCTTCTTCATGTTTATGATTCTCGATCTCAAAGTCTGCTTCTTTTCAGTTTACTGACAACCCTAGGCTCATCTTAACCCTATATTCTTTGCGTTTCCGACTCTCAATTACAAAGTCTGGTTTATTTCAGTTTTATGACAACACTCCTAGGCTGATCCTAACCCTATTCTCTTCGTGTTTATGATTGTCAATCTCAAAGTCTGGTTTTCATCAGTTTCATGACAACAATATTGGCCTGATCCTAACCCTATGCTCTTCGTGTTTACAACTTTCGATCTCAAAGTCTGGTTTCTTTCTGTTTCATGACAACAACCCTAAGCTGATCCTAGCCCTATCCTTTTCGTGTTGATGAGTCTCGATCTAAAAGTCTGGGGTTTGTTTTCAGTTTACTCACAACAACCCTAGGCTGATTCTAATCCTATTCTCTTCATGTTTATGACTCTTGATCTCAAAGTCTGGTTTCTTTCAGTTTCATGACAACAACTCTAGGCTGATCCTAACCCTATCATCTTTGTCTGGTTTCATGAAAATGTGTAAAGTGTACATTTGTTTCAATTGGTGCTTCTTATTGTTGATGTCACTCTCATTATGTCTTAACGAAAACAGCATTTTGTTATTTAAAAGCCTTTTCTGACATTGTGAAACAAAATCTTGGAAACGTGAACTCTCCATAAGTATATTTTTTAAACAACTTAGGATCACAAATACTTTGGAAGATGAATCTCATCTGCTTACAGAACTAAACCTACATTTTCAGCAATATAATATGATCTCGCTTTATTGCGTTGAACTTCTTTTTGTTCCTGTCTGAGCGATCGATGACAAACGTCTTTTACGACACGTTCATATGTTATGTCACTTTTTCTCTTCTTCTTTCCTAAGGTAACCAACTACATCACGTTGAAGATATTTTGAAAAGACATGTTCATTATTATTTTACACTTTTGAAGTGCAATACAACACTGTTTAGCCTCCTGTTGATCTTTGATCAACTGAATTTCTTGTCCCTGTTATGGCTGGTAAGAACTCTTAAGAAATCTTCCTAGCATACGAGGGAATGTGACACGTGACGTGGGGGGTCTTTAAGAGTAGTTGAAAGGAAAAGGCTTGATAGACCATGTTTGAGGCTAGTGACAGTTTCAGACAAAGGAACACTGTTTATAAACATAAGAGAAAACACGAGAGAGAGAGTGAGACAGAGAGAGAGAGAGAGAGAGAGAGAGAGAGAGAGAGAGAGAGAGAGAGAGAGAGAGAGAGAGAGAGAGAGAGATGGAGAGAGAGAGAGAGAGAGAGAGAGAGAGAGAGAGAGAGAGAGAGAGAGAGAGAGAGAGAGAGAGAGAGAGAGAGAGAGAGAAGGTAAAGATGTGCCACCCCCTCTGCATTTCTCCGTTAACTGTATTTTTCCGTTATTGCCTTTCTTACCATACATACAGTTGTATTTTAGGGACATTTTTAGCTAATAACCTTTTTGGAATACTAACCCTATCCCTAACCCTAGCCCTAAGCCTAACCCTACCCCCCACCCTATAAGACGGAAAAACGCAACGAACCACAACTGTGACAAATCGCGGTGTACTGCAGTAGGCCTACATAGTGGGGAGTAGGGTTAGGTTTAGGGCTAGGGTTAGGGATAGGGTTAGTATTCCAAAAAGGTTATTAGCTAAAAATGTTCCTAAAATACAGCTTTATCTATGGTAAGAAAGGCAAAAACGGAAAAATACAATTAAGCGAGAAATGTAGGGGGGAGGGGGGAGGGGGGTGGTACATCTTCACCTTTACCATTTATTATTATGGAAACGAATTTATGTCACTTGGTCATCTTTAAACTGAAAAGAAGTTGTCAAGAAAGGTGTCAGTAAAACCACAGAGCCGGGTGATTGAATCAACAATAGATTATGATACACAATGGATGATTGCCTAACAGGATTGTGTTTGACAGCGTTCGAAATACACAGTACAGTATGACAAGGACGACAGCTTCGATACAGGGCTTTTTAAGGACACCCGTTATCCAAGTAACGGCTTCCATACCGACTTACATATTAATTTTCCATCGAGCATTTAAGGCCGTGTACACACATAAGCGGATATTCCATGCGGAAACCCGTGCGCAATTCATAAATAAGTGAAACAAAGAAGGGAAAAGATTTGCGCACGTGTCCGAATTTCCCTATCATGCGTGAACTTTTATCCTTCTTTCATCCACTTATTTACGGTTTTCCGTACGGAACTTACGCCTCTAATGTGAACCCGGCTTCGTTTTCATTTCAATTGACAAATCCTCTCAAATCCTCTATAAGGAAACATGTCTTGGAAAAGAAAGGACTATAACACTGAAAATGCAAAGGCGGCATAGTAGGTGTAGTTTAGGAGTGATTAACAGATTTCGCTCGCACGCACACACGCACAGACACACACACACACACACAGACACACACACACGCACGTACACACTATTCGTCTCGTCTGAAGAAAGATGTTACGTTGGTTGCTATTAGTATTACTACCAACTGGGAAAATAAAATAGACATGATGATGAAATCTCATTCCATTAAATCAAATGGAAATTTGAGAGAAAAAAGAGAGAGAGAGAGAGAGAGAGAGAGAGAGAGAGAGAGAGAGAGAGAGAGAGAGAGAGAGAGAGGGAGAGAGAGAGAGAGAGAGAGACAGACAGAGAGAGTGAGAGAGAGAGAGACAGAGAGAGAGACACACACACACAGGGACAGAGAGAGAGAGTGTGTGAGAGTCAGAGACAGAGACAGAGAGACAGAGACACAGACAGAGACACAGACAGAGAGAGAGAGAGAGGGAGAGGGGGAGAGAGAGAGAGAGAGAGAGAGAGAGAGAGAGAGAGAGAGAGAGAGAGAGAGAGAGAGGGAGAGAGAGAGAGAGAGAGTGTTTGTTTTTGTATATATTCTATAGAGTGAGAAAAAGAACACAGAGATTGACAAAGAGAAAGAGAGAGAGAGAATCAGACAGACAGACACAGACAGACACGGACTACATTTAGACAGATGGGGAGACAGACACACACACGACAATGGAATAGAATAGTACTATCTATATTATAATACGCTGCCCATAAGAATTTTGTATCTCTATTTTCTCCGAAGTCGCGGCGATTTTTGCCTTCAACTGTGAAATATAGGGGCACGTGTAGGTGCTTAACAGTTCTTCCAAGTGAAATTCGCCAAGTCGTCGTTTAAAGCCGGGATTTCACATAAAATTTGCTTAACGGAGGGAGTGTTTTCAAGAAAGACAGTTTCACGGAATAGCCGTGACGTCATATCCTTTACGCGAAACTTAGATTTTTGTGCTTGAGGGAACAGCCGTGATCCCTGTATGACCTTTATGTCGGAGGCCCCCAACAACAATCACCAGGTAAAAACACACAAACTGCCAAAATGTTTTCAAAAACAATAGTGGATTAATCTTTAATCGGGCCCCTTCGTACATACCGAGGGGGGGCAAACACGATGCTGCAATAGCCTGAGTAGCAGAATGTGTCGTCTGCTAAAAACCGGTTCATTTTTAGACTGTGCGTGTGATAACAAAAACCGAGGCTAGGCCTAACTCACTGCACCTAGAAACTTCTATGGTTGCTTTGGTTAGTGAACTTTACTACCTTGTGTTTTTTTTGTTATTTTCTTTCTTCCGTGGTATGTACTTACTACTTCTGTGTTAATAATTCCTTTGATGGTTTTACGACAAATAAAAGAGTTTGAGTTTGAGTTTGAGTGTTTTGGTTAGAAGAAGGGAGAGGGGGAGGGGGAGGGGTGGCTAGGAAGGAGAAGAGGGAGGCGAGTAGGGCTTTTTTTACAAATAGTTCCTCTACGTTCTGGAAGTTTGGTGTTTGGTCTAACCATATTTGTTTTGAAAGGTGCATAACGGAGAACAACGCATCTGCACTCATGAATTGACAGGAAACCGAGCAAGCAATGATTAAGTGTGTGTGTCTGCTACTACTACAGTGTGTGTGTGTGTGTGTGTGTGTGTGTGTGTGTGTGTGTGTGTGTGTGTGTGTGTGTGTGTGTGTGTGTGTGTGTGTGTGTTTTCACAACATTTAGGCACCTACTTTTCTCAAAGTGACAAAACCTAAGTCTGTTCTGTGCGAGGCTTGCAATTGCTTTCATGAAGCTGGGTCAGGTGTCCGACTTGACTGCTTTCCCTTCTTCCTCTTATAATAATTTTTTTTACATCAACTGTCGAAGAAGCCTTGATAGCTCAATAGGTAAAGCGGCGCGTCCGCAAATCAGTAGGTCGCGGCACGCACCTCTACACACATCCGTGATCGCGGGTTCGAGTCGGCCCCTCGTCACATTTTTTTATATTTTTTTTTTTTTAGGGGGGAGGGTCATCATCTTTTTTTAAAATAGAGGGGAGTGGGTGGAAGGGAGAGGGCACCACCACATATTTTTTTTATCTCTTTTCTTCATTATTTACATCTAACCAGTTTTTCTTCTTCGATCGCTCAGACAGGTTCCTATCAATTATGAACGCAGATGCTTCATGCTGCCGTGCGGAGCACGGGTTTATCTAGTATATAATATTACATGACATAGAATATTACCTGATATAGAATAGTAGCTGATAACGATCCAGGCACCACTGAGCAGACGTTGAGACTCCACGAACAGTGGATAAGTTCATAGTGTATAGCCTTTTTATTGAAGTCAGTGGTAGATGGATTGGGTGATTAACATTGTACAATTACGAAACACACACGCTCTCTCTCTCTCTCTCTCTCTCTCTCTCTCTCTCTCTCTCTCTCTCTCTCTCTCTCTCTCTCTCTCTCTCTCTCTCTCTCTCTCTCTCTCTCTCTCTCTCTGTGTGTGTCTCACACACACACACACACACACACACACACACACACACACACACACACACACACACACACACACACACACACACACACACACACACACACACACACACACACACTCTCTCTCTCTCTCTCTCTCTGTCTCTCACACACACACACACACACACACACACACACACACACACACACACACACACACACACACACACACACACACACACACTCTCTCTCTCTCTCTCTCTCTCTCTCTCTCTCTCTCTCTCTCTCTCTCTCTCTCTCTCGTATGACAATTCAATCATGATGACACAATCATTTCAGGAAGTAAGGAACAAGAATCCGTCCTCGTTTCGTCTTCCCAGTAACGGCATATGTAATTGTATTGTGAAAAGCTTCCTCGTTAGCAAAAGTTGTATTTCTATTCGCTTCCCTCCGCCAAGCAAGCGAAGTTTTTGCCTTATGTCTGTTCTTTTGTCTGTGTTGTTGTTGGTGTTGGTGTTCGTGTCTCTTTTCTGTCCGTTTCTTTATTGGATGAAACAACTTTTAATAAATCTAACTCTGTATGGATTTATTATCAACTCAACTCAACTAAAAAAACGTTATTATTTCTAAAGAGAAATTAGATGTGGCCACGTCTGCGATTTCAACAATATAAAACAAAACTTCACATGCTATGACAATGTAAGTTCAAACCACGCTTAAATGCAAAACTATGCATAAGGATATGGATGCCCACGTAGACATATGCAAATCTTATAGTAAAATGAAAACTTCACATGTGACAATGTAAGTTCAAACCACGCTTCAATACAAAACTATACATAAGGATATGGATGTCCACGTAAACATATGCAAATCTTATAGCTGAACAGTAATACGTAACTATTTAAGAGAAGTGTAGATCCCCGGTACAAATTTATAAGTTTAGAGGGCAATACAACAAACACAGTTCAGCAGAGATGTACATTGTACACAAATAAATTCCCCCTTTCTTCTCCTTTCTCTCTATCTTTCTCTTCACCCCCCCCTCCTCTCTCTCTCTCTCTCTCTCTCCTCTCTCTCTCTCTCTCTCTCTCTCTCTCTCTCTCTCTCTCTCTCTCTCTCTCTCTCTCTCTCTCTCCTTCTCTCTCTCTCTCTCTCTCTCTCTCTCTCTCTCTCTCTCTCTCTCTCTCTCTCTCTCTCTCTCTCTCTCTCTCTCTCTCTCTCTCTCTCTCTCTCTCTCTCTCACACACTCTGGTCGGATGGTTGTTTCATTGATTATTTTCTTGATTCTGTTATTGATTTATTTGAAACAAATTTATGGGGTAAGGTAAAGATGTGCCACCCCCCCTGCATTTCTCGGTTAATTGTATTTTTCCGTTTTTGCCTTTCTTACCATACATAAAGCTGTATTTTAGGAACATTTTCAGCTAATTATCTTTTTTGGAATACTAACCCTATCCTTAACCCTAGCCCTAAACCTAACCCTACCCCCACTATGTACTGCAGTACACCGCGATTTGTCACAGTTGTGGTTCGTTGCGTTTTCCCGTCTTATAGGGTGGGGGGTAGGGTTAGGCTTAGGGCTAGGGTTAGGGATAGGGTTAGTATTCCAAAAAGGTTATTAGCTAAAAATGTTCCTAAAATACAGCTTTATGTATGGTAAGAAAGGCAATAACGGAAAAATACAATTAACCGAGAAATGTAGGGGGTGTGGCACATTATTAGTTTATTTGCCTATTGCCCGATTGCTTCTTTAGTAATTCTTTGTTTCATGACTGATGTATTAATTGTCTCAGGTATTGATGAACCGACTTTGTGATGGCGTGTTCGGTGTTTTTGTTTGTGTGTTGTGTGTGTGTGTGTGTGTGTGTGTGTGTGTGTTGTGTGTGTGTGCGTGCGTGTGTGTGTGTGTGTGTGTGTGTGTGTGTGTGTGTGTGTGTGTGTGTGTGTGTGTGTGTGTGCGCGTGTGCGTGTGTGTGTGTGTGTGTGTGTGTGTTTGCGTGTGTGTGTGTGTGCGTGTGTGTGTGTGTGCGTGTGTGCGTGTGTGTGTGTGTGTGTGTGTGTGTGTTGTTGTTGTTGTTTTCTTATGCTTGTTTGTATTATGCCCCTTTGTAACCCCATCTCCATGACATGGGCATCATGGCCTGGTGCATTAAACGATCTCTCTCTCTCTCTCTCTCTGTCTCTCTCTCTGTCTCTCTCTCTCTCTCTCTCTCTCTCTCTCTCTCTCTCTCTCTCTCTCTCTCTCTCTCTCTCTCTCTCTCTCTCTCTCTCTCTCTCTCTCTCTCTCTCTCTCTCTCTCTCTCTCTCTCTCTCTCAAAGACTCCATTCCAACAGTGGCGGAGGGCCCATGACTGCGATATATCAAAGTGTAGTCAAGTTTGTAAGACTTCTTGCTGAATGTATTTTCATTGTGTTGTTGTTGTTGTTGTTGTTGCCTTGCATCATCATGTATGCCCATATCTATTTGCTTAATTGCACACACACACACACACACACACACACACACACACACACACACACACACACACACACACACACACACACACACCATACAGAGAGAGAGAGAGAGAGAGAGAGACGAGAGAGAGAGAGAGAGAGAGAGAGAGAGAGAGAGAGAGAGAGAGAAGAGAGAGAGAGAGAGACCCAAAACACACACACACACACACACACACACACACACACACACACACACACACACACACCATTTTGTTTAGATTATCCCCAACATTTTTATTCAATAGACGGGAGATGGGAGACGGGAATTTCAGAAGAATATTAAAGGCAAGTCACAGATGGTATTTCAAATACCCCACCCCTCCCACCTATACGTTCCGACAAACATCGTTCCGATCATCGCTATAGCCATTAGCAGTACTTATTTAAAGTGATTCTTTGAAATTAAAAATGAACCAAAGCTTATCCAATAACTTCCAAACCTCGTTCATATGTTCATACTCCTTCTTGAAAATAAACCCCAAACAACACAGACACGCGCGCACGCGCACACGCACCGCACGCACAGGATAACAACTTAACACGACTTATCGTTATGAGGAGCCTCCGTCCTTATGATTAATAATGAAAGTTAAGAAGCGTATGCGGTCATAAAAAATCACTCACCATTGTTGAAAGTCCATAAGCTGACACCCCCTCCCCCTTTCTCTCCGCATCCCCTGCCTCCTTTTTTGCTACACCCCCCCCCCGTTCGATCACAATTGTTGGAAATAGGTATGATATAATACGGTTAGTTGTAGGTCTGAACTGGTTTTTTGTGTTCTTCTCTGGCAATATGTTACATAATTCATATTTTTCTCTCTTTTTTTTCTCTCTCTCTCTTTTGTTTTTGGTTAGAAGTGGAAATGACGGACTGCGGTTGGTAACTATTTCCTTTTTCGTGTTTGGTGTCTCCCCATGTTTGCATTCACTCTAGGGCCCTGTGTATGTGTGTTTCCAGGGCCTGTATTCACGTTGAGATAGCATGAGACTTAGCATCATGCTAACTTAGAAGCTCTTCCAAAAGTCCTATTAAATCCTACTGAAGAGCTTCTAAGTTAGCATCATGCTAAGTCTCATGCTATCTCAACGTGAATACAGGCCCTGGTCTTAGTATATTCCTCTCCCCCTCCCCCTCTCCCCTCTTTCTCTGCCTCCCCTTCCCTCTCTTTCCGTCTCTGCGTGTAGGCCTATCATCTATACCTTTTAAACTCTTATTTGGTTGTATCGAAATGTGTTTTAAAAAAAATGTGATATGTTCTTTTTCTTTTTTTATTCCATCGCTTTTATATGAAGTGTCATGTTATAATTAGGTCTATATTATTATATAATTATGAGATGTACAGATGCATTATAATAGTAAAAACATTCTTCTCCTTTTTACATGTTATTTAAAATTCTATCTGTTTGTTTATTTAATATTATCTTCTTAAATGTATGTGATTTTATGCCGTGCCGCAACATCATTTATCTTTATGAGATAATAAAGTATTCTTGAGTCTTGTCTTTTGTATATCTAACTGCCAAGTGTTAAGGTCCAGACGCCAAGCGTTTTGAAGGTGGTCAGCAAATGACCAAAACATGTGTACTTTGAAAGTGTTCCCTAACTTTGACTCATAACAGTTGTGTCTATGGATTTTCAGATTCTGGCAGAGGAAAAAAATGTTGCTATTTTTTTTATTACTGTACTGGAATTGTTTGGTGGGTTTTTTTTATATAGAAGTTTTGTCCAGAGCACACACCTACTCTGTTGGTCCAGAGCCTAAGAGGACTTGTTGACATTGGAGAGAATCTCCAACATTTCCAAATAATCTGGTTACATCACTAACATCTACTTCAAATTATAATGTCATTCTACTGCTCATGCTATTTGTGCTACTGTGTACAGTAGTATCGCGTTCGCTTCGTGTCAAGTAAACCCGAGTTCGAACCTGGGTACAGGGGATTTTTTCCTCTCATTCTGCACTAGGCCTTAACGGTCTGAACGTGGAGTCTTTCGGATGAGACGATAACCCGAGGTCCCGTGTGCCCATGCACTTAGCACACGTTAATCCCAGTGGCAACGAAAACGTTGTTTGGTCAAAATTTACCCACCCCCATTCCTTCCTCATCAGTCACACAAACATCGCATGCAAAAATTATAAAAAAATTGGGTGGCGCGCCTCTGGCTGCGACGCGCTCTCCAGGTGGGACAACCCGAATTTCACAGAGACGCCTCTGTGACTATAAAGTACCTAATACCTAATACCTAAATAATACCTAATTTTACACAAAGTGAAGCAATAGAATATATATTGAGCATACACAGAATGATGCATGCACTAATTATTAATACTCATGTCATTCCCTATCATAGGCAACTAAACAAAGTCATGTACACATTCTGTGCACTTCCACTAACACTTTGTTTTTTATGTACCTCTGTTATGCGTTTGCTTGTGATACTATTCATCTTATTCATTTTATTCGTGTTATGCATATTGTCATGTTATCATACTCAAACTGTTGGTCTTACTTTTAGCTGTGTGGGTGGGGGGTGCATGCGCGCGCGCGCGCGCGCGCGCGTGTGTGTGTGTGTGTGTGTGTGTGTGTATGTGTGTGTATGTGTGTGTCACAGCTGTTTCGGGAGGAACATTTAGTTTGTCTATATTTTCATAAGTTTTTTCAAGCAAACTTTAGTTAACTATAAGTAACTTTTCATAAATAACAGACGAGAATATGCTGTAGTATGCGACAAGATTACTTATAGTCAGTGGATATTGCTAGATTTTCACTCATAGGAAATTTTATTTATGTTTGTGATACTAAGTATATTTTTTCTACTAGATATGTTGATTGATACTGCTCACAAAAATAAGTTTTTACCATAAATCTGAGGGAAGAAATATATTTGAAATACTATGTAGAGCATACAGCCAAAATATCTTTACAGACAAAAGCTTGGTACAGTTTTTATCTAAGATTTCTAGATTCAGGCTTTTAACTAAATAGCTTGATTTTGTGTGGGACGGAACAGCTGTGTGGTGTGTGTGTGTGTGTGTGTGTGTGTGTGTGTGTGTGCGTGTGCGTGCGTGTGCGTGCGTGCGCGTGTGCGTGTGCGTGTGTGTGTGTGTGTGTGTGTGTGTGTGTGTGTGTGTGGTGTGTGTATGTGTGTGTATGTGTGTGTGTGTGTGCTTCCTAGTGTTTATGTTGGATAGTATATTTATATAAGGAAAAGTGTGCGTAAATTTTGATTTTGGATGAGTTTCTAAATGGTGTTTCTTATTATGTTTGTTTTATGTGCATGCCAGACAAAGATTTTCTTTATTTGTTTTAAAGACAATACATTTTGATTGTTTATTATTTTATTTTTTTATTTTAAAACTTGTCAAGTAATTTAACTAAAGTTTACATAACATTTTGGCTGTTTTTTCTTTGTTGTTTGTTTGCTTGGTTGTGGTTGTTGTTGTTGCTGCTGTTGTTGTTGTTTTGCATACACAGTAGTGTTCATCATGTTAAAAAAAAAGCTTTGAACATACTACTGTAGTGTTCATGTAGGCCTAGTGCTTTCCTAAAATGCACACACAAATTCTTTTACATACATTGTACATCATGCTTTCTACATGATGTGCATGCACTTTCCAGAATAATAGTCTCTCTCTCTCTCTCTCTCTCTCTCTCTCTCTCTCTCTCTCTCTCTCTCTCTCTCTCTCTCTCTCTCTCTCTCTCTCTCTCTCTCTCTCTGTGTCTCTGTCTCTGTCTCTCTCTCTCTCTCTCTCTCTCTCTCTCTCTCTCTCTCTCTCTCTCTCTCTCTCTCTCTCTCTCTCTCTCTCTCTCTCTCTCTCTCTCTCTCTCTCTCTCTCTCTCTCTCTCTCTCTCTCTCTCTCTCTCTCTCTCTCTCTCTCTGGGGATGCAAACAAACCGGATAATTATCGGGGTGTATCCTTAACTAGTATATTAGGAAAAGTATACACTAACATTGTGAATAAACGACTAGTTGCATGGGCTAATAAAGAAGAAAAGATAATAGAAGAGCAGGCAGGGTTTAGAAAATATTATAGTACTGTGGACCACATTTTTACACTATTTACTATGGTTCAGAAGCATTTATTAAACCATTCAAAATTCCATGTAGCCTTTGTAGACTTTAAGAAGGCTTTTGACTCGATCAACACAAATAAAGTATGGGATGTTCTAAGACGATCTGGTGTAAGTGGAAAATAGTATTAATGTCTGAGAGCAGTATATGATACTGTAACAGCAAGTGTACGTGATAAAGGATTATAATCAGAATAGTTTGAGTGTCCAAGGGGTGTAAAACAAGGATGTATTCTCAGTCCCCAACTGTTCTCTTTCTTTATAAATGAACTAGCCATATAAATATCTAAAAAGGGGAAACATGGGGTACAATGTATTCCGGGTGCTATTGAGTTCTTTCTACTGATTTTTGCTGACGACGTTATCCTTTTTCCTGATTCTGTGGTGGGATTGCAACATCAGATACATCTATTGAAACAGGAAGCAGATAGATTAGACCTAAAAGTTCATTTAGAAAAAACAAATGTAATGTTTTTTTTAGGAAGGGTGGCTATTTGTCTGCACGTGAGAAATGGTGGTACGGAGCTAATGAAATTGCAGTTACAAACTCGTAC
>CM065695.1:51135596-51143096 GCA_017654935.2 Phymorhynchus buccinoides | reverse complement strand
ACGGAAGTTGGCCTATTTCACGTGAATCAACATCGTCACAATCTGCTTTGCTGTCCGCAGTAAATAATTAAGCAAGAATATAATGTTTTATTATTATTATTATTTGCTGCATTTACTTCGTCACAGACTTTACCTTGTGCTTTTTGTTTTTCTTTTCTTTCGTGGTATGTGCTTACCACATCTGTGTCAATAATTCCTTGGATGGTTTGACCACAAATAAAAGAGTTTGAGTGTGAGTTTGAGTTTCGTACCGAGGGGGAAGACGGGGTAAAAAAAACAACCATGGGCGGGTAAGAAACCCATGCCAATTATCTCATGAAATAAAGAATATTTCAGTCACATTTTGCCCAGGAGACGAGTGTTAATGTTTAGCATTCGTCTTAAGGGCAAATTTGACTGAATTTTTTTTTTTATTTCATGAGATAATTGGCATGGGTTTCTTACCCGCCCATGGGCTTTTACCCCGTTCTACTCTATTGGGA
This sequence comes from Phymorhynchus buccinoides, assembly GCA_017654935.2. Taxonomy (NCBI): domain Eukaryota; kingdom Metazoa; phylum Mollusca; class Gastropoda; order Neogastropoda; family Raphitomidae; genus Phymorhynchus; species Phymorhynchus buccinoides. Next base: position 51,142,614 of record CM065695.1, on the reverse strand, counting down.
TCGAATCGTATGCAGTTTGGCGCTGGGCGGCTTAAAAGCTGGAATAAAAGCAGTGCTTGACTTGAGGACAGAAGTGTGGCTTGCGGCCTAGTGTAATGTAGTGGAACACGCCAAAGTCGACCACGCCTTTGTATAAGAATATGGCCGTTTCCCGGCACAGTCTCTTGATTCGTTCCAGAGAGTTGGCGGTGCCGCTGGTGGAAAATCTAAGGTTCTTGCAGGTCCACAGCATGTGAGTCCGGAACTGCGTGTCGCATTTGTTGCGGTTGACGCGATAGTAATGGCCCTGAAAACAAATGAACGGATGATGGTGATGATGATGATGTTGATGTTGACGATGATAGTAAAGGCACTTTGAAGACAACAGCAACCACCACCACCACCATCATCATCATCATCATCATCATCAGCAGCAGCAGCAGTAGCAGCAGCATAATCTTACAAATAGGGTTACTATAATGCTAGGGCTGTGGCAATGGAAAGATCGATACTCTGAGATTACAAGCCATGAACAAAAGGCGATTATCATGCACCTTACTCATCCTCACCTCAAAGGGGATTATCATGCACCTTACTCATCCTCACCACAAAGGGGATTATCATGCACTTTACTTATCCTCACCTCAAAGGGGATTATCATGCACCTTACTCATCCTCACCTCAAAGGGGATTATCATGCACCTTACTCATCCTCACCCCAAAGGGGATTATCATGCACCTTACTCATCCTCACCCCCCCAAAGGGGATTATCAAGCACCTTACTCATCCTCACCCCCCCAAAGGGGATTATCATGCACCTTACTCATCCTCACCTCAAAGGGGATTATCATGTACCTTACTCATCTTCACCCCCTCAAAAGGGATTATCAAGCACCCTACTCATCCTCACCCCCCCAAAGGGGATTATCATGCACCTTACTCATCCTCACCACAAAGGGGATTATCACGTACCTTACTCATCCTCATCCCAAAGGGGATTATCATGTACCTTACTCATCCTCACCCCAAAGGGGATTATCATGTACCTTACTCATCCTCACCCCAAAGGGGATTATCATGTACCTTACTCATCCTCACCCCAAAGGGGATTATCATGCACCTTACTCATCCTCACCCAAAGGGGATTATCATGCACCTTACTCATCCTCACCCAAAGGGGATTATCATGCACCTTGCTCATCCTCACCCCAAAGGGGATTATCAAGCACCTTACTCATCCTCACCCCAAAGGGGATTATCAAGCACCTTACTCATCCTCACCCCAAAGGGGATTATCATGCACCTTACTCATCCTCACCCAAAGGGGATTATCATGCACCTTACTCATCCTCACCCAAAGGGGATTATCATGCACCTTACTCATCCTCACCCAAAGGGGATTATCATGCACCTTACTCATCCTCACCACAAAGGGGATTATCAAGCACCTTACTCATCCTCACCACAAAGGGGATTATCAAGCACCTTACTCATCCTCACCTCAAAGGGGATTATCAAGCACCTTACTCATCCTCACCCCCCCAAAGGGGATTATCATGCACCTTACTCATCCTCACCCCAAAGGGGATTATCATGTACCTTACTCATCCTCACCCCAAAGGGGATTATCAAGCACCTTACTCATCCTCACCCCAAAGGGGATTATCATGTACCTTACTCATCCTCACCACAAAGGGGATTATCATGCACCTTACTCATCCTCACCCCAAAGGGGTTTATCAAGCACCTTACTCATCCTCACCACAAAGGGGATTATCATGCACCTTACTCATCCTCACCCCAAAGGGGATTATCATGCACCTTACTCATCCTCATCCAAAGGGGATTATCATGTACCTTACTCATCCTCACCCCAAAGGGGATTACCATGTACCTTACTCATCCTCACCCAAAGGGGATTATCATGTACCTTACTCATCCTCACCACAAAGGGGATTATCAAGCACCTTACTCATCCTCACCACAAAGGGGATTATCAAGCACCTTACTCATCCTCACCCCAAAGGGGATTATCATGCACCTTACTCATCCTCACCCAAAGGGGATTATCATGCACCTTACTCATCCTCACCCAAAGGGGATTATCATGCACCTTACTCATCCTCACCCCAAAGGGGATTATCACGCACCTTACTCATCCTCACCCCCTCAAAGGGGATTATCACGTACCTTACTCATCCTCACCCCAAAGGGGATTATCAAGCACCTTACTCATCCTCACCCCCCAAAAGGGGATTATCATGCACCTTACTCATCCTCACCTCAAAGGGGATTATCATGTACCTTACTCATCCTCACCCCAAAGGGGATTATCATGCACCTTACTCATCCTCACCCCAAAGGGGATTATCATGTACCTTACTCATCCTCACCCCCAAAGGGGATTATCATGTACCTTACTCATCCTCACCACAAAGGGGATTATCATGTACCTTACTCATCCTCACCCCAAAGGGGATTATCATGCACCTTACTCATCCTCACCCCAAAGGGGATTATCATGCACCTTACTCATCCTCACCCCCTGAAAGGGGATTATCATGTACCTTACTCATCCTCACCCCCGCAAAGGGGATTATCATGTACCTTGCTCATCCTCACCCCAAAGGGGATTATCATGTACCTTACTCATCCTCACCCCAAAGGGGATTATCAAGCACCTTACTCATCCTCACCCCCTGAAAGGGGATTATCAAGCACCTTACTCATCCTCACCCCCTCAAAGGGGATTGTCAAGCACCTTACTCATCCTCACCTCCCCAAAGGGGATTATCAAGCACCTTACTCATCCTCACCCCCCCAAAGGGGATTATCAAGCACCTTACTCATCCTCACCCCCTGAAAGGGGATTATCAAGCACCTTACTCATCCTCACCCCCTCAAAGGGGATTATCATGTACCTTACTCATCCTCACCCCAAATGGGATTATCATGTACCTTACTCATCCTCACCCCAAAGGGGATTATCATGTACCTTACTCATCCTCACCCAAAGGTGATTATCATGCACCTTACTCATCCTCACCCAAAGGGGATTATCAAGCACCTTACTCATCCTCACCCCAAAGGGGATTATCATGTACCTTACTCATCCTCACCCCCCCAAAGGGGATTATCATGCAACTTACTCATCCTCACCTCAAAGGGGATTATCATGCACCTTACTCATCCTCACCACAAAGGGGATTATCATGTACCTTACTCATCCTCACCCCAAAGGGGATTATCATGTACCTTACTCATCCTCACCCAAAGGTGATTATCATGTACCTTACTCATCCTCACCCCAAAGGTGATTATCATGCACCTTACTCATCCTCACCCCAAAGGGGATTATCATGTACCTTACTCATCCTCACCCCAAAGGGGATTCTCATGTACCTTACTCATCCTCACCCCCCCAAAGGGGATTATCATGCACCTTACTCATCCTCACCTCAAAGGGGATTATCATGCACCTTACTCATCCTCACCACAAAGGGGATTATCATGTACCTTACTCATCCTCACCCCTAAGGGGATTATCATGTACCTTACTCATCCTCCCCCCAAAGGGGATTATTATGTACCTTACTCATCCTCACCCAAAGGTGATTATCATGTACCTTACTCATCCTCACCACAAAGGGGATTATCATGCACCTTACTCATCCTCACCCCAAAGGGGATTATCATGTACCTTACTCATCCTCACCCCAAAGGGGATTATCATGTACCTTACTCATCCTCACCCCAAAGGGGATTATCATGCACCTTACTCATCCTCACCCAAAGGGGATTATCAAGCACCTTACTCATCCTCACCCCAAAGGGGATTATCATGCACCTTACTCATCCTCACCCAAAGGGGATTATCATGCACCTTACTCATCCTCACCTCAAAGGGGATTATCATGTACCTTACTCATCCTCACCCCAAAGGGGATTATCATATACCTTACTCATCCTCACCTCAAAGGGGATTATCATGCACCTTACTCATCCTCACCCCAAAGGGGATTATCATGCACCTTACTCATCCTCACCCCAAAGGGGATTATCATGTACCTTACTCATCCTCACCCAAAGGGGATTATCATGCACCTTACTCATCCTCACCACAAAGGGGATTATCATGCACCTTACTCATCCTCACCTCAAAGGGGATTATCATGCACCTTACTCATCCTCACCTCAAAGGGGATTATCATGCACCTTACTCATCCTCACCTCAAAGGGGATTATCATGCACCTTACTCATCCTCACCTGAAAGGGGATTATCATGTACCTTACTCATCCTCCCCCAAAGGGGATTATTATGTACCTTACTCATCCTCACCTGAAAGGGGATTATTATGTACCTTACTCTCCCCCCCCCAAAGGGGATTATTATGTACCTTACTCATCCTCACCTCAAAGGGGATTATCATGTACCTTACTCATCCTCACCTCAAAGGGGATTATCATGCACCTTACTCATCCTCACCTGAAAGGGGATTATTATGTACCTTACTCCCCCCCCCAAAGGGGATTATCATGCACCTTACTCATCCTCACCTGAAAGGGGATTATTATGTACCTTACTTATCCTCACCTCAAAGGGGATTATCATGTACCTTACTCATCCTCACCTCAAAGGAGATTATCATGTACCTTACTTATCCTCACCCAAAGGTGATTATCATGTACCTTACTCATCCTCACCACAAAGGGGATTATCAAGCACCTTACTCATCCTCACCTCAAAGGGGATTATCAAGCACCTTACTCATCCTCACCCCCCCAAAGGGGATTATCATGCACCTTACTCATCCTCACCCAAAGGTGATTATCATGTACCTTACTCATCCTCACCCCAAAGGTGATTATCATGCACCTTACTTATCCTCCCCCCAAAGGGGATTATCATGTACCTTACTCATCCTCACCCCAAAGGGGATTCTCATGTACCTTACTCATCCTCACCCCCCCCAAAGGGGATTATCATGCACCTTACTCATCCTCACCTCAAAGGGGATTATCATGCACCTTACTCATCCTCACCACAAAGGGGATTATCATGTACCTTACTCATCCTCACCCCTAAGGGGATTATCATGTACCTTACTCATCCTCCCCCCAAAGGGGATTATTATGTACCTTACTCATCCTCACCCAAAGGTGATTATCATGTACCTTACTCATCCTCACCCCAAAGGGGATTATCATGCACCTTACTCATCCTCACCTCAAAGGGGATTATCATGCACCTTACTCATCCTCACCTCAAAGGGGATTATCATGCACCTTACTCATCCTCCCCCCAAAGGGGATTATCATGTACCTTACTCATCCTCACCCCAAAGGGGATTATCATGTACCTTACTCATCCTCACCCCAAAGGTGATTATCATGCACCTTACTCATCCTCACCCAAAGGGGATTATCAAGCACCTTACTCATCCTCACCCCAAAGGGGATTATCATGCACCTTACTCATCCTCACCCCAAAGGGGATTATCAAGCACCTTACTCATCCTCACCTCAAAGGGGATTATCATGCACCTTACTCATCCTCACCCCAAAGGGGATTATCATATACCTTACTTATCCTCACCTCAAAGGGGATTATCATGTACCTTACTCATCCTCACCTCAAAGGGGATTATCATGCACCTTACTCATCCTCACCCCAAAGGGGATTATCATATACCTTACTCATCCTCACCTCAAAGGGGATTATCATGCACCTTACTCATCCTCACCCCAAAGGGGATTATCATGTACCTTACTCATCCTCACCCCAAAGGGGATTATCATATACCTTACTCATCCTCACCTCAAAGGGGATTATCATGTACCTTACTCATCCTCACCCCAAAGGGGATTATCATGCACCTTACTCATCCTCACCACAAAGGGGATTATCATGCACCTTACTCATCCTCACCCCAAAGGGGATTATCATGCACCTTACTCATCCTCACCCCAAAGGGGATTATCATGCACCTTACTCATCCTCACCCCAAAGGGGATTATCATGCACCTTACTCATCCTCACCTCAAAGGGGATTATCATGCACCTTACTCATCCTCACCACAAAGGGGATTATCATGCACCTTACTCATCCTCACCTCAAAGGGGATTATCATGCACCTTACTCATCCTCACCCAAAGGGGATTATCATGCACCTTACTCATCCTCACCTGAAAGGGGATTATTATGTACCTTACTCCCCCCCCCAAAGGGGATTATTATGTACCTTACTCATCCTCACCTCAAAGGGGATTATTATGTACCTTACTCATCCTCCCCCCAAAGGGGATTATTATGTACCTTACTCATCCTCACCTCAAAGGGGATTATCATGTACCTTACTCATCCTCACCACAAAGGGGATTATCATGCACCTTACTCATCCTCACCTGAAAGGGGATTATTATGTACCTTACTCCCCCCCCCAAAGGGGATTATCATGCACCTTACTCATCCTCACCTGAAAGGGGATTATTATGTACCTTACTTATCCTCACCTCAAAGGGGATTATCATGTACCTTACTCATCCTCACCTCAAAGGAGATTATCATGTACCTTACTTATCCTCACCCAAAGGTGATTATCATGTACCTTACTCATCCTCACCCAAAGGGGATTATCATGCACCTTACTCATCCTCACCCCAAAGGGGATTATCATGCACCTTACTCATCCTCACCCAAAGGGGATTATCAAGCACCTTACTCCCCCCCCCAAAGGGGATTATCACGCACCTTACTCATCCTCACCCCCTCAAATGTTCTCATTGAAAACTTTCACTGAGAAGCAGCATGCTGCCATTTATAGCAAAGTGGTTGGGTTGGGATCAGTTTATGGTTATTTTCAGAAGCTGAAATACGCAGACTTTGAGACTGAGGGTCGTGAACATGAGGAGGTGACTAAAGTACATGGTTGCCACTAAGGAAAGTGGTGCTGAAGTACACTTTAACACACTTCGTCAAAAAGTGAAATATAACCAACCAACCAAGCAACCAACCAAGCAACCAACCAACCAACCA
>CM065695.1:51120596-51133096 GCA_017654935.2 Phymorhynchus buccinoides | reverse complement strand
AACATTTCCTCGCATACACACACACATGCGCGCGCACACACAAACGCGCACACACAAAACAAAACAAAAACAAACAAACACACACACACACACACACACACACACACACAACACCACACACACCACACCACACCACACCACACCACACACCCCAACAAAACACACGCCCGCACAAACCACACACCTGCACACAAACACACGCGCAGAGAAGGGACAAAAATTACTTTCCAAAAGAACAGAGCAGGCTACGATTTGAAGAGAGTGGTTTTGAGGGAAGACTTAAATGAAGAAAGGGAGTTGGCAGAACGGAGAGGAAGAGGGAGTTTGTTCCAAGTAGAGGAGGCCTGAAAAGAGAAGGAACGTTCACCGAGAGTCCTGGTGCGGTAACGAGGGATCTGGAGGAGAGAAGTGTCAGAAGAGGAGCGTAACTGTCTAAGAGGTGTGTAAAGGTTCAGGAGATCAGTAAGATAAGAAGGAGCAAGACCATTCAGGGACTTGTAACAGAGCAGAGAGAGCTTGTAGTCGATACGCTTTCCAACAGGAAGCCAGTGAAGAGATTCAAGCATAGGGGTAGAATGAGAGAATTTGGAGCACCTCAGTACAAGGCGAGCAGCATTGTTTTGAATTTTTTTAAGTTTAGCGAGAACAGTTTGTGGGCAGCCAGCAAGAAGGGAATTACAGTAATCTAGTCTGGAGAGTACGAAGGCAGAGATGAGAGTTTTTGTAGCTTCCTCGGAAAGAAGATGTCTTACAGATCCAATGCGCCGAAGTTCTAAGTAACAAGCACGACAGACAGAGGAAATCTGGTTTTGGAAGGAGAGAGTCTGATCAAGTGTGACGCCAAGATTGCGTACAGTGGTAGAAGTGTGGATAAGAGAGTTTTCTAACTGGATGGAAGTGGGGACAGAGTTTGCTGACAAGAGTTTCTTGGGTACAATGAAAATCATTTCTGTTTTACCATTGTTCAGTTGGAGCTTGTTGTTAGTCATCCATGATTTAATGTCAGCAATGCATGATTGTGTACGTTGAATAATGGATGGAAGCAGAGAAGGATCTGCAGACGAGTAAATCTGGTTGTCGTCAGAGAAGCAGTGATGGGAAATGCCATGATGAGAAACAATGTCGGAAATGGGTTGTGTATAAAGGACAAAGAGAATAGGTCCCAAGACAGAGCCCTGAGGAACACCATGCTCCAAAGCAGCTGAACGAGAAGAGAGGCCATTAACAGAGACAACTTGAGTGCGATCAGAGAGATAGGAATGAAACCACGAGAGTGCTGTGTCAGAGACGCCAAAGGTATGTTGAAGTCGAGATAGAAGTGTTTGGTGATCGATAGTGTCAAAGGCAGAGGACAGGTCTTGTAGGGAGAGAAGAGAGATCTGACCATCATCGAGAGCACAGAGAAGATCATTGACTATTTTCAGAAGAGCTGTTTCGGTACTGTGACCAGAGCGATAGGCAGACTGCAAAGGATAGAGTAGATTATTGCGGTCAAGGTGATCCTGGAGTTGGAGAAGAGCGATCTTTTCAATGATTTTAGACAAAAAGGAAAGGTTGGAAACAGGACGGTAGTTTTTCAGGTTTTCAGGGTCTAGAGAAGATTTCTTGAGCAGAGTTCGAACGATAGCAGTTTTTAGTGCAGAGGGGAAGCAGCCTGAAGTGAGGGATTCATTTATAATAGCGGTGATGCAAGGCAACAGATCATCCATGACTGCAGATAGCAAAGAGGAGGGAAGGGGATCAAGCACACATGTCTTAATAGCAGTTTTCTGGATAACATCTTTAACCAGAGTGTCAGTCACAGGCTCGAAACCTGTAAAAGGATTGCCAGTAAAAGAGGCATAATGAACATCAGGTACTGGCACAGACTCAGAGTCCAGGCTCTCTCGGAGAGTTCTGATTTTGCCAGTAAAAAAGTCACTAAATGTTTGGGGCAGATCAGAAAGACAGACAGAAGAAGGAAGTGGGGATGATTTCAATCTCCCCATCAGTGCATCTGTGACATTGAACAGCTGCTTGGTGGTAGTGCATGCTGCTATTTTCGCAATTTGCAATATCTGTTTATGAATTTCCAGCTTAGTTTTGATTCATTGTCTTTCTGCCCTACGCCTATCTCGTTTAGCGTCCAGCACTTGGGAGGCGACAGCTGGGAACCAGGGCGAGGGTGGACGTCTGGAGACTCTGCGTCGAAGCACAGGGGCGTGGCGGTCGATGACGTCCAGGAGAAGGCCATGAAACTTCTCAGCAGAGGGAGTTGGCACCGACTGGAGAGACACCATTTATTAATGCTAATAAAAGTTGGTTTCATCCTGAGGCATCCACAGAATCCCAATGCCCTATGTGGGAATCAAGTATTGAGAACGAATCACATTTTTTATTTCAATGTAAAGGATAATTATGAGACAGTTTGTAAGAAATGTATATTTTTTCAATTTGATATTGCTGGGAGTAATGACATTGTTTCTGTTCTTACATCAGAGTATGAGTCTGTCATCAAATCTTGCAAATCTTGTCTGATATTGTTGCGAGATCAGCCTCGCTAATTCTTGATGACGAACAACATCAAACTATAATGTGATGTCTGAAATACTATATTTTGCATCAGGATCTGTCGCTGATCTGTAATCATTAAAAGTTAATTCATACATAAGCCTATCTTGTAAAGCACCTTGATAATACGGGGAGTGCGTGTTTAACAGCTCGAAATCAAGAGGTATATAAAATCGATTACCATAAACTTGTGCAACCAACTCATCTTGATTGTCAACTTTTTTGTCTCCAGCATCTATTCTATGTCTAAGACCATTATCTCCCTGTATTCCCTGATAAATCCTATCTTTTCTTTCATTTTGTGTGAGCCATAAATCACTATAAATCAAAAAGACATCTGCATTATCTAAAGACATTACCTCTCTCCCTTCAAGTTTAATAGTAATCTTACTAACGATCGCTCTACCAAGATTACCAACTATGCTTCTATTCAAATCCGTCTCTGACTCCAGTTGTATTCTAAAAGCAAGACGTGCAGTGCCTGGCACAATTACTTCATTAGATCCCAGACTAGGAAATCTTACTGATAATATTTGTCTTTGATCGATAGTTGAAGGATTATTACTTATAACAATACTCTGTCTGGTTCCTTTAACACCGAGTGGTTCTTTTAACCGTCTGTATGGATCAAGAATTGTTCCGTATGATTGTGACATCTCTTTTCTTTTTGAAATAAAATAAAAACATAATTATAAATAAAAACATGGCAGGAATAGAAGTCGACCGCGATTATGACGTCTTTGAACCTGGAGATGACATGAGTGATGTTACTTCTTTATTGTTTCATCATCATACACCAGGACATATATCACTGTACGATAAAGGAAATTCCCTTTTGACGACTTTGAACCTGGAGATGACATGAGTGATGTTACTTCTTTATTGTTTCATCATCATACACCAGGACATATACCACTGTACGATAAAGGAAATTCCCTTTTTAAAAGTATAGGACAAGAACCACCCGAAGTTTTAGATCCTAATGTTTTTGAATTAGATGAAGACGATCATTTATTTACGAAGAATAAAGATGGAAAACTAGTCAAACTTACGTACTTCGTCAAAGGCTCGGTGTTGGTGGGCTGAGACGACTTGGAATCAACCCAGACCTAAGCACAAAAGATGGTTCTAAACTTCAAAACACACTACAAGAAATACCACCTGATTCCCAACTTCAATCGATTCCTTTAAAAGACTTAAGCGCAACTGCAGACCGGACAATAAAAAAATGGAAACCAGTTTTATAGCTTTAGAAGATGAAGAAACCCATTTAAAAACATTACACGACCCACCATTACCTATGAGAGAAATAATGTCTCTAAACGAATAATTAAAATCTATTAGAGGCGAGTTAACAAATAATCTAGCAAAGTTAAGCGAACTTGATTCTCACATTGACAGAGAAAAACAAAAGTTGACTGAAGCGGATGATAACAACCTAGGACAAGACGTGAAAGACAGAATCATGCAAAGACTAAATGATCTTCAACAAGAGAGAGCTGCAAGACTAGAAGTACTGTCAACTAACCGCGAACAATTACAAACACAATTTAGCAGAATAAAAGAAACCATCCAAATAATGTTATACGAAAACACAACTCTAGCAGAAAGAATAAGAACTTTATTTAGAGAGGAAGGAGTCACGATTGCGAGCGTTATGACGGCTTTAGGGTTTGCAATCTCTACTTTAGTGTTTGCTTTAACAGGAACAGGTGGTGGTGGTGGTCAATTACCTTCTCCACCTTCACCACCTTCACCGTCAAAAGATACGAATTGGATTAAAAAACAACTGGAACATTTAACGAATCCATTAAAAAAATTAGGAGAAAAAGCTCTAGATGCACTACCCGGTATATTAGGCGGAATTGTTAGTTGGCTTTTTTCTACTGCAAGCAAAGTAGTCGGTTTTATGGCTGAACACTTATGGACATTAATAGTTTTAGTTGTTGGATTACTCTTTAGTAAAATAAAAATAAACTAGACCGGCTGCAGTTAGAAAAATAACTAGTGCTGTCTTTTCGTTTTCATGACTGTCAGTTAAGTTCGTTAAGTTCGTTAAGTTCGTTGAGTTCATATTCTTTTTTTGACTGTCAGGGATTGGATGGTGTGTTCTTTGTATGATTGACAATGTTGAATTCATTTCTTTGTTTTTATCAACTGCTTGATTATCTCCCGCTATAAGGATTTCGTTGTTATAGTTTACAATTGTTCCTATTTGAAGTCTGAGATCAGAGGGTAGCATGTATAATCCACTGCCGACAGCAAAGTCTACCTTCGATCTTGCAAATCTTAAAACGTCTTGATACCTTTTAATGCTAGCTGGGAGGTCAACTGTAGAATTGATTGCATCTTCTAAATTAGCTAAATACTGTTTTTGTGCATCAAACCCAGTAGAATGATCCATTATATCAGACCTCACTTGCGCTTGCGCTCGTTCTATTCCCGCCTTTGTTAGTCCTTCGGAAGTATCAAGAATAAATGTAGTCCACGCGTTTTTATGTTTTTGCTCTATAGATCCTAGATGAACGGTCGTACCTGAAGAAAAAGACGTGTAAGGAGGATCTAGGATTCCAATCATATTTATACTTTCTGTGCACACCCCAATAATAAAGTGTACCCAGACCATGATTACGATCTAACTTTTGTCTAAAGTCTGTATGGAGGTTAATGTTAAACTCATTACAAATCCGTTCAAAGGCCTTCATGTTAATTCTGTTGTTGAATGGATTAAAAGTCTTGTCATGCAGTAATGCAGCCTGCAGTTCAGACAAAATACGCCTGAATGTATAATAGAAATGAAATCTGTAAACTGCTTTTACCATGAGATCAGGATGATTTAAGTGATCAGTGAACGACACACCACACCCTGTTGTTGCGCAAAACACAGCAAAGTTTAACTGGTTTTGATAAAACTGTATTGGATGACTAAACCATGCTTTTGCGATGTTATCATGTTTGATGCTAGGATTTAAATAATGGTTTAATGGATTACTGACCTTAACTTCAAAAGAATCAACCCCCACTGCAACAACAAAACTGTCAACAGCTATCGTTTTAGGGTTATATGATCCAACTGAATATTTAGCGTCTTTGTTATATTTAAAAGCATTCATTTATATATCCGTAATAAAAATGTTTATTTATATAACTGATCAAGACGAGCCAATACTTTTACAACGCCCTAATGAAAATCATGGTTCTCTAAAAGTAGCGCTCCATGAAATTTATTACAAAGTTAAATGGATTAACATAAGCAAAACCTTAAGGAATAATTGGATAAAAAAAATTGATGACGGAGGACAACCGATAAGCGAACTAACTATACCAGATGGTTATTACGGTTTTTGTTCATTAAAAGACATTTTAAGCGATTATGACATTACTTTAAAACTTAATGAGGGAAATTTAAAAGTAACGTTAATCTTCAAAGAGCAAGAACTAGCACCAGAACTAGCAAAAATGTTAGGGTTTAGAACCGATGGTCGTGATATACACAGCTTTTCTGTCACAGAAAATAAAACCTCTTTTAAAGGAGAAAACTCTCTGAATCTTGCTGTTCATTCTTTATTATATTTTCATTTAGATATCCTGAGTACGGATAACAACTTATTTGATAACCAGCCGTCTACTGTGTTGAGAGTTCTTCCATCAGCAAAAGCAGCATATTGCGATTACGAAATTATAACGTTTCCAAACTTACAGTTTAATGAATTAATTTGCGGGAGGAGTCATTCACTAAAAATAAGAATAACTGACAAAAAAGGAAAAGAAGTTCAGTGCGACAGCCTAAATGCATTATTAGAAATAAAATAATTTAGTATAAAACAATGTCACGCGGACCAGATCAACCGGTTATGCTTGACCCTGTTAGATGCACAACTTTAGAATTGAAGGACCTAGCGGACACAGAAGACTTTGATTTAAACGGAGAGATAGGAGCGCTGTATGGTTTTGTCGGCACGTGTTATGAATAAAAAGGAAAGGTTGTATTCTCTGGCTACGTGTGGAAAAACGAAGCAATACTTAGGAACAGAATTTAGTATAGAACAGATTCAACTAATGGGATCTGCTGACATTGAAAAGTACCACAACAGATACGAAGCACAATTAGGATCTAAAATGGTTAAAAGTTTGGGTCAAACAGTGTTAGGCTTGTACACTAAGTTAGTTAATCAATTTCTTCCTGTCGATTCACAACAAGATTTAATGTACGATTTAAGTCAAGATCCTGTTTTAGCAAAGTCATTGGAGTCTCTTAGTTGTGATCTTTATTATAGGTTTGGCGGGCTTTTATCACCAGTTGTTATGGGGTTAATTACTTTTAATCATATAGATTTTATTGCTATTAAAAATGAACATGACAGAGAATCCAGAGCAGAATCCAGTGCAGAATCAGGAAGTTCAGAGCCCACAACCCTTGATTCAAGTGAGTCAAGTGACTAAAAGTCCTGGTCGAGTTCAGGCCGGAAAACGACTAGCAGAGTGGAATCGTAAACAACAGCATAACCTACTGACTAAAAACGATGAAGAAAACAAAACAGTAGTACATGATTATACAGTTCCATCAGTTCAAAAAGAAGAAATAAAACAAGACAATCAATATGTTTTGTTTATTATTGGTGGAGGTCTGGGTGTTGGTTATCTGGCTTATAATTTATATAAAAAATATATGCAACCAAAGCCAAAAACACAAGTAGAAGTACAAACAAAACAATCAGAGAAAGCAACAAACAAACAAGAAAACCAAACACTAAAAAGCTTAAAACCTGAGAGCGATCCATTTTTAATGCAATAAATTCTTGTTTTAGAACTTAATAAAAACTTAACAATAACTTAAGTAAGTAACTCGATAAGAACTTATTAAGTTTTTGTGTTAGAACTTAATAAAAACTTGACGCAACTTACAAAGAACTTATTAGCGACTTGAAGTTGACTTAATAAGAACTTAATAAAAACTTAATTAAAAACTTAAGTAATAACTTAACAACAACTTAATAAATCATTTTGTTAACTTAATAAGGAGGGTTGTGTGCGTACAGCCTCTTTGCCTTTATTTTGAACAGGGCTATGGCTGTACGCTTAAATGTTTTGCATGCATTTTTTTATAGGTAAAGGAGGTAACTCTCAACCAATCCAGAACTTTTTTGTTGCTTCTTACTAAGCTACTAAGCAGTCACTAGCAGTTTGGTTTTGCTCAGCAACTGGAATAAACGTTCATGTGTTGGTCTAGTTGCTTTCACGTAAGACACTAAAAATAAAACTGTAAAGCCCAAAAATGTGTCAAGTAGTCTTCGAAGACTGTTTATCCTACTTAAAAACTGTGTCAAGTAGTCTTCGAAGACTGTTTGTCCTAGTTTTGCTTGCCACTATGAAATCAGAGCCGATCTGCCAAACATTTTTGAATATTCTCGACTGATTCTTCCGGCTTGTTCTTCTTTGCTTCTAGAAAATCTAAAGTACCTTTGGGTTTTTTCCGGAGGAAGCAAGTTTCGAAGTTCTTTTTCTTTTCGATGTATTCAATCATTTTGTGATAGTAGCTTTTATGCTCCTCCATGATTTTAATCTCATCTTCTGTCCACAAGTCTTTTGGCGGAATGGATTTGTCACTAGTTGTCATTGAAGAATGAATAGTAAGATTGTCCACTAAGTTAGTTGCACTTGATTGAGAACTTTGACTTAATTTAAACAAATCAGGTGACATTTTACTGGTAGATTCCATTGTTTTATCTAAGCTGTCTATTATCACAACACAACGCACAAACTTGTTAACTCTTAGCTGTCTTTTGCTCAAATGTCAGCTAAGGTAAATTCATGAGGTAAACGTCAGCGGTCACGTGATTCACAGAGCATTCTGATTGGTTTAAGTCAATCACCTGATGCACTTGTCGTCGCGCCACACAGAAAACATGCTAAGTCACGTCTAAAGAAATGGATACTCAGTGTTTTGTACTCGACTGAGCATGCTTATTACTGATATATGATCTTTTAATTGTATGTGTTGTCTGTCCGACTGTCTCTTCTCTCAGTGTGTGCGCGCTAATCACATATAATAAAGGTCTTAGAGAACGTTAGAATACTCAATCTGGATCGGGACAAAAATAACCTCCTACAAAGTGCGTGTAATGTGATTGAATCAAAAGAAGAAAAAAATAAAATTAAACAAAAACTAAAAAAAGAGAAATTTTGTAAACTAGTATTAAAAACAGATTTTCCTAGTCAGTACAAATGTTTGTGAAGAAAATCAGAACGTGTAGAATATTTTATGAGAATTTCCTTCTTTTTTTTGTTTTGGTTAAAAAAATAGTGTTGTTTTCCAGGGAAAGGGGAAGACGGGTTTTTTGGGGTTTTTTTTTCTTCCCTAAAAGTAGTGTTTTTGTATCTACAATGGGGTAAAAGGAGATAGTTTTTGCTTCTTTTTTTTTTACCCTTAAAAGTAGTGTTTTTGTATCAAAAAATGGGAGTAAAAGGGGGTGACGGATTTTTGCTTTTTTTTACCCCTAAAAGTAGTGTTTTGTATTGAAAATGGGAGTAAATAAAAAGTCCGAGCCAGAACCGGCATTCTTCCGTTCTCTTGGTCGAGTTATTTTTTTGGTGCATGAATTCCTATATGGATTTCTTATACTTATGTTTGTGCACGAAAGTGAGTGAGTGCGCGCGTCATAATTGTGTGTGTGTGTGTGTGTGTGTACATGTGTGTGTGTGTGTGTGTGTGTGTGTGTGTGTGTGTGTGTGTGTGTGTGTGTGTGTGTGTGTGTGTGTGTGTGTGTTGTGTGTGTGTGTGTGTGTGTGTGTGTGTGTGTGTGTGTGTGAGAGGGGGGAGGGGACATGGAGAGAGAGGAAGAGAGAGGTAATGGAAGACAAGAAAGGGATGTTGTTTACATGCTTATATAGAAGAAGGATGTATGATATTTCCTTTTTCAGACTTATACAATTCATGTTTCATTGTAGAAATAATGTTTGTTTTCTATGCTTGATTTCTTATTAAGTTCACATACTCCTTGTCATAAGACCTTTTATGGTGATGATAATAAAACTGTCAAATTGTCAAATTGTCAAACTCTCTCTCTCTCTCTCTCTCTCTCTCTCTCTCTCTCTCTCTCTCTCTCTCTCTCTCTCTCTCTCTCTCTCTCTCTCTCTCTCTCTCTCTCTCTCTCATATGTACATTGTATTTACTATGCATTATTTTTCCTGCATGTATTACTTCATTTCTTCCATCTTTTATTTTATTTTGACCTCCCTCTCTGTCTCTGTCTGTCTGGCTGTCTGGTTGTCCTTGTCTCAGTCTCTCTCTTTAATTGATGTAATTTATCTTATTTATATGCCTTGCATGGTGCGTCCGTTTATGACCTTGATTTAAGGTTGGAGATTTTCTTGTACTTTGCGATGTCTTTTTTCTTCTATTCGTATGTTTTAAATTTCTGTTCTTTTTGTTCGGAGGACCGGATGAAGAAAAGCCGGTTATTGTGCTTGTTCCACTTTCAACAACAGCAACATCATAAAAACCTTCCAATATGCCAAACACTTAACGGATTAGCGTATTCTCATGTTTGCAATATACGCGCGAACATAGCATATTCATGAAAACGTGTTAAAAAAAGGAAACAAATTAAAGCATGCATAATTTTTTTTAATAACTAAGACCTTTTTGACAGTTGGAATAATTCTCTTTCTTTCATTGCATAGAAAATGAACATCGCCACAGAGCGAGTTATTTCCCTTTTTTCGCTTTGGAGTAGCAATGATAGTGTTGGTCTATGATCAAATTTGAAATGACGAGAAAGGTATTTATCTCTTAGATCAAAAAGGAAATGCGTTTCACTTTCAATTGCTTTACAAAGGGAGCACATTTGGGAGCTTTGTTTATATCGCTGATGAGCTTCAAGGTCGCTGATTCCAAGTCGGAATTTAATAAAGACATTTCTAAATCTGGAAAATCCTAATATCAACTAGGTACTGATCAGCCTGTAATAATGATTTAAACGAGCGGTACATACTATATCTATCACTACCAAATAATTTGCTATGCCATTCTTGTCTATAACAATCAATCATACGTTCTCTAAGTTCGTACAGAAACAACTTGTCATTACCTACACCACCATCCAACCAAACAAAAGAAAAACCAAACATATCCAGACAATGAATGAGCCCAATTACTTTGCGGTGAATGATTACCAGAGAGTTGTTGTAAATTTAATTTTTACATCTCATATGCTTGCTAGGTAACCTGGAAATTGGTAATTTTTGAAGCTTCAACTAATAGCGTATTGCTTTAATTGTACTGTCTATATATAGCGGATATCGTCCCAATTCCCCATACACCATTGTGTTTGGAGTTTGGGGTAAACATTCAAAACACGCTTGCAGGCAAACAAATGAGGCTGTTCGACTGCACGGAAAGGAGACCATCCCCCAGATTTCAGCTGCATATAATAGAATAGGCTTAACTTGGGCATCGAACAATGTTAAAAAATATTGACACGTCTAAAGTCCCCAACAGAGTGACAAAGAGAAAGAGAGAGAGAGAGAGTCAGACAGACAGACACAGACACGGACTACATTTAGACAGATGGGGAGACAGACACACACACGACAAAGAAATAGAATAGTACCATATATGATATTACCTGACATAGAATATTACCTGATATAGAATAGTAGCTGAGAACGATCCAGGCAGCACTGAGCAGACGATGAGACTCCACGAGCAGTGGATAAGTTCATAGTGTATAGCCTTTTTATTGAAGTCAGTGGTAGATGGATTGGGTGATTAACATTGCGTATGTGGTCTTTACAATTACGAAACACACACGCTCACACACACACAGACACACACACACGGACACACACACACACACACACACACACACACACACACACACACACACACACACACACACACACACACACACACACACACACACACACACACACACACACACACACACACACACACACACACACACACACACACACACACAAACACACACACACACACGGACAGTTGGCTTTTCATAATATGATGACACGATCATGTCAGGAAGTAAGGAAAAAAGGATCCGTCCTCGTTTCGTCTTCCTAGAAACGGAATATGTAATTGTATTGTGAAACGTTTCCTCGTTAGCAAACGTTTTACTTCTATTAGCTTTCCTCCGCCAAGCAAGCGAAGGTGTTGTCTTCTGTCTGTTATTAATCCCCGAGCCGAAGGTTCGGGGAGTATTGTTTCTGTCTGGTCCGTCCGGCGTGCCTCCGTCCGTCTGTCCGTCCGGCTATTCGTCCGTTTTTCTCAAAAACTATTCACTCTATCATCATCAAATTTGGTATACTAGTTTGCCAAGATGCAAGCTATCCACTGATGCATTTAGATTTACATTAAGGTCAAGGTCGCGCCGGTTACGGGGTTCAAACCCCAAAACACATAATCGCTAATATCTCGCGAAGTTTTGCATGTATTTCAATGCAGTTTTTTTTCACAACATTTCTTGATGAATGGTCTATAACACAGTTGTCATGAAGTTTTCTGTGCGCTCGTTATTAATTTTTTTAAATTCTTACGGATAGTGGGTCGATCCTGGAGATACTGCAATACCAGGAAAGACCACTTTGAGGGAATATTTATAGTGTGTGCTTAATATAATATTACCTATCACGCTGACTCTAAACTGACGCTAACCCCTATCTTCAACCCAGTCCTTCTCTGTCACACAACCCTATCGCTTTCCACAATAGAGATGGCATGGGGGGTTTGACCTCTCGACCCAGCAGACACCCAAACATTGCATCACGGGGCTTGACTGGCTTGACCCCCATCTGCACTCGATACCTTCCCCCTTCGTTGTTGCTCTCACCCCCCCCCCCCCTATCCTCTCACCCCCCCCAATCCCCTCTGTATTCCTTTCTCGTTACTCCCCCCCCCCTCTCCCTACATCCCCGCCCTTTCCATTCCCGCC
>CM065695.1:51105596-51108096 GCA_017654935.2 Phymorhynchus buccinoides | reverse complement strand
TCTTCTATATTAAGGTACTCTATTCGTAACTATAAAGTCAGTGCCAACATTTTGCTATTATTGTACTCATGGCTAAACAAAAGTAACCAGAATTGTAGCTTTGCATTGTTTGCTATTGTTGGACTTGGGTGTTGGAGAGCGCAACCTTTACATCCTAGCTTTTATATGGTCCTGCTTTATATGGGGGGGGGGGGGGGGGGGGGGACTGGGGGGGGGGGGGGGGGGGGGGGTGTGTTGGTGGCGGGCGCGGGGGGGGGGGGGGGGGGGGGGGGGGGGGGGGGGGGGGCTGGGCGGGGGGGGGGGGGGGGGCACTAAATGGGAGGGGGGGGGGGGGGGGGGGGGGTGGGCGGGGGGGGGGGGGGGGGGGCTGGGGCGGGGGGGCGCGGGGGGGGGGGGGGGGGGGGGGGGGGGGGGGGGGGGGAGATGGTGGGGGGGGGGGGGGGGGGGGGGGGGGGGGGGGGGGGGGGGGGGGGGGGGGGGGGGGGGGGGTGGTAGGCAAAATCCTCCATGTGTGGGGGAGAGAGAGAGAGAGAGGAGAGAGAGAGAGAGATTTCTGGTTCGAGATCGGAGAGAGAGAGAGAGACTGAGAGAGAACAAGAACAAGAACAATATTTTTGTGTGAAAGCGCAGGTGCGCCTCTATATTGGTCTAAATGATTGAATAACTTGTTCTAGACATGTAAGCATGGTTGTAAGTACTTTTGTGGGATACTTAATGAGTGTTATATTGAGTCATCATATTGTTCATTAATTTGTCTCTCAATCCCCCTTTTGTTTTCCTCCTTCCTTTCTTTTTTGTGATTTTTCCCATAATGTCACTCTTTTATTTCGTTTCTGGTTTTCTATTTTGTTCACTTTGTTTGTTAGTTTGTGAATAATGTTTCTAAATATTGAAAAAAATATTTTCTAATTGGTGAGAACACACCTTCCGTCATTTGAAACATATGTAATGTATTGTGTACGGGTACGTTATAAGCTATATGCTTGTTGTTACCCTGTTACCTCATTATTGTTTATAATTTGAAATTGTTGAATATAAAAAACACGTTTAAATCAAAACTAGCCAATGTTGTTTTCGTTCCCCAGCTTAATCGCTCTGGGGGCACACCCAGTGCCATGTGAACATTTCGCATGGCCTTGGGTGGGAAGATTACGTGTATGGCTGCTTTTAAAAGGGCCCCGCCACATGGGCGGCCATACTCCGACTTCAGGGGACTTCGCTCCATTCATGGAGCCACCCACACATTCACTCCACCCGTGGAGTGACAACAACCAACAATTCTTTACGGCGTGTAGGGAGAACTGCCACTGGTAAAGACAGCTTCCATTGGGCACAGCCGCGTGATTTTAATATTGGCCATGGGTCAATTTCACTTGCATCACACGTACAGACACAGTGAATAGCCAAGGACCCTTGGCCGTAAAACTAACCAATGATAATCACGGCATTGTCTGTCGTCGGTAAGGCATGGACCTAGTCGTCTCTGCCTCCGTTGCTATATAGAGCCAATAGAATTCTATGCCAAGATTAGCATAGTAGGTTGTTCACAGCAATGCCATTTTTGAAGCACAAAGAAAAAACATCCTGACCTAGCTTGAAGCAAAATGTCATATACCCCATCTCATCTAACTAATGAGGCTTTATACCGAAAAGTCTCTGCCCCTGTCTCGTGCCCTGAGATGCGAACACCACCTACGTATTATCGCCCTTGCCTGTCAGGAACTAGTAGTATGTAGCCACATACAATTATCTGCTCCTGACTCGTCATCAGGGGGCATCATCGGCACTTCGGGCCTAAAATAATCGCCTTTTCGTGTCGGCAAGGAGTAGTATAAAGCCTCATTGCGCAAAAAATATACAAATACACAACAAATGCAAAGTGACGTTATTTATTTGACAGACAAAACAGAACACGTAATATTTCAACAAAAATGTCTGATCCAACTAAACAATACTTCTTCTCTCTTCATGGTCAAGCTTTCCCCCAAAGTCTCCATTTCTTGGAGTCTGCTTGAATGTGAAGAGGGGAAATATTGTCTGATCCAACTAGTGACGTTATTTAAATGGACAAGACAAAATTTCTTGGAACACGTGATATTTCAACAAAAGTGTCTGATCCAACTAAACAATACCTCTTCTCTCTTCATGGTCAAGCTTTCCCCAAAAGTCTCCATTTCTTGGAGTCTGCTTGAATGTGAAGAGGGGAAATATTGTCTGATCCAACTAAACAATGCTTCTTCTCTCTTCATGGTCAAGCTTTCCCCAAAAGTCTCCATTTCTTGGAAGCTGCTTGAATGTGAAGAGGGGAAATATTGTCTTGCTTTATGTGTTGTTTGAAAAAGACATTTTGGTTGAAATATCACGTGCTTTGTTTTGTTTCTTCAATTATAAACGCGTCACTTTGCGTTTGTTGTGTATTTGTTTGCATGGTGTTTTGTTCGGTGAAGTTGCAGTCTGTACACATTATTATTTGTTTATTTGCGTAAACCCCTCTCAGTCT
>CM065695.1:51098096-51103096 GCA_017654935.2 Phymorhynchus buccinoides | reverse complement strand
TCTCTCTCTCTCTCTCTCTCTCTCTCACCATGCGTCTTTCAATGCTTAAACCCATTAATGCTTGCAACATATTTAACAGAGTGTTTTAAATATAGAAAAGAAAAGAGTCGCTATCCATGAAAAAGAAAATTATAATTCCCTTACGGCCTTACATTTCATATTGTGTAGGGGACACTTATTGAATCGGTACCCCCTAAGGATAGAGATCTCTATCTCAAGGGCAGATAATCCAAAAGCTATGAAACTTTCAATGTGGATACTACTGGTAGAGGGCTATAACTATATACTATAATTATAAAGATAATGTTTGTACTTTTGGCTTAAGCGTAAAAATACTTTTTTCTTCAAAAGGTACGAATTACAAGACCTGTTACAGAATTCGTACCAACAAGTTACTGATATCGTACCAGGGGGTTTATAGCACTAATTCAACTATAGGATGCTCGTGACTTGGCTTTAGCTATAGACCATTCTCTCTTCTAAATGTTCCAGTTAGTCTCTGTGACGTCAAAGTAATTCTTATGTCTTTTTATCATCAAAAGTTTGATGTCACGTAAAACAGGCCCCTGAATGCATTTTTGACGCTGCGCCATTGAAAAGACGTAGGAGGTACGAATTACGTGATAGTGGTACGAATTGCATAACTATGGCCCAATTATTTTTCCTTTGAATATTTTAATTTACAAAGTGGACAACATTGACCCTAAGAACTTAAAGATTTTAAAGTGATATTTCCAGTTTTAATCTTTGCATGTATGCACTGAATAACAAACAAAAAAAGCGTTACCTAAAATTACACCAGATGCTGGCAAAATGAACTTTCGTTTGTCTTGCAAAGAGTGTTCCGCTTCGTTGCATTTTGTTGTGATAAAATACTTCCCTTCCCCTGTCCAAACTTCACACACAAATATTAACCCCCAATCTTCTACCGTTTGGTAGGAAACCAGGTGGTACGAATTGCGTGACAGGTACTGAATCAATAAGCCTCCCCTATTCCTTTACGACTGTGGCATACATTTCATATTGTGCATATGTTATTTTGTGTGTGTGTGTGTCAGTGTTATAGCTCTGCATGATTTATGTTGTTTATAACAATTATTGTGTTCAATTTTGTTTGCTTGTGTTCGGATATTGTATGGACGTTTGTTTGTGCAATTAAAATATTCGAGTTCGAATTCGAGTTCGAGTTCTCTCTCTCTCTCTCTCTCTCTCTCTCTCTCTCTCTCTCTCTCTCTCTCTCTCTCTCTCTCTCTCTCTCTCTCTCTCTCTCTCTCTCTTCATCTCTCTCTCTCTCTCTCTCTCTCTTCTCTCTCTCTCTCTCTCTCTCTCTCTCTTCATCTCTCTCTCTCTCTCTCTCTCTCTCTCTCTCTCTCTCTCTGTTCTCTCTCTCTCTCTCTCTCTCTCTCTCTCTCTCTGTCTCCCCCCCTCTCCCTCTCTCTCTCTCTCTCTCTCTCTCTCTCTCTCTCTCTCTCTCTCTCGGTGGTCTCCCCTGCGAGGGTGCTTGCAGGTCGACCTTTGCCAACGCAGTCAGTATTTACATTGTTTATCGCGAATAAATCAACAAATATGCCGCTGGTTGGCCTGACTTCCCATCTGGAGCAAGCATTGAACATTTAACTTCAAGAAATGCGTGCATCTTCCTTCAAAATACAAGGTGGGCCTAGTAACGATCAAGTTGTTGTCGAAATAATACTGAAAACAGGTAGGCCTAGGCCCAGCCATTCGCCTGTGACACAGAGCCTAACGCCGTGTGCAGCAACTCATTGTGATACCAACACAGGTGTGTACAGAATAACATCCAAATCGCAAACAGAGAGGGATAGACGACGTGCCGAAAGGTTCAGAAAATCACAAAAAGAACAAAAATCAAGTGAACCGCCATCTCGTCCTTTGTCTCCCCACACCCCCTAGTGTGTTTTACAACGCAGAAAACTCGACGACGTTGGACACATTCCTTCAACTTGCGTACTCGATTTTGGCAATGTTGCTGCGTGTGACAGTGATGCCAGTGAGGTCCAAGTTCAAGTTCAAGTATACTTTAATATCTCCAAAAGAGAAATTCAGGTTAGGTCATGACCCATGTCATTAAAACCCTTGAAATCAGGGTATGTTATTCAATGATATTGTGTTCCTAAATTTGGGCAGTAAGGATTGACCCTATTCTAAATGTGTCACAGAGAAATCCCACAATATTGCAGATGAAATCTTTTCTGTAGCCAAGTAGCCAACATGACAGAGAGATACAACATAATTGAAAAAACATTAATCAAACGTGTGAAACAAAATTCTATAGGTGTGTGTGTGTGTGTGTGTGTGTGTGTGTGTGTGTGTGTGTGTGTGTGTGTGTGTGTGTGTGTGTCAAACTGATGTGACACTGGAAGAAGGGGCTAGCAGCGTGGTTCAGATTGCTGATGAGGATGAAGCAGACGTGGGCTGTTGTGACCAGCCTACCAGCCTACCGTACTAGCACAGGCGGAGAAAGGAGAACAGGGGTCAGTTTCAGAAACAAACATCACAAGTGAAGGTAGTGCGGGCGGTATCGGTACAACAAAACAACAACAACGCTTTGCTCTGACTGAAGAAAAGTTTAGATGCCTACAGGACTGTGTTGTGTATGAAACGGTGTTAATAGAGGGGAGGACAATGGTTGACAGCCTGAGAGGGTGCATTGGTCCAGCTTCTGCTGCTGAAGATGATAATCCGGACTAACTGCCGATTTCTGCATAACCCAATGACTCGTGACATTTCCGAATACTGATGTTTTCTATTGCTGAATGACTTTAGCGATGGACTTTAATTATCGGTCGAATGCATTCGTTGCTTGATCATGTATCTAGTGGCCTGAAGATAATAAAGCATTGTTCATTGTTCATTGTTCTCTCTCTCGTCATTTTTTTCTTACCACCACCTTCTTCTCCACCAGTATCTTCTGTTGCTTCTATCTTTTTGTTTGTGTAAGGCTAGACACGATTGTCCCCTAATGTGAAACAAATATATTCGTGTTATGTGTGTATCATTAATATTTAAGACATCTTCGTTTGCCAGGAATTAGCAGTTGTACACGCTGTTTATTGAATGTCAAACTGCACTGATTCTCCCTCTATGTGCGTACGTTCAGGACTTTGTGTGAGATAGTGAAACTATATGCGTATGTGCAAAATGTTTGAGGTGAAATGAACCAAACAAATAACAAGAAAAAGGAAACGGACAAAGCCCCAAAGTAAAGAAGGCTATGAAGGGTCTTACAGTCACTTCACGGTCTATGTAAATAGGAATTCAACCAATATGGCAGCAGTTCCCCCTGGAAATGTGTAAATATTTAATTTTCTGTTGTGTCATTTAATGGAATGGCTCTAATGGCTCAGGTGTAGAGTGACACAGTGGTAACGCGTTCGCCTCGTGTCAAGTAAACCCGAGTTCGAACCTGGGTACAGGTTTTTTCCCCTCTCACTTTGCACTAGGCCTTACGGTCTGAATGTGGAGTCTTTCGGATGAGACGATAAACCGAGGTCCTGTGTGCTCATGCACTTAGCACACGTTAATCCCAGTGGCAACAAAAAAGTTGTCATTTGGTCAAAATTTACACCACCCCTTTCCTTCCTCATCAATCACACAAAAACATCGCATGCAAAAAACAATAATATAAAAATAGGTGGCGCGCCGCTGGCTGCGACGCGCTCTCCAGGTGGGAGCAACCCGAGTTTCACAGAGATGCCTCTGTGACTATAAAGTACCTAATACCTAATAATGCCTAATACCTAATGATAGGGTGGTGTTATTAAAATGGGGACAAATGTCGAAATTGCTTTCTGGTTTAAATGATTTTTTATTTTTCAAATGCACATTAAACAAATATTAAACAAACATAACGGCAACAACAAGCTTAAAGCTTATACTGTGCCACTTTACTTCATATACATTTTAGCATGGCGGCTGGTAAGCACAAAAGGATGTTTAAAACAATTAGAGAAAATAAGGATATACATATACATTTTTGAATCCTTCGTGAAACCAACATTCGGAAAAATGATAAATCAAAACTTTGTGATATACTTAAAGCACAGAAAAAAAGAATTAAACATATACACGAAACGAAAACTGCTTTCTGAGGCTTGGGCAGACAAGACTCACATAAGATAATATTCAAATTATTTAATTTGTTGGCCCCTATTGGGATGTGGAGGACACAAAGAACTTAAAAGCAAGCAAGCGCACACACACACACGCACGCACGCACGCACGTACGCGCGCGCACACGCACACGCACGCGCACGCACACACACACACACACACACACACACACACACACACACACACACACACACACACACACACACACACACACACACACACACACACACACACACACACACACACACACACACACACACACACACACACACACACACACACACACACACAGAAACAGAGATAGCATAGACACCAGACATGCCAATCTAGAAATGTGCTTGAGAAATATGTTGATAACATGATGGATTCTACAGTAATTTAACCTGTTAAAATTGGACCCTGTTCGTCGAAATGGGCCTTGAAAAAACACATTCTGCACAAAACAGAAAAAGATCGAATATTCATTAACAAAAAAAGAAAATTGTTTCATTTTACACTGTTGTATGTATCATTTCACATCTCTTGTTCGAATTCTATTCTGAGTGCATAGGTCAATGTTAATTTCAGAAGGCAAACATTAAAGGTGGACCCTGATGGATGAGTTTTTACATGAAACACGTCGAGATCACCAGAAAGGCAGCCTTTTCAAGGATCGGAACACTCACTTTGCTCCGGTTTCCTAGAAATCAAACCGTCAAAACGGCGATTCCTCCTTTGCGGAGATGCCGGAGAGAGTAGCCATTTTGGATGGGGTGGGTGAAGGTCACTCATTGTGATTGAAGCGTTTTCTTTTTTTGTAGTGCAGTAAAAAATAAATTGGAGCTGTTTCCTTTGTTGTGAGCGAAACTCCTTTAGATAATCTGTATAAA
>CM065695.1:51090596-51093096 GCA_017654935.2 Phymorhynchus buccinoides | reverse complement strand
AGAGGGGTTTCTGTTGGCTGCTGTTTAGATCAGTTGTAAAGAGTGGTGTCGTCTCTTTTTGCCACATATCAGTATTGGGGCTGTTGTTGTTGTTTTGTTTTTTTCTTGCTTACGAAATTTAAACAAAACGCTTAGCGAGAGAGAGAGAGAGAGAGAGAGAGAGAGAGAGAGAGAGAGAGAGAGAGAGAGAGAGAGAGAGAGAGAGAGAGAGAGAGAGAGAGAGAGAGAGAGACACAGAGAGAGAGAGAGCCCTGAGAGAGAGAGAGAGAGAGAGAGAGAGAGAGAGAGAGAGAGAGAGAGAGAGAGAGAGAGAGAGAGAGAGAGAGAGAGAGAGAGAGACAGAGACAGAGACAGATACACAGAGAGAGAGAGAGAGAGAGAGAGAGATACAGAGAGAGCAGCCGAGAGAGAGAGGGAGAGATGAGAGAGAGAGAGAGAGAGAGAGAGATTTGAGAGAGACGAGAGAGAGAGAGAGAGAGAGAGAGACTATCAGAGACAAGAGAGAGATGCAGATAAGAGACACAGTTTTCAAGAGAGACAAACAGAGAGAGATCAGAGAGAGAGACAGAGAGACAGAGAGAGAGACACAGAGAGAGAGACACACACACACACACACACACAACACACACACACACACACACACAGAGACAGAGAGAGAGAAAATAGAGAGAGCGTACAGGAAGAGAGAGAGAGAGAGAGAGAGTTGTTTGTATTTGTATAGATTTTGTTAATTGCAGCCGCCAAGATATGTGTGTAATGGGACGTCTAATGAACACGCTATAATAGGCTTTACGATTGCTGCTGCTCTTACTGTGTTATGTTGCTAAACATTGACGTTGAATCGATTTGTTTCAAACAGTGGAAGGGAGTGAGAAAGGGGGTCAGGCGAAGTTGTATGCATAAATGCTTTTAAAAAAATCATGTCTTTTAGCTTATTGATAATTCCGATATAACCAATGTAATTATCAATGCCTTTGTCATTTTCAGATGAATAGATTTCATGTGCATATGTATTTTTGTTTAAAGTCTAGAAACTCAAGAGGGTTTAAGGGATTCGTATCAGAAGGTTTTTGCAGAGTTGTATACACCTACAATATAATTGGACTTGAGACTACTATTTTCGTGACTAGCATAAACAGGATAGGTCGACGAGAGAAGAGGTGGCTTGGGGGGAGGGTGATGGGGGGAGGGGGAAGGGGGGGGGAGGAGGGGGGCGTAGTTATGAAGCAAAGTAAGATTAGTTGAACATATACGGATTGTGGTGGTTGTGGCTGGAGTATGATGGGGCAGAGACTTGTTATTACCAGGGACAGGAATTGATTGCAATGCCATGATAGAATGATGTCCAATAGGCTACCGCTTTTGCCGCCTAAAATGGAAAAGATGTGTCAGGAAGTTCTAAAAGGGAAGTAACTGGACTTCCGTTTCCGTTTTGTAAATGACGTCTGTTAAGTCCTTTCGCGAACATTTATCCTTTCGCGGATACCATGATCTGCAATAAGCCTAGGGTCTCCCATTGATCAGCGTGTCACAACCTATTCAGATCATGAATGTTGAACCGCCAGTGCAAACCTCCGCCAAGGAAGACTCACAAAACCGAAATTTCCTTCCTCTATGTCCGAGCTGTATCTCATGAACCAGTGGGTAGAATGGCTTCACATTTTGTGTGGTAATGTAACATGGCGAGTAATGAAATAATTGTTTGCAATAAATACACAAAAAAGCAGAAACATGGTCATTTTAGACTAATGTGCACATAAGGGCAAAAAGACCGCGAGAGGACTTAACAGACGTCACTTTGTGTGTTGCTGCCGATACCCGTGTATGGAATGTTTTGGGGGCATGAAAGCACACAGACGCGTTCATGCACGCACCATGCATATTCGCCTGCACGTATGCACCCATATACACATATATTCTGGGCGCGAGTATTGTGTGCACACACAAGGATGAACCCGAGCGGGTACAAAGTTCTTTCGCGCACTTATCTGGGTTTGGTGTCCGGACGCACGCACGCACGCCCGCCCACAGACGAAACAAAAACAGAGTCTAGTTTCACTAGAGGTCGTGCCGAAAGGGTCTAAGAAACACCAGTGCCGTTGGCTAAGTTCAGATGACTCTAATACCTTACTCTTCACATTAAGGAGAGAGAAAAATAGTTGCTATCAAAAGGGAGATAAATCATACGTCTCTGACAGTTTGCACAAATATTTCAATTTCCTTCACGTCTATTTGTGTGCAGAAAATTACGTTTGCACTATATTATGCCATCTAACATGATGAAAAATTAAGAAAGAGAGCTAAAAAACACGTGTGTTTGTTTACTTTGCTAAAATAATCCCATACATTTTCGCTGTAGATTGAAGAATGCTCGTCTGTGCCAACGTTCTTGACTTCGGCTTCCATTTTGAAAAAAAAAAGGTAATATCTCGCGAGAGCTAAAAAAAAAGCTGGAAGTTAAAAAAAAGCATATTTCCCATGATTCAACTAACAGTTTGCC
>CM065695.1:51068096-51085596 GCA_017654935.2 Phymorhynchus buccinoides | reverse complement strand
ACACACATACACACGCACACCCGCACGCAAGCGCACGCAAGCACATACACACACGAACACACTCAAACGGACACGCGCACGCACGCACGCACACAAGCACGCACTTACGAACGAGCGTGCGCGCACGAACGCCCACGCATAATAACACAATCATGCGCGCCTGTGTATGCGCGTGAGTAAAAGACCGCAATCATCACAGACGATATTCAGATACCCATTTTGGATGGGAATTTCCAAATTTTGTGGGAGAGAGAGAGAGGGAGAGAGAGAGAGAGAGAGAGAGAGAGAGAGAGAGAGAGAGAGAGAGAGAGAGAGAGAGAGAGAGAGAGAGAGAGAGAGAGAGAGAGAGAGAGAGAGAGAGAGAAAGACTGACAGACAGACAGACAGACAGACAGAGAGCGAGAGAGAGAGAGAGAGAGAGAGACAGAGAGAGACACAGAGAGAGAGACAGAGACAGGCAGGGACAGAGAAAGACAGAGACAGAGAGAGCGAGATACAGACAGACAGAGAGCGAGAGACAGACAGACAGAGAGCGAGAGACAGAGACAGATAGAGACAGAGTCTGAATGGTTTAATTAAGCCACAGGCCCATAAGAGACAGAGAGAGAGAGAGAGAGAGAGAGAGAGAGAGAGAGAGAGAGAGAGAGAGAGAGAGAGAGAGAGAGAGAGAGACAGACAGACAGACAGACAGACAGACAGGCAGACAGAGAGAGACACAGAGAGAGCATAGGCAAATTTTACTTTAAGATACCGATCTTCATGTTTCCCATTATCTATGCATGATAAACTACTACGTTACCTTACCCTATGGACATAGAAACGCACAGAAACCATCCTAATTCTGTTCCACTCCCTAGACAGACAGATAGCCTAAAACCCAAAGGTACCGTAATATCTAAATCCCTGATATTGTAGCCTTTTGAGCACACCGACCTCCACCCCACCCCCCTTTTGCACACAGAGAATTCTGTCTTTTTGTCACCTACTTGACTTTTGTGGCCAATGACATTTTCTTTCCATCCAACCCATCATCATCATCAATAATGAGCGGTTTTGCTGGAGTTATGTTCTTTAGCCTTTAGCAACACGTGCGTAGCATTCCATTTGAAGACACTTTCTTAGTTTCGACAAACTCACTTTTCTGTTCTCTCTGCCTTTGTCTCCCTCTCCCGCGCTCGGCAAAATAGATACTGTCTTCTAGCCAGCAGAGTGATAGAATATGGCGCTACCAGAAGCGCCAGTAGCGGCCACTTCCCAGGAGAATGCATTCCTATCTGCAGGCAAGTTTCCTCAAGGTGATTGGCCATTGTGGGCGGTAGGGAGTTCCTTTGCTTAAGAGCTAGGCGATTAGCAGGAAGGGCAGGCATAATAATATGTTCTGGTGGCCCCACGGGATAAGACTCTACTGGCTCATTTCATTTCCCTTGGTCAAATAGAAGGAATAATCTATTTTTGCCGCTAACTCCCGCGAGAGAGAGAGAGAGAGAGAGAGAGAGAGAGAGAGAGAGAGAGAGAGAGAGAGAGAGAGAGAGAGAGATAACGATAACGATAACGATATTTTACTTGGTAAGGCCAAGGCCCCATTCAAAGGGGTGATTCACAATACATATTTTAAGCTTACAACTGTCATGAGAGAGAGAGAGAGAGAGAGAGAGAGAGAGAGAGAGAGAGAGAGAGAGAGAGAGAGAGAGAGAGAGAGAGAGAGAGAGACAGAGAGAGAGAGAGAGCTATGACCAATTGACTTCAAATGGAACGCCCCCTGGCGTCATGGACTAAGTGCCATAACTCTTCTAAACAACTCTTAACGGGTATAATGAATGCAGCGAATCCATGATGGAAGCTATGGGGGTAATCTATTCAAAGACTGTACAGGGGAAGATAAACATCCGGTCTCTTTTCCCTATATGAGTAGTGAGGACAGAAACACTGGTTATGTCCCTTTGAAACGTGCCACATTTTACACATCGATAGGCCAGTTGAATTCTCCGTTCAAGTTCCAGTCCGAGTTTTTGGATAGCCTCCACTGAGAATAGTGTACACGTCCGCACTAACGATAACTCTATCAGCCCGGTTCGCCGACCTTTTAAGGAATCCATCTTACCCTTTTAGAATATCTTTGATCTATTCAATCTCTAAAGATTCTTACTTCGATTAGACACATTAATATATGTGTCCACGCACGAGGATGAAATGTCAGCAACGAGATGTTTGAGGGATAGAGAATGTAAGGAGAGTGTTGCGCAGACATTAATTAACAAAAGCGGGAGGGGAATGGAGGGTGTGCGTGGGGGATAGGGAGAGGGGGAGAAGGGGATTAGACGGTGAGAAAATATTAAAAAAAACAAAAAACCTCTAAATATCCCTCTAAAATGTTTAATCCAGTCATCATTTTGTTATTGTTATGTTATTGCGTTTTATGATTAATTTCTGTTCTTATGTCAAATTTGGTTTAGTTTACTCGTAACATGAGATTTCATAATCCGATAAAAATTAAAAAACCGAGTAACAATCTTAACTTTAAAAAAAAATTCAAATCGTCTCTTTCCTCGTCTGTCTCTGTGTGTGTCCTTAGTTCTCCGTAGTCTTTCCCTAGATCTTTGCGTTTCTCGCTGTCTCTGCCTCTGCCTCTCTCTCTGTCTATGCCTCTGCCCCTCTCTCTCTCTCTCTCTCTCTCTCTCTCTCTCTCTCTCTCTCTCTCTCTCTCTCTCTCTCTCTCTCTCTCTCTGTCTCTGCCTCTGCCTCTCTCTCTCTCTCTCTCTCTCTCTCTCTCTCTCTCTCTCTCTCTCTCTCTCTCTCTCTCTCTCTCTCTCTCTCTCTCTCTCTCTCTCTCTCTCTCTCTCTCTCTCTCTCTCTCTCTCTCTCTCTCTGTCTCTCTCTCTCTCTCTCTCTCTCTCTCTCTCTCTCTCTCTCTCTCTCTCTCTCTCTCTCTCTCTCTCTCTCTCTCTCTCTCTCTCCCTCTCTCTCTCTCTCTCTCTCTCTCTCTCTCTCTCTCTCTCTCTCTCTCTCTCTCTCTCTCTCTCTCTCTCTCTCTCTCTCCCTCTCAAAACAATTCGTTATAGGTGCTTTAAGCATTTTGACAAAGATATCTTTCTCTCGGATCTGCTTAATTCTGGTTTATCAAAGGTTTATCAATACTGTAATCCAGAGGAAGCCTTCGACTGTTGGATTAAAACCTTTTGCTATGTTTATAATAAACACGCCCCTATCAGAATAAAACGTGTTAAAAATAAACCTAAACCACCATGGATAACAGATGATATCGATCAGGCTTCCTATCTTAGAGATTTTTACAAAGCAACCAAAGACCCTAGGGCTAATGCCCAACGTAACCTTGTAAATTCAATGAAGCGTTCATCTAAACAGAAATATTTTAGGGAGTTACTATTAGACAAAAATCCTAAAAAGGTGTGGAGTGCAATTAATTCCTTGACAAACGGGAATTATGTCAAAAAATCACCTCAATCAACTACACCCTCTCCGAACTTATTAAATCAGCATTTTGTATCAATTGCGGAATGTCTGATCCAAAATGATATTTGGAAACAAAATGATCTAAAGACCTTGAAAGACTTCTGTTTATCCAAGAATATCCAGTCTACAGTCTCCATTCCGTTACTAACAATATATGAAGTATATGCTGCTCTCACGCATTTAAAACAATCTACAACTAAGGATGCTGATGGATTGGATGGGATAATCCTTAAACTTGCTGCTCCTGTCATCACCGACAGTCTAACCTATATATATAATTTATGTATTAGTGAAAATTACTTTCCAGCTCAGCTTAAAAACGCTAAGATCATCCCACTTCACAAATCTGGTGATGAGAACGAACCTTCTAATTATAGACCTATATCCATACTGTCAGTTTTGTCAAAACCCTTAGAAAAACACATCCAAAAACACCTATCTCATCACTTAGAAAAGTACGATCTCCTACATCCAAGCCAATCAGGGTTTAGGAAACAACACTCATGCCACACAGCTCTAGTTAACATGGTTGATACATGGCTAGGAAATATTAATAACAATCAGTATACTGGAATTGTCTTTGCTGACTTTGCAAAAGCATTTGATGTAATCAATCACTCACTACTTATGAATAAACTACGTGTTTACAATATAGGTGATCAAGTGTGCCAACTGCTTGAGTCATTTTTTTATCAAACAGACAACAACAAGTATGCACTGGTCTTCACCAGTCTTCTTCTCTCCCAAACAACTATGGTGTTCCACAAGGTTCAGTTTTGGGCCCATTGTTGTTTTTATTATATATTAATGATTTACCTTTGCTTGTTAAAGACAATTGCAATCTCTTTGCGGACGATAGTTCAGTCGAATCCGCTCATCCTTCATTACACGTTTTGTCATCTAACATCCAAGAAAATGTAAATCAACTGGCCAGATGGGCTGATCTAAATCACATGTGTCTGAATCCAAACAAAACTAAGTATATTATGTGTTTGACAACCAGACAGAAACGCCAAAATCTTTCATCTACTTCATTCCCAATTCACATCTTGGGACAAACAATCGAGGAATCCAGTTCACACAAGGCCTTAGGTATAACGATTGATAACAAATTATCTTGGTCAGAACACATAGACATATTAAGTAAGAAGGTATCGCAAAGAATATTTCAACTATCAAAAATAAAACATTTCCTCAATCTCAATCTCAGGAAGCAGTTCTATTATGCACATATAAATTCACTTATCAGCTATTCCTCTACTTTGTGGGACTCAGCAAGTGCAAATGTTCTAAAACCTCTCGTTAGACTGCATAAACGAGCTGTTAAATTGGTGCTGCTCAAATCAACTTCTCTTACGAACAATGATTACAAAACATTAGGTATATTACCTTTTAAATTACAGTTGGAGCATAACAAAGCAAGGATGATGCACAAAATCATGACAGGAAATGCTCCTCAATCTTTAATCGACCGCTTCTTGATAAACAGTTACAGGCAGTCAAACAAACTACTAATTCCAACCCCAAGATTAGACTTATTTAAAACCAGTTTAATATACAGTGGTGGATCTTACTGGAATAATCTGCCAGCCAACTTAAAAGCGACCAAACGCCCAGCATCCTTCAACAAACTAATGAAGAACTACCTAATGAACAAACTCCACTGACAATGAACAATGAAAACTCTCTCTCTCTCTCTCTCTCTCTCTCTCTCTCTCTCTCTCTCTCTCTCTCTCTCTCTCTCTCTCTCTCTCTCTCTCTCTCTCTCTCTCTCTCTCTCTCTCTCTCTCTCTCTCTCTCTCTCTCTCTCTCTCTCTTCATTTTACAGACAAGTGTGTAATGTTGGCTTAGGCTTGATTTTCTCATGTTATATATAAAAATATTAGTGTCGTTTTTTATATTTGCTAAAAATGATGATGAAACGTATGATTTATTTTGCTTGTCTGTTAGTTGAATGTATATTTGAAACTTGAGTGTATAAGGTAGGATTAGGTTTGATTTTGTCGAGTGTATATGCTAATTTACAAATTAGTGCATGTAAAAAATAAATACTTATATAAAGTAAGAATAAGTTCGATGATGTCATGGATATGTATTTACTATGATTTTATAACGTGTGTGTGTTTACTATTAGGTTTATTTTTTAGTTGAATATGCGAAGTAGGCCTACAAGTAACTAGGCTCGACTTTGTCATGTATCAGTGTTTATAATGTTATGATTGTTAAAGCTATGCTTCCCTCTCTCACTCAGTCTATCTATTTCTGTCTCTGTCTCTGTCTCTGTCTCTGTCTCTGTCTCTGTCTCTCTCTCTCTCTCTCTCTCTCTCTCTCTCTCTCTCTCTCTCTCTCTCTCTCTCTCAGTGTGTGTGTGTGTGTGTGTGTGTGTGTGTGTGTGTGTGTGTGTGTGTGTGTGTGTGTGTGTGTGTGTGTGTGTGTGTGTGTGTGTGTGTGTGCGCGCGCGCGTGTGTGTGTGTTTAGTGTCATAACATAATTATTTAGTATACAAATTTAGTTTTTTCATTCTTAGGCTTATATTGTTATATTTTGTCTATTGTGACTTAGCCAGAATGTTTATATTTATGTAACGAAAAGTGTTTCTTTGATATTATTGTATTGGGGATCCTGTATGATGAGAGAGAGAGGAGAGAGAGAGAGAGAGGGGGGGGGAGAGAGAGGGGGAGAGGGGGAGAGAGAGAGGGGGAGAGAGGTGGGAGAGAGGGGGAGAAGGGGGGGAGAGAGGGGGAGGGAGGGAGAGAGGGAGGGGGGAGAGAGAGAGTATGGGCCGTGTGTACGCACGTATTAATTGGTGCATTCCTTCCTGTTACTGTTTACATTTTTATTAGTTTTTGTGAGTGTGATGTGTTATTAGAGAGTGACAGTGTTGGCGAACGAGGGTGGATGTCTTTGTGAGTGAAAATCATGTTATTTCGTTACTTTATTTCTTTGCATTCGAATGTTGGTGGTATGACTTTCTTGTTGATTTTAATTAATGTTTTCCATCTTTCATTGTTGCTTTTGTAACGCGCAACGGGCATACTACTATGTTTAGCGCTATATTATTATTATTATTATTATTATTATTATTATTATTATTATTATATTTATTGCTACTATTATTATTATAGGATTGGGTTTTATTTTGCTATGTATAAGTGTTTATTCCAAAATGTGTGTATGTTAAAAATGAGTATGTATAATAGGATTTGTTTTATTCTGTCATGTATATGTGCTTACATTTACGTTTGATGTATTTTTAAGATCAGTATGTAAAATGGGCTTAGGCTTGATTTTATTATGTGTATCGGCTTTAAATTTAAAATGTGTAGGTTACATGTTATGAGTATGCAAAATAGGATTAGTCTTAATTTTGTGATGAGTTAAGTTTTACTTATGTGCATGTTAAAGACGAGGACTAGAAAGTAGGCTTAGGCTTGATTTCGTTATGAGTAGTATTTACTTTTTAATATGTGTATTCGCTTGCAAACAATATGACTTGGTCTGCTTTTGTTACGAGTGTATGTTTATTTTTTAAATTGTTTATGCTACAAATGAATAATGTAATGTAGGAATAGGTCTCATGTTGCCATGGGTACGTACATGTATTTACATTTTAAATTGTGCATGTTAAGATGAGTAGGTAAAGTAATATTATGTTTGACTTATTATGTGCATGGGTTTCTTTTCAAATAAGTACATTTTAATGATGAAGTATGATTGAGGTATTTTTTTTATATGTTTGTGCACTTCTTTGAGTGTGAAAAGTAGGATTGCGTTTTATTTTCCCGTGTGTATGCGCTTACGTCACACATTTTGAATGTTAATAATGAGTATAGTTAATAATAATAGGTTTGATTTTGTTATTGATGTGTTACAATATAGGGATGTTTTTTGCATGCTTTACATTACTTTGTATGTGTTTATTTTTGTTTTTCATTTTCTACTTTTATAAATGTATTCTGTCCAGAGGGCTGGATGTAAAAAAGCATGTTATTGCTTACTCTATTACCCTCTATAAATAAAATTCAATCAATCAATCAATCAATCTCTCTCTCTCTCTCTCTCTCTCTCTCTCTCTCTCTCTCTCTCTCTCTCTCTCTCTCTCTCTCTCTCTCTCTCTCTCTCTCTCTCTCTCTCTCTCCGTTTGCTGGGCTGCCCTGAAGCAGTCTCATTCGGTGAACAGATGGGAGGGAATTCCAACTATAATGTTATCGCTCCTCTCCTTGAATTATGTGGACCTGAGAGCGTAATTATCAAGCCGGCGCAACACACGCGTAAAATCGTATGGGGATGCGATGCGAGTGGGTCACGTGAGTCATGATTCGCGTGAAATACTTCTGTCTAAAAAATAATTCTGCCATTTTCACTCACTATACTCAAGTAGACCCAATACATGAATTTCACGTGAATCATGACTCGCATCGTCACAATCGCATCGCATTCAGATCCGAATCGTAAGAGGGTAGCAGGCCATTAAGGGCTTTAGACTTGGGGAGGGAAAATACCTAGTTGAACATTGCCAAAGGGTAGAGAGTCTGTTTATCTTTTGCAGGTTGACTAACGGTGATAAAACTACCAACATTTCTAGGCTATCTCGTACTTAAGTCATCCATTTTCAAATTTTTGCAATGGAAATGTTCGCTGAGAAGCCAAAATTCTGCCATTTTGGGAAAAGTGATAGGGTTAGGATCAACCTAGGATTATTTTCATAAACCTGAAAGAAGCAGACTTTGTATTTTCAGACCGAGGGTCGTAAACTTTGAAGAGTGTGAGTAAAATAGAAGATTGCTCAATTTGATTGTTTGTGTTCGATGTCTATCGTTCCTTCGCTGATCTTTGCACTGGGCGCGAACATCAGAAGTCATATATAACATCATGTGTATTAACAATCATCCTATCTGGATTATTCAAAAACATAGTAGGGACTTTCCTGGCAATGTAGTACCTCCAGGATCGTCCAGCTATCTTTACGGTTGTTAATGTCCAACATGTACCTGTTCCAGGTCGAAGGACGTTAAACGGACCTTCTTCTTCAAGTCAGAAATCAAGGTCGAAGTTTACTCTCGCAAAATAAAAGTGTACGAACATAAATAAAAAGCATGAAAGCCAACTAAGCATAGTTGATATTGTTGGTTATGTGCCTGGTGATGTAGTACTATCATAATCGATGGCTTAGAGTCAAAACGGACTATCTTTAGGTAATCCATTGACTTATTATTGATGTTATTGAAAAACTAGGAACTTGTATTAAAGAAGACTGCAAATATTATAAAATGGGGATTATGTTTTTTATATACCTGCAGTCTTTTTGTGATACAAGTTATTCGTTTTCTCAATAAGTTCAATAATACGTCAATGGACAATCTAGAGATAGTCCGTTTTGACTCCAAGCAATCGCATTGTTCTCTGGTGAAAGCCAGAAGCTTCTATCATGAAAGTAATAAAGAAAGCTGATACAAAAAACAACCTTCTGGCTTTCACTGGAGAAGATTGATAGTGCTTTCTGGGCTAGGGCACTTGACATCATGTTTTACAGCACATCTGCCCTGCCACTAGAGAGCTCTGGGCCAAACTACCCTGCACTTCAATCACCCACCTTCCTCCCCGGAAATGTTTGCATTGAAATGTTTCACTCAGAAGCCAACATTCTTCTTCTTCTTCTTCTTCTTCTTCTTCTTCTTCTTCTTCTTCTTCTTCTTCTTCTTCTTCTTCGATCGCTCAGACAGTTTCCTGTCAATTATGAGCGCAGATGCGTCATGCTGCCGTTATGCGACTAACTAAGGAAATAGTTAGGCCCAGCATGTCCGACTTCGGCTGGAGGAAATCTTTTTGAAAGTGTTTCTTGAAAAAAGGCCGGAGAATGGACCGGAGAGGCAGAAAGATAGTAGATGACAGTAAACAAAGGGAAAAGGCAGAGTCAAAGAGAGTGACAGATTAGAGGAAGTTACAAGCACAAATCTTCCAGAAGGTGGGGGAACTATTTTTACAAAAGACTCCCCAGTATCTTCACAGGGGGAACATTCTGCCTATTTATAAAAAATAAAAAGGGGGGGAGGGACAGCGTTAGGATCAGCCTAGAATTATTTTTCATAAAACTGAAAGAAGCAGTCTTTGAGATTGAGGATCGTAAACATGAGGGGGTGGCTAAAGTACAAGACTGCCACCACACTGTGATAAGGGTGATCATGGGAAAATCAATCAACTTGGCTCCAGTCCCGCATTTTCATCAGTCATCAAGCCAGCCCCACCCACGCTGCAAAATCGATGTTGTTTTGTTGTCATGTCTAAACGTTTGTCAGACATGCCTCCCGCAAACATGTGCGATTAGCTTGTAGCAGTTATTTTATATAAACATAATATAACAACCAACTTTTCATTCGCTTACTATTATTTTTGCTGTAGACGAATTGCTAGGGTAATCATTCGCGTATGTTAGTATTATTCTTTCTTTTTTTTTCATTTCTTTCTTTCTTTCTTTTTTTTTTTTTTTTCTTCCTTCCTTTCTTTCTTTCTTTCTTTCTTTCTTTCTTTCTTTCTTTCTTTCTTTCTTTCTTTCTTTCTTTCTTTCGTTCTCTCTTTCTTTCTTTCTTTCTTTCTTTCTTTCTTTTGTTTTGTTTTGTCTTTTACATCATGTTTTATGTCCGTTATGTTTTGTATTATGGACAATAAACAGTCTTATGTAATATGTTTTATATAAAGGTCTGTGTACACGTTAACGTTATTCACAAAATATCTCTAATTCCCCATGGCAACACAGTGTTAGGCCACTCATAATATTACTTACACTCACTGTGTTGCCATGGGGAATTAGAGATATTTTGTGGATAAAGGTCTGTGTATACGTTAACATTATTCACAAAATATTTCTATTTCCCCATGGCAACACAATGAGCTGTAAGTCATATTAAGAGTGGGCTATCATTGTGTTGCCATGGGGAAATAGAAAAACCTCGTGAATAATATTAACGTGTACACAGACCTTAATATGACTTACAACTCACTGTTTTGCCATGGGGAAATATAAATATTTTGTGAATATTGTTAACGTGTTCCCGTGCGTAGGCCTAATATCTTGTGAATGGCTGCACAAAATAATTTTCAATTTTGTACGACGACACATTGTGTAAAACTGGTGTGTTCTTAGGGACTGATGAGATCCGGACTTCCTTACTCGTCGAACCCAATCAGATCTTCAGTTAGAAACAACAACAAAGCAATAACAGTTCCCTCCTCAAACACCGACCAGTTCAAAAACTCTTTCTTTGTTAGAACACCAACAGAGTGGAACCATCTGAATAACAGCACTGTCCAAGCCAACTCCGTTGAGGCCTCCAAAAGACAGCTATTAATCAACCAACATCAATAAACCGCCTCTGCACAATCTCTCCCCGTCGCAGTTATGCCAGACTATTGGATTGTAGCGACGTATTTGAAAGAAGAAGAAGAAGAAGAAGAAGAAGAAAAAGAAGAAGAAGAAGAAGAAGAAGAAGAAGAAGAAGAAGAAGAAGAAGAAGAAGAAGAAGAAGAAGAAGAAGAAGAAGAAGAAGAAGAAGAAAGTACTCCAGGAAAGGACGTTTGGGCTTCCTCGGAGACATTTCTATAATATTTTTGTAATTGTTCTTCGTTTGTTTGCTTGTTTTTGTATGTGTGTGCTAAATTAAAAAAACAATTCTGATTATGTTTCACGTGGGATTTGTAAATTTTAGGGCGATCTGCAATCACTACCACGCCATTATTGTATGTTATGTATCCGAATACTTCCCATATGCAAGTTCCAGACTCGTTCTTGATTAGAACGCGTTTTGTTTGTTTGACCTCTTTCAGCGGT
Source organism: Phymorhynchus buccinoides (assembly GCA_017654935.2). Taxonomy (NCBI): domain Eukaryota; kingdom Metazoa; phylum Mollusca; class Gastropoda; order Neogastropoda; family Raphitomidae; genus Phymorhynchus; species Phymorhynchus buccinoides. Next base: position 51,074,300 of record CM065695.1, on the reverse strand, counting down.
GACCTTCCAGATTTGCATACAGAACCGGTACAAGTTGAACAAGAAGTTCCGGAAATGGCTGACACAGACTTCCTCTTCCGGCGACAATATTCAGGAGAAAGGGCTTCTGCACCAAGCCAAGGTCTCTGGACAATTACCAGTGTTTGTTTCTCTCCTTCTCTGTGTGCCTCTCTTTACATGATATTGCTTGTAAGAAAAGAACAGGTTGTGAAAATGCCTAAGTATTCAGAAGTATTCTCTTTTTCTACCTTGATCACCAAACCCAAACCCTGGTGAGTTTTCCCCATTCTACCATTTTTGTCCCTATTCAGAAGTATAATGGGAATTCTGGGTAATTTTGGTCGATGACATTTCCTAAAAATGGAGGCAATCATATCTCTTTCACAAAAAAAAGAAACAAAACAAAACCAACAACGATAAACAAATAAAATGTAAAGAAAGAAACACAGAACTTCCCCGTGTTACAGGCATTTCACGTATATATAACATTAAATTGTAAAGACGTAGATACCTAAGAACTCATCGTTTGTAATCTAACCAGCAAGACACACTCATCACCAAAAATTGTTGATAATATGTAGCTTGCATGTCTCACTTTGTGTTAAATTTGCGGATATTGATTTTTTAAGAAACTGTTACCACTCCTTTTTGTTTGAAAACCAACAACACAGTTTGCTCTTGCGGATATTGATTTAAATATAATTTGCTCTATGCTAATGCCTGCCTTAAAAATCTTACCAATGGAGAAACGCATATTATTATTGTTTAAAACGAATATCAACGGGTGCTTGTTTTTGTTATTGGTTTCTTTTAAGATAAATTAATAACAATAGTGTTTGAAGAAGAATTGTTCTGGTGACTTCAGAACTGAAGAAGTCACCATTGTGTGATCATTGCTGAAGAAGAATTGTTCTGGTGACTTCAGAACTGAAGAAGTCACCATTGTGTAATCATTGCTGAAGAAGAAGTCACCATTGTGTAATCGTTGCTGAAGACGAATTGTTCTGGTGACTTCAGAACTGAAGAAGTTACCGTTGTGTAATCATTGCTGAAGAAGAATTGTCCTGGTGACTTCAGAACTAAACAAATCACCATTGTGTAATTGTTGCAGTTGGCGGCAGAGGCGGAGAATGCAGACAATGCGGCCGAACAGAAGCGACAGCTGGGAAAGAGAGTGAGATATGGAGAGATTGTGCAGGTATGTGGCATCACGTGACACACAGACACAGAGAGAGACACACACACAGACACAGACACACATAGACACACACAGACACACACGCACGCCCCCCCCCCCCCCCCTTACGTACACACACATTCAGAGTGAGAGAGAGAGAGAGTGAATGAGTGAGTCAAAGAGACAATTAGAGAGAGAGACAGACAGACAGACAGACAGCCAGAATAGATAGACAGACAGACAGACGGGCAGCGAAAAGCACACACAAACTAGAAACATACGGTTCCAGATCAAAATGAACGAAACTATCCTCGTTTCTTGATAAGGACAAACATGATTGATTGACTGACTGATTGATTGCTTGATTGGTTGGTTGGTTGGTTGATTGGTTGGCTGGTTGATTGATTGTTCAGTTGGTTGGCTGATTGGTTGGTTGGTTGGTTGATTGGTTGGTTGATTGATTGGTTAGTTGGTTGATTGGTTGATTGGTTGATTGGTTGATTGGTTGATTGGTTGGTTGGTTGATTGGTTGGTTGGTTGATTGGTTGGTTGGTTGATTGATTGATTGGTTGGTTGATTGTTTGGTTGGTTGGTTGGTTCATTGATTGATTGGTTGGTTGGTTGGTTGGTATGTTGATTGTTTGATTGATCGATGATTGATTGATTGATTCTTTGATTCCTTCATTGATTCACTGAACCCATTGCATTAATGTTGTTTCAGCTGAGACATGCGTTCACCAACAAGTACGTGCACATGTGCACCTCCCAGACCAGCCAGAAAGACAAGAACAACATGATGGTGGGAATGAGCAAAAACAAATAGTTCCTCCCCCTTCTGACTGTTTCTATTGATGTCTGGTTCTGTCTCTGTTTCATTGTCTGTGTGAGTGTCGGTCTGTCTGTGTCTTATTGCCTGTGTGTGTCACTGTCAACATAATGCTTCTTTCTGACTTACCCTTGCGTATTTTTGCCTCTGTCTCTTTGTGTGTGTGTGTATCTCTCTGTCTCTCTCTCTGTGTCTCTCTTTGCCTGTGTATCTGTCTCTCTCTCTGTCTGTCTCTGTTTGTCTGTGTCTGTGTCTCTCTTTGTCTGTGTCTCTGTCTCTCTCGTTCTTTGTCTCTTTTCCTGCGCGCTCATTTGCTCATTTCTGTCTGTTTAAATGTCTGTCTGCCTTATACTTTCTTTCTATCTATCTGTCCGACTGTCTGTCTGTATCTCTGTTTTTCTCGCCTCTGTCTTCTCTCTCTCTCTCTCTCTCTCTCTCTCTCTCTCTCTCTCTCTCTCTCTCTCTCTCTCTCTCTCTCTCTCTCTCTCTCTCTCTCCCTCTCTCTCTCTCTCTCTCTCTCTCGCTCTCTCTCTCTCTCTCTCTCTCTCTCTCTCTCTCTCTCTCTCTCTCTCTCTCTCTCTCTCTCTCTCTCTCTCTCTCTCTCTCTCTCTCTCTCTCTCTCTCTCTCTCTCTCTCTCTCTCTCTCTCTCTCTCTCTCTCTCTCTCTCTCTCTCTCTCTCTCTCCCCCCCTCTCTCCCTCTATGTCCCCACGCTGTTAGCTAAGCCCTTGTTTTAAATTACTCAGAAACGCAATTAAGAAATGACGAATCTCTGCAATCACGGTACATCCCTCCCCCCCCCCCCCCCCCCCGCCGTCTCCCCCCCCCCCCCCTCTCTCTCGATAATCTTTTTACCAAACGCCTTTTGCAACTCGACTCTGGGTGATCATGCTCCAACGCGCTCTCCCAGAATGATGATCAAACTTGATCCAGTTACTCCCCTTTGATCCACACCCATCGTTAGGGGGCGCTGCCTTGCGCAGGGGGGTCTGGGTAATATTACAGAGGACAACCACCCACACGCTTCCATCTAAATCTACCCCACCCCCGCTCCCCCCCTCCCCCTCTCCCCACAGCTGTTCCACCCCATACAAAATCAAGCTATTTAGTTAACAGACTGAATTTAGAAATCTTAGATAAAAACTGCACCAAGCTTTTGCTTGTAAAAATATTTGGGCTGTATGTTCTTCATTGTATTTGTAATATATTTTTTCAATCAGATTTATGGTAAAAACTTATTTTGTTGAGCAGTATCATACAACATATTTAGTTGAAAATGTTCTTGAATAAAACACAAACATAAATAAAATTGCCCATGAGTGAACATCTAGCAATGTCCACTGAATATAAGTAATTTTGACACATACTACAACATATTATTGACTGTAATTTATGAAAAGCAACTTATGGTAAACTAAAGTTGGCTTGAAACAACTTCTGAAAATATAGATAAACTAAATGTTCCTCCCGAAACAGCTGTGATCCCCTCTGCTCAATGCAAGTATGGAACGTAGGGAAAGTTAATTTAAGAACATTTATTTCGTTTACCGTAGGTAAATCCAGAGCAAAACAAACTTCTTTAATTACTGTAATTACTCTTCATGTTTGCAACATGTGGTCAAACCCTGTTCTTCTATTATATTATGTTATTGTGTTTAGCATTACATTGTATGGCATTGTATTGTAAATTATCGTTTTGCATTGTGGTTGGATTGCGTTAACTGGCAACAGTCGAGGTATAATTGACGAACAATGAGTCACACATTGGTGCTTGTTAAAACAAAGTTTCAATAAAGGTTCAGACAGAAAGAACACAGACCAAAATACCAAGTTAATATAACCGGTTTTAGTTTAATGTTCATTTCAAAGACATGGGGACAAAAAAGTTGTAGACAATTTTACGATACAGTGAACCTCTTGAAAAAGCCACAACAAGGTCGAAAAAGGAGTGGTCTTTATCCGGATTTGAATGGGGGGGAGGGGGAGGGATCGGTAAAAAAAAAGGTGAAAACGTTTTGTGTCACATCTGAAAAAGGGGTCTTAAAGAGAAGCTATGAATTAATAGGGAGGTTTCCCTGAACTGGAACAGAACATGGGAATGCAGTTAGAAAGAAAGCACAATGATTGTGATCAATCGTCAACACAGTTGTTTGCATTGCTCATCGTCACATGCACCACACATATTGCTTTCCAGTGTACCTAGATCCAGAACACTATAGCGGAGTAAAGCCCACATGGCATTATCGCAAAACGAATAAAAGAATGTTCATAATATGTGACCCAGCACCACGAAAGGGACATTAAGTCGCTGAGCTGGTTTCTCACAACAGGCTTGCAAAGTCAAAAATCTAATTTTGTGTCAATTTTGAGCTATGGATATTTTTTGGTTCTCTAGCATCTTATCTTTCATATTTATAAAGGACAATCCTTAATATGGTTTCTAAATGGTCTTATAAGTGTTTTAAAATAAGCAGGTCAATGCATTTTATTCAGCCAGGCTAGACTTTAGACTGCGTTTTCTCAAAATGGCCGACGCTCACCCTACTAACTCTACATGCTCATAACTCTGGAACGGAAAAAGATACAAGAATGGTCCTTGTATCAGTATAAAGAGAATTGTCTAACGTTTTCAAATGTATAATATTCTCAGAATGGCCAGTTTGACACTTAATGTCCCTTTTGTGGTGCTGGGTCACATATTCTCTAGTGTTTAACCTCTCGCTGAACGGAGGCAGACAAAGAACGGTTTTGGAGTCAGACATTAGATATATGAATCCATCACGCTTCATTGGGGTATCTGTCTGTCTGGTTGTCTGTCGCCCTGTCGCACAGCTTCGGTCAAACACGGGGAATAAATTGTAGTGATTGACATATCGTGTCCGTTATGACATGGGTATTTATCCTTTTGCCGCCAGTCATTTTTCAGCCCCAATCTACCATTAAACTTAACTTGTTAGAGACAAAATTGTATCTGCAATATTGGGAATTCCTCTGTGACATGTATACCATTAGGCCTATCCTTACCTCCCAAAATGAAGAAAATAGGGTCTTTGGATAACAGGCCCTAATTTGATGCCTTTTAGTGACATGGGTGTTAAACCATTGTGGTGCATAAATGTGACATTGGCGGTGAAAGGGTTAATATTCAGCGGTTATCCCTAAAATACACATACGCGCACGCTGGCACACACGTCTCACTAGCATGTACGCGCGCACGCACGCACACACGCACGCACGCACGCACACACACATAGGCGCGCGCGCGCGTATACATGCTTGTGTTTGTTTATGTGCGTCTATCTGTTTGTCTGTCTATCTATCTGTCTGTCTGTTTGTCTGTCTATCTGTCTATATGTCTGTACCAATGTGTCTGTGTCTGTGTGGTTGCTTTGTCAGTCTGTCAACATCTGTATCTGTGTCTGTACTACATGTACTGTGTTGCTGGCTTTTGGTCTCTGTAACTCCTACTTACATAACACTTATATAAACGTGTGTTAAGTCCTCTCGTGGACGTTTTGTCCTTATGTGCACACTAGTCTAAAATAACCCTGTTTCTGCTTTTGTGGGTATTTATTGCAATTATTTACTTCATTCCTCGCCACGTTACATTGCCACACAAAATGTGAAGCCATTCTACCCACTGGTTCATGAGATACAGCTCAGGCATGAAGGAAGGACATTTCGGTTTTGTGAGTCTTCCTTGGTGGAGGTTTGCACTGACGGTTCAAAATTCAGAATAAGTTGTGATATGCTGATCAAGAATATAATGGTTATGGGAGACCCTAGGCTTATTGTACATCATGGTGTCCGCGAGAGGACAGATGTTTGCGAAAGGACTTAACACACGTGCGTCCATTGTGAGCACAAAGTTCTAAGGACGGTACTTGGTCTACTCCGCTGTTGTCGCCCATTCAAGGTAGCGTGTAGAATCCAGAGTAGATCTCGTCATGTTCCTTCCTTCGGTTCTATGAATGTGATGCGGCATTGAAGGAACGAAGGTGGGGATAGAAGGTTTGCATTTTCTGTGGAATTCTTGGCACTGATCCAAACCTTATTGTGAAGGAATGTGAAAGATGTAGAACTTCTGTACCTACCTCCATCATTTTGTCTCGTTCTCCTTATGTCTGTCTGTCTGCATGTATCTATCTCTGTTTCGGACTGTGTATCTTTCTGTCCATCTGTCTCTCAATCCCTCTTTCTGT
>CM065695.1:51055596-51063096 GCA_017654935.2 Phymorhynchus buccinoides | reverse complement strand
CTCTCTCTCTCTCTCTCTCTCTCTCTCTCTCTCTCTCTCTCTCTCTCTCTCTCTCTCTCTCTCTCTCTCCCTCTCTCTCTCTCTCTCTCTCTCTCTCTCTCTCTCTCTCTCTCTCTCTCTCTCTCTCTCTCTCTCTCTCTCTCTGTCTCTCTGTGTGTCTCTCTCTTTGTCTCTCTCTCTGTCTCTGTCTCTCTCTCTCTCTCTCTCTCTCTCTCTCTCTCTCTCTCTCTCTCTCTCTCTCTCTCTCTCTCTCTCTCTCTCTCTCTCTCTCTCTCTATCTCTCTGTCTGTCTCTCTTTCTCTCTCTGTGTCTCTCTCTCTGTCTCTGTCTCTCTCTCTCTCTCTCTCTCTCTCTCTCTCTCTCTCTCTCTCTCTCTCTCTCTCTCTCTCTCTCTCTCTCTCTCTCTCTCTCTCTCTCTTTCTCTGCTTATCTGCTTGTCTGTGTGTCTATCTCTCTTTCACGCACATTGTCGTTAATGTCTAATTGGTGTGTGTGATTATATGTGTTTGTGTGCGTGTGCGTGTGCGCGCTGAGTGTGCGCGCGCGCTGAGTGTGCGCGCGCGCTGAATGTGTGCGTGTACTGTTTATGCGTTGCGTGTAAGAGTGTGTGCTTCCACAATCGCTTTCCAAATGTGACTTCACCCCTTGTTCATGTTTTGTGTACTGAATCTCCCTCTCTCTTCTTCTTCTTCTTCTTCTTCTTCTTCTTCTTTCTTCTTCTTCTTCTTCTTCTTCTTCTTCTTCTTCTTCTTCTTCTTCTTCTTCTTCTTCTTCTTCTGCTTCCACAATCGCTTTCCAAATGTGACTTCACCCCTTGTTCATGTTTTGTGTACTGAATCTCCCTCTCTCTTCTTCTTCTTCTTCTTCTTCTTCTTCTTCTTCTTCTTCTTCTTCTTCTTCTTCTTCTTCTTCTTCTGCTTCCACAATCGCTTTCCAAATGTGACTTCACCCCTTGTTCATGTTTTGTGTACTGAATCTCCCTCTCCTTTCCAAATGTGACTTCACCCCTTGTTCATGTTGTGTGTATTGAATCTCCCTCTACTCAAAGATTCTAAAAGGGTAAGATGGACTACTTAAGAGTTACGGCGAGCCGGGCTGATAGAGTTATCGTTAGTGGGAACAGTACACCACACACAGTGGAGGCTATCTAAAAACTCAGACTGGAATTTGAACGGATAATTCAACTGGCCTATCGACGTGTAAATGTGTCACGTTTAAAAGGAACATAACCAGTGTCTCTGTCCTCACTACTCATCTAGGGAAAAGAGACTGGATGTTAGACTTTTCTTTTCAGTGTCTTTGCTCTACTTTCCACATATGACTTCACCCCTTGTTCATGTTTTGTGCATTGAATCTCCCTCTACTTTCCAAATGTGACTTCACCCCTTGTTCATGTTTTGTGTACTGAATCTCCCTCTACTTTCTTAGCATTTCATCAAACCCACTCACAGACACACCCTCCTTCAATGTGTCTGCTCTCTCATGCCATGCATCATTTTCATCTCTCTCTTTTCTATTTCCTTTCTATCCCATTTCTAGTTAGAACTCCCTCGGCTTCATGATTTATATAGAATTTGTTGTTCTCCCCCGTATTCTTTTTTAAATTTTTCTCTGATGTAATTTCTTGTCTCAGAAATGTCTCCTTTATTTCTGTCTCGGGTTGGATGTGTTGCCATGTTTATGACTGTAATGCTCTTAGCCCGCATTCATTTGTTTTATTTTTTATTTATGTTAACGGTCCCCTGTTTTCTTTAGTATCCGCTATGTTATATACATCCATGTGATGTGTTCTGGTCCGTTTTCCCCCTACGAGAAATGAAAATACTTGCGTTGAGGATATTGGCATAAAATTACTTTCATTTGGTCTTTCTGAATGTACAATGAACATGCACTTACGTTCTTGTTAAAGGATTACTCGTTGTTGTTATTATTGTTATTAAGCCTTCGATACATATGAACCGCTGTACAAACTCGCTTTACATTTTATACGATTGTATTATTATGACCTAAACCTGATGTACACCGTCTAGTAATGTTACTTTAATCGACGATATCCTCGTTGTTGTTGTTGTTGTCTTCTTCTTCTTCTTCTTCTTCTTCTTCTTCTTCTTCTTCTTCTTCTTCTTCTTCTTCTTCTTCTTCTTCTTCTTCTTCTTCTTCTTCTTCTTCTTCTTCTTCTTCTTCTTCTTCTTCTTCTTCTTCTTTCTTTGTTTCTCTCTCTCTCTCTCTCTCTCTCTCTCTCTCTCTCTCTCTCTCTCTCTCTCTCTCTCTCTCTCTCTCTCTCTCTCTCTCTCTCTCTCTCTCTCTCTCCCCCCCCCTCTCTCTCTCTCTCTCTCTCTCTCTCTCTCTCTCTCTCTCTCTCTCTCTCTCTCTCTCTCTCCTCCTCTCTCTCTCTCTTCGTTGTTTCCTTCCGTTCTTCCGTCCCTCCTTCCTTCCTTCCTTCCTTTCTTTCTTTATGTCTGTCTTCTTTACTTGTTGATCGTATTTTATGTGATGAATGTGGGCATGGTTTAAAGTGGTCTTGCAATTTCTGCGCTTAGTTTGTGTCTTCCTATGTCGATTTGGCCATCATCGTTAGGTTGATGTGCGTTGTGTTCTTGGTTTTTGTTTAGCCTTATTTTGCTTTATTTTTCTTTGTTTGTGTCTTTGTTGCAGTTGTTTTTACGACTGCAATCAATAAAGTGTCCCGCGTCATTTCATTAAATGTGGATTAGCTTTACGTTGATTGGATGTGACTAGAGTTGTTGTTGGCTGTTTGCTACGTTTTTCATCTCATCTTCATATTAATTGTTTTTTCATTTTCTTTTTTCCCCTTATCTGTCACTCTTCTTTCTTCCCCTCTCCCTTCTAGATTATTTTGTATCCCCCCCCCCCCCCGTTTTTTTATTTTTTCTGTTTTAGTTTCTCTGAGTGTTTGTTTATATTCTTGTTACTTGTCGTCTTGTTTATTCACCATTGATATTGTTGTTTCACACTTTTTCTTTCTTTCATTGTTTGTTTCCCTTGGTTTTTTATAGTAGTAGTAGTAGTAGTAGTAGTAGTAGTAGTAGTAGTAGTAGTAGTAGTAGTAGTAGTAGTAGTAGTAGTAGTAGTAGTAGTAGCAGCAGCAGTAGCAGCAACAGCAGTAGCAATTGTAGTAGTAGTAGTAGCAGTAGCAGCAGCAGCAGCAGCAGCAGCAGCAGCAGCAGTAGTAGTAGTAGTAGTAGTAGTAGTTGTAGTAGTTGTAGCAGCAGCAGCAGCAGCAGCAGCAGCAGCAGCAGCAGCAGCAGCAGCAGTAGTAGTAGTAGTAGTAGTAGTAGTAGTAGTAGTAGTAGTAGTAGTAGTAGTAGTAGTAGTTGTTGTTGTTGTAGCAGTAGTAGCAGTAGAAGCAGCAGTAATAGTAGTAGTAGTAGTAGTAGTAGCAGCAGCAGTAGTAGTAGTTGTAGCAGTAGCAGCAGCAGCAGCAGCAGCAGTAGTAGTAGTAGTAGTAGTAGTAGTAGTAGTAGTAGTAGTAGTAGTAGTAGTAGTAGTAGTAGTAGTAGTAGTAGTAGTAGTAGTAGTAGTAGTAGTAGTTGTTGTTGTTGTAGTAGTAGTAGTAGCAGTAGAAGCAGCAGTAGTAGTTGTAGTAGGTGTAGCAGTAGTAGTAGTAGTAGTAGTAGTAGTAGTAGTAGTAGTAGTAGTAGTAGTAGTAGTAGTAGTAGTAGTAGTAGTAGTAGTAGTAGTTGTTGTTGTTGTAGCAGTAGTAGCAGTAGAAGCAGCAGTAATAGTAGTAGTAGTAGTAGTAGTAGTAGTAGTAGTAGTAGTAGTAGTAGTAGTAGTAGTAGTAGTAGTAGTAGTAGTAGTAGTAGTTGTAGTAGTAGTAGTAGTAGTAGCAGCAGCAGCAGCAGCAGCAGCAGCAGCAGCAGCAGCAGCAGCAGTAGTAGTAGTAGTAGTAGTAGTAGTAGTAGTAGTAGTAGTAGTAGTAGTAGTAGTAGTAGTAGTAGTAGTTGTTGTTGTTGTTGTTAGCAGTAGTAGCAGTAGAAGCAGCAGTAATAGTAGTAGTAGTAGTAGTAGTAGTAGTAGTAGTAGTAGTAGTAGTAGTAGTAGTAGTAGTAGTAGTAGTAGTAGTAGTAGTAGTAGTGTTGTTGTTGTTGTTGTAGTAGTAGTAGTAGCAGTAGTAGCAGTAGAAGCAGCAGTAGTAGTTGTAGTAGGTGTTGTAGTAGTAGTAGTAGTAGTAGTAGTAGTAGTAGTAGTAGTAGTAGTAGTAGTAGTAGTAGTAGTAGTAGTAGTAGTAGTAGGGGAAGACGGGGTAAAAAGCGCATGGGCGGGTAAGAAGCCCACCCCAATTATCTCATGAAATGAAGCAAATTTCAGTCTCATTTTGCCCATGAGACGAGCGTTAATGTCTAGCATTCGTCTCATGGGCAAATTTGACTGAAATTTTCTTTATTTCATGAGATAATTGGGGTGGGCTTCTTACCCGCCCATGCGCTTTTTACCCCGTCTTCCCGTAGTAGTAGTAGTAGTAGTAGTAGTAGTAGTAGTAGTAGTAGTAGTAGTAGTAGTAGTAGTAGTAGTAGTAGTAGTTGTTGTTGTTGTAGTTGTTGTAGCAGTAGTAGCAGTAGAAGCAGCAGTAGTAGTAGTAGTAGTAGTAGTAGTAGTAGTAGTAGTAGTAGTAGTAGTAGTAGTTGTTGTTGTTGTTGTTGTTGTTGTTGTTGTTGTTGTTGTTGTTGTAGCAGTAGTAGTAGTAGTAGTAGTAGTAGTAGTAGTAGTAGTAGTAGTAGTAGTAGTAGTAGTAGTAGTAGTAGTAGTAGTAGTAGTAGTAGTAGTAGTAGTAGTAGTAGTAGTAGTAGTAGTAGTAGTAGTAGTAGTAGTAGTAGTAGTAGTAGTAGTAGTAGTAGTAGTAGTTGTAGCAGTAGTTGTAGCAGTAGTAGACCTCTCTCCTTGCTCTTCTCCTTCTCCTGTTCATCTTCTTTCTCCTCCTGCTCTCTTCACCCTCTTCACCCTTTTTGATGTTTCGTTTTAATTATTGTTCTTCTTTTTACCATTGAATACGAAGTATGGTTAAGTTGAAATATGCTTTAATAAATATTGACTAAAATGTTAATTTCTTGTCTTTTCGTTTTACAGGAATTTAGTCAATGGCGTGTGGGTATTTGTTTTGTATCCCTAGCCCTTTGTTGTTGTTTCTTCGAATTTGAAATGTACTTTTGATTTTCCTAATCCATATTGTTTTGCAGTTCATAATGTTTTCATTATTTATGTTCAATATTCAAAGATAAGGTGTTTTGCCAACCACAACCAGAGATATAAATGAAAGGACAGAATATACACTCTTCAATCAAAATGCAAAGCTCATGATTAAAAACGGAATACAAAATATCAGAAAATAATGAACACGGAGATCGGATGAGAAAGGGGGAGAAATATTTTAAACTGCAAAAAGGATTCGAGTCATCGTGCACTTTACACACCCCAACCTCAAAATTTCGCATTGAAAATTTTCACTGAGAAGCAACATTTTGCCATTCTCGGGAAAGGGGATAGGGTTAGGATCAGCCTAGGATTATTTTTTTTATAAAACTGAAGGAAGCAGGCTTTGAGATTGAGGCTCCTGAACATGAGGGGGGTGTCTACAGTACACGATTACCAATGCTTTCATGTCATGCTTGCAAGGTCGTACGTAACATGCAGAATGTTGTAAAATGCATTTTGATGAACTGGACACATGTGTGCACTTGTGAACATTATGAACTGCTGTTGATTCTGTTAAACCGGCAAGTCTTTGTGGGTGTGCTGGAGCAACACTGTCAAGACCATTGGTCACTTTTCACACCCCAAACACTCACAGATCCTACAACTAACAATACTAACCTTATTTGTTTAATACACTAACAACGTTTTTAACCATCATTTTATCTACTGCTTTTAATATTGAGTAGTTTTGCATAACTAACAAACTCAAGTATTCCTCGTCTCCCAAACTCCCAAGCACATTTTATATCTAACGTAGTTTTGACTTTTTGCAGATCTATTTGTTTGTCATAACCTTTCTTTATCACTATGTTTACTTTATGCAATATGTTTAGCTTTTGTTTTCTCTTTGGAGACACAAAATAACAATTACACATATTTTTTTCTATGTAGAATTTGTTTCATTTTACATTTTTACTAATGATGACTGTTGTTGATATAGCAGTAAAATAATGGAGAATTGAAACAAAGTCTTGCCATTTCATTTCTGGAACAAACATCTATAGCAGCTTATTCAACTATAAATAAGGTCAAGTGGGAGCACCTTAGTTTTTATTTAATTTGTATAATTGTTTCTTGACTCTTCTGTGTACATGCATGCATTGGGGATTTAAGATAAACCCACATTTTAATATCATGAAATTACATCTTTAGTCAGAGTTGCAACACGAAATAGATTGTGATGGTGACAGCTGTGCTCTAAGCTATTCGACATAACTGTTGCTTCTTTCCTGCAGATTAAATTACTTTTCTCTGGTGGTAAAAGAAGGGGTAAAAATACAGAATTGATATCACTGTCTCTTACGTTGATTTGTAAATTAAGAACGTGCTTTTTCAGATAAGGAATACATCCGGAGCTAACTTTTATGAGAAAGTCGCTTGAAAAACCTTCGTTCATGAGTGTTAGAAAAGACAGTCTTTGTCATTGCAATAATGTTGTGTATTTAATTCTGAACTAGCATCAATGTGTGTCTAGAAGTTCTGATTCATATTGGTGTTTCAAATTATGAATCACTGAGTACAGTCCCATGGATGTGCTTAGTATTTTGTTAACTATATATGTTTAGGTCCGAGCTCAACTTGGGCGTGGAGCGGTCAGGGTTCACTCTAGTCAGGTTCTGTAAGGAGAACCCAGAACTGGAGCTCCTGGTCAAGGTGAGTTGTCTCCCTTGAGCAGCCATCTTGAAAGACAAAATTACATTTCTTTGATTTGTTGTTGCATGTTTTCTTTGCTTTCTTTTTCTTCAGATGGATTTTGCGTTGTCATCATAATTTACTAATTTACTAATTCACTAATACATTATCAGGATGAACTTGGGTCTGTATTGTTGTGGCAACTACTTTCACTTTGCTAGGCGAATAGGTGCCATGAATAACTTTGGTAAAAGGGAGTTAATTATGAGAAGTTTCTTCCCCTTATTCATTTCACTATATCCGCTCTCTTAGCCTCACTATTTCATATTTCATTTTCATTGAGTGTATATGTTGAATGATTTAACAGTGAAGAGAGTGTTTATCCTTCGCTAAGGCATATGTCATTCAATGTTATGGCTTGCATGTTTCGTAGTGAAACTATTATGCTAATATACTGCTAAATGAAAGTTCACCAATGTTTTAAATGGGGCACCATTCATGCAAAACATGATTTCTAACACATTAAAATTTTGATTTCAATTTATTAATTGTGCAACTGTAGCTTGCATATCAACTATGCAAATGTGCACAGAGTGTAATGGCATTGAGCTTTAATTAATAGATAAAATATACCTTAAAGCATTTCTGTGTTAT
>CM065695.1:51045596-51048096 GCA_017654935.2 Phymorhynchus buccinoides | reverse complement strand
AGAGGCAGATAGAGACAGAATGAGAGAGAGAGAGAGAGAGAGAGAGAGAGAGAGAGAGAGAGAGAGAGAGAGAGAGAGAGAGAGAGAGAGAGAGAGAGAGAGAGAGAGAGGAACAGAGACAGAATGAGAGAGAGAGGGAAAAAAACATATTTAGAGAGACAGAGATAAACACAGAGAGACGGAGAGAGACAGACAGGGACAGGATGTACGAGAGAAAGTCGGTCAGAGATAGCTCGAGGAAGGAGAGACAGACAAAATAATAGATTGAGAGACACACAAACAAACAGAGAAATAGAAAGACGGAAAAAAAATTCTGCTTTTAAAATGATTAACAATGTGAGAGCAAAGGTGATGCGCAAAAAGAGAGAAAATCGTTATCTGCCTGTAAATGAACTCAGCAGGAAATTGCAGAGCAGCTCCATAGCCGTCCAGGATTGCTCTGCAAAGAGTGTGAAGCATTGGAACCAGGATCATTCTCCCATCATTTGTGAAATAGTGTCCCTCTGTAAATGTGAACCGGCAGACAACATTTACTTTCTTAAAACAACAACAACAGTTCTGCATGTATTTTTTCATTATTATCAAACCAGACAAGTCTTGTTCCAAAGCAGACGCATTCAGAAATAAACTTTATTATATCGAAATTAAAGTGTTTTAAGTCATGGGGTGCTTTATTCTATTGCTATTTATTCCAGTAAATATCTGCACTTCAAAATAGGGTTCTTTTTACTGCTTGTGGCGGATTGATACTTATTTTCTCCAATGGGTGTAGGCTATAAGGGTCACGTGATATACGATGAGCCAATCGGAGGGTTCGTTTTTATTTGTTCTCTTCTATTCTCAGCTTTGTTGCACACTAGCAGTAGTGTTGCTTACGGTATGATGATGATTACATTTATGAAATAAAGGGTAAAGGGAAATAACGAAGGGGTTTGGAGAGAGAGAAAGAGAAAGAGAGAGAGACAGAGAGAGAACACTGAACACTGAATTAGTTTAATGAATAGGCTATAGGCCCATGTCACGAGACATAAAGAGAGAGAGAGAGAGAGAGAGAGAGAGAGAGAGAGAGAGAGAGAGAGAGAGAGAGAGAGAGAGAGAGAGAGAGAGAGAGAGAGACAGAGACAGAGAGACAGACAGAGAGACAGAGAGAGACAGACAGAGACAGAGACCTCAGATTGTTAATGGTTGTGAGCTTACTTGATATTGGACGGGAGGTTCGAATTGCTTTTTGTTTTATCCTGGCCAAACATCATCTCTGCTTGCCAAGAATCAAATATATGTGGCGTGTTAAGTGTGGTCATTTTGAAATCACAAATGTATTTCCTATCCGCTATGCCTATTATTAAAAACATTCTTTACACACAGTTTATTCCTTTCTGGTTATCTCCCATTTCTTGATTCTACGTGATATGTAGTGATCGAATGGATGTTGTATATGCAAAATATTATATCGAATCTGCGATGTATTTCTCAAAGCTGCTTTACCCCAATGTAAATTATAATTAAGGTCAGCCTCGATCTACACATCATTATGGAGTTCTGATCTTTGGGATCTAGAGCAGTAAGGAGAGAACATATTTAATATTCCCAGTATATTACTGCTGAACTGATTACACATAGAAGACATGAAACACGTCTAGAAAGTGCAAAATGAAGACATCAGCCAATATCATTCCCTTACTACATACTTATGGGTTAGGGGCTCTGATTGATGAGTAAATTGTATAATGTACGCTGTATATTGCTATCAAACGGTTATAAGAGGAGCTACAGCTAAGCACCAATACTTTGTTTGCTTTTAGATTCTACACACCAACTGACAAAGCTTAACACATGTGCCCAGTGTTTATTTACAAAGTATGAACCTTCCTTTAGATACATTATGGTTTTCTATGTGATTGACTTTCTTTTCGGTTTGCTTGAAATCTTTGGCAAAACCCTGCTTTGCATGAAATACTTTTTAACAACAATAGGTGGGATGTATGTGGCGATCTCTTATTGTCCATCTCCCCCACCCCTCTTCACATCAAATTTCTTTATGCTTAGGAGCTGCAAGTTCAAGCTGAATTCATAGCAAAACTGACAAAGATTTTGGCAAACGTACAATTCTGATATGATCCCATGGACGTCCCATATCAGAAATATGTTAGTGCGAAAACTCAAAATCCAATCGGTATTTACAAGCTTTTAACCCGACAGCAAAAGACACTCAGCGTGATATTGATCGCGGTAAAGAAGAGATTGGGGGGTTGCGCAAGCAACAGTCTGATACAGGCCTGCCCCTCCTGATATCTTCTGTTGTCCACCTCTCCCCATTCTTGCTTAATGGGTTTTTGGGAGGAATATTGCTCTTCCTGTCCAAACTGAAAATCTATCTTGTCATACGAACCTCATCAGCATGTGGCAAACAGTTGTTACTATCTTGTCATACGAACCTCATCAGCATGTGGCAAACAGTTGTTACTATCTTGTCATACGAACCTCATCAGCATGTGGCAAA
>CM065695.1:51035596-51040596 GCA_017654935.2 Phymorhynchus buccinoides | reverse complement strand
GTTATACATTTTACCTAAAAAAGTTTTGCTCACAACAAGCGAAATAGCTCCTTTTTTTTTTTTACTGCACTACAAAAAGCTTCCACCACAATGAGTGGCCTCCATCCACCCCATCCAAAATGGCTTCTCTCTTAGACATCTCCGCCAAGGAGGAATCGCCGTTTTGACGGTTTAATTTCTAAGAAATCAGAGCAAAGTGAGTGTTCAGATCCTTGAAAAGGCTGTCTTTCTGGTGGCCTCGACGTGTTTCTTGCAAAAAAACTCATCCGTCAGGGTGCCCCTTTAAGAGCATTTCTGGACAGTCCACATAGGACAAGGCAAAAGCGCAGTTTTGACCCCCTTCTCACTGCCGGTAACAGTCATGCTCCCATTGTAAGCCACTGAGAAGCAGCCTTTGTCTTACTAGGGTAAGGGATCAAATTAGGATTAACCTGCCCACGTGGGGATACTGGTTTTTTGTATAAATAGTTCCCCCACCTTCTGGAAGTTCTGTGCTTGTAGCTTCCTCTAATATGTCACTCTCTTTGACTCTGCCTATTCCCTTTGCTTACTGTCATCTACTAGTCTATCTTTCTGCCTTACCGGTCCATTCTCCAGCCTTTTTTTCTTCATGAAACACTTTCAAAAACATTTCCTCCA
This sequence comes from Phymorhynchus buccinoides, assembly GCA_017654935.2. Lineage (NCBI taxonomy): Eukaryota > Metazoa > Mollusca > Gastropoda > Neogastropoda > Raphitomidae > Phymorhynchus > Phymorhynchus buccinoides. The sequence continues at coordinate 51,039,957 of CM065695.1, read as the reverse complement.
GCCGAAGTCGCACTTGCTGGGCCTAACTATTTTTTGGTTAGGCGCATAACGGCAGCATGACGCATCTGCGCTCAAAATTGACAGGACACTGTCTGAGCGATCGAAGAAGAAGAACAAGAAGAAGAAGGATTAACCTAGGGTTATTTGCACACAGCAGAAATAACCATCAACTGAGGCGGAAAACCAGGACTGAGGCGGATAGCAAAACTGTATATGCCTTGCCGACAAATCTGTGTCTATCATCGATGTATTCTCTTTATTAAGGGGAGGGGTGGTGGTGTCATCAGAAATGGTTGCGTTATGCTACAATATACATACTTAATAACTACGTTCTAAACTTGCAATGAAATTAAAACAACCTTTTTTAATTACAAGGCTAGCCTTTAGTAAGTTTCTCCACCAATGATGCTTTCTCTCTCTCATTTGAAAAAACCCCACACATCAATATTTATGAGGTAGTTCATTTCCAGAAACGATGTTGTTGACACTCCCTAGCAAGGGTGAGCAAACATTGGTCTGAAGATCGCTGGACAGGTCTCTATTCCGGAACCACGATGACGTCATGCTTCTTCTTTGCAGAAGGGACGTAAACAACCAGTTGAATTGAGTTCCATCCTAATCTCTCTGTCTGTCTGTCTGTCTGTCTGTCTAACATAGAAAGGAAACAGAAATATACAGAAGAATATCGATGGCTTGGAGTCAAAACGGACTATCTTTAGATAGTCCATTGACGTATTATTGAACATATGGCAAAACCTGATAACTTGTACCTAAAAAAGACTGCGCAGATATAAAAATCATAATCCCAATTTTATATTATTTGCAGTCCCTTTTGCAAGTTCTTAGTCTTTGAAATAACATCAATAATAAGTCAATGGACTATCTAAAGATAGTCCGTTTTGACTCTAAGCCATCGTATTAATAACGAGGGGGGATGGACAAGGCAGACGAACGAATTGTGACTGGACGATAGACAAACTGATACACCAAGGTATGTTTCCCCGTCTCTATGTGTCACCGTCTCTATGTGTCACCGTCTCTATGTGTCACCGTCTCTATGTGTCACCGTCTCTATGTGTCACCGTCTCTATGTGTCACCGTCTCTATGTGTCACCGTCTCTATGTGTCACCGTCTCTATGTGTCACCGTCTCTGTGTGTCACCGTCTCTATGTGTCACCGTCTCTATGTGTCACCGTCTCTATGTGTCACCGTCTCTATGTGTCACCGTCTCTATGTGTCACCGTCTCTATGTGTCACCGTCTCTGTATGTCCCAAATGTTGTCTATGTATGTCCCCGTCTCTATGTGTCCCCGTCTCTGTATGTCCCCGTTTCTATGATGTCCCCAATGTTGTCTCTATGTGTCCCCGTCTATATATGTCCCCGTCTCTATATGTCCCCGTCTATATGTGTCCCCGTCTCTATATGTACCCGTCTCTATGTGTCCCCGTCTCTATATGCCCCCGTCTCTATGTATCATATCTTTCGTCCCTTTGCTTATCCCAACACTAATCCTACCCCTAGCCCAAACACTAAGCTTTGCTTAACCCATAATTCTATTTCTAAACCTAACCCTTACCCAAATCCGCGGGGACACATAGAGACGGGGACACATAGAGACGGGGACACATAGAGACGGAGACACATAGAGACGGGGACACATAGAGACGGAGACACATAGAGACGGAGACACATAGAGACGGAGACACATAGAGACGGAGACACATAGAGACGGGGACACATAGAGACGGAGACACATAGAGACGGGGACACATAGAGACGGGGACACATAGAGACCGGGACACATAGAGACGGGGACACATAGAGACGGAGACACACAGATACCGAGACACATAGAGACGGGGACACATAGAGACGGAGACACATAGAGACGGGGACACATAGAGACGGGGACACATACAGACGTCGGGGACACACAGATACCGGGACACATAGAGACGGGGACACTTAGAGACGGGGACACGTAGAGACGGAGAAACACAGAGACGGAGACACAAAGAGACGGAGACACATAGAGACGGAGACACATAGAGACGGAGACACACAGAGACGGGGACACATACAGACGGGGACACATAGAGACAGAGACACATAGAGACGGAGACACATAGAGACGGGGACACACAGAGACGGGGACACATAGAGACGGGGACACATAGAGACGGGGACACATAGAGACGGGGACACATACAGACGGGGACACACAGAGACGGGGACACACAGAGACGGGGACACATAGAGACGGGGATACATCGTACCGGTCCCATTCATACCAGACACATTGCTAGATGGAATGATGAATCACAACTATCGTTCCACACCATTCACGGAGGGTTGTTGTGACACAGACGCATGTAGCTCACCCTTAACCCCCCCCCCCCCCCCCCTACCCCCCCCCTCCTTCTGCCCCAGACCCCCCCCCCCCTATTTCTGCTGCTTAATCCGTCTTTATATTCTTTTCTTCAGTTGTTGCCGGTCTATATTTGTTGTTCTGACGATTGCAGCAACCATGCTCTGTAAATCGATGCAGTGGGGCCTGGGTGTTCCTCCAGACTTGTCGCATCGCTGGTTGTCTTTGCGTTTTTAGTTGGAAGCGCATTAGTTTGTCTCGCGCTCGGAGACAACATCCACACAAACAATAAAACAACAAGATCAATCTTCGCTGTTCAGACCTATCATAAAAAGTATGAGTTATGCATTAATATTCACATACTGAGACAGAGAGGAAGGGGTGGAACGTGCTGAGATATCGGGAATGTAATGGATAATGTTATCAACTCAACTTAACTCAACAAAACTTTATTGTTTCGTATGATAAATTCAGTGTGGCAACACCCGCGATTTGTAAAACATCATCACATACAATACTATAACATTCTAAATCATGCTTAAAAGAAAATCAATGCCCGAATACGTTCCAATTAAAATTCACACATGATTCTTACAGACAAATACATAGTTAAGATAACACAGAAATGTTAAAGGCTTTTCTTTTAAGCCACACATACATACATATATAATACAAACAGGCACATTTATGCAGGCGGACGTCAGGTACTCACTAGCACACACACACACACACACACACACACACACACACACACACACACACACACACACACACTCACACACACACACACACACACACACACACACACACACACACACACACACACACACACACACACACACACACACACACACACACACACACACACACACACACACACACACACACACACACACACACACACACACACATATAAATATTTCACTGAGAAGCAACATTCTGTCATTTTTGGGAAAGGGATAGGGTTAGTCTAGGATTATTTTCATAGAATTGAAAGAAGCAGACTTTGAGAACGAGGGTCGTAAACATGGTGGGGGGGGGGGGGGGGGGGGGGGGGGGGGGTGACTAACGTACGTCTCTGTCCAAACTTTTTAAAAGAGCTTTGGGAGCTGGTCTTAGACGCTTGTTTGTAGCCTATGCTCAGAAATAAAATGGAACGACTGGATACTTGGAAGGGGAAAGGGGGGGGGGGGGGGGGGGGGGGGGGACAGAAGTAGGGATGTAAGTAGGAATGAAAGTCTGGAAATTGCGTATTGGGGTGATGGATAGTCTGGGAGCAAAAAGGTGGGCCGCCATTTTGAAACGCCTAAGAGCAGGTCTGCAAATAAAACATTGACCGTCAGAGTTTATCGTCCTCCTTTCACTCTTCGCTCTGTAACGTTTCCTTACGAACTCTTCCCTCTTAACGTCCACATGCAAACGGACACATATGGACACACGAACACGCACACATGAGCGCTTGCACCCACAGGCACACATAGGCACACACACAGTATGCAAATGCACACACATACATACACTTACGCATGCACGCGCGCGTACATACACACAGACACACACGTCTTTTCTCTCTCTCTCTCTCTCTCTCTCTCTCTCTCTCTCTCTCTCTCTCTCTCTCTCTCTCTCTCTCTCTCTCTCTCTCTCTCTCTCTCTCTCTCTCTCTCTCTCTCTCTCTCTCTCTCTCTCTCTCTGTTGTATGTAGGTAGGTATATATGTGCGTAGGCCTATGCATATATGTACTTATATAATGTTTGTATGTTTGTATGTATGTTTCTATATATTTTATTTGGCTATCTTATTAATTTATGTATATGCTTATGAATTGTATGTTTCTATACTATTTGTCTTATTGTATCATTTCTTGATTGATTTATCGGTTTGTTTCCGCGTGTGCTTGTATGCCAGAATGCTGTTATTTATCTAATCACTGTATTATTATTACTTTTGTTCTAGCCCAATCCCCTTGTTCACATTTGACACGTGCACATGAC
>CM065695.1:51023096-51025596 GCA_017654935.2 Phymorhynchus buccinoides | reverse complement strand
ACGGTCAGTGCTCATGATAAGCGAAGGAGAGAGGGGAAACTAATGTCATCCCACAATGAAAATAAAAAGACAGAAAAGCGTAATTCAAAAGAAAAGCAACAACAAAACACTATGATGAGCGAAGGAGAGAGGAGAATCTAATTTCATCCCACAATGAAAAGACAAGACAGAACAGCGTAATAAAAAGAAAAGCAACAACAAAACACTATGATAAAGAAGCACTTTGTACAAGGAGGAAGCGTGGTTAACAGGAAATGCGCAGAAGCGTTGAAGATGGCGTCTCCTATACACTAGTACTTATGATATGGCAGTTGGTAGACTTATTGGACAGAATATGGCGATTTAGTATTGAACTAGAATGACACAAAATATAAATTTAACCCTTTCACCGCCAGCCATTTTTGCGCCAAACATTTCCATTAAAGCTACTTGGCTACAGACAAGATTTTGTCTGCAATATTGTTGGATTTCTCTGTGACATATTTAGAATGGGATCAATCCTTACTGACCAAATCATAGGAACACAATATCATTGAATAACAGACCCTGATTTCAAAAGTTTTTTTAACATGGTTGTTAAATCATTGTGGTGCAAAAATGCGACATTGGCGGTGAAAGGGTTAAATAAGTCTTTCATGAATAAATTGATATACGTGGAGATGTCTGCTTCTTCTTATTCCTTTGTTAAAGCAATATTTTATTCATATGTCGAGGAATATATCAAGATATACAATATGTACCTTATTGTTTATTGATATGTTGCTGTCTTATTACCATGTCTCATACTTTGTTGAAGTATGCTAATGTTCCTTGGAAAAAAATAAATTAAAGAAAAAGAAATAAATTTAAATAAGGGTTACAGTCACGTGGTCTCGAAGAGCGAATCACATTAATTTTGTTCTTTGAGACCACGTGATCGAATCGTATCGTACAATCGTACGATTTTAGCTGACATGTAGCCCAGCCTTTAGAGAGAGAGAGAGAGAGAGAGAGAGAGAGAGAGAGAGAGAGAGAGAGAGAGAGAGAGAGAGAGAGAGAGAGAGAGAGAGAGAGAGAGAGAGAGAGGGAAAAAGAGAAAATATGAATAAAATATATATATATATATTTCCATAAATTCCGTATAAGTGTACCATCAATGCACTTTGAATATGTATGTCGTACTCTCTTTTAACCTCTCTTTCTCTTTCTCTGTGTCTCTTCCCCTTCCTCTCTTTCTCTTTCTCTGTGTCTCTTCCCCTTCCTCTCTTTCTCTTTCTCTGTGTCTCTTCCCCTTCCTCTCTTTCTCTGTGTCTCTCTTCCTCTTCCTCTCTTTCTCTGTGTCTCTTCCCCTCCTCTCTTTTCTCTTTCTCTGTGTCTCTTCCCCTTCCTCTCTTTCTCTGTGTCTCTTCCCCTTCCTCTCTTTCTCTTTCTCTGTGTCTCTTCCCCTTCCTCTCTTTCTCTTTCTCTGTGTCTCTTCCCCTTCCTCTCTTTCTCTGTGTCTCTTCCCCTTCCTCTCTTTCTCTGTGTCTCTTCCCCTTCCTCTCTTTCTCTTTCTCTGTGTCTCTTCCCCTTCCTCTCTTTCTCTGTGTCTCTTCCCCTTCCTCTCTTTCTCTGTGTCTCTTCCCCTTCCTCTCTTTCTCTGTGTCTCTTCCCCTTCCTCTCTTTCTCTGTGTCTCTTCCCCTTCCTCTCTTTCTCTTGTCTCTTCCCCTTCCTCTCTTTCTCTTTTCTCTGTGTCTCTTCTCCCCCTTCCTCTCTTTCTCTGTGTCTCTTCCCCTTCCTCTCTTTCTCTGTGTCTCTTCCCCTTCCTCTCTTTCTCTTTCTCTGTGTCTCTTCCCCTTCCTCTCTTTCTCTTTCGCTCTGTGTGTCTATCTCTGTGTCACCCTCTCCGTGTCCCTATCTTTGTGTTGTTTATCTACGTGTAATTTTAAAAGATTAATTTTTCCCAGATCTGTGTTTTCATTTTGTAATTTGTGACCTCGCACCACCAAAGGGACATTAAGTGGCTGGGCTGGTTTCTCCCTGTTATATGTGACCCAGCACCACCAAAGGGACATTAAGTGGCTGGGCTGGTTTCTCCCTGTTATATGTGACCCAGCACCACCAAAGGGACATTAAGTGGCTGGGCTGGTTTCTCCCTGTTATATGTGACCCAGCACCACAAAGGGACATTAAGTGGCTGGGCTGGTTTCTCCCTGTTATATGTGACCCAGCACCACCAAAAGGGACATTAAGTCGCTGGGCTGGTTCTCTCCCTGTTATATGTGACCTAGCACCACCAAAGGGACATTAAGTGGCTGGGCCAGTTTCTCCCTGTTATATGTGACCCCAGCACCACCAAAGGGACATTAAGTGGCTGGGCTGGTTTCTCCCTGTTTAATATGTGACCCAGCACCACGGAAAGGGACATTAAGTGGCTGGGGCTGGTTTCCTCCCCTGTTATATGTGACCCCAGCACCACGGAAGGGACATTAAGTGGCTGGGCTGGTTTCTCCCTGTTATATGTGACCCAGCACCACGGAA
>CM065695.1:51003096-51010596 GCA_017654935.2 Phymorhynchus buccinoides | reverse complement strand
TTCTCATCTTCACAGAGATTGGTGAATGGGATGATTCGACCAGAGTACCCGGTAATGTGTGAATGCGTGCAATGTTTTTTTTCTCTTCAATTTTGGTCTTTTTACAGTGACGTTTGCAATTATAAACTATTTTATTTTCGCGACAAGAATATTGTAATCTTGTCCGGATGCATCGTGTTTGATTTATAACGTTTGAAACAAACCAAGGGGTGTCCCATCAAACTTGTAGTGTGCATACATACAGACATACACACACGCACATTCACGCATACGCGCACACGCGCACACGCACACTCACACACGCACACACATGCGCGCGCGCACACACACACACACAGATTCATACACACGCACGCACGCACTCACGCACGCACACACACGCACACGCACACGTACACACACACACACACACACACACACACACACACACACACACACACACACACACACACACACACACACACACAAACACACACACAGTATAGTGTAGAGTGGCACAGTGGTAAAGCGTTCGCCTCGTGTCAAGTAAACCCGAGTTCGAACCTGAGTACAGGGGATTTTTCCTCTCACTTTGCACTAGGCCTTACGGTCTAAACGTGGAGTCTTTCGGATGAGACGATAAACCGAGGTCCCGTGTGCCCATGTACTTAGCACACGTTAAACCCAGTGGCAACGAAAAAGTTGTCATTTGGTCAAAATTTACCCCCCCCCCCCTTTCCTTCCTCGTCAGTCATACAAACATCGCATGCAAAAACAAAAAAATGGGTGGCGCGCCTCTGGCTGCGACGCGCTCTCTAGGTGGGAGCAACCCGAATTTCACAGAGACGCCTCTTTGACTATGCCTAAAAACACACACAACAAAAACAAAAAATACACACACACACACACACTTACAAAGATTCAAAGATTGTTAAACATGTAACCCCTTTTGAGGACTTGATATATATAAATTCTACAGCAGGGTAAAACCGATAACAGCTGGGGTGTGACGGAAAGTCAAAACAAAGCAATAAACAGCGTATGTTTCTGAAGTAAACCATATACCAACCGTAATAACATAGCCCAGTACTGTATTAACCAAATATAGAATGTCGCCTTCAGTTCATGATTGTGTTTGATAAAGGGAAGTCAATACATTTCCGAAATACAACCAGCAACAACGTGGGCGTTCGGGGTTTTGTTCATCATCGAAGTATAGAATTGTATCAGCTTTGTTCACGAAAATGCATTTCATTTTCATGCTAGCATTTGACAACTTTGCTTTGCTTTTCATTCGCTTTTCGCATGACTCATTCGCTTAGATTTACTATCGATTAGATAAGCGCGGTCATCGTGATCACAACGCGATGATAATTAACGTGATTATGTTGGGTGATATTGAAACTGTTGAAACAATCACCTTTTAAGTATCGATGATCTTCTTCTTCTTCTTCATCGATCAGACAGTTTCCTGCCAATTATGAACGCAGATGCGTCATGCTGCCGGTATGCGCTTTACTAAGAAATAGTTAGGCCCAGCATGTCCGTTTTCGGCTGGGGAAAATCTTTGGTAAAAAATGTCTTGAAAAGGGGCATGAGAATGGACCGGTTAGGAAGAAAGATAGGAAAGGAACAGGAAAAGGCAGAGTCAAAGAGAGTGACAAATTGGAGGTGGTTACATGAACAGAACTTCCAGAAGGTGGGGGGATTATTTATGCGAAAGCCCCCCCGGTATCCCCACAGGGGAGGTAACGATGATGGAGCCATAGTATACCAGAAAGACGATAAAGCCACGAACATTGACTGCTTGTGCTTTTACCACTCATGATGCTCGATTCTTTTTGTTAACCGTGTTATTTTCTAGACGTGCAGTGGGATTTTTATTCGTGTGCTTGTTTTTATCTATTTATTTATCCGTCTATTTTCTTTGATGGTATGACGTGAATCGTGTGTGGATGCTGGTATTAATAATTATTAATGGATCTCGCATATAATATTGTATCTGTAATCTTTGGAAATGATAATGGTTGTTAGGATATATTATTGTACTTCAGCAATGTATTGATTATGTACAGGTTCCGTTTCTTGTTGTCAAATGCAGCCCATACCAGGCGTTGACAAATAAACTTGCTATGGTAGCACATTCCACAGACACGAGTTGCAAGAAAAAGAACATAGCAACTGACCTTTAAATCAAACTCTGACAGACAGAATGGATGGAAAATAGTGTTGCCATATTCGAAAGCTAACATTTGTCAAAATTATAACAAAACTGTTGAATACATTGTACTTATTTTGACAGAAAGTTTTTTTGTGTGAATGATTTCGAACTTGATGTACATATACATTTTGAAAAGCTTTGCTGAATGTGCGGGGTCTTTGTCTACTAGAGACATCATATTTCATAATTCCAAGGCCCATTTTGCCATTTATGCGTGTCTTTATTTTTCGTGTGTGGTGGTTTTGAAATGTAGATAGGTTGCTTTCTTGAGCCTGGTAATATAAGTTAGGTTAGTGGAGAGGGGTCTTATGCTGGCTGTGGGAGTAGATGAGTACTTTTTAATGATATTCTTGCATGTGTTTGTTTATGTTCGTTCAAGAATAATTGTTTTCATTCATAAGCATGTGGACGCGTGTAAGTGTGTGTGTGCGTCCGTCCGTGCGTGCGTGTAATGCGTGCGTGCGTGCGTGCGCGCGCGTGTGTGTATATGTGTGTATGTGTGTGTGTGTGTGTGTGTGTGTGTGTGTGTGTGTGTGTGCGTGTGCGTGCGTGTGCGCGCACACACGCATCATGCACGTTCCATGTATATTTCTCTATTAAACATGTTCTATTTTTCTAGTAGATGCATATGCTAGAATTATTGATTTCAGAGCTTAACGTTTCGTGCTGATGTACAATAATGGGACTCCGAACTAATGTAAACTTTCAAATGGACAATGATTACAATAATGGATTATATTACATTGAAAATGAAGTAAAACAACATTTAACTGTTGACTTTGCATAATTTAACCCTGTTGTTCACTGAAGGCAAAATCGGGACGGAGATAGGTATAGACAGGTCAGAATACAACTTGTGCCAATGAAAACAATTCATAAACAAATTTTCAGAATATAGTAAAAATACAAATGTTGGATGAAGGGGTTGAGTTAGAGAGAGGACACAAAATGAAATCCGAGGAATAAAGAGTATGCTACTTGCTGAACGGGGGGAGAATGGTTTGTAAACAGAAATCGGTATATAATGATATGTACATGTACATTGATACGATGCTTCAACCAATGATGTTTTTGTGCTGACAGAAAGGGGTGTATCTGACGGCTCGTGGTCAGGACATCAACCGCCAGCCCAACATCCTGTACATCTCCACCACCAATGGGCTGTCCTGGCAGGCTCTGCATGAGTTTGTGGATGTAAGTTGATGTCACACACACCCACACATCTTCACGCACGCACGCACGCACTCACGCACACACATACTCTCTCTCTCTCTCTCTCTCTCTCTCTCTCTCTCTCTCTCTCTCACACTCACTCTCTCTCATCACACACACACACACACACACACACACACACACACACACACACACACACACACACGCACACACACACACACACACACACACACACACACACACACACGCACACGCACACACACACACACACACATCCTGTATAATTATTATCTCTACCACCAATGGGCTGTCATGGCAAAGCCCTGCATGAGTTTGTGGATGTACGATGATGTCACGCAAGCACAGAGAGAGAGAGAGAGAGAGAGAGAGAGAGAGAGAGAGAGAGAGAGAGAGAGAGAGAGAGAGAGAGAGAGAGAGAGAGAGAGAGAGAGAGAGAGAGAGAGAGAGAGAGAGAGAGAGAGAGAGAGAGAGAGAGAGAGAGAGAGAGAGAGAGAGAGAGAGAGAGAGAGAGAGAGAGAGAGAGAGAGAGAGAGAGAGAGAGAGAGAGAGAGAGAACACATAAACATACATTTCTACGCAATCCTTGTTTTGAAAACCTTTGCCCATTTTGTGTGTGTTCAAACACAAAACTTCTGAAAGTTCCAAAGACAAATCTAAAATCATTTGGTGACCGCAGTTTCAGTTTCAGTGCCCCTGATGTTTGGAATTCCCTCGCAGTTGATCTCCGCCATGAACCAGCTATCTCTAGTTTCAACACTAAACTCAAGACACTACTTTCAAAGCTCATTCGGTTGTAATTGGTTCCTTCTTGATCTTGTACCTGGGTGAATGATTGGGTAATAATGTTTTGTGTGACTGCGGGTGTATCAGTGAATGGAAGCGCCTTGAGTGTAATTATAGACAGGCGCTATTGAAATGCTATCAATTATTATTATGATCATTATTTATTGATGGTTTCTGCGCAGTGTCCTCCATGCCTCACCAAATGACATTTATTAGGGCATTTCTGGGTGTCTTCCTCTCTGCCTTTTATCTGCACACAGCCCGGCGATTTGGTACCGTAAGGCGGCTCTAATAGAAGATCATGATGCAGCTTTGAAATGTGTATTGCATAATCGTGTTGTGTGCCAGGACACCTATGCAGAGTACGACAAGGACAAGCACGACTTTCTGCTGCATCAACTGGACCTCTACAAGGCGCTGTGCTTTGTGAGTTGACCATGCCTGTCCGTCTGTCGGTCAGTTTGTCTGTCTAGTTCTGGTACACAGTCATACTGCAGAGTGGCACAGTGGTATCGCGTTTGCTTCGTGTCAAGTAAACCCGAGTTCGAACCTGGGTGCAGGGGATTTTTCCTCTCACTTTGCACTAGGCCTTACGGTCTGAACGTGGAGTCTTTCGGATGAGACGATAAACCGAGGTCCCGTGTGCCCATGATGTTAGCACACGTTAAACCCAGTGGCAACGAAAAAGTTGTCATTTGGTCAAAATGTACCCCCTCCCCCTCCCTTTCCTTCCCCATCAGTCACACAAAAATCGCATGCAAAAAACCCAAATAAAACAATTGGGTGCGACGCGCTCTCCAGGTGGGAGCAACCCGAATTTCACAGAGACGCCTCTGTGACTATAAAGTACCTAATACCTAATGCCTAATACACTTTGAAGCAAGCACTTCTTCGGTTCGATGCGCTTTTCGTTAGTTGGTTTAAGTTGGTAAGTTAGGGAAATGTGTATGACCGGGAGAAATATTGGACAGATTGGTGGATGAGTGGGTGACATATTGGACAGATTGGTGGATGACCGGGAGAGATATTGAACAGATTGGTGGATGAGTGGGTGACATATTGGACAGATTGGTGGATGACCGGGAGAGATATTGAACAGATTGGTGGATGAGTGGGTGACATATTGGACAGATTGGTGGATGAGTGGGTGGACAGATTGGTGGATGAGTGGGTGACATATTGAACAGATTGGTGGATGAGTGGGTGACATATTGGACAGATTGGTGGATGAGTGGGTGACATATTGAACAGATTGGTGGATGAGTGGGTGACATATTGGACAGATTGGTGGATGAGTGGGTGACATATTGGACAGATTGGTGGATGAGTGGGTGACATATTGGACAGATTGGTGGATGAGTGGGTGACATATTGGACAGATTGGTGGATGAGTGGGAGAACTATTGGACAGATTGGTGGATGAGTGGGTGAAATATTGGACAGATGTGTGAATGAGTAAGTCATCGACTGACTGATTGATTGATTGACTTACTAGCTGACTCATTAATTGATTGAGGATATGATCTGTTGAAGTTATTATTGATTAATGGATTGTGTGACTGATTGATTATGTGACTGATTGTTTGATTGATTGATTGATTGATTTGACATAGCGACTACAGCCCATCAACGTCATCATCAAAGACTCTCGCTCTAAAAAGAAGAATGATTAATTGATCATATGATAGGCTAATTATATTATTGATTGATTGATTGATTGATCAGTTGATTGACCGGCTCATTGTAGATTCATTCTCTGATTCATCAACTGATTGATTGATTATATGAATGACTGGTTGATTGATAAATTGATTGACTGATTGAATGCTGTTTTCAGGGTCGCAATGACTACTCCATCAACATCATCACCAAGGAGCTTCGCTATCTGACGTGGGAGGAGACCTTCCTCTCTCTCCGTTCTGACATCCTGCCTGAAGCCATCAGAGCCAAGTACTGTGACCTGACCACCAGTGAGTACTGTGTGTGTGTGTGTGTGTGTGTGTGTGTGTGTGTGTGTGTGTGTGTGTGTGTGTGTGTGTGTGTGTGTGTGTGTGTGTGTGTGATCTGACATCCTGCCTGAAGCCATCAGAGCCAAGTACTGTGACCTGACCACCAGTGAGTACTGTGTGTGTGTGTGTGTGTGTGTGTGTGTGTGTGTGTGTGTGTGTGTGTGTGTGTGTGTGTGTGTGTGTGTGATCTGACATCCTGCCTGAAGCCATTAGACCCAAGTACTGTGATCTGACTACCAGTGACTTGTGTGCGTGTGCGCGCGCATGCGTGTGCATATGTATGTGCGCGCGTATGTGTGTGTGCGCGTATGTGTGTGCGTATGTGTGTGTGCGTGTATGTGTGTGTGTGTTTCTTGCCTTCTTCAGTGTCGTCTTCTTGTCATGATTGTCTTCCATTTCCAGGACTTACGAAATAAAAGCATCCATGTTGCCATCAATTGTATATTAATTTATGTGGAAAGGAAAAAGTGGAGATGGGAAAGCTAGGAAGGGGAAGGGGAAGGGGGGGGTGCTAAACGTTATGGGAAATTGTGGGAAATAAGGGAATAGGTCTCTCACAAATGTGTGCACATACGCGCGAGCGTGCGCCTAGACATGCATGCACGCACAAGCACACACATGCGCACACAGACTCACACAAGATGGTTTATGCATCCATGCACTGACGCACATCACATACGGTATCATAGTTGCTTGTCGGTCTGTCTGTCTGTCTGTTTTGACTTCCGTTCCCCTTCCTCTCTCTGCGTATGTGTGTGTGTGTGTGTGTGTGTGGGGGGGGGGGGTTACGAATACGAATACGAATGTTTTTATCGAGGGTAAAACAGATAAGATGGGCAGGCGTGTGTTTTTTTTATACTACATTGCCCTCCAAGCAAATAAACAACAATTAATGAAGAAAATAATGAACAGAAAAACGATGGGCACAATAGTGACGAACATAATTATACAACGTAATATAACACAAGGCAAAAATGGACACACAACAGCAATTCGAGAATTAAAGCAACTCCAACCCCAAACCCTCCCAGTCTCACTACACGAACCGCACCCAACGCTCACACGCACAATCACAGACCCCACACACCCCACACCCCAGACACACACAAACATATGCACACACACATGCATGCATACAAGTTCATACATTATGTACACTAGCGCAACGCCGAGTACCGGTAACGCCTAGTAACGGTAACGCCTAGTAACGGTAACACCAAGTACTGGTAACGCTGAGTACAGCAAATTTGAAGCGATTCGGTTAAGAAACGGCGGAGTTATAAGGCCCCGTTTCCCGTTGGCGCTGCTTTGAGA
>CM065695.1:50985596-50998096 GCA_017654935.2 Phymorhynchus buccinoides | reverse complement strand
TGGGTGGGGGGTGAGACAGAAACAGACAGACCGAGACAGAGAGACAGAAGCAGACGGACAAAGACACAGAGAGAGCCTTCCTTTCTTGGTTCCCAAAGAAGCACACACCAATAGTGGCCCAGTTCGTGCTTGTACCGTTTTTGTCCAAACTCGTGGACAGTAACCAGTATGTCCCTACCCCCCAAAGTACAGACCTGGGTCTTCTTTAGTATGGGCCCGCCATTACATCATTTGTTCCAAATACTACCACAGGGGACACAACGAGTAAAAGGGAGTGTGTGTGTTCAGGGGTGGGGTGTGTGGGGGTGATTACACACCAAGTTCCGGGAAAAAGTACCTTTTAATCTAGGCCTTTGAAAAGTACCTTGTAATCTAGGCCTTTGAAAAGGGGGTCTTTGAAAAGAACGTTATTTTCGAAAGTTGGATGTTATTAAAAAGAGAAATCGGTCTATCGCTCTTTTGAAAATCCTATCTATTTCTCTTTGTAGTGATTTATGTTGGTTATTTTTGTGTATTCTTTACTTTCTATATATGACCATATACACAGCCATATCCCATAGAGGTTTGTCAAAAGGTGGTGTGGGCTGCTAAAAGGTTCAGATTGGCATGAAGGTTCTGGTCATTATTTTTCTGACCAAGGGGAGTGTTGTGTAGACTAACTTTTTGTAATGTATCAGTAAATCCGGCCTTGTATATTGTAATGGTATGCATAGATTATGTCTGAACCCCGGAGTCAGATAACAGAGCATGCTCCCAAATATGCGCGTAATGTTAGAGTAGATATTAGGCTTAGTCCTGCTGGCATTATAACCTAGCATTCAGAGAACTCTCAGACTACACAGACTGTGGCTTACTGTCACTTTCAGTACAGGGAGTGTGCTCCTAGTTGCGCCCCCGTGGGGATACCGGGGGGGGGGGGGTCTTCCGTACAAATAGTTCCCCCACCTTCTGGAAGTTATGTGCCTGCAGCTTCCTCTAATCTGTCTCTCTCTTTGACTCTGCCTTGTTCCTTGCTTTGTGTCATCTACTATCTGTCTGACGTTTTGGTCGTCCAGCATGGAGGTACGAGGCATCCACCCACTGCCCCGCAGTAAAGTCAATATATGTATTTCCACGATCAGGTTTGTTCGTGGACCTGGGCAACAACTAGACTACAGTGTCTTGGATGACCCCAACATCTGCTTCGTCTATGGCTACATCTGTCTGTCTGTCTGTCTGCCTCTCTCTCTCTCTCTCTCTCTCTCTCTCTCTCTCTCTCTCTCTCTCTCTCTCTCTCTCTCTCTCTCTCTCTCTGTCTCTCTCTTTACCCATATCTATTGTCTGAGTTTGTGTCCAGGTTTGTGCGTGGATGTGGGCAACAACTACAGTGTTCTTGATCACCCTAACATCTGCTTCGTCTATGGCTATATCTGTCTGTCTGTCTGCCTCTCTCTCTCTCTCTCTCTCTCTCTCTCTCTCTCTCTCTCTCTCTCTCTCTCTCTCTCTCTCTCTCTCTCTCTCCTTCTCTCTCTCTCTCTCTCTCTCTCTCTCTCTCTCTTCTCTCTCTCTCTCTCTCTCTCTCTCTCTCTCTCTCTCTCTCTCTCTCTCTCTCTCTCTCTCTCTCTCACTCTCTCTTATAACATGTTAAAAGAAATACTGGGAGAAACACTGACAAGTTACTTTGATAATATGATTCCTGTAACCGATTCGCTTCCCCTTCCCCTAACATGTATTGTGGTCCATGGCCAATATGCATTAAGCATTTCAGTGTTCAGTGTTCTCTCTCTCTCTCTCTCTCTCTCTCTCTCTCTCTCTCTCTCTCTCTCTCTCTCTCTCTCTCTCTCTCTCTCTCTCTCTCTCTCTCTCTCTCTCTCTCTCTTAGTACTACTCTCTATTGTCTGTGTTTGTGTCCAGGTTTGTTCGTGGATGTGGGCAACAAATACAGTTTTCTGGATCACCCCAACATCTGCTTCGTCGATGGCTGCCTCTGTCTGTCTGTCTCTCTGTCTGTCTGTCTGTCTGTCTGTCTGTCTCTCTCTCTCTCTCTCTCTCTCTCTCTCTCACTCTCTCTCTCTCTCTCTCTCTCTCTCTCTCTCTCTCTCTCTCTCCGTCTCTCTCTCTCTCTCTCTCTCTCTCTCTCTCTCTCTCTCTCTCTCTCTCTCTCTCTCTTAGTACTACTCACTATTGTCTGTGTTTGTGTCCAGGTTTGTTCGTGGATGTGGGCAACAACTACAGTTTTCTGGATCACCCCAACATCTGCTTCGTCTATGGCTACATCTGTCTGTCTGTTTGTCTGTCTGTCTGTCTCTCTCCCTCCCTATCTCTCTCTTAGTATTACTCTCTATTGTCTGTGTTTGTGTCCAGGTTTGTTCGTGGATGTGGGCAACAACTACAGTGTTCTGGATCACCCCAACATCTGCTTCGTCTATGACTACGTGGGCTCCAAAGACGAGGAGAAATCACAGGCTGACTTTGTGAGTAATTGCTGCCAGACGAATGACAGAGAGATAGACAGAAAGGCAGAGATAGAGGACATGTAAGGGAGGGAAGCAGAGAGACACCTGTTGTCTGCATCCCTCTGTGGGGTCTAACGATGGGGATTAATTAATCACAAACTGACGTTGTGAATAACAGACAGAGGTCAAACAACGGTAGTAACTATGACAAAGGGTTTTACGAACGTATCCAACATCCAATGTGAAATGGAACATTTTAAAGATGGAAGGGAGGAGCGAAGTAATAGAACAGAGAGAGAGAGATAGGGGGGGGGGGGGGGGGGGGTCAAGACAATAAAGAAAGAGAGAGTCACACCGAACGAATGTGGTTTAAATAAACGTTTTTATTCTCAAATGTCGCAGATTAAAACAATAACGCAACAGGGCAGCAAGAAGACTTATATAAAGCCCTATGTTTATGACACTGAATAGAAAGCCTTAACGTTAGGGATTATCAAGTCATAAGAACTGAAGTATTCTGCTTCAATGGAGCTAAGATTGTTTATGAAACTGAATAGAAAGCCTTAACTTTAGGGAAAATCAAATCATAAGAACTGAAGTATTCGACTTAAATGGAGATGATTACTTTTTTCTGACGCTGCTGTCAGGTGGTGGAGGAACTGGTGGCCATTTCCCTGTGCTGTCAGGTGGTGGAGGAACTGGTGGCCATTTCCCTGTGCTGTCAGGTGGTGAAGGAACTTGTGGCCATTTTTCCTGTGCTTTCAGGTGGTGACAGAACTGGTGGCCATTTTCCCTGTGCTTTCAGGTGGTGAAAGAACTGGTGGCCATTTTCCCTGTGCTGTCAGGTGGTGAAGGAACTGGTGGCCATTTTTCCTGTGCTTTCAGGTGGTGAAGGAACTTGTGGCCATTTTTCCTGTGCTTTCAGGTGGTGACAGAACTGGTGGCCATTTTCCCTGTGCTTTCAGGTGGTGAAAGAACTGGTGGCCATTTTCCCTGTGCTTTCAGGTGGTGAAAGAACTGGTGGCCATTTTCCCCGTGCTTCGGGACTGGATCACGGAGTTCATGTCCGAGAACAACAACATGGTGGCCTCCCAGATTGGACACAACATGCTCATTGAACAGGTGAGACATGATCACAGAGTTACTGTCACAGAACAACAAAATGGTGGCCTCCCAGATTGGACACAACATGCTCATTGAACAGGTGAGACATGATCACAGAGTTACTGTCACAGAACAACAACATGGTGGCCTCCCAGATTGGACACAACATGCTCATTGAACAGGTGAGACATGATCACAGAGTTACTGTCACAGAACAACAACATGGTGGCCTCCCAGATTGGACACAACATGCTCATTGAACAGGTGAGACATGATCACAGAGTTACTGTCACAGAACAACAACATGGTGGCCTCCCAGATTGGACACAACATGCTCATTGAACAGGTGAGATAATTGATAGACCGCATGATATCACGTGATGACATGATCACAGAGTTTCTGCCACAGAATAACAACATGGTGGCCTCCCTGATTGGACACAACAATCATGCTCATTGAACAGGTGAGGTCACCGGTGGGTGAGATAAAGTGTGGTTCATTGAACGGATGAGATACTTGATTGACCGCATTAAATCATTCGATGACATGATCACAGAGTTACTGTCACAGAACAACAATATGTTGGCTTCTGAGATGGGACATAACATGAACAGATGAACAGGTGGCATAGTTTTGTTCTGTCCGGGGACCAAGATACTGGTTAGTCTATGCTTTCTTTGGAGAGGTGGTGGGGTCTTTGTAAAGCATTGAACCCAAAATCCTTCAGCCTGATCCACTTTGTGTCTGTGCAAGGAGGGTTCTTGATTACAATGTGTAGGTATGTTTCTGTCAGATTCTTTGCATCTGAAAACTATTATGTTCCATGATAAGAATAACGATAATACTTTATGCACTCAAGCAAAAAACCCAGCTTACTTGAAACGTAGCTTTCAAGAGCGTCACACTCTCTTCTTCAGCGTCGTCTGACGGGTGGCAACCGGAGGGTCAGTGCATGCCACCGTGAGTACAGCTCAAGGCTGCACTCACATCGCACCACCGAACCAGGGAAGCGTACACCGAGGGCAAGACGTGCCTCCCACGGTCCCTGTTGAGCGTGGGCTTGGCGGCCGCGATGTAGATGGCCTCCTTCACCACTCTCTGGAACCATCTGCTGCCACGGTCCAGCACGGTGATGTTGTCCAGGCAGAACTCATGGTCGTAGTTGGTCATGTGGGACGCAATCGGTGATGATTCGCGCCTGTGCTCCGTGACTCCTTTCTTGAGGCTTCTTTCAGTTTCTCCAGTGTAGACCCCCCTATTGCTGTTATCACAGTCGATGCGATAGATGACCCCCGACTGGTTGAGCTTGTCGGTCTTGTCTTTGGGGGCAACAATTTTGCTGCGGATGGAGTTGCAGGGCTTGCTGTGAACGGTGATCCCACTCTTCCGGATCTTACGGCTGAGCGCCTCAGTGATGCACCGGACGTATGGGATGAAGACGTGTCCGCGGCGAGGGCTCTGTCGTATATTTGAAGGGTAGGGTGTGCTCTTCTTACTTCCTGGTTGATCCCACATCCACTGGGACTGGGAGGACGTTCAGCAGCCCCATGCTGGACAATTACCATAGTAATAACGTTAATAATAACCATCATCATCCTTAACCCTTTCATGCCGGCAGGTACTGAGGCTGCTGTGCCACCTGGTGAAGTTCGGATACTACCAGGACTGGGAGGATGTTCAGCAGCTGTTACCTCCCATGTCTAATTATAAGTATGTCAGCAATAGCAATGCATAGTTATAACCATCCTTAACCCTTTCATGCCGGCAGGTCCTCAGGCTGTTGTACCACCTGGTGAAGTTCGGCTACTACCAGGACTGGGAGGACGTTCAGCAGCTGTTGCCTCCCATGCTCAGTCTGCTGGATGGCCGCAAAGACTTCCCCTTCCCCAAGGACAAGGACAAAGGTGCGTGTGTTCGCCCCTACCTCATAACAGCAGGAATGGTATAGTATACCAAGGACAAGTACAAGGTATTTCGCCCCCTACCTCATAACAGCAGGAATGGCATAGTATACCAAGGACAAGGACAAGGTATTTCGCCCCCTACCTCATAACAGCAGGAATGGTATAGTATACCAAGGACAAGGACAAGGTATTTCGCCCCCTACCTCATAACAGCAGGAATGGTATAGTATACCAAGGACAAGGACAAGGTATTTCGCCCCCTACCTCATAACAGCAGGAATGGCATAGTATACCAAGGACAAGGACAAGGTATTTCGCCCCCTACCTCATAACAGCAGGAATGGCATAGTATACCAAGGACAAGGACAAGGTATTTCGCCCCCTACCTCATAACAGCAGGAATGGTATAGTATACCAAGGACAAGGACAAGGTATTTCGCCCCCTACCTCATAACAGCAGGAATGGCATAGTATACCAAGGACAAGGACAAGGTATTTCGCCCCCTACCTCATAACAGCAGGAATGGTATAGTATACCAAGGACAAGGACAAGGTATTTCGCCCCCTACCTCATAACAGCAGGAATAGTATAGTATACCAAGGACAAGGACAAGGACAAAGGTGCGTGTATTTCGCCCCCTACCTCATAACAGCAGGAATGGTATCCTATACCATTGTACACATTGTGTCATTAAGTGATTATAAAGTGGTTAGAGCTTTGAATAAATTTTCCGATAAGTGCTGGAGTGTTTCTGTATTTATCTTACCAGCTTTTGTATCGTCATGTGTTAGGGATCTGACAGAGTTAATATTACAATCCTTGTGCGTCTCCTTATTATCCAAATTCCCGTGTTATGTGTCTGTGCTACTTCAAACAACAATAACTCTGGAGAAACTCTAGGGAAATGCAAAGATCAAGAACTCTGGAGGTCGCGTCCCATCCGGGTATCGCATTGTATTGTGTTGTATTTCCATGCTAATCTGAAGAAGCTGGTTCATTAGTGTTCGCATCAAGGCAGCTGCGAGAAAATGTCCCAACAATATTGTGTTGTATGTATGGATGCCAGTCAGCCGTTTTACCATGACTTATGCTATTCGTCATGTGTTTATTGTGGAGATCTTGACAGTAGTTACTCTCTACAATCCTTGTGCGCCCCCAAAGGCCAACCCATCCCTTTGGCTGCAGCACCATTGTATTGTATATTGTATTGCATTGTCCTTCCCGGCTACAGCAATGACCTACTGAAGCAGGTTCATCAGTTTCAGCATCAACCGCTATGACAAATGTCCTGAGACTGTATTGTACTGTATTGTTTGTACTGCGTTGTATTGCATTGTATTGTATTCGCATTGTATTGTATTGTATTGTATTTTCACACTATGTCCAGGCTACATCAATGAAACTGAAGCAGGTTCATTAGTGTTCAGCATCAGGACCGGACAAAGTCCTGAGACGTATTGTAAAATGTTTGTCCCAACAATATTGCATTGTATTGTATTGTATGTATTGTATTGTATTTTGCCATGTCCAGGCTACATCGTTTACCGAACAGGTTCATGACTGCATCAGGAGCCGCTATGCAAATGTCCGAGCGGCATTGTGGTCTGTAATGTGTTTATTGCATTGGATTGATGCCTTGCATTGTATTGTATTGTATTGTATTCACACTCTCTCGGCCACATCAATGGACTACTGAAGACAGGTTGGCAGTTTCAGCATCAGGACCCTATGACAAATGTCCTGAGACCCATCCTGTATTGTTTGTACTGCGTTGTATTGCACCATTGTATTGTATATTGTATTGTATTGTATTGTATTTTCACACTATGTCCAGGCTACATCAATGAACTACTGAAGCAGGTTCATCAGTTTCAGCATCAGGACCGCTATGACAAATGTCCTGAGACTGTATTGTACTGTATTGTTTGTACTGCGTTGTATTGCATTGTATTGTATTGCATTGTATTGCCTTGTATTGTATTGTATTTTCACACTATGTCCAGGCTACATCAATGAACTACTGAAGCAGGTTCATCAGTTTCAGCATCAGGACCGCTATGACAAATGTCCTGAGACTGTATTGTACTGTATTGTTTGTACTGCGTTGTATTGCATTGTATTGTATTGCATTGTATTGCCTTGTATTGTATTGTATTTTCACACTATGTCCAGGCTACATCAATGAACTACTGAAGCAGGTTCATCAGTTTCAGCATCAGGACCGCTATGACAAATGTCCTGAGACTGCATTGTACTGTATTGTTTGTACTGCGTTGTATTGCATTGTATTGTATTATTGCATTGTATTGTATTGTATTGTATTTTCACACTATGTCCAGGCTACATCAATGAACTACTGAAGCAGGGGCATCAGTTTCAGCATCAGGACCGCTATGACAAATGTCCTGAGACTGCATTGTACTGTATTGTTTGTACTGCGTTGTATTGTATTATGTTGTATTGTATTGTGTTGTATTGTGTTGTATTGTATTGTGTTGTATTGTATTGTGTTGTATTGTATTGTATTGTATTGTATTGTATTGTATTGTATTGTATTGTATTGTATTGTATTGTATTGTATTGTATTGTATTGTGTTGTATTGTATTGTGTTGTATTGTATTGTATTGTGTTGTATTGTGTTGTATTGTATTGTATTGTATTGTATTGTATTGTATTGTATTGTATTGTATTGTATTGTATTGTATTGTATTGTATTGTATTGTATTGTATTGTATTGTATTGTATTGTATTGTATTGTATTGCATTGTATTGTGTTGTATTGTGTTGTATTGTATTGTGTTGTATTTTCACACTATGTCCAGGCTACAGCAAGGACCTACTGAAACAGGTCCAGCAGTTCCAACACCAGGACCGCTATGAGAAATGCCCTGAGACTGCGGCCATTGTCAACGCCAAGTTCCAGTGAGTCTCGGCTTTAAATATTAACATACTGCGCTTGGTAAAGTTATATTAGTGATGATGATGTAGTTGATTTTGATGATGATGATAACGATTATGATTTCTGTTCTAGCTTCTATGCACGTTTGGTGGGCATTAGTGGGTATCTAGTGCCGGTTTAGTGGGTATTATAAGCATATTTCACTTACATCGTGTGGGTTCTTATGTACAGAAATGTTGTAGGCATTCCAACTCTTCTTAGCTTTAAGTCATGCAGATGGAAGCATTGTTGTCGTACAACTCATTATTCGCGAAAGCAAACTTTGGTCCAATGTGCCTTAGCATTGTTAAATAAAACCTCTTTTTTAAAACTAATCTTAGTGTTGCCATCCCTGTGTTGTTTTTCCTTTTTTGTTACATGTGGATGCATGTGATCGTCGCTTATATTTCAGGGCTCTGGAAGTGCTTGACTTGTTGCTGACCTACCAAAGGAATCTCCGACTACAGGTGACTGACACCAGTGTGTGTGTGTGTCACTGTGTGTGTGTGTGTGTGTGTGTGTGTGTGTGTGTGTGTGTGTGTGTGTGTGTGTGTGTGTGTGTGTGTGTGTGTGTGTGTGTGTGTGTGTGTGTGTGTGTGTGTGTGTGTGTGTGTGTGTGTGTGTGTGTGAATGTGTGTGTGTGTGTGTGTGTATGTGTGTGTATGTGTGTGTCTGTGTCTCTGTGTGTGCGTGTGTGTGTTTGTGTGTGTGTGTGTGTGTGTGTGTGTGTGTGTGTGTGTGTGTGTGTGTACGCGCGCGCGTACGCGCATGCTGAACTTGAATGCGTATGACGGTGCGAGCTGGAAACGTTCGCAAATAATCCACCTATGTTTTAATGATATATTAACACACTAGCTCCCAAGTAAACGATCTGTGTTCAAAAAGCTTATTATATTCCCTTGTTTAAGCATTTGCATTGTCTTTATTAATGCTATGTGTGTAAATCTCTTTACAAGAACATCCCGGCTATATCAACTGCTTTGCTGAATTAAAGCTGAGTTTCTATGACGAACATCCTATTTTGGACAATGAAATCGCGATGAAAGAGCTTTCATGACACCCCCCCACCCCCCCCCCCCCCCTAACTAGGAAAGCTCTTTCTGAGATGTTAATCATCTTTAACAAAACATAAATGGCCACATGTGTGACGAGGGAATGCGCTAAAGGTGAAGTCTCCAGGGGAAGAATTGTAAGGTGTTAAATATTCAATGAGAAAATGTTTCTTTAGCCACTTCTCTAGGGTGTGGGAGATGAGCAACTTTCCCGGCCCCATTTCATCTAATAGATTTATATTTTTGCCCGGGTTCTGGTTCGTATGATTGAAGGAAATACAAGTAGTAGATTTGCTCTAAATGACAGACAGAGAGAAGTAGATTTTTACATGAAAATGTCAGTTGTCAAACTGAAATAAAACATGACGTGTGTACTGGAATCAACTGTTATGATTCAGTAACAAGCTAGATCAAAATCTATGATCAAGCCAACAAGCAAATATCATTCTCAGTCCAACACTTGGAAAGGAATTTAAAGTGTACAAGTCAAAAGCTGCAAGTTTTGCAACCAAGTAGTTTCACACATACACATGTATAAAAAGGATAAATACAATTAGGCATAGACACCTCTACTACTTAATCACCTGGTTCTTGCACAAAACAAGAATGATGTTAAAGTCACTGAAAATCAAACATGGGATCTGGATCAGAAACAGAATCAAACACAAGAATGAACATGTGCACAGAATTAGCATATTTACCCATTCTTTTCAGCATATTTACCTGGAACATGGGATCTTCAGAATTTTCACTGACCACTTTTCACTCTACTACTTACTCAACCTGGAACATGGGATCTGGATCAAAAACAGAATCAAACACAAGAATGAACATGTGCACAGAATTAGACCAGCATATTTACCAATTCTTTTCACTGACACCTCTACTACTTACTCAACCTGGAACATGGGATCTGGATCAAAAACAGAATCAAACCAAAGTAAATATAAAGCAATTTGTTTTTAATCCCAAACACATTCAATGTTACTTACGAGTTGGGCTAATAGTATTACTGGCAGGTAACAGCAGAGGGTTGGTTCCTACAGTGTTGACTCAGCCAGGTTTTAGTTTGCTTGTGACTAGACAAACAGAAGGTTATAAGTTTTGCCTCCCACTATGCATTTCCCACTTTATTTCAAATCTCCTGGGTATTTTCATTGGCTGGGTAGTAGACAAGAGAGAACGCTACAGATCAGCGTCTTAGTATAAACAGCTGTCACATGCTTACAGTGACGTCACATGCTTACAGTGACGTCACATGCTTACAGTGACGTCACATGCTTACAGTGACGTCACATGCTTACAGTGACGTCACATGCTTACAGTGACGTCGGTGTCAACACCGTATGACTGGGTGGAGACAGAAATCACAAGGCGCCGATTGTGATCGATCAGGGAATTCTGTGATGTCACAGGATGATAGACCGCTGATAAGATTACAGAGTGGCGGGGTGAAATAGTAAGGGAGTGGGGGTGTAGAGGAGAAAGAGGGGCGCGCGTGACACATTCCATCACAACATGAGAGTCACGCTTTGATCAGAAAGCAGGTTTTAGCAATTTTGCTGACAAGTGTGTACATGAATCGTTAATGAAAAAAGAGAGAATTCAAAAACCCACCTTCTTATTTATTGTCTGATCATGTTTCAGACTTTCATGGGCAAGTTCAAGTTTGCGGAGAGGAGCGCCATGGGCCGGAAGTCCCAACACGTGTTGTCTCCCCTGCTCTATGACTCCTACAACCCTCATGACCAGCACAAGTTCGTCTGCCCACCTGTCTGTCTGTCTGTCTGTCTGTCTGTTAAAAACTGGTAATCTATCTGTTTGTCTGTTTGTCTGTCTGCTAAAAACTGGTAATCTGTCTGTTTGTCTGTCTGTCTGTCTGTTTGTCTGTCTGCTAAAAACTGGTAATCTGTCTGTCTGTCTGTTTGTTTGTCTGTTAAAAACTGGTAATCTGTCTGTCTGTCTGTTTGTCTGTCCTGGCACAGTCAGCAATCGCACCTTGAAAAGGCCAACTACAGTGGAACCTCGCTTATAAGACCCCCCATTATAAGACTCCCTCCCTTTGAAGACCTACTTCTCTGAGACATTTCCCTTCTTTGTAAGCATTAAAATGACCTCACTTATACAACTCCCTCCCATTTAAGGCCTCATTTTGGATGACTTTTGAAGGTCTTATAAGGGAGGTTCCACTATATATCAGAACTCTCATATCTCATTGTCTGTTAGGTTTTCTGATTATCAACACTTCTGTGCTGTATGACAATAAGTATGCAGGCTTCAGACTGATCGGATATATACTGCTCCAAAAACGTAGGGGATATTGATTGTGTAAGAATAACCATGGATTCAATATTGAACTTATAAGTTTCATTCCATTTGCTAACAAAACTATATTCTTCTTTGAACATAAAATCGAAGTCTAAAATCCTTGTTGACACGTCACGTGACTACCAGAGCAGATGGACATCAATAAGTGCAGCGTACAAAAGCCACAAAACATAGTCATAAACAGTTGAAAACTTGTTGGGTCATGGTTTCCTGCAAGGCATAGTGAGGCGTTCGATTCAAAATGGTCAGGGGACCTTGTAGGCTACGGAAGGGTCTGGGTTCCATGGATGTGAAGGTGTTATGGTGATCTTGCACAAAATGAGCCCGATTGAAAGCGCAAACTGTCATCTTGGAGATTAAGATCTGCCCAATTTTTCGTTTTTCAATTTCAGCTTGCACTCTTTCAATGGTCGTAAGAGGATCTAGGGACGCCGTGAAAAAAATTAATCCACCAGAAAATCTTCAGAAGACTGTTCCAGTGCATGATAAGGCATTGCCTTGAATGTCTGGCCGCAACCAGTGGCCCAACAGTCTGTGAACTGTTTGAAAATGTGTTGAGGTTTGGAATAACCCAGTGGTGTTTATCTTCTCTGGCAATCACGTGACAAGTCAAAATTGATTTGTGTCTTCGAAATTAAGGTTAGAAAAGATCCAACTTTCATTTTCGCATGAAATCAAACTTATTGTTTGGTTATTGAACCCATGGTGAGGTCACAAAGTCAATATTTTATTATCC
>CM065695.1:50948096-50983096 GCA_017654935.2 Phymorhynchus buccinoides | reverse complement strand
CATGCATGTAACTCTGTGAATAGGACTTCTAGTACTACGTACACGCGCTACTTTATTTCCATTCGTTTTCACAGGACCTGGCTCAGTACAAGTACAACAAGCTGATCACCAAATCCCTCAACATTCTCAACAAAGTCTACTCCTCCAAAACCAACATGTTCAAGCTGTCTGAGAAAGCGCAGGTAATATACACTGTCACTGGTGTCCGTGCCGTTCTACACACAGCTCTATTGTACATTATATATATAAGAGCGTGCTTATGCTCAGAAATTCTCCTTAATCCCTCGTTTGTCTCTCCTTTACCTTCCCAGGTCCTGCTGACTCAGGACTCGTCCCGTGTGCACCGCGAGGTGCTGAAGAACATGCCTCCTTAATCCCTCGTTTGTCCATCTTTACCTTCCCAGGTTCTGCTGACTCAGGACTCGTCCCGTGTGCACCGCGAGGTGCTGAAGAACATGCCTCCTTAATCCCTCGTTTGTCCATCTTTACCTTCCCAGGTTCTGCTGACTCCGGACTCGTCCCGTGTGCACCGCGAGGTGCTGAAGAACATGCCTCCTTAATCCCTCGTTTGTCCATCTTTACCTTCCCAGGTTCTGCTGACTCAGGACTCGTCCCGTGTGCACCGCGAGGTGCTGAAGAACATGCCTCCTTAATCCCTCGTTTGTCCATCTTTACCTTCCCAGGTTCTGCTGACTCAGGACTCGTCCCGTGTGCACCGTGAGGTGCTGAAGAACATGCCTCCTTAATTCCTCGTTTGTCCATCTTGACCTTCCCAGGTCCTGCTGACTCCGGACTCGTTCCGTGTGCACCGCAAGGTGCTGAAGAACATGCCTCCTTAATTCCTCGTTTGTCCATCTTGACCTTCCCAGGTCCTGCTGATTCAGGACTCGTCCCGTGTGCACCGCAAGGTGCTGAAGAACATGCCTCCTTAATTCCTCGTTTGTCCATCTTGACCTTCCCAGGTCCTGCTGACTCAGGACTCGTCCCGTGTGCACCGCGAGGTGCTGAAGAACATGCCTCTGCTCAGGAGGCTGGCCAGAGCCAAGCTGGACGACCAGCAGGTCAAGCTGATGAGTGACATCCTCGATGACCTCGCCGAGTGAGTCACTATCGTCGTTAGCGATATTAGTATGGTCGTCCTTAATGAAAAAGAATACATTCAGGACTCGTCCCGTGTGCACCGCAAGGTGCTGAAGAACATGCCTCCTTAATTCCTCGTTTGTCCATCTTGACCTTCCCAGGTCCTGCTGACTCAGGACTCGTCCCGTGTGCACCGCGAGGTGCTGAAGAACATGCCTCTGCTCAGGAGCTGGCCAGAGCCAAGCTGGACGACCAGCAGGAGCTGATGAGTGACATCCTCGATGACCTCGCCGAGTGAGTCACTATCGTCGTTAGAGATATTAGTATGGTCGATGAGAGAGAATAGATTAAAACAAGAGGGGAGGGAGAGAGAGAGAGAGAGAGAGAGAGAGAGAGAGAGAGAGAGAGAGAGAGAGAGAGAGAGAGAGAGAGAGAGAGGGAGAGAAAGAGAGAGAGAGAGAGAGAGAGAGAGAGAGAGAGAGAGAGAGAGAGAGAGAGAGAGGGACTATGTCTAAAGAATAGAAAGGGAAGAATAAAGATTGTGCAAAACTCTAAGGAAAACGGAAGGGAGAGGAAACAAAGAAAAAAGTGTAGGCCTATTGCTGGTTAAATATAAGCATATAGTTTGCTTTGTTAAATACCTATGTGGGCACGTGGACACGATGATTTTGATGAATGAAGAATTGTTTGTAATGAAGATAATAATAAATGAATAATACATATCGAAAAAAAAGTCATGTGAAGTGATGATTTCTTTGTTTTGTATTTTTTGTAGTGAGACAGTAAAGTCATGTGAAATGATTGAATAAAAAAGAGTATCGTCGTCACTCATTGGTATCTTCGTCTTTGTCGTCGACGTCACCATTGTCATTTATGTCATCACCATCGTCATCACCATCGTCATCACCATCACTATTACTATGGTCCACTTAAATCATGGCTATAGTGTTGTTGTTTTTTCTTCTCTCGAACAGTTTGATGATAATGAACTACGTGCAAGAGGAACTCTTGATGAGCATGGCCACTGACCCAGATAGGCTTTCTAACTGGTTGAAATTAGCATAGATGTTGGGCCTATAGTACAGTGAATAGCGACTTGCATAAGCAATTGTTTTTGACAGTAATTGGTAATGATTAATATTAAAGACCCACCACGTCACGTGCCACATTCCCTTTTAAGCTAGGAAGCTTTCTTAAGATTTCGTACCAGCTATAAGAGGGAACACACGTGAAAATCGTGATTTTGACACGTGACGTGGGGGGTCTTTAATGTGTGAAAGATTATGACTTTCAGCGGACGAAACATCCCACGGCTTGTGCTGCAGCCTTACAGGCCAGTTGACCCGGAGTCCTCTAGGCCAATAGAAATGGGATGTATGTTGAACAATCCGCTATTAATAACATTCAGTCCAGGTTATCGGAATAGCAGTCGCCTCCTGTGCTATGTGCAGGGTACAGTGGCACAAAACTGAGAAACAGCGATGGCTTGGAGTGAAAACAATCTATCTTTAGATAGTCCATTGACATATTATTCAACTTATTACGAAAGCTTGTATAAAAAAAAAGACTGCTGAAATATAAAAAGCAAAACCCCCTTTTTTATATTTCTGCAGTCATTGTTTGACACAAGTTATTAGTTTTTGTAATAAATCCAATAATATGTCCATGGACTATCTAAAGATAGTCCGTTTTGACTCCAAGCCATGGAAGTGGTGTTAAGCATGCCGTGTTGGCGTTGTGTTCCAGGTTCTGCCACCTTCCCATGACACCGGATGAGCCTCATCCCATGAACCAAAACATCCTCATCTCCAACGGTTAGCATCTCATTTTATGTCTCCTAAGTTTGTCTGTCTCTCTCTCTCTCTCTCTTGAGAACTCCCCTTTTTCTCTCACTCTCTTTATCCACCACAATATGGTCTTTTTTCTCAATGTCAGTTAAAATTAAGAATAAGATTGCTCTTGCTCTTATCGTTACTGTGCGCATATATTCTGTTTGTTTCTCGTCTCTGTCAGACACTAGAGGTTAATGCCATATTCTGTTTACAAAATGCACGTCACATGTGTCCTGTTGTACACATGTCACTCCCGAAATGTTGTTTGCAATAATGGCCTTTTGTTTTGTCTCTCCAGGTATTTTGATCATTCTCTTCGAAATCCTCGTCCAAGAAATCGACCCCAAGCTGCTGGTAAGTGGACGAAGGCATTTGAATTATATGCTGAAATTAACACAAGAGGACTTGGATTTTAATGACTTCTTCTTCTTCGATCGCTCAGACAGTGTCCTGTCAATTATGAGCGCAAATTTGTCATGCTGCCGTTATGCGCCTAAGAAATAGTTTGGCCCAGCAAGTTCGACGTCGGCTGGAGGAAATCGTTTCTTGAAAAAAGGCAGGAGAATGGACCGGTAAGGCAAAATAAATTATAGTAGATGACAGTAAGCAAAGGGAAAATGTAGAATCAAAGAGAGTGACAGATTAGGTGAAGCTACAAGAACAGAACTTCCAGAAGGTGGGGGAACTATTCATGCAAAAGACTCCCCGATATTCCCACGGGGGAAATTTTAATGACTGACTCTGGGACCAGACAACTTCCATTTAGGTAGTGGGGCGACCATCCCCACCTCAGTGGATGGCAGGCAGCGGGTAGCGGACGGCCTTCAGATATGGAGGTTAGCTGCGATAAAAGCCAGGCTGGCCAGGACGAATACGCAGCATCGGACCAACTGCCTGATGTTCCTAGGCTCCCTTGCCTTGCAGGACGGGGCGGGGCAGCAGGCGGCACTGTTGTCTCCACTGAACATTTCAGTGAAATTATCCATGTGTCCTATGATGGATACATGAAATGCGGGTAAGAGTCGCGTCAAAAGCTGTAGCCACGGGGTGGGATCCTCGGAAAACACCCCCCACCCCACCCCTGTGCTGTTGTTGTTATACACTGGCTTAAAGACTCCATGGATCATCCCAATAGCCGAAGCACTTGAACACTGCTGTACTAATGCATCAGCTAGGGATGCGAACATTACTTGTGTGATTACCCCGCCATGTGGGCAGCCACACTCCGACAGGGTAGGACCTTTGAGTTCTGAGCTAAGGGAGAGACTCCCCAACAGAACAACTTGATCCAGCCTGCCAAGGATGGAGTGTGTCAGCTACGGCGCGGGAAAGGGGGACAATGAGGGCACACACGCAACCACGATTATAGTTCCGCGTTTAAAGTCTGAAGTTACCAACAGCACCGAACGCTAAAGAAAGAAGTAAAATTGAATAAGAAATATATTTCGATGGCGTGGAGTCAAAACGGACTATCTTTAGATAGTCCATTGACATATTAGGCCTATTGAACTTATTACGAAAACTAATAACTTGTATTAAAAAAAAACTGCTAAAATATAAAAAGCAAAACACCCTTTGTATATTTCTGCAGTCATTGCTTGATACAAGTTATTATTTTTTTGTAATAAATCCAATAATATATCAATGGACTATCTAAAGACTTTGACTCCAACCCATCGATTTATTTTTCGAGCATTTTCAAAATACTCCCTGCACGACAAACATATAAAAACAAAAACAATCAACAAGAGCCTCTCCCTTTCCGAATGTTTCCACCATCTGTCCCACCACCCCCTTACCCATGTCCACACGGAGAACTAACATTGGCTTTGCTGTGTTGTTATTTCAGGAGCAGTACGCGGGGATGACAGACATCTTCAAGAAGACTCTATGCCTGCTGAAGCTGCTGGCCAGAGAGAACCAGGCGGTTCAGCACCACATCTTTGAACGACTGGACATCCTGCTGGAGGTCAGGGTGGTGGAGAGCGACCTGGCCATCGCCTTGGCGGAGGTACCAACCTGTTTTTCCTTCGCTTGTCTGTCTGTCTTGTTTATCAATCTGTGTGTTGGTCGTTAATTTATTGAAATACTTGCATGACATACTGCAGGAAGTCAGGGCGGTGAAAGTGATTTGACCATCGCCTTGGCGGAGGTATGCATCATTTTTGTTTCTTTGTTTCTTTGGCTTTCTGTCTGTATATTGCTCATAACGTCTTCTCTGTCAGTATGTCCTGGATGATATATGTCCTGATTAATATCCACATGTCTCTGTCAGTATGTCCTGGATGATATATGTCCTGATTAATATCCACATTTCTCTGTCTTTTGTCATTGATGATATATGTCCTGATTAATATCCACATTTCTTTGTCAGTATGTCCTGGACAATATGATATTAAATAATTTTAAAAATAACCTGGGATGTTTGAAAGTAAGCACAAGTAACTGCCTATTTTGTATTCTACAAGTCTAAATAGTGTGCTGGAAGATGAGCATCATTGGTTCAATTCTTTGCTGGTCTGTGGGCATCACTCCCCAGGTGTTCTACGGGAACCAGAACACCTGTCTGAAGATCAATCCCCGCCAGATCCAGAAGATCGTCAACAGGGCGGCGGAGCTGCAGGACAGGGCTCCGGAGTTCCTCGACCTCCTGTCCATGGTGGTCAAGGTGCGTCCTGCTGCCCAATTGAACAGTGTTGTCAAATGTGTACAACGTGTACTGCTTGTTGCGGAGAAGATCATCATCAAAACGACATAATTTCTAATGCTCCTATCTATGATTGTCGATGGGGCAAGTTGTCACCACAGTATTTTATTTAAAAAATGAGAGGGGTTTTTTGCAGTGAGAATTGTTAAGTATCTTGTATTTTCGCGCACTAATATGGTGAATACAGAATCCTGAAATTATTGCGAAAAAATTGCACTTCACCAAACTCTCTTCTTTTAAAGCTTATCTCTCTTCTTCTCTCTCTCTCTCTCTCTCTCTCTCTCTCTCTCTCTCTCTCTCTCTCTCTCTCTCTCTCTCTCTCTCTCTCTCTCTCTCTCTCTCTCTCTCTCTCTCTCTCTCTCTCTCTCTCTCTCTCTCTCTCTCTCTCTCTCTCTCTCTCTCTCTCTCTCTCTCTCTCTCTCTCTCTCTCTCTCTCTCTCTCTCTCTCTCTCTCTCTCTCTCTCTCTCTCTCTCTCTCTCTCTCTCTCTCTCTCTCTCTCTCTCTCTCTCTCTCTCTCTCTCTCTCTCTCTCTCTCTCTCTCTCTCTCTCTCTCTCTCTCTCTCTCTCTCTCTCTCTCTCTCTCTCTCTCTCTCTCTCTCTCTCATTTCTCTCTCATTACGTTTCTGTATTTATGATCATTGTATTTTCACCAGTACCCGTTTTCCTTTGCCTCCTCTTTTTGATACGGGCAGGTGATCTAATCAATTAAACGTTTTTGAGCTGAACTGAGTCTCTCTCTCTCCTTCCATCGCTTTCTTTGTATCTATGTCAGTCTCTTTCTATCGTTCTCTCTACGTGTGTGTGTGTGTATGTGTCTGTCTGTGTGCATGTGTCTGTGTATATGTGTGTGTATGTGTGTGTGTGTGTGTGTGTGTGTGTGTGTGTGTGTGTGTGTGTGTGTGTGTGTGTGTCTGTGTGTGTGTGTGTGTGTGTGTGTGTGTCTGTGTCTGTGTCTGTGCATACAAAGGGGGAGGGAACTGTTGCATTTTGAAAGTTTGCAAGTTTGAACACTTGCATATTATGTTTCTGTGTATAGAATATGCCCAGGCCAGTTATGTTTCTCATATTCACAAGCTCCTTCATGTGGCTTTGTGTCCGAAGGTGGCCGGCACGGGGCTGACCCTGAAGAGGAACCAGGCCTACGTCATGAAGTACATCATGCAGAACTACAAGAAACTGGCCTTTGTCCTGGACCTGCCCAGAGAAGAAAGGTGTGTGTGTGTGTGTGTGTGTGTGTGTGTGTGTGTGTGTGTGTGTGTGTGTGTGTGTGTGTGTGTGTGTATGTGTGTGTGTATGTGTGTGTGTGTGTTTGTGTGTGTGTGTGTGATGGTGTGTGTGTGTGGGGGGGGGGGGGTCTACGTGATGCAGTACACCATGCAGAACTACCAGACACTGGCCTTTGTCCTGGACCTGTCTCGTGAGGACAGGTCAGTTGGAATGGAGAGTGGTGAAGGGTGGTGGGGAGAATCGGGGAGAAGAAGAAGGTTTGAAGCAGATGTTGTCGTTTATTCTCAATCAAAACAAACGCCTGACGAATAGACTACTTTCTTATTGCCTTTAGCTTCTCTGCCAGACTTAACTTCTCTGTGGTTGCAAAACGAATTACACTGAAAGCCAGCCCTCAACATCTGCTTTCTTTCCTTTCACGGCGTTTAGCACTGTTTCTACTAACCTAAGCATGACTGGGGTTAGGGAAAGGGCCTGCACATGCTGTGCTAGAAGGGACAGAAAGCGGAGGACGGGGTTTGCAAGGCCCTCCGCGGATGGAATATTGCTTACATTGGACTCCCACCCATGAACTGACGACAAACGAGACAAAGCATGTGTGGTGTATTCTCCTTATCTATTGACTCGTCTGTATAGGCCTTCATATTGACACGGGACTAAACTGAATTGAACAGTGAGAATCTCGGTGAGATACTACATCAGTCATCTACATGATGATGATGTTGATGATGATGAAGCTGATGATGATGATGATGATGATGATGATGATGGTGATGATGATTTATTCCCAGGGAGAAGATTCTGATGAACAGTGGCAACATGTCTACCCTGAGATACTGCATCAGTCTGCTGGATGACGACGATGATGATGATGGTGATGATGATGATGATGGTGATGATGATGATGATGTTGATGATGATGATGATGATGATGGTGGTAATGATGTATTCCCAGGGAGAAGATCCTGATGAACTGTGGCAACATGTCCACCCTGAGATACTACATCAGTCTGCTGGATCTGCTGGCCGTCTGTGCGGAGGTATCTTGCTTTGTCACTTTGTTCGTGCTGTTAGCTACGTAAAGATTGAATCCAATGTATGGCTAAATATCCACCTGTGCTGGTTTGATGTTTATTGATAACTGAGACTCTTACAGCCCATTGTATCTTTCTGGCAAACTACATATCAAGGCAGAAACCAGTTGAGTCGAAGTGTTTCCGTGCGATATATTTTAGCCGTAGCAGCGATGTATTTAAAAAAAAGTTTATGAATGCTTAGCTTTAAAGATCCACCAGATCACGTGTCAAAATCACGGGTTTCACGTGTTTTTTCTCTTATAGCTGGAAAGAAATCTTGTTTTGACCAGGTCTCACTCCCATACACTTGCCCCCAAATTCAAACCGAAGCATCATTTTAGAGAGCAGCCTCAATTTGAAGTTGGGGACATGTGTATATGGGTCACAGCTACCCAGAAAGAACCAAGGGACTTAATCGTGGTGCGTCAGTGTATCTGTAAAGCCGACATATGTAACAGTAAGCAAATACCTAGGTTGTGACAAGTGATTGGTTTTTTAACTTTTAAAAGTAAAATCTACGGTTACAGGGGAAAACAGTCATATTCCTTAAAATACTGCACCTGACCAAGGACTGTTTCGCAACAAAATCAGCTCCCCTTCAGACAACGTGTTGATGATGTTGAATGATCCGGGCATAGCCACAATATTCATGACACAAAAAGCACACGACACGAATCAAAGCATGGCCGTAGTTGACGACAGGGCTATACTTTCAAGCTTCATCTTAAATCTTGTTCTGTGTTGATACACTAAAATCGCAGGATCACAGCTGCCATGATTTGTTGTCCATTTCCCAGGGAGAGAACATGTTCATCGAGTCCCTCTGCCAGACCATCCTGCCCATGGACGATCTGCTGATCGTGCTCAACCACTCCGCCATAGACAACGTCCTCAAGAAGCCTTTCCTCCGCTGTCTGCACCACGTCTACCTCAAGGCCAACGGAAGCGTGGTGGACACTCAGACCTCTGAAATACCCCACGACAAGTAAGAGCTCCGCGTTTCTCTTTGACAATATTGAACGTTAACGGCCAGCCACACTACATGCGATTCGCTGTCAATGCGATGCGATTGTGACGATGCGAGTCATGATTCACGCGAAATTCGTGTATTGGGTCTACTTGATTATAATATAGAGCGAAAGTAGTAGAATTATTTTTTTTTGGAAAAAGGAAATAGTTCACGCGAATCATGACTCGCATCGCGTCACGAATCGCATCGCATGTGACAGCGAATCGTACGTAGCGTAGCAGGCCCTTTAGATGACTAGAGGTGGAAGTTGAGGGTTAAATAAGGAGAGAGAAACAATGTGTTTTTGTTTGTTTTTTGTTGTTAAAAGGAAACAAAGGAGAGGAAATGGTGTTTTTGTTTTACGGAAATATCGTTTGTATTGCGCTGCATGTGTCGCTTCATCTGAAATGGCCCATGTGGTGAGACTTCGGCAACGTCATCACACTCCTATTGGCCACTGCAACGACCGCCTTTTGCAAGAGTGAATGCCCTTGGTAGATGCTTGAGTACTGACCAAACAAGGGAATAACTCTCGCCACTAACCCTATTGGAGGCCACTAAATGGCTGCCTTTTGCAAGAGCGAATGCCCTTTTGGATACTGACCAACAAGGGATTAACTCTCGCTGTCAAGGGCGTTAATAATCATAGTTGCAGTGGCCAATAGATGGAGTGGATAGGAGGGTGTGGGGAGCTAAAGACTAGAGGGGTGGGAGAGGGGTTAGGAACAGGAGATTACATAATGTATTTCGAAGAAGAAATTCTTTGCTTGCATATTCCCTACCTGAAGGCCAATAGTGTGTGTGTGTGTGTGTGTGTGTGTGTGTGTGTGTGTGTGTGTGTGTGTGTGTGTGTGTGTGTGTCTGTGTGTGTGCCGTGTGCGTTGGGAAGGGAGCTATGCTAAGGGGGGGTGAGAAGGAAAGTAGGGAATACGAGTGATGTTCAAAAGCCATGGCGTAGACTATTTTAAACGATTCCTAATTTGTCTGTATCATGCTAACCGTTAGGCCAGTGAAATAGTGAAAGTGTAGTAAGAGTTAGAGGCGCGTGTGTGTGTGTGTGTGTGTGTGTGTGTGTGTGTGTGTGTGTGTGTGTGTGTGTGTGTGTGCGTGTGTGTGTGTGTGTACGTGTGCGTGCGTGCGTGTGCGTGCGTGTGTGTGTGTTGTGTTTGCTTGTCTCTCAATGTTGGTGGAAGGGGTAAATAATGCCTTTGAGTCACTGTTCATGTTCGTCAAAGTATGCAAACATGTCTCCAAAGTATGCAACACTTGTCCATAACTGTCAATACTTTAAAAGTAGAACTAAGTGTTTCACGGACCCCTGTCCTTACTAGTCCCCGTTGTGTGACACATTGACTCTATGTTCAGCGGTCGCTGTCAGCAGCAGGTTTCTGATCAGACCAAGAAGAGGCTGCGGCTGATCGCAGAGTACTGGCGGTGAGAGGACGGTGCTCTTCAGTTGGTTCCTAGCTCTTCTCTTTACTATGGAAGATTGCTATACTCAAAAACAGGGGTATTTCATGAAGAAAGCGATAGCAGTTGTTGTGCAATATGTTCTTTGAATCACAAACCTCTCCATTAGGTGTGCCTGGGGAAAGTCAGTGGAATGCGGAACATAGAAATAAACTGGGTGGGGATTTGTTTATACTCGAAGACGTTTGGCCCAAGATGTGGCTACTCTTTAGGCAGAACGGAAGTGAAGTTCATGAACCAAACATTTACAGGATTAGAGAAGTGAGACTAGTGGGATTTTTAAGCTACTAATTGTCCATTTTCTTCTTTCCGATCAATGTCCTTGTTTTAAAAAAAACACATTACAGATACTGATGCAAAGACATAAAGTTAATAAGGTTTCAAAGAATGAGGTGAAACCATTGATGGTTGTATGCATATCAAATCAATAACACAAAATCAAGACATGTTTAGTATCTCTAAAAAGAAACATGGCGTCCAGGTGTCATGATCATGACATAGACACTGACATTAAACATGTAATAAAATATTGTTTGGGTTATTATAAGCATCAACTAAACGACATTGGCGCAATGAAAGTTTAAATACTTGTTTTTCTTTACTTTATTTTCAATATCTGCTTTAAGCCAGGTAACGTAACTTTCGACATATTTTCAGAGTGTCGAACATATTCGTAACGTAACGCATGTAATAAATACGATTAATTTGCGTGCCAAATGTTAAAACAAAGAATTCTTGTATATCAGACAGCACATTTACAATAAACGTATTTTCTTAGGGGAGAGGAGCTTTATTTTGATAGTTCAAGCTGCTTGGCTAGCCTTTTGAAGCAAGTAATCTTCCATAGTTTTCTTCCCAAATTGACTTCCAGAAGATGAGGTCTGTCTCCAACATGGCTGTTCTTTTTTCTTGCTCTTTCTTTCTCCGTTTAAAAATCTCCAACGTCAACTTTCAGCTGTTTGTTTCTCAATCCTTTAATCCTTTGAAAAAACAAATCAAGTCTGTCGATTAGCTTTGAACACTGTTCAAGTGTCTGGGTTCTCGTTTCCTTCTATTTTGATGCTGTTGATTTTCTCATTGGAATTCTCAATTCAGTCTCTCCTTTGTGGTTTTATCTTTAAAAACAATGTCCTTTCGATCTGATGTGAATTCTTTCATGTTTTGTTTTCCATGTCCACATTCCCCAGTGGCAGTTCCTATTTGTATTCTCCCTCTCTCTCTTTGTCCCTCCATGTCTGTCTTTAGAATCTTTCTTCCTTGGCTTTCTACTGTTCTTTCAACTCGTTCTTCTCATACTGAATGATTTTTCTCCTGTTTTACTCTGTACTGTCTTGTGCTGCTCGATTTGTCAGTACACGTTTCACCTGCTCGTTTGACCCCCCACTCTGTTTGTCCGTCCGTCTTCTGTCTGTCAATGTGTTGCTAAGTTAGGATTGTGTTTTTGACTAAAAACGCAGCATTGTTACAATTTTTTTGGTCTCCTTTTTTCTCTGAGTAGCAACACACATCTTGGATGGATGTTGTAATGTTATCATTTTGAGTGAGTGCCTCCAATGAAAACAATATTGATTTTAGATTTAGCACTGTTATTGGTGATGATTGATGCTGTTTTCATACATTGTTTTCTCTCCTTCCCTTTGTTTTACTGATCTGCTATTTTCTTCAGCGTTTCCGTTTGTATGTTTTTCTCTCTTATGTCATTCTTCGATGCTTTTTTGTTCGGCATATTTTATCCACGTGGCTATTTATCAATCTCTAGTTCCTCTTGTGTTGTAATCTTCTTCTCTTCTTTGTTTGTTTTTTCCTATTTTTCTTGTTGTCTGTTTATTTGTTTGACTTCATTTGTTTTTCTTTCCTTCCTTCTCTCTACATTCCATCATTGTGTCTGTCTTCATGTTTACTCTAAATGCTTTGTTGCTTTGTTGTTTCTTTCATCAGTAGTTTGTCCACTGCTTTTCTCTCACTTTTTTCTTTCTCTTTTTTTTCTCTCCATTTTTTCTTTCCTTCTTGCCACAAGAGGCACTTCAGAGTTGTCCAGCAATTTGTTCGGTTTTATGTTTCTCTTGTAATCGTATTTTCCTCTTCGTCACTGTTCATCTTTTTGCACATTCTATAAATAGCACTCAGGTGGAACGCCCGTTTCATGACGTTTACCGAAGGTAAACCCTACTTGTCTCCCCCTTCGCCCCTAGCCATCCCCCCCCACCCCCCCGGTAAACCATCCCCCTCCATCCCCACCTCCCTCCCTCCCTACACTCTCCCGGTAGATGATAGTTGTACTGTGCTGCCTATCCCTTTGTCCTCCCTCCTGCCCCCCCCCCCCCCAACCATCCCCCTCCCTCCCCACCTCCCTCCCTCCCTCCCTACACTCTCCCGGTAGATGATAGTTGTACTGTGCTGCCTATCCCTTTGTCCTCCCTCCTGCCCCCCCCCCCCTCCCCCCCCCCCTCCCCCAACCATCCCCCTCCATCCCCACCTCCCTCCCTCCCTACACTCTCCCGGTAGATGATAGTTGTACTGTGCTGCCTATCCCTGCCTATCCCACCTTGTCCTCCCTCCTCCTCCCTCCTGCCCCCCCCCCAACCATCCCCCTCCATCCCCACCTCCCTCCCTCCCTACACTCTCCCGGTAGATGATAGTTGTACTGTGCTGCCTATCCCTCCATCCCCTCTCCCTCCCTCCCTACACTCTCCCGGTAGATGATAGTTGTACTGTGCTGCCTATCCCTTTGTCCTCCCTGCTGCCTATCCCTTTGTCCTCCCTCCTGCCCCCCCCCCCCCCCCCAACCATCCCCCTCCATCCCCACCTCCCTCCCTCCCTCCCTACACTCTCCCGGTAGATGATAGTTGTACTGTGCTGCCTATCCCCTTTGTCCTCCCTCCTCCCCACCTCCCCCCCCCTCCTCCCCCAACCATCCCCCTCCATCCCCACCTCCCTCCCTCCCTCCCTACACTCTCCCGGTAGATGATATACTGTTGCCTACTTTGTGCCCCCCCCCCTCCCCCAACCATCCCCCTGCCTACACTCTCCCTTTGCTGCCTATCCCTCCCTCCCTCCTGCCCCCCCCCCCCCCCCAACCATCCCCCTCCCATCCCCACCTCCCTCCCTCCCTACACTCTCCCGGTAGATGATAGTTGTACTGTGCTGCCTATCCCTTTGTCCTCCCTCCTGCCCCCCCCCCTCCCCCAACCATCCCCATCCCCCCTCCCTCCCTCCCTACACTCTCCCGGTAGATTATAGTTGTACTGTGCTGCCTATCCCTTTGTTCTCCCTCCTGCCCCCCCCCCCCCCCCATCCCATCACCCTCCTCCCCCTCCCTCCCCTTGATACCTCCACCCCCCCCCATCCCATCCTTCGCCTGTCTGTACCTGTCTGCCTGAATCCAAGCATGCTGATGTATTAGGTGAAGTCACAACTAAGGATGACACCCTTCCTAGTCTGTGATGACGTAGTAAGGACTTGCCACGACCATGTTGCCATGACGTCATATTTTGTGGTGAAGTTATAGCCGGTGTTGACGAAATGACCTTTGGTGACGTCATGTTGACTAGTTGGCTGAAGTGATTTGGATGGTTGGCTTTGCTTGTTGTGAATTCAGACGATGTTTGTGTGGTTCGATGAACAAGCTCTGATTCCGTGATTCAACACAATCTGTTTAATGAAAATTGAATGATATAGTCTATTTCACGCTCTCGCCATACATCTTACAAACGCAGTTTCAATAACATAATTTTAATCAGACATAACCCTACTCATTTACACAAGGCATAATATTTGAGCTACTATTCCATGTAGTCTCCCAGTTTTACAAAATTGTTAGAAAGTGGTATCGCATTTGAAAACAGAAGCAATTAGCGCAAGTAATAAGTTGATTGTGTAACACTTAAACATAATTTACTACTAATTTCCGCGGATGCCTTTGCACCCCCCCCCCCCCCCCCCCCCCCCCCCCGCCCCCCCCCCCCCCCCCCCCCCCCCCCCCCCCACCCCCCCCAACAACAAAAAAAAAAAAAAAAAGAAGAAGGTTATCTGTT
Source organism: Phymorhynchus buccinoides (assembly GCA_017654935.2). NCBI lineage: Eukaryota > Metazoa > Mollusca > Gastropoda > Neogastropoda > Raphitomidae > Phymorhynchus > Phymorhynchus buccinoides. Next base: position 50,968,660 of record CM065695.1, on the reverse strand, counting down.
GTGCATTAACTTATTCTATTGCATGGCATAGACACTTTTCTATTTTATAAAAAAAGAACCTCATCTCAAGTGTTTGCAGGCACCTATGTGTTAGATTACTGGAAAGGCAAAACACTGTTCTTGTCATTGCATGTTTCGTGTTAGTATGCACGGCCTTTTGCTTTGTATGAGTACTAGGAATTAGAAATGTACTACGTGGAAAAAAATGTTTTTTTAAAATATTATACTACACACACACATTAACACACACACATACACACACACCACACACACACACACACACACACACACACACACATACACACACACACACACACACACACACACACACACACACACACACACACACACACACACACACACACACACACACACACACACACACACACACACACACACACACACACACACACACACACACACACACACACACACACACACACACACACACACACACACAGACACACACAGACACACATACTCACACACACACGCGCGCGCGCGCGTATTTTTTCTCTCCGTTTTACATTTTTGAAAAAGACCATATACGTATGCGAGAAGGGAGACAGATAGACAGACAGACAGACACATAGGGAGGATATCATTATACAGAGATTGGTAGACAAACAGACAAAGACAGAAACATTGAAACCTGAACGTATAACGGATGTGGACACATCCACAGATATATTTGTAACACGCCCCTGGCTTGCATGGAGCTAGCTAGAATGCTACAGTGTGTGTTGGTTTCATTGGTGGATTTACTGGTTTGTTTTGCAGAGCTAGGAAATCTGTGGATGTTATATTTCCTTTTTTGTCTTTTCCTGTTGTACCCGTTTGCCTTGCTTAGTTACCATCGCAAGCCAATAGCCTTTTAATACAAACTGTTAACGTATGAAATAGTTGTATGTTAAAACGCTGCTGAAAATAGCCAGGTTACCTGCATCTAAAATATGTATTATTGTACTAGCTTATTATTGACTTTTGATTAACTGTTAGAAGTGCATCTGTGTGTGGAAGCATAGCACACGATATGTCTTATGTTTAGAGATTATTTAGAAATATTAAGAGTGTGTGAATAGATCTCCATTGTTATATTGTACTAGCACATGGATTATACGTGTGTTAAGAACTAAGAAGCTTTGATGGACAGAAGTCATGCTTTTGAAACATTAACTGATAGCCACATACTGTCAAGTTTCCTAAACTTAGGGGGTGATAAACTATAGAGGCACTGAAAAGATCATTCCAAGCTGCTTAGTGCTGATCGTTGCCATTTTGCACTCTTATTTATTGTTGTTGCAGTTATATCGCTATTGTTGTTGTTGCTTTGTTTTATTCAGCGAGTGACGGGGTTGTATTTGTGTTATTTCAGTGATAATGTTATAGTTGTTGTATTTCCTCAGCGAGCTGTGGGAGTACCTGGCCTCGCTGTCCATCGAGATGAACAGGCTGACGGACAGCGTCAGGGAGGACCCCGAGAAGATCGGCATCCACCTCAAGACGGCCCCGGAGAAAAGGTCCGTGTGGTGTGCCAGGGCATCGTCAGTTGGTGAACATATCGGGTTTTGTTGTCGTTGTTGTTGGTTTAAAACCCTTTCAACGCTAGCCATTCCTCAGTCAAATGTTACCATTACACTTACCCGGGTAGAGAAAATATTATGTCTGCAATATTGGGGATTCCTCTGTGACACGCATAAAATAGAGCTTGTCCTTACCTCCCAAAATTAAGATCAGAAGGTCACTGGATACCAGACCCTCATTTGATGCATTTTAGTGACATGGGTGTTAAATCATTGCGGTGCCAAGAGGCGACAGTGGCGATGAAAGAGTTTTAATTCAAAGGTATCATTCACAGAGTGGAATTTAGAGTGGAAGTATTGTGTGTTTTTTAGCTCCTTTTGCTATTTTTTTCTGTTTGCTGTTTTCTTGTGTGTCTATGTTGATAAAGGCGCATTCGCCGACATATACAGATGTTTTGTTGTGTCTCTTGTGAATAAAATAACGTCACTTGACACTTGTTGTGTGCTTGTTTGTTTGCTGCATTTGAATTGACTGTGACTCCGACTGTTATACTTAATTCCAAATAACTATCCAATGCCAGTCGATTGTTTTTGGTTTTTGTATTACTTGAATAGTCATTAGTGTTATGCAAAGAAACTCATTTGTTTTTATTTTATGACATTGGTGCATCAGCCACAGCACACAATCCCCCCCGCCCCCTTCTGACTGCTTTTAGTTTTCCCCAGAGAGCTGTTTGTTTCAAGTTATGTCCTTTCGCATGTAGGGCATGTATTCTTTTCAGCGCTACACTACAACAAATGAAGGGATACAAACTTTGGATTGGTTTATGCTGATGATGAGCTCTACAATTAGGCATGAAGTAAAAGCAGCTGAAACCGGGTGCTGTGCAACAGGCGTTCTTTCTGGAGTCCTGTAATTACGTGTGTCAGTGTGTACCCACTGATTCAACAGCGTCCCCAGACTACGATCTCTCAGCCTATAGCACTGTGTTGACATCGTCCCCAGACTACGATCTCTCAGCCTATAGCACTGGTTGGACATCGTCCCCAGACTACGATCTCTCAGCCTATAGCACTGTGTTGACATCGTCCCCAGACTACGATCTCTCAGCCTATAGCACTGGTTGGACATCGTCCCCAGACTACGATCTCTCAGCCTATAGCACTGTTGTTGACATCGTCCCCAGACTACGATCTCTCAGCCTATAGCACTGGTTGGACATCGTCCCCAGACTACGATCTCTCAGCCTATAGCACTGGTTGGACATCGTCCCCAGACTACGATCTCTCAGCCTATAGCACTGTGTTGACATCGTCCCCAGACTACGATCTCTCAGCCTATAGCACTGTGTTGACATCGTCCCCAGACTACGATCTCTCAGCCTATAGCACTGTGTTGACATCGTCCAAAGAGTTGAGAGTTTTAGAAAACTTGTATCATGAATTACCCCGTGTGTGGTTTGTCCATTTGTTTGTGTGTTTGTCGGTAAAAAGGGTTTTTTCAGCAGCTACCCTACAATGTGAGCCCCCAGCCTTACTGTACATCATGGAACAGACGTCCCCATGCCCCGAGACCGTCTACACAGATTTCTATTTTCTTTTGCAATATAAAGTAAAACAGTACGCACACTTTTCATGAAAAAGTGTCTATTTTATCACAGCAGCCCCAGACTGTGAATCATCGGCCTACGGCACAGAGCTGTACCTTATGGGGGAAATGTTCCCATGCCTTGAGAGGGTCTACGAGATTTCTACTTCTTCTCCTTACATCAAATGTGACCCCGCACCACCAAAGGGACATTAAGTCGCTGGGCTAGTTTCTCACAACAGGCTTGCAAAGTCAAGCATATCACGTTTTGTCAATTTTGAGTTATGGGTACTTTTGTTCTCTAACATCTTATTTTTCATACTTATAAAGGATCATCTTTAATATGGTCTCTCAATGGTCTTATACGTGTTTAAAAACGAGTAGGTCAAAGCATTTTCTTCAACTAGGCTAGACTTTAGACTGTGTTTTCTCAAAATGGCCGAGACTCTCCCTACTAACTTTAAATGCTCATAACTTTGGAAAAGAAACAGATGCAAGGATGATTCTTGTATCATTAAAAAGAGAATTGTCTGAAGTTGTCAAATGTATAAATTTCCCAGATTGGTCTATTAGACACGTAATGTCCCTTTCGTGGTGCTGGGTCACAACTAACAATTATCAGTATTATATTTGTAATGAGTTGTTTGTTCATGTTTCACACAGTGGGTCAGCGGCAGCCCCAGACTTCGAGTCTTCAGCCTACGGCACGGTGCTGTACTTTCTGGAAGGCGTGTTCCCCTTCCTGGAGACTTTCTACAGGGATTTCTACTTCCCCGATCCACAGACCCACGGCCAGGAGGCTGACGAGACGGACCACTTGGCCAAGGCCTGTGTGGTGAGTCCAACAACTGGTGGGGGAGACACGGGGGTATTAGGTACTTTATAGTCACGGAGGCGTCTCTGTTAAATTCGGGTTGCTCCAACCTGGAGACCGCGTCGCAGCCAGAGGCGCGCCACCCAATATTATTATTTTGTGCATGCGATTTTTGTGTGACATGATCAAGGAAAGGGGGGTGGGGTAATTTTGGACCAAATGACAACTTTTTCGTTGCCACTGGGTTTAACGTGTGCTAAGTGCATGGGCACACGGGACCTCGGTTTATCGTCTCATCCGAAAGACTCCACGTTCAGACCGTAAGGGCTAGTGCAAAGTGAGAGGAAAAATCCCCTGTACCCAGGTTCGAACTCGGGTTTACTTGACACAAGGCGAACGCTTTACCTCTGTGCCACTCTACACCAAGTGGAGGAGGGGGGCTAGAGAGAGAGAGAGGGAGAAATTGTTGTCTACGTAGGATCGTGTATAGTTAGTCACCTGCCAGCCACCCTCCACAATGAAGCATTAGGTTAAATTATGGGGGTATGGGCTATTCGCTGTTAAGGCGTATGTACATGAAGTCATATCATTTGTCTGTTACGTGGTTTTCTGTTGGTGGGACATCTAGTGCCTTTTAGTGTGTGCGCGCGCGTGTATGTGTGTGTGTGTGTGTGTGTGTGTGTGTGTGTGTGTGTGTGTGTGTGTGTGTGTGTGTGTGTGTGTGTGTGAGTCAAAGTCAAAATCACTTTATTATCTCAACAAGAGCAATTACATTGTGGTCTCATGATACAACAAGGCAACAGAAAACAAAACATCCATGCATTTGAACAAAACGAAAGGAGCAGAAAGCAAAAATCAAGGTACATCATAAGGAAATGTGTTGTGTGTGTGTGTATGTGCTTGCGTGCGTGCGTGCGTGTGTGTGTCCGCGTGCGCGCGCGTGTGTGTATGTGTGTGTTGTGCTTTATTTATGATTGTTAGTGAAGTCATGAAAACAGATGGGAAGGATGATACATATATTAGGTTATGTTGTTATGTGTCATATTTTACTGTACTCTGTCGTTTGTGTGTGGTGTGTTTTCTCCAGATGTTCAGTGAGCTGATGGGCTCTTTGCTGTTCAAGCCTCAGCACATGAAGAACATGGTCAACTGCCTGTCCGTCATCGTCCCTGTCTCCAACATGCCTAACTCGGTGACTACACACACACACACACACACACACACACACCACACACACACCACACACACACACACACACACATACACCACACACCACACACACACACATACACACACACACACAAACACCTCCCCCCCGCCCCCCACACGCACGCACGCACGCACGCACACGCACGCACGCACACACACACACACACACACACACACACACACACACACATAACACACACACACAAACACACACGCACACGCACACACACACACGCACGCACGCACACGCACGCACGCACACACACACACACACACACACACACACACACACACACACACACACACACACACACACACACACACATGTATTACAATTTAAATCAAATCTAATAAATTTAAAAAAAAGGTTTGGTCATAGACTATATACTTTTTTTTACGAAGATTTTGTTTGTCAAAACACCTTATTGTTTTATGCGGATCTTCTTTGGGAGAAGCGGTGACGGTAGATGGAGGAAGGTGGTGCAGGGGGAGTTGGAGATGAGACAAAATGGGGAGAGAGATGTGGAACAGAAAGTGCATAGAAATGATGGCGACAAGACGCAGGTGCTTTGAACAACTGTGTGCTTATTATTTCATGATTCTGAGTTCTGTTCCTAACCAACTAATCGTGCTTGCACACACTCTGGAAATGTAGAATTGAACACAGGCGTTATGTAACAATGGTGCTAACCTATTACAGATCCTGTGTTGTCCCTTTCAGAACCTGGAGCACATCATGGAGATGTTTGCCTTTCTCTCTCTCTCTCTCTCTCTCTCTCTCTCTCTCTCTCTCTCTCTCTCTCTCTCTCTCTCTCTCTCTCTCTCTCTCTCTCTCTCTCTCTCTCTCTCTCTCTCTCTCTCTCTCTCTCTCTCTCTCTCTCTCTCTCTCTCTCTCTCTCTCTCTCTCTCTCTCTCTCGTTTTTCGTCCCAAGGACAGATTGGAAGAATGGGCCCGGCCCAAAATCTTAATCCTTATGTAATAAAGTTTTTCAGTCTTCAGTCTCTATCCCTCATGTGTGCTGACCTCTCCCAGATCCTGTGTTGTCCCTTTCAGAACCTGGAGCACATGATGGAGAGGTTTGCCTCGGGCATCACCGTGGAGGACACGTCCAGTGCCATCAGAAGGGTGAGTCTGCATGCCACTCCCCCCTGTGCACCATCATGTCAATGTAACCCAACATAGTAGCCTACGTGTCTTACAAAATGCTCAACGATGTGGGGCAGTGGGTGGATGCCTCGTGCCTCCATGCGGGGAGCTGGACGACCCCGCCCCATCCTCGAGTCTCTCCCCGTGTGGATCCCGGGGGTCTTTCGTAAAAATAGTTCCCCCGTATTCTGGAAGTTCTGTACTTGTAACTTCCTCTAATCTGCGCAACTCTCTTTGACTCTGCCTTTTCCCTTTGCTTTCTATCATCTACTATCTTTCTACGTACCTTACCCATTATGGCCATATGGCCTGGGAACGCAGAAGAAGAAGAGGAAGAAGAAGTTCCACGATGATCATCATAGAACAGAGAAGACAGCTATTCTCAAATAAAACCTGGGGCTAAGATGACTGGCTTAAGAGACGTCACAGCAAAGACGCCCTGCATGAAAATTAATTATTCATAGGCAGGATAAGTAGGCCCCCTGTGCACATAAGTTACATTAATATCCATGGTAAAAACAACCAAATGTAGGCCTATGAGGGTTTGACTTTGATGTGAGTACTGAAGTTACATGTTATCAAATGTTATAAACTTGTTCCCTATTGAAATGGAGAAAATTGTTGTAGAGGCTAAAACTTAGCTTTTCTCTGAGAGAGAGAGAGAGAGAGAGAGAGAGAGAGAGAGAGAGAGAGAGAGAGAGAGAGAGAGAGAGAGAGAGAGAGAGAGAGAGAGAGAGAGAGAGAGAGAGAGAGAGAGAGAGAGAGAGAGAGAGAGAGAGAGAGAGAGAGAGAGAGAGAGAGAGAGAGAGAGAGAGAGAGAGACAGACAGACTGACTGACTGGGTGAGAAAGATAAAAAAGGTCAGATCAGGTCAGGCTTTTTTGGCAGTCAGGCCTCGAGGCCTCTTGGTGTGCCCTTTCTTTTGCTTGTTTGATTTAACGATTTTGTTCTGCAATTTGATTGGCCTAACTGTGACCCTTTTTGAGCAATCATTGGTGCATTAATCGTAATCATAATCGACAGACAAACAAATAAACAGACAAACAAGTGGTTTTTCATCATCCTCCTTTTTTCTGTTTCGCACCCAGGGCAACATCGAGTACTACTCAGCAGAAGTGGAGCTGAACGCCAAGTTCAGGGTGTACGCCAAGAACTGCGCCGTGGTGTTCGCCGGACACAACACCGTCATCGCTCAGCTCCGCTTCAAGTCCAAGAGAGGTAACTGCTGCTGCCCCGATCTTTGCGTTAGTGTTTGGATTGTTTCCCTTTGAATGTATTCTCGGCGGTTCCTGCTCAGGCCTAGCCACACTGCATACGACTTGACCCCAATAAGAGGCGTCTCTGTGAAATTCGGGCTGCTCCCACCTGGAGAGTGCGTGGCAGCCAGAGGCGGGCCACCTTTTTTTGTGCATGCATAAAACTTTTTATGTGACTGATGAGGAAGGAAAAGGGGTGTGTAAATTGTGACCAAAATTAATGACGTTTTCGTTGCTACTGGGTTTATAGTGTGCTAAGTGCATGTGCACACGGGACCTCGGTTTATCGTCTCCACGTTCAGGCCATAAGGCCTTGTGCAGAGTGAGAGGAAAAATGAAATCCCCTGTACCCAGGTTTGAACTCGGGTTTATTGTGCAATGAGCCACTCTACACCTACACAATGCGATTGTGACGACGTCTGTGAGTAGAGGTGGGGGGAAAAACCGGTTTGAACCGAAAAACCGGTGCTAAACTTTCGCGGTTCGAAAAACCGGTTCGAGTTGCTGTGAACCGGTTTTTTAACTGCAAACTGAAAGTAAGATTTTTCTTAGAATAACGTTCTTTTTGAAGAACAACACTGATTCTCAGCGCAGTTTGGGTGTTTGTAAACCAAGAGTAGCTGTTTCTAGTTGGTGGTGGTGTATGGCTTTGACTTTGACTTTGAGTGTTGAGTTGAGTGTGTGTGTGTCATAAGTCATGAGTTTCTTTATTATGTGTCTGTGTGTATGTGTGCGCGTGCGTGCGTGTGTTGTAACTAGTGATGCGAGTACTAGTTAAACAAACCGGTTCGGTAAAACCGGTTCGAAGAGGGAAAATCGGTTTAAAACACGGTTTGGATTTTTGAACCGGTTCTCATCTCTATCTGTGAGTCATGATTCACGCGAAACACTTCCCTATAAGAATAACTATTTCGTTCGCTATGCTCATGTAGACCGCAATACACGAATCAAATCAAATGTCCGATACAAAGCTAAGATAGTTTATCAGATTCATGTACGGGAGACTACAAAGATATGAACATAACTAGCAGGATTTCATCAGATTAATTTATGCAGTAAAATGTCACGTCAATCATGCCTCACAAATGTCAAAATCGGAACGTGGTGAATCGAATCGTATGCAGTGTGGCTAGGCCTTGAGTTTGAACGCTTTTCTTTTCAAAGACAAAAACATGACAAATGTTCTGTTCTAGAAATACCATGGTCAGCTTTGAGTTAGTGGCAAATGTTAGGAACAGCTCCCTCCTCTGCCCCTTCCAGTCATCTCAGAGGGTTTCAGTTAGGGTTAGGGTTAGGAATAGGGTTTAGGATAGGTTTAGGGATAGGCGTAGGGTCAGTTAAGTGTCAATCTCATAACATACCATATTTTACAAAAACAACGTTTTGGTGTGGATTAGATGGTTTCAGGTTAGGGTTAGGGTTAGGAATAGGGTTTGGGATAGGGTTAGAGATAGGTTTAGGGTCACTTTAGTGTCAAATACACACACAAAAATATAAACATTGATGTCTAAGCTGACCCTAAACCTACCCTATTCCAAACCCTATTCCTAACCCAAACCCTAACCTGAAACCGTCTGAAATGAATGGAAGGGGCAGGGGAGGGGGCTTTTCTTAACATTATTTGCCGAGTTAGTTTGTTCATAGACTCTAGAGAACTTCTTTGAGTGTCTTTGGTGTGTTCAAATAGGGGCACGTAGTGTGGAGTGTGTGAGAACATTGAGTGTGGGAAGTGTAAAACGTATCAAATGATATAGTGTTGCTCTTTTCCCATGATCATACCTACAGACCTAGCTATGCTGCGTACGATTCGATTCACTACCATCCGATGTTGACATTTGTGATGCATGATTGACGTGAAAAAAACACGTTTTTGTGTGGATTAGATGGTTTCAGGTTAGGGTTAGGGTTAGAAATAGAGTTTAGGTAGGTTTAGGGATAGGCTTAGGGTCAGTTAAGTGTCAATTTCATAACATACCATATTTTAAAAAAAAAACGTTTTTGTGTGGATTAGATGGTTTTAGGTTTGGGTTAGGGTTAGGAATAGGGTTTGGGATAGGGTTAGGGATAGGTTTAGGGTCAGTTTAGTGTCAAATACACACACACAAAAACATAAACGTTGATGACTAAGCTGACTACTAAACCTACCCTATCCCAAACCCTATTCCTAACCCAAACCCTAACCTGAAACCGTCTGAAATGAATGGAAGGGGCAGGGGAGGGGGCTTTTCTTAACATTATTTGCCGAGTTAGTTTGTTCATAGACTCTAGAGAACTTCTTTGAGTGTCTTTGGTGTGTTCAAATAGGGGCACGTAGTGTGGAGTGTGTGAGAACATTGAGTGTGGGAAGTGTAAAACGTATCAAATAATATAGTGTTGCTCTTTTCCCATGATCATACCTACAGACCGCTACACTGCGTACGATTCGATTCACTACCATCCGATGTTGACATTTGTAGGCATGATTGACGTGAAATTCTACTGTCTAAATAAATCTGATTAGATTCTATAATTTTGTAGTCTCCCGTACACGAATCTGATAAAATATCTTATTTTTGTATCAAAAGTCAAAGTCAAAAGTAAGTTTATTTCCCCCCCCCCCCCCCCCCCCCCCCCAGGGGTACATGAAATTGTTACATAATACATGTAACTATCCAAATGAAACATTACACACATAACCAGCAGAGAGAAACATAGCGGTATATAATGCCTCACAAACCAACCTTACACAATCTAGTATACTCTCTACATACACACACATAAAAAGCTATATATGCATACATCAAATTTAAACATAAAAAATGCAGAGAACTAATGATCCCAATCACTAGTGATGGGATGTAACTACAGAACAAAAGAACACTGCATGGACACAATATTTGTGTTTTAAAATACCACTTACGCTTACCTAAGTGGAAGGGTTTAAAGCCTAACAAAAATAAAGAAAGGTCTTAGAAATCTTTTATAATTATCTTAATAAAACTAATTAAGCGAATGAGGATTTTTGTATTTGTTGTTTGGAATAGAGAATGAAACTTAATAATATTTGGTCTTTTCTGGCAAAAGTTTGGCAAATTAGTTTCCTTGGTTCTTGGAAGGCTTGGCATTCAAAGATGTAATGGAATTCGTCTCCCAACACACGGTGTTCGCACTTAGGACAGAATCGTTCGTTGTGTGGGATGTTTTGAATCCTACCTGTTTGAATTGGTAGTTTATGAACGTTCTAAATTTAACAAATAAAATGGCTAAGTTTTCGGGTAAAGCTTTTAAATAATTTTCAATAACAAAAACGTCCTTATATAGCATGCAATTACTGAACATTTGCTTTTCATTTAATTGTGAATACCAATGTTGAATAAATTGATCTTTCACAGAACGTAACACTTTGGACTTAAACCAGTTTAGTGATATGTTAGGATGGGTTTGCTGAGTCCAAAAAGTGTTATTTAATAAAGTATTAACACACATTAAGAAATGTGACAGATAGTTTGTTCTCTCCATATAGATTTAAAACGATACATTATGCAAGAAAATTTAGACTGATTAACGTCATTCACAAGTTTAAACCAATAACACAGCATTCTGCTCTTTGCTTGAATCTCTATAGGATACTGTCCTAGTTCTCCATAAACCATGCAGTTTGGTGTAGATTTATTTAGCTTAAGTATCACGAAGTTGCAGATGCTAAATCAGTCATATTGTGACACCACACCTCACAATCATAAAGAAGTATTGGTGCAATCATTATGTCGCTCAATTTTTATATCTAATGTTGCAACTTGGATGCTAAATCAGTCATATTGTGACACCACACCTCACAACCATAAAGAAGTATTGGTGCAATCATTCTGTCGAATAGTGGCTCAGAAGGCAAAACATGGCTCTTGATGCTGAAGCTTTTTTTTGGCAAGATTGAATTTATTATTGTAATTGAAATAAATGGCTAGATAATTAAACCCGAATACAGTTTCAATCCGCCGTCCATTATAATAAAAATGAGGAATGTTACGTATTTTACCTCTTGAAAACACCACAACATTAGTCTTAGCTACATTAACTCTTAGATCCCATCTATTACAGTATGTATACATAGCATCCAAAGCCTTTTGTAAATCTTCGACTGATTCTGCACACACGGTTGTGTCATCGGCATACAGCACAACAAGAACATTCTTAACATTAAATTTTGGTCTTCTTCCCCGCACCCAAGTCCTCCAGCTTCCCGCTTTAAACTATTCAGTCCATTCATTTCCTCACTTATACATGATTGGAGATCATTAAGATAGATAGCAAACAATATTGGAGAAAGATGTCGAACATTTTCGTGTATTGCGGTCTACATGAGTATAGTGAACGAAAATAGTAGAGTTAGTTTTAGACGGAAGTATTTCACGTGAATCATGACTCACAGACATCGTCACAATCGGATCGTATTGGGGTCAGATCGTATGCAGTGTGGCTGGCCCTTTAAGCCGGCGCCACACACGCGTAGCATCGTATGGCGATGCGATGCGATGCGATTGGTTCCCGTGAGTCATGATTCACGTGAAATACTTCCGTCTAAACATAATTGTGCCATTTTCGCTCACTGTGCTCAAGTAGACCCAATACATGAATTTCACGTCAATCATGACTCGCATCGTCAAAATCGCATCGCATCGCATTCAGATTCTAATCGTACGTGCGTAGCAGGCCACTAAAACGTATTTCCATCATCTGAACCGTGTTTTTAACCCTTTGCATTTGGCTGTTAGTAACACGTGTCTACTGTTTCCTTTGTGCTGTCTTGCTCGTGCAACCCAGGAGGTGGAGTATTGGACATCATTTTTGAACTTCAATTTGTTTCCCAGTTTTTCTTCTGATTTTCTTTTTTCCGTTGTGATGTTGTAATTGTTGCTTTGGTCATTTAAAAAAAAAATTCTTACAAACCTACGAAAGAAACAAACGTTTGTGCTGCTCGCTTTGTGTGGGTTGATTCTGATCTAAATGAAGGGGCTTTTATTTGTCCAATCTACCATGCCGTTATATTATTTGATAACTATGTGTATGTGAATGTTCATTTGAAATATGTATGCATTACTGTTTCCTGGGGTTGGTAGTCTCCTACAAATGACAACTTCAATGCTGCTTCTGCTGCCACCACTGGGTCTACTTGTTACTATTGTTGTCTTGGTTGTTTTCTTGGTGTATTTTCTTGCGAATCTCTTACTACTGTTGTTACTTTGAAAATCAAATCTGATTACATGTGTTTGTTCTTACGCATGCTATTCAATGCGATTTTTGGTGTTTCCGTTTTTGTGATTTTTTAAAAATCGCATGGATTTCGTTGTCCAACTGAGGATTCCTATCAGTGAGAAAGAGGAGATTGGAGACAGCTCACAAAATGGGTTCATATATTGATCAAACATGAACCACTGAACTGATCGTTATGAAAGTTCGCACTGTGGTTCCTAAAAATCTGCACCGTGATTTCTGCTGCGATGTTTGACAGACAAACATTGTTTTTGTTTGTGGGAGGTTAATTTTTATGCATGTGTTTGGTCATACCTTTGATTAACAGTCGTTTTTGTCAGTAATTGAAATGCATTTCGCCTTGTGAACTTTGCACGTATTTTACATTTTACAATTTTGCTCTTTGATCCTCCACCCACCCTCCTTTTATTACCTTTTCATACCTTTGTCTTTACCGATCTGTTATTACAAATCCTGCTATGTGCTTAGTGAGACATTCGTCAACCTGTCAATAAAAATAGGTTTTGACACGTGTTCGTCATTTGCCATGTTTGTTTCATGCGTTTTGCATTAGCAATGTGACAATGAAGATATAGGTCTATGCTATTTAAACCTTTGATATGTGTCACACACTTTATTCTGAGTGAATTATTGTTGAAATAATTTGACCATATGATACATCATCTGCCGTGTTAACACCTCACATGTTATTAGAAATGGCCTTGAAGAAGTTCACATTTGGAGGTTGATTTTTTATATAAATTTGCTGTGATTATAACATTAGCGCATGTCAAAACTTATGGTATTATATAGAGAATCGCATAGAAATTTTTCTTGTTCTTTATTGTCAACTATTACGAGATCTCTGCGTTCAGTATACAGCTTTGAAATATAACAGTCCCTCTTCATTCCATAATCGTAATTTAATTTTGAATGTCACATGATGTCATACTTAAATGCCCTTAATGGAACTCAATAACGTGTATATTCTTGTACTTTGCGTTTGTGTCGCATTGTTTGGCATCAAACATTTTTTAATTGTGTTATCGTATTTCTTATATGTACTCACAACACAATTAACTGTACTGTCCTTTCCTCCAGCCTACACCATCATCGGCTCAGACGAGGAGCTTCCATTAGGAGAAGAGTTCCAGAGCTTGGTGCGCTGCTTCGCAGACTTCCACGAGAAGAAAGTGGAGAAACGGTTCTTGCCCGCCTGCAAACTACTGGAACAACTGGCGTGAGTAGTCATCGTCGTCGTCGTCGTTGTCATCATCATCATCATCATCATCATCATCACCATCGTCATCATCGTCATCATCGTCATCGTCATCATCATCATTACTATCATCAAGCAAGCTGCTGGAACAGCTGGCGTGAGTCTGCCAACGCTGTTACTCTACTCTCTTCGTCAGCCTACCAGTCGTAGGCCTAATGAAAAGCATAGCAGAGACCAGGGTTTATCTAAGCCGCCCACAAAACGTTAGGGAACACTTTCCAAACACTCATGTTTTGGGTATTTGCTTGTAGCTTCAAAACGCTTTCCATCTAGAACTTAAAGCTCGGCAGTCACATACACAAGGGACATGGCCTTACACGGAAAGCAAAAATGTTTTGCGATTGTCATCGGTTGCTATGGTGACGTGAGTTTTTAAAGGCGCCCAAATCCAAAAAGTTGCAACATTTTCAATGCATCAGCATTTTTTCTGCAATGAGGATTGAACAAAATGGTACTCAACCCATATTAGCAGGAAGCTTAAAGAATGCGTACAACTGACAAAAAGATCCTTTCAAAACGAAAGAGATAGTGCAATTGCCTTTTGGATCTAGGGAGAGCCCTGGAAAGCTGCAGGAAGGTGTGGCTGTGCGGGAACCGCTGTCACAGCTTAATAATGATTGACACTTGATGCCTTAAATTGGTAACCACCTTCCTGCACAACCACACCCTCCTGAAGCTATGCCAATGGTCTCACTAGTTCCGAAACACACAACGTGTGTTGCACAACTCTCTGAGCTAAGCGAATAATGTCAATATTTCTTCTGTTAAGAAAGGACCTTATTGAGAGTTGTACGCATTCTGTAAGCTTCCTGCTAACATGTGATGAGTACCATTTGGCGCAAATCACTCTATGGAGAAAATGCTGATGCACTAAGTTTGTTGCATTTTCCCGGATTTAGAGGCGTTTTTAAACTCACGTTACCATAACAACCAATGTCGATCGCGAAACGTTTGTGCTTTCTCGGTAAGACCATGTCTCTTGTGTACGTAACTGCCAAGTTTTAAGTTCCAGACGTGACGCGTTAGGAAACTACAAGCAAATAACCAAAACATGTGTATTGTGAAAGCGTTCCCTAACTTTTTGTGGGCAGCTTACGCTTGCATAGGCTGATTCACGTGCTGACTGACCGTAATCCATTACATTCAATCAAAAGTAGGCACATTGTGAGTGTTACTCAAGATAACTTTAAGAAAAGAAAAACCTTTACTTCTTCTTCTTCTTCTGCGTTCTCAGGCAATATGGCCATAATGGCTAAAGCACGCATGTGTCCGGTTTTCAGTTTTCACTGGTCTCCCCGCTGCGTACAGCCGACACATTCCGATTACGGATGAGCTCAAAGGCGAAAACTTACTTGGAAGATTGTTTTTGAAAAAAGGCAGGATAATGGACCAATAAGTCAGAAAGATAGTAGATGATAGAAAGCAAAGGGAAAAGGTAGAGTCAAAGAGAGTGGCAGATTAGAGGAAGTTGCAAGCACAGAACTTCCAGAAGGTGGGGGAACTATTTTACGAAAGACCCCCCAGTATCCCCACGGGGGAAACCTTTACAAAATCGTTGTGTGTTTTTTCATCTGTCCACAGCATTTCTCTGGAATACAAACGCATGACGGAGTCAGCACGCCTGGAGATGGACGAGCTGAACATCAAGTGTTTCCAAGTGCTTAGAGCCTTGATCCACAACGAGGAGAGGAGGCTGCCTGATGACTGGGCAACCAGGACCACTGAGCCCAAAGTCATGAAGTATGTCTGTCTGTCCGTCTGTCTGTCTGTTTGTCTATCTGTCTGTCTGTCTGTCTGTCTGTCTGTCTGTCTGTTTCCAAGTGCTTAGAGCCTTGATCCACAACGAGGAGAGGAGGCTGCCTGATGACTGGGCAACCAGGACCATTGAGCCCAAAGTCATGAAGTATGTCTGTCTGTCTGTCTCTCTGTCTGTCTGTCGGTCTGTTTCCAAGTGCTTAGAGCGCTGATCCACAACGAAGAGAGGAGGCTGCCTGATGACTGGGCAACCAGAACCACTGAGTCCAAAGTCATAGTGTGTGTGTGTGTGTGTGTATGTGTGCGCGCGCGCGCGCGCGCGCGTGCGTGCGTGCGTGCGTTTGTGTGTGTGTGTGTCTTAGTGTGTTGAGAACAGTGCTAGATAGTAGGCAGGACGTGGTCTTGTGTGCTCTTTACACCACAGCAAAGACATTTCAGAACACTGTCATTCGGCAATATAAAGAAATCGGGGTTACCTAGGTGGGTGTACGCACTCCTTTGGTGTCCCCCGAAGACGGAGTGTGGCTACCCACGTGATGGAGTAGTCAAAAACAGTCACAGACGTAAATTAACTCACCCATAGATGATGCATGGTATGCACAGTGTTCAAGTGCTTCGGCTGTTGGGATGATCCCTGGAGTCTTTTAGCCAAGGTACATCAACAACATCAACGACAACTCTCTTGGTGCTTTTTGAAGTTTTGGTGGTTTCTTAGAGAAGTTGTTTCTTTTTCTTCCAGGGGTCTGAAATGTATCGGGGACATCCAGAACATGTTTGACCGGTCAGGGTCCATGAAGAAATCCCTGCCTCACCTGGCGTCCAGGAACGACGAGATTGCCAAGGAAGTGCTGGCCTTCCTCTGCATCATGCTCTTCAACGCCAACTCGCAGGTCCAGGTATGTATGTGAGAGAGACGAGATTGCTAAGGAAGTGCTGGCCTTCCTGTGCATCATGCTCTTCAACGCCAACTCGCAGGTCCAGGTGTGTATGCAGGGCTCCCAATCGTCCCGCAAAACAAGGGGTCCCAGGGACTCCTTCACTTACAGCATAAAGGGTCCTAGAGGCGGGATAGAGGGTCCCAGTGGCATTGCGAATGTTAAAATATTTGTTTCTAGTGCATCTCTGGGACCTCCTGCACATTCTTTTAGAGGGTCATTTGGAAATTTAGTACTTCATAGACCCCACATGTGGGTCCCTGGGAGCCCTGGTATGTGGGAGAGACGGAGAGACAGAATGAAACAGAGACATAGACTCTCAATCCATTCCTTAGTGATCTGTGACACAGGCCTACTTTACACTGACTTTAAAACAAACACAAACACCATACTGTTTAGGGAAATAATTCGGTGTGCAGCCATCTTTCTCAATCCATGAATTAATGATAGCATCGTTTTTTATTTGTTCATTTGCTTGAATTTGTTCAGTAATTGTAAGCAAGGAAAAGCAAAACATTATGATCTGTGACATTTAAGTTTTAAGAGGAGAAAATGATCTATGATGCACGTACATGCATTTGATCGAAATCTAATGGTCTATTGTATATGTTGCAATTGATAAACTTTTATAACAACAAATATATATATTTTAATGATTTGCTTCATAGATACCATCATTTGTGTGTTTTAGGTTTGCAGACGTTTACCTGTGCAGTAAAATGACTTTGGACACTCAAGTCGAATTTTGTTCGATTGGTAAACGATTTTGATTGCTCTTACAATTAAATACAATGATGTATTTATTTCAGCAATCCATGCTGACTTACTTTTTCTCCACACGGGAAGAGGTGTTCTTCATGGCTGTGAGAGACCGCATGGCATTGTCCACCAACTCCATCAAAGAGAAGTCAGTGTGTCTGTCTGTCTGTCTGTCTGTCTGTCTGTTTGTCAATTGTGTCCAACAATATTCACCAGAAAACAGAGGCGACAACTGTTAGTATGAATCATACATACCTTCCCTATTTCAATACGGTTTTCAAAAACAAACAAGCCTTTCAAACCGACTCAGTTTCAGAAATTTAAAGATACCCTGACGCACCACGATTAAGTCCCTTGTTTTTTTTCTGGGTAGTTGTGACCCACATACAGATGTCGCCAACTTCAAATTGAAGCTGCTCTTTAAAATGATGTTTCTGTTTGAATTTGGGGGCATTTATATGGTAGTCAGACTTGGTCAAAACTTTTTCCAGCTATAAGAGGGGAAACCCGCGATTTTGACACGTGATCTGGTGGGTCTTTAGCTATATTGTTCCCAAAAATAACCCACCACAGCCCTTTACTTTGAAAGTATCGTTATTGATTTCCAAACCAAACAAAAATGTAGACAACTACCGGAGGAAGCGAGAACGTCCAAACCTGTTACACCTTACATGTTGTCCCTCGGACATTTCATTCACTGTCAAAGGGGCGTTAACTGTACAGTACCTGTCCACTGTGCCACGCCCACAATCAGTAGGGGGGGGGGGGGGGGGGGGGTATCAAATTGCCTTTCTGAGCATTGTTGAGTTTCTTTGTTTTAGCAATATATTAGCGTTGATGATTTTCTGACGATGCTACCTGTCTTCCAATCTGAACTTGCTATGTAAACAGATGGACAGAGTCTGGAGCAGAGGGAAGGTGTGTTAGAAACTACAGTGACAGTCACGTCATAAAGATCTCTTTGGGTTGTATGGAAAATTAGATAACAGTCGCCCGTTATGGATTCGACTCTTTTGTGTGTAATATTTATCTTATACAGGGATGAAGGATGAAGAAACAGGTACCTGTAAAATAGGAGACTGACGTTTCGTATCTTAGATACTTCTGCTGAGAGTGGCTGGAAAAAAACACCCATACAACTTTCTAACACCCACTCACCCTCTCACCACAACTTGTATCATTGTTGTGAACTGTAATCACTTCCATCCCACTGCTGCCCATTACTCCCACCGTTCCCCTTACCACTACTCTTTTTAAGACAAAGTTTGAACTGTGTTCACAAGCTGCAAACTACAAAAGCTACACCACTCCACTTTTCCAGCCACTCTCAGAATAAGTGCCTAAGACACGAAACGTCAGTCTCCTATTCTACAGGTACCTTTGTCTTTACCCCAGTTTATCCCTGTATTTCTAAAGGTACAACAGTCTATATTTCATCATTTATTTGATCTATTATTGATGTGATGTTAACATTATCAATACTGTCTCATTCCCAGGCGTTCCCTGCAAGCCCAACATGAAGCCAAGCTGAAGGATTCCTCCAAGACCAAGAAATCCCAGAGCAC
Source organism: Phymorhynchus buccinoides (assembly GCA_017654935.2). Lineage (NCBI taxonomy): Eukaryota > Metazoa > Mollusca > Gastropoda > Neogastropoda > Raphitomidae > Phymorhynchus > Phymorhynchus buccinoides. Next base: position 50,949,601 of record CM065695.1, on the reverse strand, counting down.
CTTTCTCGTTACCCTCATGGCCCTCAAGGTACTGTTAGTTGTTTGTTTTATTCTGCAAATAAGCTTTTATCAATATGTTTAATTTCGTGATTGTTTGTATATTTATAAAAGTAAAGAAAAACACTAATAGCACCCAGCAAGAATTGGTGTGTCATGAAGAACTATGTACGTACATAGCCCAGTCTAAATCTTGAACATTTCAATATAGGCTAATGAGATTACCGCTTCTGGGATAAACTAAGCACACACACACGTACACACACACACTCACACACACACACACACACACACACACACACACACACACACACACACACACACACACACGCACACACACACACACACACACACACACACACACACACATACACACACACACACTCGCACGCGCGCGAACGCACACACACACACACACACACACACACACACACTTCTCCCCCCCCCCTCTCTCTCTCTCTCTCTCTCTCTCTCTCTCTCTCTCTCTCTCTCTCTCTCTCTCTCTCTGTATATGTGCGTGTATCTCTTTCCCCTTCTCACTGTCTGTTTGTCTGAATATGCATGTCTGTCTCTGTCAGTCTGTCTGTCTCTCTCTCTCTCTCTCTCTCGCTCGCTCTCTCTCTCTCTCTCTCTCTCTCTCTCTCTCTCTCTCTCTCTCTCTCTCTCTCTCTCTCTTTCTCTGTCTCTGTCTCTGTCTCTCTCTATCTCTCTCTCTCTCTCACACACACACTTTTCTCTCTCTTATTAAATGCAACATAACTATTGTATGTTGACAGCAAATCCAGGCGTATGAGGATGCCATGAGACAACAAAGACTTAGTGGATGGGTGAGTGACTATCTATTATAGTACAATATCAAAATAGGGTTCGCCTTGGATTAAGGCTGTATCAGACCAATTGACATAAACTAGCTAGAACACCAAGGCTACATCAAAATATGCTCTGCATAGTTATGCGGGGATTGTCTTTAGCCATGACAAGCTCCTAGCATCAGTCTTCAAAATCTTCCGAAGTCGGTGTGTGGCTGCCCAAGTGGCGGGGTAATCAAAAACGGTAACACACGTAATGTTCTCATCCCTAGCTGGTGTATTTGTATTATAATGGCTAGTGCTTCGGCTGTTGGGATGGTCCCTGGAGTCTTTTAGCCTATCGTACAACGCCAATAACAACATAATGTGAACAGTGCATGTGTGTGTGTGCGCGCGCGTGTGTGTGTGTGTGTGTGTGTGTGTGTGCACATACTCACATGCGCGCGCGTGTGTGTATGTATGTGTGTGTGTGCACGTGCGTGTTATGTGTGTGTGCTTGTAATATCTAAACTTTCATGCAATTTCCTGTGATTGTGAAAGTTTGGAAGACTGACATTTGCATGCAACATTCTTTAACACATGCACGCGTGGACAAAATAGAATACCGGAGATAAAATAGTTGATGATACCCCCAAAACTTTGCAGACCCGAAGACAGGTGGAGAGTTGCGTGAAGGCCGTGCCCAAGAAGAAAAAGAAA